>OX336363.1:8264278-9464278 GCA_946902875.1 Nematopogon swammerdamellus | reverse complement strand
TTATGACCAAAACAAAAGTTCATGTGACAGATGGATAGATCTCACCGAGAACTGAAGTTTGAGTACCAACACGATGGGTCTAGCACCAGTGGTTCTCGAGTTATGACCAAAACAAAAGTTCATGTGACAGATGGATAGATCTCACCGAGACCTGAAGTTTGAGTACCAACACGATGGGTCTAGCACCAGTGGTTCTCGAGTTATGACCAAAACAAAAGTTCATGTGACAGATGGATAGATCTCACCGAGAACTGAAGTTTGAGTACCAACACGATGGGTCTAGCAACAGTGGTTCTCGAGTTATGACCAAAACAAAAGTTCATGTGACAGATGGATAGATCTCACCGAGACCTGAAGTTTGAGTACCAACACGATGGGTCTAGCACCAGTGGTTCTCGAGTTATGACCAAAACAAAAGTTCATGTGACAGATGGATAGATCTCACCGAGACCTGAAGTTTGAGTACCAACACGATGGGTCTAGCACCAGTGGTTCTCGAGTTATGACCAAAACAAAAGTTCATGTGACAGATGGATAGATCTCACCGAGACCTGAAGTTTGAGTACCAACACGATGGGTCTAAGACCAGTGGTTCTCGAGTTATGACCAAAACAAAAGTGCATGTGACAGATGGATAGATCTCACCGAGACCTGAAGTTTGAGTACCAACACGATGGGTCTAGCACCAGTGGTTCTCGAGTTATGACCAAAACAAAAGTTCATGTGACAGATGGATAGATCTCACCGAGAACTGAAGTTTGAGTACCAACACGATGGGTCTAGCAACAGTGGTTCTCGAGTTATGACCAAAACAAAAGTTCATGTGACAGATGGATAGATCTCACCGAGACCTGAAGTTTGAGTACCAACACGATGGGTCTAGCACCAGTGGTTCTCGAGTTATGACCAAAACAAAAGTTCATGTGACAGATGGATAGATCTCACCGAGACCTGAAGTTTGAGTACCAACACGATGGGTCTAGCACCAGTGGTTCTCGAGTTATGACCAAAACAAAAGTTCATGTGACAGATGGATAGATCTCACCGAGACCTGAAGTTTGAGTACCAACACGATGGGTCTAAGACCAGTGGTTCTCGAGTTATGACCAAAACAAAAGTGCATGTGACAGATGGATAGATCTCACCGAGACCTGAAGTTTGAGTACCAACACGATGGGTCTAGCACCAGTGGTTCTCGAGTTATGACCAAAACAAAATTTAATGTGACAGATGGATAGATCTCATCGAGACGTTCAGATTGAGTACCAACACGATGGGTCTAAGTCCATTGGTTCTCGAGATATGACCAAAACAAATTATCACGTGATAGATGGGTAGATCTCATCGAAACGTTCAGTTTGAGTACCAACACGATGGGTCTAAGTTCAGTGGTTCTCGAGATATGACCAAAACAAATGATCACGTGACAGATGGGTAGATCTCATCGAGACGTTCAGTTTGAGTACCAACACGATGGGTCTAAGTCCAGTGGTTCTCGAGATATGACCAAAACAAATTATGACGTGACAGATGGGTAGATCTCACTGAGACGCCCCTCCGACTCAGCCACCCATACCGGATTGCATAAAAAAAAAAAAAAAAAAAAAAAAGTTTGATTACCAACACGATGGGTCTAAGTCCAGTGGTTCTGTAGATATGACCAAAACTAATGATCACGTGACAGATGATAATTCCGATCCCTCACTCGCATGATCGCATCGCATTTCGCGTTTAGATACTACCTAGCAGCGGAGCGCAGGCGCTATATAGCATTTAGCATTTAGCAGTACCACAGATAAAGAGCACCTACTTCATTGCTTTGTGCGTTCCAAAACAAACGAACCAACTAAGTTTTACGAACGCAACAGCAATGCTAACCAAAATGAAATGTGATTTGTTGCTTAGCATTTAGCATTTAGCATTTTATTCATCAGGGCGCTTAGCAGTGCTAAATGCTAACGGGGTATTCATTATGAATTAATTTTGTTAATGCTAAGCGTAACAAGACTAATTCAGAGCCCACACAGACACCCAGATATCGATTTTGAAAGCAATCGGTCCAGTAACTAAGAAGTTCAAAATGGCAGCCGCTTTTTTTAAATTTTGACAACGGATTCGTATTCAGAGTCCACACAGACACCCAGATATCGACTTTGAAAGCAATCGGTCCAGTAACTAAAAAGTTCAAAATGGCGGCCACTTTTTTAAATTTTGACAACGGATTCGTATTCAGAGTCCACACAGACACCCAGATATCGACTTTGAAAGCAATCGGTCCAGTAACTAAAAAGTTCAAAATGGCGGCCACTTTTTTTAAATTTTGACAACGGATTCGTATTCAGAGTCCACACAGACACCCAGATATCGACTTTGAAAGCAATCGGTCCAGTAACTAAAAAGTTCAAAATGGCGGCCACTTTTTTAAATTTTGACAACGGATTCGTATTCAGAGTCCACACAGACACCCAGATATCGACTTTGAAAGCAATCGGTCCAGTAACTAAAAAGTTCAAAATGGCGGCCACTTTTTTTAAATTTTGACAACGGATTCGTATTCAGAGTCCACACAGACACCCAGATATCGACTTTGAAAGCAATCGGTCCAGTAACTAAAAAGTTCAAAATGGCGGCCACTTTTTTAAATTTTGACAACGGATTCGTATTCAGAGTCCACACAGACACCCAGATATCGACTTTGAAAGCAATCGGTCCAGTAACTAAAAAGTTCAAAATGGCGGCCACTTTTTTTAAATTTTGACAACGGATTCGTATTCAGAGCCCACACAGACACCCAGATATCGACTTTGAAAGCAATCGGTCCAGTAACTAAAAAGTTCAAAATGGCGGCCACTTTTTTTAAATTTTGACAACGGATTCGTATTCAGAGCCCACACAGACACCCAGATATCGACTTTGAAAGCAATCGGTCCAGTAACTAAAAAGTTCAAAATGGCAGCCGCTTTTTTTAAATTTTGACAACGGATTCGTATTCAGAGCCCACACAGACACCCAGATATCGACTTTGAAAGCAATCGGTCCAGTAACTAAAAAGTTCAAAATGGCGGCCACTTTTTTTAAATGTTCATATGATTAAGATTCGCTCCGGTGAAGGAAAACACCGTGAGGATACCTGTGCACAGCAGTACATATAAAATTGTTGTGGACACCGCTTCCAATCCAGCTTGTCACGTGGAAATGTATAACAATTCCCTTCCATGTTCATGGGAAAGGCTTGCGCTCAGTAGTAGGACATTAAAATTGACTCAAGAAGAAGAATAAGAAACCAAATTGATATCTGATTTGTGTAACATAAATTTCATTATTTCACATAAGAATGAAAATTTCACAGTAATTTTGCAGAAAGTGCAAAATTTCACTGCAAAATTTCAAGTGAAATTTTTGTGCAAAATTGCGCCTTGCATCTCTAAGTAAGTGCGAACAAGGAGGTTTGAAGTCCACCGCGCGCGCGGGCGCGGCCGGCCCGATCGTTGTTCTGTGCTGTGAGTGCGAAAGAACCGCGCGCGTACGTGTAAGTAGCTACTACTCCCTCTCGAAGGTGCGCTCGCTCTCCTCTCGACAGTCGGTGCCAGCCTGACTAGCCGTCCGCCAGAAGTCGACCAGACAGCGCTCGCTGGCTGCGGGGCGCGGGGGGAAGCAAACTCGCTTCGAGGCGGAGCGTCGCTTCTATACGCCAGTATTATAAGTATTCTATGGTTATACCACAGTACCTATTAGTTATTCTGTGGTTATACCAACGAAAGCCATGCATATAACGCCCCGTCAAGTTACGTACCGGAGCGTATACTGATAGATACCACAGAAGAGAGATATTACTGATACGGTCGTACTGTATACTGGTACGGAAAATGACACGGTGGCAACATCACCTACAATACAACATCCGAGATGTCAGCTCGTAACAACTGGTGAAGTAGGTGCTATGTCAGAGCTTTTCTTCGGTCGTACCGGCTTCACTGAACTGGACGGAAAAAAAGAAGGGAGTCATATCCCGAAATAGTTTGTATTTTCCGTCCAGTTTAGTGTAGCCGGCACGACCAAAGGGAAGCACTGACATGGCACCTAAGTTCACCCGGTGTTATGGGCTGACATCACGGATGTTATAGGTGATATAGCAAACTGTGTCAGTTTACATAAAAAAATCCCTCAGTCGCCTTTTACGACATGCACGGGGAGAGATGCAGTGGGGCTATTATTTTAAATTACCATCCCACACGGTACAAATATACCTAACCACCTATCTTTTTTCCATTCGATCCAAACACAGAAGACAGAAATGACGACCGACACGCGGGCGCAGCAGGGCAGGAGCGAGCAAGCGAGCCCGGAACTAAAATTGTATCTAGTATTGAAGTGCCTGCTAAATTGACGAAGGCAAAAATTTTACCCTTCCGACTGAAGAATTACGTCAATAATTTCATGTAGGCGTTTTTTGTTTTTTATTTTTATCTCCTTTCGTGGATAAAATAATAAAAAAAATTGAATAGAGTTTTCTCAGAGCTTTGTGACCTTTGAATCGGTGGTATTGTAAAATTGTAATAATACACACATACTCAGATTTTCAAAAATTCATGCTTTTTTTATATATTTTTAATTTTATGTTTATTACTTACTTTTACTCATTATTAAAAAAACCAGCAATGCACTTTGTTGGTAAGGAACCAAAATATAGGTTGGTATTTTTTTAATTTTCTGAATGTGTGTCAATTGGTCAGTTTTGGACCTTCTTTGTCGCACTTTTTGCATGTTTTGCGTATTTGGCGTTTGTCACCGCCTTAAGTTTATCCTTAAAAACTGCAGTAGACTGTAACTCCTTTAGTGGAGGTGGCAAATTATTCCAACACAGCGTCGCCGCATATCGGAATGAACCTCTTAATGCGGCGCCGCGGTGCTTCGCAGTGAGGAGTAATCGACCTGTACCTCTAGTTTGACGAGAAGATGTTCACCTGCCAGATGTTCATCTCATTTCCTATTTTTCCATTCTACCAATAAGCGTACCTACAAGAGGTAACATAACCTGAGATACACTAGCTTACCGACTATGAGCTGTACTGCCTAAACTAAATCATTCAATGGCCTGTGGGGTCACCGTGTGGGGTCGGTACTTAAAAAGAATAGCCCCACTGCATCTCTCCCCGTCGCATGTCGTAAAAGTCGACTAAGGGATAAGAAAATTCGTCAGCCTCGGTAGCTCAGTGGCGCGGTTGGTTAGTCAACTGTTATTAAGCAACGCTGAGCGCGGTCAGTGATTTGATGGGTGACCGCTCGACCGTTGGAGGCTGACCGTGGTTCGGATTCCACGTTAAACTGTAGGTCCCTTCCCTTCTTACTTTACTAGGTGGTAGGGTTTATCCCGGCCGGGTTGGTACCACCGCACTGAACGAAACGTCGGTCGAAACGGCTATGTAAATAGTTCGTGTTTTCCGTCCAGTTTAGTGTAGCCGACATGAAATGAAGGGAAGCACTGACATGGCACTTAGTTCACCCTGTGTTATGGGCTGACATCACGGATGTTGTAGGTGATGTATCCAACCGTGTCAGGTTCCATAAAAAAAAAAAAAAAAAAATGGCCTACTAACTGAATACACACTCACTCAAACGCACAGACAGACGCTACACAGCCTACTTTCGCACACACACCACTCCATCATCTGGCTCAGTTATTGTAGTAATTACGGCCCTGCTGCTTGCCTGGTGTGATGTCCGGTGGGGGGAATGAACAGCGCAGTCCACACTGCCTGCCCTCTCCCTCGCCCAGTGTGCAGTTAGGTGGGTGCTATTATATTATACGATAGTACCTATTGAGTATTATGTGCTATAATTGTCTTTCTTCTCTTTATCTAACCGAACGATGGACCCTGTTTCCCATAGCACAGGGAATCCTAAAATGGGAAACAGGGCACCACTAGAAATTACGTACAATTATAAGCAATAGTAATTAACTGAGAGCGCTGTGGGTTGAAAGAAGATATAGTGACAAGGATTGAGAAAGGGATGCTTCGGTGGTTCGGTTATGTTGGTAGAATGGATGATAGGAGACTAACGAAAGAAATTTATGAAGCAAATGTGAGTGGAAGAGTCGGGAAGGGTGCCCTAGACGCACGTACCTGGACCAGATCGGGCATGTGCTCAAAAAGGGGCAAGTGCTTAGTACCCGTAACCGACGAGCATGCATGAAGAACATTATGGGAGTGGAAGAGGCGGCAGAGGTGTGTCAGGATCGTGGCACGTGGAGATCCGTTGTCTCTGCCTACCCCACCGGGAAACAGGCGTGACGCTATGTAGTAATAATTAATGTATGTAGTAATTAACTCTAGTTTAAGTTGTTCCTATCCTATGCATTGTATGTGAAAACTCTTTATTTATACAATAAACGATTTCTTTCTTTCTTTCTTTGTTTCTGTTGTTATATCGCCCATAATAACACATATTCTGTGAACATTTCAACGGGCTACCTATTACGGTTCAAGAGATACAGCCCTCGGACAGACGGACGGACAGACAGACGGACGGACGGACGGACAGACGGGCAGACAGACAGACGGCGTAGGCCCAGTAATAGGGTCCCGTACGACGGATACGGAACCCTAAAAACATGCAGCGCTCTTATTACCTAGCGTTTTTACCAAGCGCTACCAAAAATGGATTTCTCCGGAATGATGTTTCTCGTAAACAAACTGCAAAGACATTAAACCCAGCTGGTTTTTTAATCTCTTTGACAAACTGTCAGTTTGATGTTACAAAAAATATAAATGGCTTTATATAATACATAATGCTTACCACCAAAAAAACTTACGCAATTGTGCATACGTGACACGATAGGAAAAAATCGCAAGTATGCTGTCGAAAATTCGTGAAAAACCTTGTATTCGTGGAATTAATCGTGTGAACATTCGTGAAAAACCTTGTCCCCGTGCCGTTCATCAATGATAATAAATAAATAAATAAATAAATATCCATTTATTTCAGACATACAATTTGGTTTTTCACAGGTACAATACATAGCGTTCATCCAGTATGCCTGAAAAAGGTATAGGCGCAGTATTACAATGTAACCTATATAACAAGTTGAACATTGCACTGGTTTTAAGCCTAGCCTATGAAGTTAAAGATTGACAATAAAAAAGAAAACATGGAAAAACAAAGAACAATGATAACAAAATCAAAAAAGAAAAAAATTGCCAGTGATAATACTAATATTTGCAATAATACAATCGGCACTTATAACTTATATATATCGTAGAGTGTCTATCCACTTTTGTGTTTAATTTAGTCGTTCCTGCAGGTTAACTTAACCGTTAAGGTTAGTAGAAGTTACGAAGTTAACTATAAAAACTATAAAAAAGAAGTGGTTGTAAAGGAATATGTAAAAAAATTAAATATATAAATGTATACCTATATATATATATATATATATATATATATATATATATATATATAAGCGTAATGAACATGAGGGTGTGTAATAGAGCGTGTCTGTGTGTGAAGGTGCGTTGCATCTATGCGTGGAATATGGAATGTATAGTGTGGGATGTGGAGTGAAGTGAGGTGGAGTGTAAAGGGGGGGTGTCTGAGTGTGAAGAGTTCCGATCCTCATTGAGTGTGTGAACCTTAACCTTTCTGAACATTGAGTATATGGTTCTTCATATGTCGCTTAAAGGTAAGCAATTTACTTTGGTCCCTTATCGGAGGTGGTAGGTTATTCCAACACCGAGTTGCCGCATATTTGAAGCTACCTTCAAATGCGGCCCCCCGGTGTCTTGGAATTGCCAATAACTTGCCTACGGATCGAGAACCATAGCGATGACCTTCACCAAGCCATCTAAGTTTTTCCCATAAGATGTTGGGTATGTGGGCATGTATAATTTTATGTATTAAGACGGCCTGATGTAGGTATCGACGACCCTGCATATTTAATAGGTTCATATTGTTTAGATGTGGTGTGATATGTTCCCTTTTTTTTATTTTATTTTCACAAAAACGCATGCACGCGTTTTGTACTCGTTGTATACGTTTGGCGGTCTTTTTGAAAATACAAGGGCCATAGACTGTATCGCAGTAATTGAATTGCGAAAGAATAGTTGCTTCACTAATTAAATGTCTTGCATCCCGTGACAAATGTTGACGAACTTTATATAGATATTTCAAACGGCCCATTGAAGTCTGTCACGGTTGAGATTTTTGGTACTGTCGGATATTAAACTAGCAGGTTTGAGAAACAGATTTTTGGTACTGTCGGATATTAAACTAGCAGCTTTGAGAAACAGATTTTTGGTACTATCGGGTGTAAAACCTAGCAGCTTTGAGAAACTGATTTTTGGTACTATCGGATATTAAACTAGCAGCTTTGAGAAACCGAATTTTGGTACTGCCGGGTCTTAAACTAGCATCTTTTAAAAGCCACGTGCGACCGTGGATTCAGCGGGCAGATGATAAGGTTACTACTATATAAACAAACATAATGAACTTTTCAGATTTGAATTTAATTCAATAAAAAAAAAAAGAATTATTTAATTTGTTTTTTCGGCGAGAGTGCGTCGGCCCCGCTGATGTATCCCTTTAGTCGTTCTCTTCCCATGTATATCGGCAAGCGCACGGGCCCGCGCGGCGTAGCCCCCGACACTTCTTCACCAGCGCGATGCAGAAGCAGAACAGGCATGATACACCCATGACAGAAGATATGCTCGCGGCAGTGTAGCCAAACCAAGTACGTTCTGGAAGGAGGGAATAGAATAGAATAGATTTTTTTTCTGGAAACTGACACGGTTGGCTACATCACCTACAACATCCGCGATGTCAGCCCATAAATCCGGCTGAACTAGAACGGGTGAAGGGACTTACAGTTTAACGTGGAATCCGAACCGCGGTCAGCGTCCAACGGTCGAGCGCTCACCTTTGATCGGTGACCGCTCGACCGTTGGCACTGAGGGTTGCTTCACAACAGTCGACGGACCGCACCACTAAGCTACCGAGGCTGACAAATATATCTTTTATACAGAACCTGCACACCAGTGTGTCGCTAAGGCCCATTTGGTGTAGGTAAAATGACTTACGATCCACGAGAACGTCTGACCAAGGCCACGACGGTCCGGGTGGGGACGGCATCACGTTCCAGGATAATGAGTATGAATCGCTCTGCACACCAGTGTGTCGCTAAGGCCCATTCGGTGTAGGTAAAATGACTTACGATCCACGAGAACGTCTGACCAAGGCCACGACGGTCCAGGTGGGGACGGCATCACGTTCCAGGATAATGAGTATGAATCGCTCTGCACACCAGTGTGTCGCTAAGGCCCATTCGGTGTAGGTAAAATGACTTACGATCCACGAGAACGTCTGACCAAGGCCACGACGGTCCAGGTGGGGACGGCATCACGTTCCAGGATAATGAGTATGAATCGCTCTGCACACCAGTGTGTCGCTAAGGCCCATTCGGTGTAGGTAAAATGACTTACGATCCACGAGAACGTCTGACCAAGGCCACGACGGTCCAGGTGGGGACGGCGTCACGTTCCAGGATAATGAGTATGAATCGCTCTGCACACCAGTGTGTCGCTAAGGCCCATTCGGTGTAGGTAAAATGACTTACGATCCACGAGAACGTCTGGCCAAGGCCACGACGGTCCAGGTATGGCCGGCGTCACGTTCCAGGGAAATGAGTATGATTCCCTTAGGAACCTCCACCACGTGCGGTTCCTGACACTCCTGAACTTGATTCTGGGCTTAGGCGTCCTCAACGTTGGTGTTGTGGGGACAGTCGGCACGGGTTTGGGTATGTTCACTAAAACGCAAGTCAAGTATGAGCTCAGTATACAATCAGCATCATAAACAGGTAAACTTGTAATGGTAAACAAGGAAACATGTAATCAAAGAGTGTGGAGACTGTAATCATACATAGATAAAATGTGTAATTAATAAACAGGGTAACATGAAATCACACTGATTGAAAGGTCGGTCGATGCGTGTTTTCCGTCCAGTCCGAAGGGAGGCACTGACATGGCACCTAGCTCACCGAGGTGTTATGGGCTCACATTACGGGTGTTGTAGGTGATGTAACCAATCGTGTCAGTTTTCATGTATATAAACCATAAAAGATTAACATGAAACGAAACGAAACGAAACGAAACGAAACGAAACGAAACTAAACTAAACTAAATTAAGTTAAATTAAATTAAATTAAATTAAATTAAATTAAATTAAATTAAATTAAATTAAATTAAATTAAATTAAATTAAATTAAATTAAATTAAATTAAATTAAATTAAATTAAATTAAATTAAATTAAATTAAATTAAATTAAATTAAATTAAATTAAATTAAATTAAATTAAATTAAATTAAATTAAATTAAATTAAATTAAATTAAATTAAATTAAATTAAATTAAATTAAATTAAATTAAATTGCACAATAAAAAGTGACAAAATTACGAACTTCAAGGCAAAGGCAATCTCTACCAGCCATGCCCCGGACTGTGGGTAAGAGTAGTGCGAAATAAAATTAAAAAAAAAGGCCAATTGCGAGTCGAACTCGCTCACCGAGGGTTCCGTATCGCCATGTCACGGTCAGCGCCACTCACTCCATCTATGGCGTGTTTATGAAATGCTTTATATTAGTTAAAATTCATGATTAGTTAAAATGGTTCATACTCCTTTTAGTTTCTTCTATGGGAACCCCTGTGAATTTTTTACTTTTTCTTATTTTTATTATTTGTTGTTATATCGGCCATAATAACACGTATTCTGTGAAAATTTCAACAATTTTACCTATTACGGTTCAAGAGATACAGCCTTGAGACAGACAGACAGACAGACGGCATAGGCTTAGTAATAGGTTCCCGTACCGGATACGGAACCCTAAAAAAATATACTTAAGCGCGTCCGTACACTGGCTGCTGGCCGTACACCATCGGGGAACTCTTGTAAACTCACTAATAATGATGTACATACATACATACATATCACACACGCTGAATCCCGACAATCGGGGTTAGCAGAGTAATCGGTGTTGTGCTGCAAGAACTCTGGTAAATTACAGCACAACACCGACCACCACGTTTAGCAAAGAATTCGAACAAGATTCAATCGATCAAGCAGCAAGTAAGACACGAAGACCCACCTGCTGCATGACTCGGTGGAAGTACCGTGCCAAGGTCAGAGGTGGCGAGCCTGTCGCCCTTTAGCACGGCATCTTGCCCTCATCCCTTAGTCGCCTTTAACGACATGCATGGGGAGAGATGCAGCGGGGCTATTCTTTTTAAGTACTGGCCCCACACGGTACGGTACGGTACGGTAATGAATGATGTATGGACCCAAATGGTGTGTATGGGTGCGCTGGACCCGGTAACGACTAAATACGTAAGTAATTTTTTCCATAGCTATTGTATTGGTGTAGACAAAACTACCGTATGGAGTACAACGACATTCTACTTTCTGGACGGGCCCTCGTCATACATTTTACCGGTAGAAAGGTGCGATTGCAGTTCTTCTATATATTGCCAATATTTAAAACAGCGTAAGTGCGCGAGCGCCTCATACATCACGTTACGTTTCCGCTCTGTGAACGTCGATAGAGTAAGACGGTTAAATGGCAATTTGATACGTATAAAGGAGAGACAACGATTGAAGAGGGTGCTGAAAGCTCACCAATAGCGCGCCTCAATTCGGTGCGTTGTATGCCACTTCCCGATAATTTAATTCGTTGATGGAGTATTGAAGAACCCGCAAGGAACACAAGCACTCGGAGTCATAACTGTTATAGTTATGACACTTCACGTATGATGTTACATCATACGTGAAGTTCCGGGGCCCTGCCAAGATGCATTGAACTCAGCTACACCGTAGAATAGTTTTGTCTTTTTTTCGAGTCGGATTTCGAGATCATTTTGAATGAGACAGAGACTGTAAACCTACAAATGTAACGGAAATAAAGGCTTTGTTTGGACTTCTTTTCTATATTGGAAACTTGAGAGGAGCATGTGCCTTCTACTAAGGCTGATCCGTTTCCACTCCAAGCAACTTTCCAGGGCAGCCAAGTCCCCAATGATGGTAGTCTGGGCGTCCTGGGTATGGAGGTGTCCAGGGACGTTGGATTTCGATCGTTCATAGAGTCCAAGACGAAACTAGCATCTCGAAAATTAGGGATACTCTACCGATGTCGGCGATTTTTCACGCCGGTCCAACTGCTTACGCTCTAGAATATTGCAGTCATCTTTGGGAGGGTTCCCCTGAGTACCTTCTTTCAGCCTTGGATTCTATTCAACGACGGGCCATTCGCCTCATTGGCGACTCTGTACTCACAAAGGACCTTCAACCTCTAAAGCACAGACGTATCGTTCGGTCATTGAGCCTGTTTTATCGGTACTACTGTACCACACGGTACTACTGTACCACACGGTACTACTGTACCGTGTGGGGCCGGTACTTTAAAAGAATAGCCCCACTGCATCTCTCCCCGTGCATGTCGTAAAAGGTGACTAAGGGATATGACTCCCTTCTTATATTACTAGGTGGTAGGGTTTAACCCACCCGGGTTGGTACCACCGCACTGAATGAAAGGTCGGTCGAAACGGCTATGTAAATAGTTTGTGTTTTCCGTCCAGTTCAGTGTAGCCGGCACGACCGAAGGGAAGCACTGACGTGGCACCAAGTTCACCCGGTGTTATGGGCTGACATCACGGATGTTGTGGGTGATGTAGCCGTGTCAGTTTCAATAAAAATAAAAAAATACTGTGGCCGCTGTTCTGACTAAATTGCTTCCCTTATCCCTCCTCCTCCTGTTCGTCTTCGCCAAACCCGCCATACTCTCGCGGAACACCCCTTTTGTAGTGGACAGACGAGTACTTCGAACTGCACGATTCTCTAAATCGTTCTTCTGCCGCACTGCAAAGGTGTGAAACGGGCTTCCGGGGAATATCTTTCCCCACTCCTTCAATCCACGGATCTTCAAATCGCGGGTAAATAGCCTTTCCCCAGCGACATTAGTCCACCTCTAAGCCGGACTGGCACCTCCTCGGGGGTGACATTGACTGCGCCTGAGGCTTCGACCTCGGGCACAGCCAGCTAGTTCGGAAACAATAAAAAAAAAACAAAAACAAAGCTTCACGTGTTTGCAATATTTATAACTTATAACAAAACAAGTCTTAACGAAAATAACAAATTATTGCATGGTTGAAAACTTTAAATGATAACGACGCCGAAAATTTGCTATACAGGGTGTTGTAGCAGCCAGTACATTAATTTACCCAGCGCAATCCTCATGTTTTTCCGAGACAAAAAAGTAAATAAAGTTTTCCTCTAAAGTGTCTAGTTTTGGAGATATTAACTTTTTAAATTTATGTTTTCGTCTAGTATAATTTGACGCGCGCGAGGAGAGGGTTCTGGCGCAGGAACGGTCGGGATCGAAAAACTCATGCCGTGCCTCCGACGCGCATCTCCTCTCTCCGCGCACTCGTCCCTGCTCGCTCTCTCACCGCGCGCCTTTCATTCCCACGTTCGTCCGGAACATTAGATCCTTTTACACTAAATAAATCAATTAGTTTGTATGAAAACTGTAACTTTTTATTTAAAAGGAATTTAGAAAAAAGGTAATTTTACTTTTTTGTTAAATATTCCAATAAATCAACATGTGGAATGCTCTCCCACCTGCATCTTTTCCTCTAATGTACAGTCTGGGATCCTTCAAACATAATGTGAAGGTGCACCTAGCCGGCCGACATGGTATTCGCAGCCCCCATAAATATCCGAATGCCCGTGGGCGCCGTCGGACTACACCTCTGCGTTAGTCTGGCACGCGCCATATGTCGTGCTTCCCATAAAAATAAAAAAATCATTTCCTAAATTTAATGTTACAACACTCTGTATATTCAACAATAAAATAAAATCAAACGAATTATGAACTCGGCTTACCGCTGCGATGATGGCGAGCGCATCGCTGCAGCTCGACGTTTCGAGTCCTCTATGGGAGCCGTTCTCAAGAGGACGTGCTAGCTCCTCCGGCAGCCAGCACGTCACTGACAGGAGCCCGCCTGCTTCTCAAATTGTAGTGATGAGTAGGTATCACTTCCGGATTCGCTGCGTTCCTTGCCTCTTCGGACCTACAGAAATTGCTGACGGTGTCGAGCTCTAGGAAATCGTCGCTTCGGTTCTGTGTTGACTGCAGCGTAGCCAGTACCGGCTTCCATATCGGTGAGATCTTGAAAGAATCTTCGCGGTTGAAGTTGTCGTGTTTAGCAATTTCTATCGACTCATGGACAATACGCGTCAGATGTCGTTTTTTGGTGGCGAGAATCTTCACTTGAGCGGTCAAGAAAGGTCAAGCGAATAACTTAGCGATTTGTGACCACATCGACTCCGGAAAAAATCATTGGATTAGATTCGATGAGGTGAAGGTTCTCGCCACCAAAAAACGACATCTGACGCGTATTGTCCGTGAGTCGATAGAAATTGCTAAACACGACAACTTCAACTTCATGGAAGCCGGTACTGGCTACGCTGCAGTCAACACAGAACCGAAGCGATGATTTCCTAGAGCTCGACACCATCAGCAATTTCTGTAGGTCCGAAGAGGCAAGGAACGCAGCGAATCCGGCAGTGATACCTACCCACCAATACAATTTGAGAAGCAGGCGGGCTCCTGTCAGTGACGTGCTGGCTGCCGGAGGAGCTAGCACGTCCTCTTGAGAACGGCTCCCATAGAGGATTCGAAACGTTGAGCTGCAGCGATGCGCTCGCCATCATCGCACCGGTAAGCCAAGTTCATGATTTAATATGAGTAAATACGGTGCGGGACTAAAAACTAATAAAATCAATCAAATAATAAATAAACCTAAAAATAATCTTATATATCTTAATTTTTTTTTCTTTTATGGAAACTGACACGGTTGGCTACATCACCTACAACGTCCGTGATGTCAGCCCATAACACCGGGTGAACTAGGTGCCATGTCAGTGCTTCCCCCTTTGATCGTGCCGGCTACACTGAACTGGTCGGAAAACACAAACTATTCACATAGCCGTTTTTATCCGACGTTTCATTCAGTGCGGTGGTACCAACCCGGGCGGGTTAAACCCTACCACCAAGTAAGATTAGGAGGGAAGGGACCTACAGTTTTACGAGGAATCCGAACCTCGGTCAGCCTCCAACGGTCAGCGGTCACCCATCCAAGTACTGATCGCACCCAGCGTTGCTTAACATTCAATAGCGACAGTTGACTGTCTGCACCACTGAGCTATCGAGGCTGACAAAAGATCTTAAATTATCAATTATCAAAAAATCTTAATATTAACATCACACATATCACATAGTATTCTTTCTTACCAATGCATATAATAAAATGCTATACTTACCCATATAACTAATAATTGGTAAAAATTGACCTTACTAACTAAATAACATTATAAAATATTCATATTTTATTGCATAGTGCTTATTTAATATTATAACTAACTTATATATATTTAAACTTATATATATTTTTTATTTATATATATTAAAAGTTATTAATATGTAAATAAAAACAAATAAAACAATCTAAATATATTACTAGTGAGCACAGAATGAAATGCAATTAATTAAGTTTACTAAAAAGTATTTCCGCGAGACATACATTTTCTAGTGCAGGAGATTCGGTTATTGCACTGTATGATTTCATTTAATAATAAATATTTTAATAAAATCTAAAATTGTGGATATTCCCGTAATTAATGTCCTGGTGATGGATTCCCCCAAAATGAATGTTTCCATTAAGTATGTTTTTTTTTTTTTTTTTTTATGGAAACTGACACGGTTGGCTACATCACCTACAACATCCGTGATGTCAGCCCATAACACCGGGTGAACTAGGTGCTATGTCAGTGCTTCCCTTCATTTCGCGCCGGCTACACTGAACTGGACGGAAAACACGAACTATTTACATAGCCGTTTCGACCGATGTTTCGCTCAGTGCGGTGGTACCAACCCGGCCGGGATAAACCCTACCACCCAGTAAGGTAAGAAGGGAAGGGACCTACAGTTTAACGTGGAATCCGAACCACGGTCAGCCTCCAACGGTCGGGCGGTCACCCATCCAATAACTGACCGCACCTCTGAGCTGCCGAGGCTGACGAGCCCTTAGTCGACTTTTACGACATGCGACGGGGAGAGATGCAGTGGGGCTATTCTTTTTAAGTACCGACCCCACACGGTACAATGTCTCCTAATTAGTGTGAGCCACAAATGTCCTGGTGATGGATTCCCCCAAAATGAATGTTTCCATAATGTATGTCCCCCAAAGTGTCAGCCACAAATGTCCTGGTGATGGATTCCCCCAAAATGAATATTTCCATAATGTATGTCCCCCAAAGTGTCAGCCACAAATGTCCTGGTGATGGATTCCCCCAAAATGAATGTTTCCATTAAGTATGTTTCCTAATTAGTGTGAGCCACAAATGTCCTGGTGATGGATTCCCCCAAAATGAATGTTTCCATAATGTATGTCCCCAAAGTATAAGCCACCAATTCTCACGGAATGTAACGTTATACGAGATGGAATTACTACTGCAAATATGTTTGAATTTTCTCATCGTTCTGTCTGTAATATTTATGTCCCCTCTTGCCGCTTCTTCTGGCGGGGGGTCTTCTGGTGGTTCGCCGATTCGTTCGCCGTAGACATGGTAATCACAGCGAAACTTCCATAAGCCCAAGTCCTTGTGGGTCAACGGGAGTGTGAGATCACATCTGGATGTGAGGACAAAATTTGGCGAATTATTATTATTCAGATATTTTTTTTCTATATTTCATCTAGACACAAATGCACATCATTATGATCCACAACAACAACAAGAAAAAAGAAGAATCGGTAGTACCTAGGTGAATCACTGTATTGAAAAGATATTTCAGTCTTAGTGGATTTATATTATACTAGCTGTGCCCGCGGCTCCGCCCGCTCTCATATTTCACTTCACTGCTAACCTCATAAGCCATTTAGCGTGATAGTAAGTAGCCTATAGTTGATGGGAAGAATCAAGCTATCCGTAGATTTTTTTTTATTAAAATCGGTTTAGTGGTTCTCGAGTTATAAGGGGACAGACAGAGCCTCAGACAGAAAACAGGCGTTGGATTTTATTATAGGTACAAGCTGTGCCCGCGGCTCCGCCCGCTCTCATATTTCACTTCACTGCTAACCTCATAAGCCATTTAGCGTGATAGTAAGTAGCCTATAGTTGATGGGAAGAATCAAGCTATCCGTAGATTTTTTTTTTATTAAAATCGGTTTATTGGTTCTCGAGTTATAAGGGGACAGACAGAGCCTCAGACAGAAAACAGGCGTTGGATTTTATTATAAGTACAAGCTGTGCCCGCGGCTCCGCCCGCTCTCATATTTCACTTCACTGCTAACCTCATAAGCCATTTAGCGTGATAGTAAGTAGCCTATAGTTGATGGGAAGAATCAAGCTATCCGTAGATTTTTTTTTATTAAAATCGGTTTAGTGGTTCTCGAGTTATAAGGGGACAGACAGAGCCTCAGACAGAAAACAGGCGTTGGATTTTATTATAGGTACAAGCTGTGCCCGCGGCTCCGCCCGCTCTCATATTTCACTTCACTGCTAACCTCATAAGCCATGGCAAGTAGCCTATAGTTGATGGGAAGAATCAAGCTATCCGTAGAATTTTGTTTTATTAAAATCGGTTTAGTGGTTCTCGAGTTATAAGCGGACAGACAGACACTCAGACAGACAGAAAGCAGACGTTGGATTTTATTATAGGTAAGGAAGGAAGGAAGGATAAAGGTTGGGCTAGAAAGAAATATTATTTATAAGTCACACTAGCTTTTGCCGGGCGGCGGCTTCTCTTCGCATGACTTTTTGCTCACGGCTCAGGCCGCCGATGACGTAGCATTATAATTATTTATGCGTCTAAAACCATCTTAAGAACGAACATAAGTATCACTGAAAACCGTATGTACATCGATATAGTGGTTCTCGAGTCATAAGGATATTCATAATATTGACGTACGGTTACACGGTCGGTCGCCCGTAGAAACTTACCTTTATTTATTAGGAAATTGTCAAGGTCAGACGAGGCGGAAGTTAACTTTCTCCATACAAAATCCTCTTTCGGCTTATAAGTTTTCTAGCCCCCTAAACCTTATCCGATTTTAAGAATTCTTTTTTCTTCTTGTCATAAGAGAATCGGGAAGTCCGCTGTCCTCCATACACCAGGGGAAGTCTCTTTTCAACCCTTAAATCTTGCACTACCATTTTAAAATTTTTATGTGTAAAAGATATTATCAATATCTATGCCCCTATGTTGTCCTTTTTTCGTTATTTCATTTTAAATGAAATATATGTGATTATAAAAATGTCAAAATATAGCCTACCTTTCATATTTTTTATATGGAAAACTATTAAAAAAATAATTAAAATTAAAACATAGGGGCATCCAGTAGGCTTTTGTTGATAGGAAAAAAAATATATCACTTAAATTGAGGAAGAATAAAGACATGAAAACAGACCTCGCCTGGATGATGATTCATAAATATTTTGTAGGCAGTTAGCTTCTGAGTTGCAATTGTCCTTTTCACACTATTCGGGGTGTGAGGGGGGAACTACTCATGGACAGCCCACTAATACAGAAACATATTACGTGATGTAATAGTACAGTTCATTTCATTATCGATATATTTTCTGTATGGCTGGGATGGATTTTATCGATGTAATATATTAAGTGATCGGTTGATCAGTCATCCATCGGGAAGCCGTGAATTCTGGTCCCTGGCCAAGTCTGCTCAGCTGAACTTCTGTCGCTCTGCACTTCCTCCATTGGAGGGACCTGACGGTTCCCTCGCTCATTCTGCCAAAGAGAAAGCCGACCTCTTAGTGTCCCTCTTTGCGCGAAACTCACGCCTGGATGACGGTGGTGCGTCACCTCCGTCAATCCCCAGATGCGAGTGCTCCATGCCAAAGGTGCAGTTTCGTCAACGCACCGTACGGAAGGAGCTGCTCGGTCTGGATGTCAGGAAAGCGAGTGGACCCGACAGGATCCCCGCTCTGGTGCTGAAGTTGTGTGCTCCTGAGTTGGCCCCTATCCTCACACGCCTGTTCCGCCTGTCCTATTCCTCTGGCCAGGTGCCATCGGCTTGGAAGTCTGCCTACGTCCAGCCGGTCCCAAAGAAAGGCGATCGTTCTGACCCTGCCAACTATCGTCCGATAGCGGTTACCTCCCTGCTTTGCAAGGTGATGGAGCGAGTTATTAACGCTCAAATAATGACGTACCTAGAGACCAATGACCTCATCTCCGACAGGCAATACGGCTTTAGGCCAAAGCGTTCGGCCGGGGATCTACTAGTGTACGTCACCCACCTCTGGGGTCAATCGCTTGAAGACTTTGGTGAAGCTATGGCTATTGGTCTAGATATATCAAAGGCCTTTAACCGCGTCTGGTACAAGGCACTTCTATCCAAGCTGCCGTCCTACGGCCTCCCCTCCGATCTGTGCGACTGGATCGCCGACTTCCTGCATGGCCGCAGTATTCAGGTCCTAGTAGACGGCTGCTGCTCCGATGCCATGGCTGTGAACGCTGGCGTTCCACAAGGCTCCGTGATATCGCCTACGCTGTTCCTTCTGCATATCAATGACTTACTATCCCTTGGTGATATTCATTGTTATGCAGATGACAGCACGGTACACGGACGCTACGGCAGCCGCCCCAGTGCCAGTAAGGAGGAAGTGGAGGAGGGCAGGCGTAGTGTTGTTGTTGAAATTGAGAAAACCCTGCACCTCATTTCATTATGGGGCCAGGAAAATCTGGTACAGTTCAACGCAACTAAAACACAGGCGTGTGCGTTTAGTGCGAAAAAATCGCCATTTCGCTCAGCTCCCGAATTCCAGGGCACAAGGTTGAACGTCGATGACCACTTTAGTATCCTTGGAGTGGACTTAACCCGCGAACTCAACTTCGGCCGTCACATCGAGGACAAAGCTAAGCTTGCCTCTAAAAAGCTGGGCGTCCTGAACAAGGCGCGGAGATACTTTGCGCCTGACCAAATCCTGCTGCTGTATAAGTCGCAGGTGAGGTCATGCGTGGAGTATTGCTCGCATCTTTGGGGTGGGGCTGCTCAGTATCGACTTGGCTTGTTAGACTCGATCCAAAGACGTGCAGTTCGCCAAGTTAACGACTTTGAAGTGTCCTGCAAACTTGAACCTTTGCAGCTCCGTAGAGACATAGGTTCACTAAGTGTGTTCTATCGACTGTTCAACGGTGAATGCTCTGAGGAGCTGTTCGAAACAATTCCGACTTCACCATTTCACCATAGGTCCACGCGTAACAGACAGGGAATGCATCCCTATACTGTAGAGCTGCCTAAAGTGCGGACTAAGCGCTCCAGTATTTCTATTATCTTCCGCACTGCGAAACTCTGGAATGCACTTCCTCCTGATGTGTTTCCTTCAGTGTATGACTTGGGATCATTCAAGAGACGCGTAAAAAGGCATCTGTCACGCCGGCACGGCATTCGCAGCCCCCGTTCTAAAACGAATGCTTTTGGGCGTCGTCGGCTCAACAATCCATGCTGACGGCGCCAAGTGTCTCGCGTACCAATAAAAAAAAAAAAAAAAAAAAAGCATCTAAGTCTACTTTAGTATGTACATATACGAGTACGGACGGTACAGGTGATGCATGCAGTGGATGTTTTCATTTCGCTAAATTTATCTAAAAATTTACTTTCACTATTATGAAGTCAGTTAAACTATTTTAGAAGACTAACTAATACGACACTACATTGAATTTTAAATGACGATGTTTTAAAACTGAACCATTATTTTTAATTTTTGTAAATAATTATTGACACACGCCGATACACATTTTGTACTTTTTCTGTAAAACTAAAGTTGTGAAAAAATCATTAAAAGACAAAGAACAAAATATATTTAATTAGGTGGTGGGCCATATCAAAATTTAATATTTGTAATATAACAGAAAAATTCAGCTTTTTTGGTGAATTTTAATAAGATACTTTTTTAATAATTTGAAAAGGTCTATTTTCTGAAATATCATCATCATCATCAGCCTGTATCGGTCCACTGCTGGACATAGGCCTCTCCCAAGGCACGCCACCACACGCGGTCTTCCGCTCTTCAATATAAAGTATTAAATTTGAACCTTCAGAAAACGATCTTTCAGAAAAAGCTACTACACAATGCGCAGCTCATGAAGTACCTGGAGACGAATGGTCTCATCAGCGATCGGCAATACGGCTTCCGGCCAAAACGATCAGCTGGTGATCTCCTAGCGTACATCACTCGTCTTTGGGGTGAATCGCTTGAAGATCATGGTGAATCCTTGGCAATTGGGCTTGATATTGCCAAGGCATTTGACCGGGTTTGGCACAAGTCGCTCTTATTAATTTATTTTTATTTTTTCGCTTTTATTTTTTTTTCTCTTAAACCAAGTCGCATTAGCATACAATTATTATATAACAAAGAACCCCAGACCATGCCTAACGTATGCCAGAAACACCGAAAGATAATCTCGCTTGGTATAGAAGTTACAGTACGTAAAGTACGTAAGTTTTTTCGTTAGGGTTGTCACGAATGTTCGGGCTAAGTTTGGCCGAACATTTTTAACAACTAAATCAAATGAAATGAAATTTAATGAACAAAAAATTATTATACAAGAGTTGACAAACAAAAACAAATATGAAAAACATCAGTACACTATATTATATTATAATATCTAAGAATCTATTAATATAAACTGTGAAAGTGATAGACTATCCAAATTTATCTATGTTTAAAGTAACCAAGAGCTCAAATAGATAAAGAAAATGACTTTGAGGGCGTATTCAAATATAAGCGTATAGTGAGTCGCCGACTGTGAGCGTGCTGACTGAGCTATAAGAAGCGATTAGTCGGCCTCTGGTCAGTGAGCTAAAATGAGCATATGTATTGTGTAATTACATTGTAACGTAGTAGTCTGCGGTAGCCAGAGAGAGCGAAACTGACTGGCGGCTTAGTTTCCAAGTATAGCCGTTTTAATTTTGGCAGCTGTCATTCGAAATGAAGATCTTGACGAGATCTATCATTTATCCCATCACACTAATAGACTAGATTTTTTTGCAAAAATAGAAACAAAATACAATTATAAAATATATATTTTTAATTTTCAAGTATGTATATGCATACACGAAACCCATTTTAACTATTCACACTGCAAGATAAAGACGACACGTAACTCGCGTAAAGAGAAATAAAAAAAAAATCATAACTCCCAAATTTTTTACTTTATTCAAACAATAAAAAAAAGATCCCCAGATATTGAGTCAATCTACAATATAAAAATATAAAAGTTTAAAATATATAGTATTTAGAAATATGTTTAAAAGTGCCCTTTTTAAACCCCCTAAAAACGGCAATTTTAAGCAGTTTTTTGCGATTTTCTCAAAAATTCCCAAACTTTTTAAATTGTTTTTTCCACCATCTTGTAGCCCTAATGGATACGCGTCATTTGACACCGTAAATATTGACGCATCCGTAAAACTCAAACCACCAGGGCGAATTCGCACTCTCGGTGGAAATCGGGGACTATACTGAAGCGATTGAAAAGACATTTTCAATGTCAAAATAAAATGTGTTGCAAAATTTCACACACCACGGCTATTATCGAATTTCGGAAAATTTCATATTTATTTACATTTATTTTGGACAAAATAAGCAGAGCCTGTACTATGCTATGCCTGTGCCTGACCTTCGCAGGCAGGCGTACTATCAAAAAGAGAAAATGTGCAATTTTCTGGTTCGGATTCCACGTAAAACTGTAGGTCCCTTCCCTTTTTACCGTACTAGGTGGTAGGATTTTTTTTTATAGATAGAAAGCGCGACATGTGGTGCCGAGCCACCGTTAGATGTGTCTAACGACGCCCATGGACATTCGGTCGTACGCGGGGGTTGCGAATGCCATGCCGACCTGACAGGTTATTCACGCCTCTCTTGAAGGAACCGAGACTGTACTTGGGGGGAAATATGTGGGCAGGGAGAGCGTTCCAGAGTTTACCAGTTCTGTGGAGGATAGATTTGCAGAACCGATTAGTACGCATCCGTGGTAAGTCCAGCGTATAGGGATGCAATCCCAGCCCAGTGCGCGTTGTGCGGAGGTGGAAAGGGGACGGCGGGATTGCGTTCAACAGCTCCTCCGAGCATTCCCCATGGAATAAGCGATAGAACACACTTAGGGCGCCGACATCCCTACGGAGTTGCAGTGGTTCTAGATCGCGGGACACGTCGGGGTCACCCACTAGTCGCACAGCTCGACGCTGGATCGAATCCAAATGCGCAAGCTGGTATTTAGCTGAGCCATCCCACAAGTGCGAGCAGTACTCCAAGCAGGACCTAATCTGCGAAAAAAGCAGCCTTGGTTGTTTGTCTCCAGGTACGTCGGTAAGCTGTGCATTGATAATGCGCTCCATCACCTTGCAGAGTAGGGAGGTAATCGCTATAGGTCGGTAGTTCGACGGGTTTGAGCGGTCGCCCTTTTTGGGAACTGCTTGATCCTGAACGCAGCTCGGCCTTCGGCCTCGCCCATAGTTACTTACTGTCTTCGAGAAGGTTTATCGTTTTCCTGAACGCAGCTCGACCTTCGGCCTCGCCCTCTGTTACTTACTTTCTTCGAAAAGGTTACCCTCATCCTGAACGCAGCTCGGCCTTCGGCCTCGCCCATAGTTACTTACTGTCTTCGAGAAGGTTTATCGTTTTCCTGAACGCAGCTCGGCCTTCGGCCTCGCCCTCTGTTACTTACTTTCTTCGAAAAGGTTATCCTCATCCTGAACGCAGCTCGGCCTTCGGCCTCGCCCATAGTTACTTACTGTCTTGGAGAAGGTTTATCGTCTTCCTGAACGCAACTTCGCCTTCGGCCTCAAAAAGTTACTAACTTTCTTCAAGTCGGTTTATCGGTTTATCGGACGTTTAATCCAGCTCGCCCTTAGTTACTAGCCTGAACCCAGCTCGCCTTTAGTTGTTCCTTTGAAATACGAATTTCACGCGAGCGAAGCCGCGGGCAAAAGCTAGTTACGGCATCAGTGTTATTACGTCTATGAGTACCTAGAGCAAAGTGCATAATGTTTGTTTTGTTAACATTTAGTAATAGACTAGCTTTTGCCCGCGGCTTCGCTCGCGTGAAATTCGTATTTCAAAGGAAGAACTAAAGGCGAGCTGGGTTCAGGCTAGTAACTAAAGGCGAGCTGGATTAAACGTCCGATAAACCGATAAACCGACTTGAAGAAAGTGAGTAACTTTTTGAGGCCGAAGGCGAAGTTGCGTTCAGGAAGACGATAAAACTTTTCCAAGACAGTAAGTAACCATGGGCGAGGCCGAAGGCCGAGCTGCGTTCAGGATGAGGGTAACCTTTTCGAAGAAAGTAAGTAACAGAGGGCGAGGCCGAAGGCCGAGCTGCGTTCAGGAAAACGATAAACCTTCTCGAAGACAGTAAGTAACTATGGGCGAGGCCGAATGTCGAGCTGCGTTCAGGAAGAGGATAAGCTTTTCAAAGAAAGTAAGTAACAGAGGGCGAGGCCGAAGGCCGAGCTGCGTTCAGGAATACCATAAAACTTCTCAGGAAGAGGATAACCTTTTCGAAGAAAGTAAGTAACAGAGGGCGAGGCCGAAGTCCGAGCTGCGTTCAGGAAAACGATAAACCTTCTCGAAGACAGTAAGTAACTATGAGCGAGGCCGAAGGCCGAGCTACGTTCTGGAAGAGGATAACCTTTTCAATGAAAGTAAGTAACAGAGGGCGAGGCCCTAGGCCGAGCTGCGTTCAGGAATACCATAAAACTTCTCGAAGAAAGTAAGCAACAAAGGGCGAGGCCGAAGGCCGAGCTGCGTTCAGGAAGACGACAAACCTTCTCGAAGACAGTAAGTAACTATGGGATAGGCCGAAGGCCGAGCTGCGTTCAGGAAGAGGATAACCTTTCCGAAGAAAGTAAGTAACAGAGGGCGAGGCCGAAGGCCGAGCTACGTTCAGGAAGACCATAAACCTTCTCGGAGAAAGTAAGTAACAGAGGGCGAGGCCGAAGGCCGAGCTGCGTTCAGGAAGACGAAAAACCTTTTCGAAGACAGTAAGTAACTATGGGCGAGGCCGAAGGCCGAGCTGCGTTCAGGAAGAGGATAAACCATCTTTAAGAAAGTAAGTAACAAAGGACGAGGCCAAAGGCCGAGCTGCGTTCAGGAAGAGGATAACCTTTTCGAAGAATGTACTTAACAGAGGGCGAGTCCGAAGGCGGAGCTGCGTTCAGGAAGACCACAAATCTTCTCGAAGAAAGTAACTTCTTTGTTACTTACTTTCTTCGAAAATATTTATCCTCTTCCTGAACACATCTCGGCCTTCGGTCTCGCCCATAGTTACTTACTGTCTTCGAGAAGGTTTATCCTCTTCCTGAACGCAGCTCGGCCTTCGGCCTCGCCCTTTGTTACTTGCTTTCTTCGAGAAGGTTTAGGGTCTTCGTGAACGCAGCTCGGCCTTCGGCCTCGCCTTTTGTTACTTACTTTCTTCGAGAAGGTTTATAGTCTTCCCGAACGCAGCTCGGCCTTCGGCCTCGCCATTAGTTACTTACTTTCTTTGAGTAGTTTTATCGTCTTCCTAAACGCAACTCATTCACAAACTTTCGCGTTTATAATATTAGTAGGATGAATTTTGGGTAGGTTTGGAGTGAGGCCTGATTTTAGAAATTATTCCCAATTATCGGAAGCATGCAAGCAAATCCGAAAGCAACAGCTAACAATATATAAATTTTTGAAATGTGTTAATTAAGCCCTTTCATTTGATACCCAACACGGCATCATTAAAAAAATTTTTTTTTAGGTCCTTTAGAGGGCACCATATTATCCAATTTTATGGGACGTCACATAGCCTCTATCCAGCGTCAAGACGCATCCGACGATACCTCATTTGTCAAATTATGATAAGTAGTTTCGAAGTTATGAGGGAACAGATGAACATACATACATACATACATATATACATACATACATACATACATACATACATACATACATACATATGCGACGAACTAGCCTCCCACCAAAGTATATTTTGTATTTATACTTCACCCGATAGGTGTTGTCGAATAATTATTCCGAAATTCCACGCTTCCGCGAGTAACCTCTAAAATAAAACATGGCCTGCGTTTAGCATTCAAGTGATCTCTAGGTAAACTCAAGCAATGTATACATACGTATACACTGAATTAAGTGTAGATGGACCCTGTATCTTCCTCTCTTCGAGGAAGCGTTGTGTAACCGTATAACCCAGAGTACTAACTCAATCCCTAGCTTTCTATCCTGACCTTTGTCCATCGAATTATATTCTAACTACATATGTAATTTCCTGTCTAAGTCCGCCTCTCCTACATCACTGTGTCTCCCCCATCACATTGTAATTGTCTGTGTTCTCTCCTCCCAGAAATTGTGTTAACCAGTAATTTTCATATTATTCAAACAATTTCCCCCGGAGGGGAAGTAAGAAGCTCCACGAGTCCGGGTCCCCTCACCCGGGCTCTCCACGCTCCTCACAGTGGCCATCATCCATATAGGGCTGCTTTACTACCAGCAGCTCTATTTTGTATACCTAATGGCCCCCTTTGTTTCCTATCCTGTGAAGAAACTGTTTCTCTTAGGAAGAGATTTAAAATGAAATTCGTGGTGTAATGTGGATGATTTAGGGCCCCTACGGACCTCAAATCCTAAAGGCGTGCGTGTGTGTGTGGGTGTGTGTGTGGTCCCTATCCTAACCTCGAAGTACTTCGTCCGACGGACTTCGCCTATCGAAAGAAGGCTACCACAGGTTTCCTCCTCAGACGGTCAGCTCAGCTTGCACCGGTCTTTAAGAGTACCGCCACCCCTCGCCCAGATGGTATAGGTAACGCACTAACAGATCAAGTCAATTTAGACCCCTCAGCCTAGCTGGACTAAAGAGAACCACTGTGGGGTATTTACCTGGTCTTCCTAGTACCTACCTCACTAAATACTACACACTATGGTACTACTCGTTCTCACGAAGTGAACCCTCTCTTCCTTGCAGGATTAAGGAGAATTAATTCACACAGTTACATGGCTAACCTACCATATGACTGTAGTACTAATCAAATGAAAAAGGGTCCTCAAAGCCTAGCAGGATTAAAGAGGACCACTGAGGGGTACTTACCTGGTCTTCCTAGTACCTAACCTCACTAAATACTACACACTATGGTACTACTCGTTCTCACGAAGTGAACCCTCACTCCCTTGCAGGATTAAGGAGAATTAATTCACACAGCTACATGGCTAACCTACCAATATGAATTTAGTGTTTGAAGAACCTAACTACCCACGTTATAATTTGATAATTTAGCCAGAATTCCAGTTGCGCTTCGACCTTATGTTACGTCTTCTTACCACGAGGCCTTGTGTCGTGATATCATTGAGAATGAACTGAATCTTGTGCGAACAAGCGTGTATGCTTATTCAGCATAGCTAGCGTTGCCCACCCAACATTCCATCGAAAGGAATAGAACCTCGCATGAGTGCGCGCGTATGCATATTTCAGCAAAACCCGCAACCCTCATACAACATTCCATGAAAGAACTCTGCGTGAGTGGGCGTGCAGCATATTTCAGCAAAACCCGCTCTCTCACCCAGTGCTCCGAAAGGGAAAAGAGCCCTGTAATAGTATGCGTGTATGCATATTTCAGCATCGCTCGCATTCCACACAGTGCTCCAATGATGGTCCATATAAAAATATTTCACATCCCTAATACTAGCAAATAATTTCTGAAAAGCCAGTATTGTTTCCAAAACTAGCCCAGCCACCAAAAGAAGACTCCAATACAATGCAAGTTAATAGAACTGGTCGAATTGCAACTAGAAAACTCCAAAATATCGCGCGGCGTCCGAGACTCACCGAAACGTTGATGCCGAAAAACAATGGCGCTCGATGCGACTTAGCGATGACCGGGGCTCAGGCAAGTTGTTCTTTCGAGGCTCGCAGTTGTACTAAAGGTCCTCCTACCGTGTTACACGCCCTTAAATAGCCTCGCTTTCTTACTCCCATCCTCACCCCACGACCAATAAGGAATCATCCCCAACATCGTTTCCGCGTTTCCCATTGGTCAACCAATCACAACGCCTGAAGCAATTTTCCTTAAAAATGCGTTCCATATTTCCCTAAAACTTTCAGTAGCTAATCTCTGAAAAATGCTACGAATTTACAAGAGTAGATGTAATACAGTCAATTCGTCCTATATCTTACTGCATGCCGACCTATAATACTTATCTATCATCATTTCTCGCTTATACGGTGTTGCTAGTCATTCCTGTTCAGAATGTATGCACGTTGTATTTTCTACGCCTGACTACACGCCACCCGCAATAATTTATACGCACCGCGGTCTCTTTGCTATACTCCCTACCCAGGCGCTAAACTAACTCCTACGCCTTATAACATTTTACCAGCCAGCCTTCATACGTCCTATTGCTAGCTATTTTCATTGAGGTAGGTTGTGATTCATCACACATACATACATACATACATACATACATACATACATATATACATACATACATTCATACATAAATACATACCGGTCAAACACATAACTCTCTTGATACTTAACGAAGTAAACCTACATAATATTATGAATAGAATTAAATAAAATACTCTGCTCGAGACAATGCATACACACACCGCGCTCCGCCAGACCGCACCCCGCGCCGCGCCCCGCGCCTCCGCGCCGCCAGTCTCCGCCAGCTAGCCGCCACCAATCGCCGCCGCGCTGCGCCGCTTTTATTTCGATTCGATTTGTATGGGAGCCACATCTTAGCGTAGCCGGAAGTGAATTTTAGTTAGCCTATCCTGTGTCCCGTATAGTAAAATTGGCTTGTACTAAGTTTTTATCAAATTCGGATGATGGCTTTAAGAGTTATGGAGGAACATACATACATACATACATACATACATACATACATACATACATACATACATATATACATATATACATACATACATTTTGGAAGGCAGAGTTGTTCGCGTCCGTGACACCATAAGGTCCTTAAGTCACACGTGCCTTCCGGGTGGTGCTAAATGAACAGCAAAGAGCGTGTGGGAGATCCTCGGATCGCCTGGGTTCGCCACCACACCCCGGGAAACAATTACACCGCCATAACAGTTCGCTGTGTTCCGGTGTACTTCCCGGGGACCCAGTAGCAGGAGGGGCTGGCTGTGACGAGGAGTGGGTCAGTGACTCTAAAGCCGAATCACTGCCCAGGGGTAGTGCATCGACACGATGGCCAGGGAGACCCGGTGAAACGGTTGTTCCGCTGGCCGCCCGCCGGGTAGTATAGGGGCCCAATCGCGCCTAACCAGCGCGAGAGGCTGCCCTGGTCAACCGGCGCATAATCTCGGAGTGGCCCGTCGTGCCGGATGGTGACCGGTGTAGGGGTCCCGGCGGCCGCTTCCGAGGGGGACCGGGGGCCCTTCCGTCCATCGTGTTGGCGCTCCACTATCCTGAGCAGATAGTGATGAAGCCACGACTCACGCTTTACCCGTAAATCGTTACAGCCGTCTTTCATGCTTTCTCCCCCCCCTTTTCTAACAACAATGGCAGTACAAGGGAAAATAAGTAAAGTTTGCTCAGCGGTGCACAACCCCACATATTTTAGCGTGGACATAACAAATGTGCGGGGATTGCACTCCAATTTGGATCCCGTCCACCACCATTTGGAGACAGCGAAGCCGGCTTTGCTATTTCTGACGGAGACACAAATATCTCGCCCAGCCGACACGTCGTACTTGCACTACCCCGGCTATACCCTGGAGGAAGCCTTCCGTTCCCGTGCCGGGGTATGCTTGTTTGCTAGGGCTGATATTTGCTGTCGTCGCCTGCGCTGCCAGGAAGACCTCGCGTTTTCTGTACTCTGGGTTCACGTGGATTTGGGGTCGGAATCGCGTGTGTACGCTTGTGTCTACAGGTCGCACTCAGGTGATGCGGAGACCGCTCGCCTATTTGAGTACCTGAGCAGAGCTGCAGACGAAGTCCAAGAGCGGTTCCCTATGGCAGATATGGTACTCGTTGGGGACTTTAATGCCCACCACGAAGTGTGGCTCGGCTCCAACAGAACCGATTTTGCTGGGAGAGCCGCTTACGACTTCGCCCTGACATATGACCTGTCTCAACTGGTAGATCAGCCTACCAGAATACCTGATATAGACGGTCATACAGCCTCCTTGCTGGATCTTCTGCTGACGTCTAATCCTGCTGGGTATAAGGTAACAGTGAGCGCTCCTCTTGGCTCCTCCGACCATTGCCTAGTGAGATCCACAGTGCCTTCGTCGCCCCCTCAGTCTCGAACTGAAGGAGCCCGGCGAATTTGGCACTACGCGTCAGCAGATTGGGATGGAATGCGAGAGCATCTTGCGTCCTACCCTTGGAGAAAGCTCTGCTTCAGTTCGGATGATCCGTCGGAATGCGCCAATACCGTAGCCGAGGTGATTTTGGGGGGTATGGAAATGTATATTCCCAATGCCTCCCTTCGCCTCGGAGGTAAGAGCCAACCTTGGTACAGCCGGGACTGTGCCGATGCTGCCGCGGCTAAAGCTGTGGCATATCGAGCCTGGTCACGAGCTCGTGCCAGACGTGATCCAAATATATCCGAATTGAAGAAGAACTACAACCGCCTCTCCAGATCCTGCAAGAGGGCTATCGCCAGGGCTAAATTCGAGCATATCGGCAGAATTGGCGATAGGCTGAACCGGTACCCAACTGGGAGCCGTGATTTCTGGTCTCTCGCCAAATCTGTCGAGTCGAATTTCTGCCGCTCCTCACTTCCACCTCTGCAGCGCACTGGAGGATCACTCGCTCACTCCGCAAAAGATAAAGCCGACCTTCTGGTATCTCTTTTTGCGGGGAATTCCCACCTGGATGATGGGGGAGCTTCTCCCTCATCCATACCTAGGTGTGAGAACTCCATGCCAGAAGTACAGTTCCGACAGAGAACTGTGCGGAAGGAGCTTCTTACCCTAGACGTCAGGAAAGCGAGTGGGCCGGACAGAGTGCCTGCATTGGTGTTGAAAAAGTGTGCTCCCGAGCTGGCTCCTGTACTGACGCGCCTCTTTTGCCTCTCGTACTCCACTGGCCGCGTGCCGGCAGCTTGGAAATCAGCTTTCGTTTAGCCTGTCCCTAAAAAGGGCGATCGCTCTGACCCGTCAAACTACCGACCCATAGCAATTACCTCCCTCCTCTGCAAGGTGATGGAGCGCGTTATTAACACGCAGCTCATGACGTACCTGGAGACGAATAACCTCATCAGCGATCGGCAATACGGCTTTCGGCCAAACCGGTCAGCTGGTGATCTCCTAGCGTACGTTACTCACCTTTGGGGGGAGGCGCTTGAAGGGCACGGTGAATCCTTGGCAATTGGACCCTATATTGCCAAGGCATTTGACCGGGTCTGGCATAAGGCGCTTTTGAGTAAGCTGCCGGCGTACGGAATCCCCTCTGGCCTTTGTGACTGGGTAACCGACTTCCTACATGGGCGTAGCATTCAGGTCCTCGTGGACGGATGCTCGTCGGACGCCATGTCAGTGAATGCCGGTGAACCACAGGGATCTGTGTTGTCTCCCACGCTGTTTCTTCTGCATATCAATGATATGCTGCCACTCGGCAACATACATTGTTATGCAGACGACAGTACGGCGCATGGATCCTACACTAGTCACCCTTCAGCCAGACGGAGTGATGTGGACGAGAAGAGGCGAACACTTGTGTCCGAACTCGAGCAAACCCTCGAGTCGATTGCCGAATGGGGCCGGAGCAACTTGGTCGTGTTCAACGCATCGAAGACACAAGTGTGCGCTTTTAGTGCGAAAAGAACGGCGTTCACACCAGCTCCTTCCTTTCAAAATACTTCGCTTAAATTAAGCGACCACCTCGGGGTCCTCGGTGTCGAACTATCGCACGACTTAAACTTCCGGCGTCACATTGAGGGCAAGGCCAAGCTGGCCTCAAAAAAGCTGGGTGTACTCAACAAGGTGCGGCGGTACTTCACGGCGGGCCAAAAACTGACGTTATATAAAACGCAAGTTAGGTCTTCCTTGGAGTACTGCTCGCACCTGTGGGATGGCTCAGCTAAATATCAGCTTGCGCCGCTAGACTCAATCCAGCGTCGTGCCGTGCGACTTGTGGATGACCCTGTGGTGTCCCGCGACTTAGAACCGCTTCAACTCCGTAGGGACGTCGGCTCCCTAAGTGTGTTCTATCGTCTATTTCACGGGGAGTGTTCGGAGGAGCTGTTTAATGCGATTCCGTCGTCCCCATTCCACCTCCGCACTACGCGTACTGGGCAGGGGATGCACCCCTATACAATCGACCTACCGAGGATGCGCACCAACCGGTTCTGTAGGTCTTTCATTCACAGAACCGGGAAAATGTGGAACGCACTCCCTGCTCATATATTTCCTCCCAAGTACAGCCTGGGGTTATTCAAAAGGGGCGTGAAAAGGCTCCTGTCAGGCCGCCATGGCATTCGCAAACCCCGTGCATCACAGAATGTCCATGGGCATCGTAAGTCACCTCCTCGTAAGTGAAACGGTGCCACATGTCGCGCTTTCTATAAAAAAAAAAAAAAAAAACATACGGAAAAGATTTCTAAAAATCGTCAATTTAGCTTTAGAATCATACATAGAGGCTACAAACTCAATATTTCCTAAAACCAAGTAACTTACTCCATGACCATCCCTTACAGATTTATTGTTAGAATTGATGATTGATAGTGTTAGATTTTATAATAAACTGTCTTCTAACATAAAACAATTAGATGATAATAATTTTAAACGACGGATTAAAATAATGTTAATTGAAAAGAGTTATTACACTATTAAGGATGCATTAACTGACCGTAATTTTATCTATGAGTTTGACTACTGTTTTTCCCACTAACAAACTTTGACAATTGGATACACTTCGTATCATTCGATTTTTAATATGACTTTTTTTTTTTTATGGAACCTGACACGGTTGGCTACATCACCTACAACATCCGTGATGTCAGCCCATAACACAGGGTGAACTAGGTGCCATGTCAGTGCTTCCCTTCATTTCATGTCGGCTACACTAAACTGGACGGAAAACACGAACTATTTACATAGCCGTTTCGACCGACGATGTTTCGTTCAGTGCGGTGGTACCAACCCGGCCGGGATAAACCCTACCACCTAGTAAGGTAAGAAGGGAAGGGACCTACAGTTTAACGTGGAATCCGAACCACGGTCAGCCTCCAACGGTCGAGCGGTCACCCATCCAATCACTGACCGCGCTCAGCATTGCTTAATAATAGTTGACTAACCAACCGCGCCGCTGAGCTACCGAGGCTGACGAATTTTCTTATCCCTTAGTCGACTTTTACGACATGCGACGGGGAGAGATGCAGTGGGGCTATTCTTTTTAAGTACCGACCCCACACGATACGAATGACTTATTTATTACATTTCTTTGTAATAAACGTAAACTAATTTTTTATTTTTTATTTGACTTTATATAATATTAGGTATCAAAATTGACGATGGCACTATACACCAGATATAGGTAATTTAAATAGGCAGTTTGGTCAGATTCTTGAGTATTTATGTTTATGCTGTAAATATTAATGTTCTTGTGAGTGGTAGTATGGATTAATTATTGGAAATTACTTTAATATATTACTTATTTATGGTACTAACAAAACATTGTGACTTGCCAAGTTTGTCAGTTTTTCTTCGCATTGAATTAAGAACTGGCGGAATTTTCGACATGTCCAAGCGTAGGTTACCTACCTATGGATGAAATTATACAATAAACAATCAACAACCCGTTTGGACTATTTCGCGAAGCATCTACCCTGCACTACTGTTTAATTTAATACCAAAATGAATTTAATGAGCCTCCTTTTAAATTATAAATATGCCATCCGGGAGTATAATAGCGCTGATCATATATACTTACCTGGCTACACCGGCTTTCCTTGTCGTCTTCGGTAACTTTCTATTGGGACGTATAAGGTCTTTGTCCAGATTTAAGACCGGTGTAGACGATCGTGGTTCACAGCGTTACAGTCTACAGCGAGCCAAGCCGCGGGGAAAAGCTAGTAATATTATAAACGCGAAAGTATATTAATTGTTTGTTTGTTCCCGAACCAACTCCTGATAACTTCTGCGTGTTATAATAAAAAGACATAGGGAGAGCTCTGAAGGGGACAACGAAGGGGGAAGGGGTAAATAAAGATATAGAGGGAGGGGCGGGTTTCCAGGTGGACGTAGAGAGGTGAAAGGGAGAGGAGGAAGGATGGGTCGGGAGAGGAAAGGGTGGTAGGGAGATGAAGAAAGAGAGGAAGGGTGGGGGAGGGGAGGGGAAAAGAGGGACGGAAGGGGGAGGATTCGAGTGAAGGGAGAGGGGAGGGGTAACGGAGGGGAGGGGCGGAGGGGAGGGTAAAGGAGGGGAGGGGTAAAGGAGGGGAGGGAGGGGTTGTGAGAGGAGATGTGGTCAGGGGAGGAAGGGTGGAGATGGGAGGGGAGGGAAAGAGAAATAGTTGAGGTAGCGAGATGATGGAAGGGGAAGGAGGGTGGGGGAGGAAGATCAGCGATGGGAGGGGGAGGGGTGGGGGAAGGAAAGATAGGGAAGAGAGGTGAGGGAGGTGAAGGGGCAAGGGGGAGGAATGGTGAAAGGGAGGAGGAGGAAGTTTGTTTATTGTCAGGAAAATGATATGTTGACAAAAATGGTCTTTTACACAATTTTGTTTGGATGAGTAGTTTAGATTTTAGGATAGTGTTTTTGCAAAATAAAAGCAATCTTACGTGTCCGAAATTGTGTTAGCGTTATAAATATCGTTATAATATAAATATCTACAAGAATTTGACGTAAATCTATGTCCAGAATGGTTTTTTATTTTCCCTAGATATCAGTGGTAGGGGAAGGAAGGAGTGGGTAGGAAGGTAAGAGAGGGAGGGAAAACGGGCGGTATGAAGGAGGGGTGGGGTGAAGGAAGGGTGGGGGAGGGAGGGAGGGAGGGAAGGAGAAAGAGAGAGAGAGATAAAAGAGAAACGATCGTTTCTCTTATATTCTCTCTCTCTCTCTCTCATAAATTTTATCAACGTAACAAAAATGTTATGTTGATAAAAGGAAAACCTGACAATAAAAAAACTTCTTCAACTTGGTCAAGATCGGATTGGAAGGCGAGGCGGAATCGCGAGGCCGAAGGCCGAGCGATTCCGCCGAGTACATTAATAGCAAAAAATCTGTTAAGTGCGAGTTTTACTCGCGCGCGGAGGTTTCCGTATATATCCGTTATCATCATATCCGCCTATCTTTTGTCTTTCAGCAATGCCATGTATGCCAATGCCTGTGGCGCCATCTATTATTCAGTACCGTGACTAATCGATTTTTTGCACGTTTCTTGTATGGGAGCCCTCCTTAATTTTAAAATTTTCTTTTTTTATTATTTGTTGTTATATTCGCCATAGTAACACATATTCTGTGAAAATTTCAACGGGCTACATATTACGGTTCAAGAGATACAGCCCTCGGAAAGACGGATGGACGGACGGACGGACAGACAGACAGCGGAGTCTTAGTAATAGGCTTCCGTACGGGATACGGAAACCTAAACATTTCTAATAAAAAAACTGTGAATTAAAAAACTATTAAAAAAATATAAACCCGCTTTCAAAAATGTATGGAATAAATAAAATACCTATAACCCTAGAGTTGAAGGCGGTGCTAGGGCAGGGGTGTCCGACTCCGCTGTACCTACCGATTTATTAGCCTACTCGGCGCGAGCGCCTCAGGAGGCCAAACTCGCAGGGGCGCGCGGGCGATCGAGCCGGCCGGCGCGGCGGCGGGGCGGCCGGTCAGTCAGTTAGTTTGGCAGACCGGCCGGCGCGGCGGGGCGGCCGGTCAGTCAGTTAGTTTGGCAGACGCATACAATCTCCCGACCGCATGATAAGTGTACGCCAGTACCACAGCATATATATGGCTAAAGCTTTATATGGCTTTAGCCATATATATGCTGTGCCAGTACCAAGAACATAATGTTCTTGGCCAGTACTATTAGGTATTCTGTGCTAGTACGAAGAAGGGTAATTGTTTTGTTTAGTAGCATTTAGATATATTTCTAGCTATTTATTTATTCATATGAGTAGGAGGTCATAGATTTAAAATAATATTATCATATTGCCAATAACATAGTTAGAACTTAGATGACGCCGAACAGCGTGGTGTGTATGGCCTAATTCGTACAAAGATAATAGGTACCTAGGTACATTCTAGATGATCATTAAATTTATTGATCAAACAAAACTATCACTGGAAGGTTGCACGCTTCCATGTGAGAAACTAATTGTGAAGCTAACGCATGCATGAATTTGTTCGCATGAATTTGCCGTAGCTAAATATCGTATCGTTGGTAGCTAGAACGATAAAAGTTGGTAGGTATCATCTTCATTTTATTCCTCACAATAAGACAGCCCAAAGACACAGCCCTAACACGCGCTGAACGACGCGCTTTCGAGATAGAGTTACGCGACAGAAAGAGAAGCGAAATGTAGGTGGTTATCGTGGTTAGGCATGCAGCTCTGTGCGAGTCAATTTGTACTTTATCTTATATTACTATTTCTTTGTGAGTGTTTGTACAGAGAACCTTCTGTACGCCAGTTCACTTTTCTATTCTGTGGCTAAAGCAAGCACAAATAAACGACCGCATTCAACGGGTTTGATAGATAGATAGATAGATAGAAATACTTTATTGCTCCAAAACATTTAACAGTAACAAACGATAAGTAATTTACATGAGGGGCAAAGGCGGACTTATCCCTTACAGGGATTTCTCCCAGTCAACCTTTGGATGTTTGAGAGTCGTATGTTGTGAGATATAAGTAGGTAGTAGCAAAATACTTGAGTGTGGGAATCTAAAATATAATATATGGGAAATAACTATGATAAACTATAATATACCTGCACTACATAATATAAGTACATACCAGTTTAAACGTAGAAATCGCAAATTATAAATTAAATTAAATACATAAAACTATAAATTAAATACATATGTATTAAAGATTATATATAATACATAATACCTAAATATATACATACATACATACTTGTCCATTCAGAATTAAAGGATTTTTTAGCTATTGACTTCACACTGACGGAGATAGTACAACTATAAGTGTTTTTTGAATAACGGAAGCGACGTGCAGTGCCGTATACAGTGAGGTAGTTGATTCCACAGACGAGCTGCGTGCACAGAAAATGAGTTTGTGTAAAATCCAGTTTTATGAGTGGAAATGGCTAAGATATTGTCATCACTTGAACGAAGCGTGACACCGTGGGAAGATAAGTATTGAAAACGTGAAGATAGGTACTCGGGAGCAGAAGGGTTGTTGATACAAGAATAAAGGAGTCCAAGGATGTGGGAATTTCTGCGGAGACGGATTGGGAGCCACTTGAGACGTCTGCGGTATTCAGAAACATGGTCGTACTTACGTAGACCGAAAATGAAGCGTATACACATGTTTTGCAGACGCTCAAGCTTGTCCAGGAGTTCCTCAGTAACGTCCAGGCAACATACATCTGCATAATCAAGGATGGGGAGAAGCAGCGATTGTGCTAGAATTGTCTTTGTGGAGGTCGGAAGAAGGTTCTGCAGCCGCCTTAGGGAGTGCGCCGCAGCATAGACTTTTCGACTGACCTCATTGACCTGAGCCTGCCAAGATAGCGTATCATCCATAAGGATTCCGAGGTTTTTGAAAACCCTAGTGTATGGTATGGCAGTACCGTTGTACATAATCTCAGGCAAGGAGGCACGATCAATCCTCGATAGTAGTCGAGGACTTCCGGCAATCATTGCCTGAGACTTATTTGGATTCACGATGAGTCCAAAGGATCTGGTCCAGCCAAAAATGGTGGCCAAATCAGCATTGATCACATCAATGATTCCAGCAATGTCGTCAATACTACCTGCCAGATATGGTTGTAAGTCATCAAGAGTTTGATTTTTTTTTTTATTTCATACATTTTTGAAGGCGGTTTTTTTTTCGTATTTTGCGACGTGACGTGAGTCAGGCTCGCACATTTGTCAGCCTCGATAGCTCAGTGGTGCAGACAGTCAACTGTCGCTATTGAATGTCAAGCAACGCTGGGTGCGGTCAGTACTTGGATGGGTGACCGCTGACCGTTGGAGGCTGACCGAGGTTCGGATTCCTCGTAAAACTGAAGGTCCCTTCCCTCCTAATCTTACTTGGTGGTAGGGTTTAACCCGCCTGGGTTGGTACCACCGCACTGAATGAAACGTCGGTCTAAACAGCTATGTAAATAGTTTGTGTTTTCCGACCAGTTCAGTGTAGCCGGCACGATCAAAGGGGGAAGCACTGACATGGCACCTAGTTCACCCGGTGTTATGGGCTGACATCAAGGACGTTGTAGGTGATGTAGCCAACCGTTCAGTTTCTAAAAAAAAAGTTTTAAAAAACATAAAACCGACTTCCTAAAAAAAGTAAAACTAAAAAACTATTTAAAATAAAAATATAAAAACCGCCTTCAAAAATATATGAAATAAAAACCTAAAAAAAAAAACGAACCCTAGAGTTGAAGGCGGTGCTAAAAAGGCTACACAAATCACAAAGGATATTATCATCCGCTCATGTTTTCTTTCATGCATCATTTTTGCTTGCTTTAGCACCGCCTTCAACTCTAGGGTTCGTTTTTTTTTTTAGGTTTTTATTTCATATATTTTTGAAGGCGGTTTTTATATTTTTATTTTAAATAGTTTTTTAGTTTTACTTTTTTTAGGAAGTCGGTTTTATGTTTTTTAAAACTTTTTTTTTATTTCACAGTTTTTTTTAGTAATTTTTTGCTATTAATGTACTCGGCGGAATCGCTCGGCCTTCGGCCTCGCGATTCCGCCTCGCTTTCCAATCCGATCTTGACCCAATTAAAATAGGACCACGTCAGCTTCGATAGCTCAGTGGTGCAGACAGTCAACTGTCGCTATTGAATTTTAAGCAACGCTGGGTGCGGTCAGTACTTAGATGGGTGACCGCTGACCGTTGGAGGCTGACCAAGGTTCGGATTCCTCGTAAAACTGTAAGTCCCTTCCCTCGTAATTTTACTTGGTGGTAGGGTTTAACCTTCCCGGGTTGGTACCACCGCACTGAATTAAACGTCGGTCGAAACGGCTATGTAAATAGTTGTGTTTTCCGACCAGTTCAGTGTAGTCAGCACGATCAAAGGGGGAAGCACTGACATGGCACTGGTGTTATGGGCTGACATCACGGACGTTGTAGGTGATGTTGCAGAACTTAGTAGAATGGACAGACATAAACGTGTTACGGAAGCCTACTTTTATTATAAAATAACCGTCGGAGGACCTTGGTTGAAAATTGTAAAATTTAGTAGAACGGATAGACATGCATATGTTACGGAACCCTACATTCATTTTGCAGAACTTAGTAGAATGGACAGACATAAACGTGTTACGGAACCCTACTTAACAGTTGCACTCCGGGAGTGCCGGCAGATCCCGTGCCACTCTAACTTAACCCTTAACGCAATGACTTAAGGTTTCATTTTAAAAATGACGCTGACGCGATGTCGCGAGTTATACATTTTTACCCACCTAAAAAAGTGCCAAGAGCCGCTAAAGAAGTTTTCACTTCAAAAACCTCAGGGTTATCCCCTTTCAAATAAAAAAAAAAGAATTTTCAAAATCGGCCCACAATTGACGGAGTAATCGCGTAACAAACATCCAAAAAAAGAAAACATACCGTCGAATTGAGAATCTTTTAGGTCTAAAGTAAATTTCTCGTGAAGACAAATGCAACGAGCCCAAACACGATGGGTTTATCATGTGTAGTTTAGGAGTTCCTATGGCCACCTTCTGTCTCCATCATCAAACCAGCTCGATGGTACTCGGTACAGTAGGTACTGGCCAGGTACCATAATAAATTAAACGCCGGTCGGAAAAAATAAAAAAATTTCAAATTTAGAATATTCATGAAACAAGGGTCCGAATATGTATCACTAGTATATCGATTCATGTATTTCAACAGGACAGAGAAAATTTCAAAATATTAGGTATTTAATACTTTTTAGTTTTTTTTTTTTGTTTTTTGGAAATCGGTTTAATATTTTTTAAAACAGTTTTTATTTCATTCTTTTTAGTAATATTACATAAAAAAGAATAATCGAAATCGAATAATCGAAATCGATTGAAGTGGTACAGAATTATTCGCCATATGTGTCAGACTGCAAATTGCTGAATAAGTCCACATCACAAATGTTTTGCTGAAGGTAACCACACACCATACTAATTTATCAAACTAAAAATTGCCGAATACGACCACATCACAAGTTTTGCTGAAGGTAACCACACACTATAGTATTATGCTGATTTTTCGAAAACCACTGAACCAATTTCGATAAAATTGAAATGGGACCACCTCGGAAGTATGACCTAACTAACAAAAAAAGAATTTTCTAAATCGGCCCTCAATTGACGGAGAAATCGTGTTACAAACATACAAAAAAAAAAAAAAAATAAAAAAAAAAATAAAAAAAAAAAAAAACATACAGACGAATTGAGAACCTCCTCCTTTTTTGGAAGTCGGTTAATAAAAAAAAACATATTATCCTTGCAAAAAAAATATATGCTTTTTCCAGTTTTTTCACCGAAAATACTACATTGTCGAAAAAATCAACGTCATATAAAAACTTCAATTTCGAATTCTGTTCTTTTTTTTTTAATTTGCGGAAAACAAATATGGCCAGTACGGAAAGGCGCGGGGCGGTGCGGAGCGGCACGGGGCACCGCGGGGCGGCGCGGAAAGTTGCGGGGTGGCGTGGAGCAGCGCGGGGCGGTGCGCGATTGCGCGGAGCCGCGCGGGGCGGCGCGGGACGGCGCGTTGCGGCGCGGAGCGGCGCGGAACGGCGTGAAGCGGCGCGGAAAGGCGTGGTGCGGCGCGGAGCGGCGCGGAACGGCGCGGAAAGGCGCGGAGCGACGCGGGGCGGCGCGGAGCGGAGCGGGGCGGCGCGGGGCGGCGCGGGGCGGCGCGGGGCGGCGCGGGATGGCGCGGGGCGGCGCGGGGCTGCGCGGGAGCGCGCGGGACGGCGCGGGTCGGCTCGGGGCGGTGAGCGAAGCCCCGGGCAAAAGCTAGTGTAAAATAACTTTGTATCTAGTTATTGACAAGCGATATATGTCCACGTCATCAAGATCTATTATTATGCCAAATTTCAAGTTTCTACGTTACTTGTAGAGCGCCGTTCCTTTCGCACGAACACGCACGTCTCTGTGCGACAGGGACGACGCCCTACGACCGGATTGTCTCATTCTAAAGCTCGACACGTTTTATTTGGTGCCGGGAACTGTACGAGCATGTAGGTACCTACCTCGTGGCAACTGGGTAGTTTTCACCGCGCTTATAACGTGTACATTTTTTCATGAAGTCATTATTTGCCATGTAGACGCGACGCATTGCTCTATATGTCTCGTTGGCTGCAAAATTATACAAAACATGTTTATAACTTCATATAGACCAGCGGTGTATAACCGGTAGTACGCGGGCCCACGGTAGCATATTTCCAAAGTCTAGTATGCGAGTGGCTCTGATTGGTCGTTCTCAACTTTGGCGGGAAATATAAATTTCGGAGCGAAATTACTGAATCCGATATTCGTTTGGTCGCATATGTACTTTGGTGGCTCAGTGGTGGAGTGTAGGGTTTTTATTTTTTCGATCTCGACCATGGGTTCGTGTCCCTTTTGCCAAAATATGTATTGTTTTACTTTTTTTAAGCAATGTTAGGGTGTTAAAATTAGGTTATGGTTATTTTTTTATAACCACCTAAGAAAACTTTATTTTCGGAAATACTTCCGAAATTTATATTTCCCGCCAAAGTTGAGAACGACCAATCAGAGCAACTCGCATACTAGACTTTGGAAATATGCCCCCGGTAGCACGCGGCCTTATTTTTACGCATCCGCACACAGACGTCCCAATAAACATAAACATTGAAATAATACCGCGAAAAAAATGTATCTCTATCTCTTCTTCTCTATCTCTGCTCTCTATTTTTTCTACTTCTTATAAAAAGGAACGTCCGTATGTATGTATGTATGTTTGGGGTAAACTCCGGAACCACTGAACAGATTTTGATGCGGTTTGCACCAATGTAAAGAGTAGTTCTTGAGGCTCACTAATACCATCACACTAAATAGCTTTAGGGTTCAGCAGTATCAAAGAAAGCATAGTATGAACGGAATTTAGTGTGGAATGGTCGTAATAGATATCAGAAAAAAGTCATTGGTACACGCCGGTTGGATTTGAACCTTGGACCTCTCGCAAGAGAAGCCGACGCCCAGACCTCTCTGCCCTGCCACCCGTCGCGTATATACATATTATACAACAACATGCGCTGTTGAAAGATTAGTAGGAGTACTTTTAAGTTATATTCATTCCTTGCAAACCTATGGGATATGACTCCCTTCTTATATATACTTGGTGGTAGGGTTTAACCCGCCCGGGTTGGTACCACCGCACTGAATGAAAGGTCGGTCGAAACGGCTATGTAAATAGTTTGTGTTTTCCGTCCAGTTCAGTGTAGCCGGCACGACCGAAGGGATGCACTGACGTGGCACCAAGTTCATCCGGTGTTATGGGCTGACATCACGGATGTTGTAGGTGATGTAGCCAACGGTGTCAGTTTCAATAAAAAAAAAAAAAACCTTCATTCATACAAACAAGTTCGAACTTGCATGCAATTAAAACACGTATGGATTTATCTAGGCCGACCTCGCATTCCCCTCTGCTACCCTCGCTCGCCCTCCTGCCGCAGCGCTATATGTCTCGCTCTCTCGCACCGCGCTTTTTCCCTTTGACACCTTAATCCTGGTCTTCTGTAATGCGTCAGATCAGTATTTTATTTTTTGGTCAGATCCCCTTGCGCTATGGAACTCACATAGGAAGAACATGTCAGATGGTGTCTTACACCGCATTCGGAGAGAATGCTCGAACGATAGCATAAACTTCAGTGATGCTGTATTTGTCTCGGCCTTAGGAGAGCTCAATAATATCGTAAAGTCGCTTGCCGGTAAAACCTTAGATGATTTAGTTCTTCCTCTACCAAACGTGAATAATTCGGCTTCCAGTGATGTAGATATCATACGATCGATCGGCTATGCGGCAATTCAATCCAGAACATTTGACGGTTTACTTCCAGTGTGCGTGGATCTGTCAGAAAGGTGTTCCTTCTGGATGCTCCCGGAGGAACGGAAAATACATTCCTGATACACTTGCTGCTCGCTAAACTTCGATCCGCCGCGAACGGCCACTCTCTTAAGGCGGTCGAACGGCGCACACCACCTTTAAGCTTCCCCTTAACATATCCAACGAATTTTCGTTACGTGTCAAGGACGGCCGAACTGCCGGCCGTTCTTGACATGTGTGTAATCAGAGGAGTGGGACCGCCAATTTATTACAATTATAGTTACTTTTTTCCATAGTCGGGTTACAGTTTTTTAAACTTTATTTTTTAATTCATTCTTTTTAGTAATATTACATAAATAAATCTTTTCGAATAAGCATGTAACTATGGGCGAGGCCGAAGGCCGATATAGCCGACCGACCGACTAGCCTAGAAGTTTCTAGGGTCGGCCTTCCTCGGCGGGGACCTACTTACTCTGGCTTGAGGCGCACCTCTCTTCATCGAAAGAAATACTTTTCATTGCTCTCGCCGCAACCCGTAACGCCGTCTATATCCGACGCACAGAGAGTCGCTGGTGCTGGCGCTAAAACGTAATACATTCTTTCTCACGCCTTGCATGTGCGCGTTTTACAACTTTGTTTACAAACAGAATGAACATATTATTTGCCTAAATAAGTACAGATAAATATGCATTTTGCAACTAAACTAAGAGAACATTTGAACGCTTTCTTAACCGACTTTACCTATATTAACCTTTTTACCGAATAGTAACCTAGAACTGGCAATAATACCTAGAACTAATAATACCTATTAATTAAGACTAAGTTCGATACATTAGCGCGTTCGCAACAGCTGAGCTGCATTCGGGAAGACGATAAACCTTCTCGATGAAAGTAAGTCACTATGGGAGAGGCCGAAGGCCGAGCTGCATTCAGAAGGAGATTAAACCTTCTCGAAGATAGTAAGTAACTATGGGCTAGGCCGAAGGCCGAGCTGCGTTCAGGAAGACGATAAAGAATCTTGAAGAAAGTAAGTAACAAAGGGCGAGGCCGAAGGCCGAGCTGCTTTCAGGAAGACGACAAACCTTCTCGAAGACAGTAAGTAACTATGGGCGAGGCCGAAGGCCAAGCTGCGTTCAGGAAGACGATAAACCTTCTCGATGAAAGTGAGTAACAGAAGTCGAGGCCGAAGGCCGAGCTGCGTTCAGAAGGAGATTAAACCTTCTTGATGAAAGTAAGTAACTGAGGGCGAGGCCGATAACCTTCTCGAAGATAGTAAGTAACTATCGGCGAAGCCGAAGGCCGAGCTGCGCTCAGGAAGACGATAAACCTTCTTGAAGAAAGTAAGTAACTATGGGCGAGGCCGAAGGCCGAGCTTCGTTCAGGAAGATGATAAGCCTTCTCGATGAAAGTAAGTAACAGAGGGCGAGGCCGAAGGCCGAGCTGCGTTCAGAAGGAGATTAAACCTTCTTGATGAAAGTAAGTAACTGAGGGCGAGGCCGAAGGCCGAGCTGCGTTCAGGAAGACGATAAACCTTCTCGAAGACAGTAATTAACTATGGGCGAGGCCGAAGGCCGAGCTGCGTTCAGGAAGACGATAAACCTTCTTGAAGAAAGCAAGTAACAAAGGGCGAAGCCGAAGGCCGAGCTGCGTTCAGGAAGACGATAAACCTTCTCGATGAAAGTAAGTCACTATGGGAGAGGCCGAAGGCCGAGCTGCATTCAGAAGGAGATTAAACCTTCTTGATGAAAGTAAGTAACTGAGTAACTGAGTGAGCTGCGTTCAGGAAGACGATAAACCTTCTCTAATATAGTAAGTAACTATCGGCGAGGCCGAAGGCCGAGCTGCGTTCAGGAAGAGGATAAACCTTCTTGAAGAAACTAAGTAACAAAGGACGAGGGCGAAGGCCTAGCTGCGTTCACGAAGACGACAAACCTTCTCGAAGACAGTAAGTAACTATGGGCGAGGCCGAAGGTCGAGCTGCGTTCAGGAAGACGATAAACCTTCTCGATGAAAGTAAGTAACAGAGGGCGAGGCCGAAGGCCGAGCTGCGTTGAGAAGGAGATTAAACCTTCTTGATGAAAGTAAGTAACTGAGGGCGAGGCCGAAGGCCGAGCTGCGTTCAGGAAGAGGATAAACCTTCTTGAAGAAAGTAAGTAACAAAGGGCGAAGCCGAAGGCCGAGTTGCATTCAGGAAGACGACAAACCTTCTCGATGAAAGTAACAGAGGGCGAGGCCGAAGGCCGAGCTGCGTTCAGAAGGAGATTAAACACGAACTATTTATATAGCCCTTTCGACCGACGGTTCAGTGCGGTGGTACCAACCCGGGCGGGATGAACCCTACCAAATAGTAAGGTAAGACGGGAATAAATAAGACGAAATAAATATCTGAACCTGAAAGAACCTACAGTTTTACGTATAATCCGAACCACGGTTGGGCTTATTTTTTTTTATTTCATTAATTGTAGTTTAAACCATTAAGTGTGCCATATTTTTGAAATCGCCTTTAGAAGTTCTTGACAATACCAATACCACACTAAAAAAGTTCTTGAAAAAAAAATACATATTTCATAGTGGTCATTTAAGCCCGCGGGCTAAGTGGGCTGTGGGCTGAGTTGACCAAAGACTCGGCCATAAAGAGGCCCTCGCATAGCAGTTGTAATGCACAGATACGTTAGAAGTTGTAAACAATAGCTAAAAAATTATTCAATAACACACATTTCAATACACACACTTACACACAATTATTCAATAACAGTCACCCATCCAAGAACTGACCGCACCCAGCGTTGCTTAACATTCAATAGCGACATTTGACTGTCTGCGCCACTGAGCTATCGAGGCTGACATCTGTAATTTCCCCAGTACTCCTGCTTGGAGTACTGCTCTCTCCTGTCGAATGGTTCTGCCAAATACCAGCTTGCGTCTCTGGACTCGAACCAGCTTCGAGTCCTGCGGCTAGTGGGTGACCCGTAAGTATCCCGCGATCTAGAACCACGTTTTAGAACAAGTTTTTCAGACTGTCTACTTTTACGCGAGTCCCATTACACAGCTTTAAGCTGTGTATGCCCGTTCTTACTATACTTTCTTTTATTCTGATCAACCCTAAGGCTATTTAGTGTGATGGTATTATAGCCTTTATTGAGCCTCAAGAACTACTCTTTACATTGGTGCAAACCGCATAAAAATCTGGTCAGTGGTTCCAGAGTTTACCCCAAATATACATACATACATACAGACAGACAGACGTTCTCTTTCATAAGAAGAAGAGATAGGGATTGCTGCCAGTAGTGCTTATAATAACATTACTTATACTATTAGCTTGTTTCAAAAAGTATTTCATCCAAATTTGTACAGACCATTTTTCCAGATTAATACGAATCTCGGTAAGTGGAGGAATTTAACTATTTCTACATTATTTCTTTACAAACTCGATTACCTTATAATATTTTTCAAAAGAAACTCGGATTGCAAAAGTTCATTATGTTCGCACCGGTTCAGAGAATTCGCCTCTATGTAAATGCTCATTATTTGTGATTAGTCACTCTCAACACTGGCTGAACAGAGTATAAATAAACGGTTCAACCTCAGTCAGTCAATCAGTCAGTCAGCGTGTAAGCGTCCACTCCTGGACATGCGCCTCTCCAATTTTGCTCTAGACCTCCCGGCCTTCAGCGGTACGGAACCGCTGCTTTCCACCGACGCACTTGATGTCATCGTCCCACCTGGCGGGTGGTCTTACCACACTCAATTTTCTGTCCACGGCCGCCAGTGTAGGACTAGGTTACACCAACGGTCATCGTCTCTTCGACTGACGTGCCCAGCCCATTATCACTTGAGCTTAGCCACCCGGTGTCCAATATCTACTACTTTGGTGCGTTGGCGGATTGCCTCATTCATTACGCTCCGTATCACGTAGCGGTATTCCCAGCATGGCTCGCTCCATTGCTTGCTGGGCAACTTTCACCTTTGGACAACAGCGGTTCAACCCGGCTTGACACCTGAAAGCCTTTGCGGCTCCTGCGGCTCCTTTCGGAAACACGGCTCGGGTTGACGTTCTGTCAGTCAGCTGAGTTTGACGTTTGACTTACAAAAAAGAAATTAATTTGCGAAGTCCGAAGACACGAGTGGCTCGCGCTCTTATTCTGAATAGCAATATGTGTAACTTATTTTAGGAAAAATTTGCAACTCAAGTCGAGACGTAACAAAAACGACATGCACCGCCTCAACATTAGGTTAGGGTTAATATAGAGAAGATGCGTCGCATCTTCTTTATATTAACCCTGGTTATTTTTTATATACCACCAAAACATCACTAGTCATACCACACTTTCCTTCGAGCCGAAGTCTGCCGAAAGGAGCCAAAGGAGTCAAAGGAGCCAGGAAGTCTTTCAGGAGGTGCACCGGGTTCAACCTCAGTAATTAATAATTTGTCTACTAATACTAATAGGCAGAAACAAAATACTTAGGGTAGGTACTTCTGACATGAAGCATGAAGACCTGGATATACGGCTCATCCGGATCGCCGGTGCACTTGTACTCGAGAGAGGGTGGCACCAGATCATCTCTGAATTTGAACGAAGTTTTCACGTACATATACTTCAATTTATATTTTTCCTATGGAAGAAAGAAAGAACGAAAGGAGGAAAGTAGGGAATAATGATTATGATTTAAAGTGTGAGAGTTTTGGTTCCCTGAGCCCTGTTGTAACCGCCACCTAGGAAGATCTAATGTGATCTCTCAAATATAGCTGACACCGATGTCCCTATTGTAATCTCTCATAAGTTTATAGCTAACACACCCGAGGCCGATTTCCGCTGCGAACCGAGTTATATTCATTGAGTTTGAGTGCCTGTATTTGGCATGGGTTAAGATAAAAATGTAAACCCCAAGAATGCTGCTTCTACTGTGAATAAACACTTCACATTCTCTTTTATAGAGAACCTGCACACCGGTGTATCGATTAGGCACATTCGGTGTAGGTGCTTGTTTAGTCTGCCTGCAGTGCCCTGTTAAGGTCCTTATTAGGACTCCTATGCAGGCTTGACAGATGGTTCAGCTGAAAAAACCGGACATTTTTCATTAAAGGGCCTTTGATTTTGACGTGATGATGTCACGTCTTTTAAATTGATGAACACCGGCTGCACGCACGAAGAAGTGTAACGTTCCATTTAAACCTGTGTGTGCAAGCGAGAGCGCGATAGAGACCTGTGTGTGCAAGCGAGAGCGCGATAGAGAGGCATATACAATAGTAGAAAATACAAAATATATTTCTCCGTCTTTTGCGAGCCTCGAACCCGCGGTCCCTGCCACCATCCATCACTGACCAGACGTGTTATCCACGCCGGCTATCGACCGTGTACTAATCGCTGCAAATTTTCTCAACAGTATGTGAATTTCATGGAGCGACATCTAGCGTCCACATCTAGCGTCAATATTAAATGAAATACTTCAGCCAGCGGTATACTTGATTTAGCAGTTAGGTAATTGTTGCAACGTTGAACATGTAGATGGCGTTATGTAGGTTTTTTAAATATAAAATAGACAAAAATTAATAGTCGTTATTTTCTCATATTTTTTATTAGTTATTATCACATTTTTATCATGTACTTAAATTAATTTTACATGGTAAATATCCGCCGGAACTGATTTACTTTATGACATCATCACGTAAAACTATCCAAAACCAACCTTACCGACAACGAATTCTTTTCAGTTACAAATTTTTAGGGAAAAATTAAAGTTGATTTTATGTAAAAAATGTTTCATGACCTTATCATTTGAAAATGAATGGGAGATAGAGTAATAAATAAAAGAGTTGATAAATAAATTTGATCGAACTTACTGCAAAATCGAAGAACACAGTAAGAATATTATTAAAATGTTCTGTAAAACGAAGTATTTGAAGAATATATATATGAATATATATGAAGAAAAAACCGGACGCTTTTGGTGTCCGGTTTATCATTATTTTGGAGGCCGGACACAAACCTCAAAAACCTCACTGTCCGGTCCAAAACCGAACATCTGGCAACACTGCTCCTATGTCGTTCCTTTTTAGGTTTAATATCTCGTAAGTGAATTTGCGCGAGTACCCAGAAAGTAGTGCCTTCGCGTTCTTCTGCCCGGCCAGTTGGAACTAGTGCTGGTTGTGTTCCCAGGAGTTTACTTCTTGCCGGCAAGAACATTTAATAGGTAAGGACGTCGGACCTTCCCCGCGCCAGCGTAACACGACGTTTGTATAAACGTACAAATGCCATTCGTTACCAACCAATCAGTACTCTAATCACGAGATTTAACCTGCTACGCTACGCCGTGTTCTCCGCATCATTTTGTATGGAGAAACGGAGCAGCGCCTCTAGTGATAGATTTACTAACTTCGTTTCTCCATACAAAATGATGCGGAGAACACGGCGTAGCGTAGCGTAGCGTAGTAGGTTAAATCTCGTGATTAGGGTACAGAGCGCGATGCCGCCCGATACCACCCAATCAGAGCGCGCGCCGTCCCCTCCGCTACCGCGGAGCTCGGCGACGCTGTTTCTCATACAAGCATTGGACAGTCTGACGTCCATACCTATTTAAATGTTCTTGCTTGCCGGTATGTGCTTTTTGGTATCACACGCATCGGCTCTGCGCCAATGGGCGGACTTTCGAATTTCGGATTGTGAAGTGGGAATAAGGAATTGTTTTTTTATCTAATCAGGTATGGATGGGTGAGTCAGAGGGGCCAAAGCACTTGCTCCAACAATATCACCTCTGTGATGTTAGGTGCCACACCGGAGACTTCTTTTGGATTACTAGGTATTAAACGAAAGTCTAAAAGAGTCACGCTATGAACACATCAATTATCAATATGTAGGTACGCACCTCGGTCGTGGTATTGTAATCACAGTTTAGAGCGGTCGTCGGCCCCCCCACAATGTGCGACACGTAGTACACACCGTACGGCTCTGGAGGCGGCCTCGTAATAGCTGCAATATTGCATAATCCGCGATATCAAGCCTGTTCATCATAATGTATTTCCCCCCAAGTACAGTCTTGGGTTCTTCAAGAGGGGCGTGAATGGGCACCTGTCAGGCCGGCATGGCATTCGCAACGCCCGCATACGACCGAATGTCTATGGGCGTCGTTAGACACCTTATGGGTGGCTCGGCGCCATATGTCGCGCTGTCAATAAAAAAAAATGTGGGGGCGGAGTTTGTGTAATCCGGTACGGGTGGACAAGGGCGTAGCCTGGTACAGGCAGGGCGGGTGGCCGCTGCACCCCCTTTTTTTTTATGGAAACTGACACGGTTGGCTACATCACCTAAAACATCCGTGATGCCAGCCCATAACACCGGGTGAACTTGGTTCCACGTCAGTGCTTGCCTTCGGTCGTTCCGGCTACACTGAACTGGACGTAAAACACAAACTATTTACATAGCCGTTTCGACCGACCTTTCATTCTGGGCGGTGGTATCAACCCGGGCGGGTTAAACCCTACCACCTAGTAATATGAGAAGGGAGTCATATCCCTTAGTCGCCTTTTACGACATACACGGGGAGAAATGCAGTGGGGCTATTGTTTTAAAGTACCGGCCCTACACGGTACATTACCGGCCACACAGGAGCAGGATGTGGGTAGTGCTCGGCGTGATCCCGCCCGACCCGAAGAGTAAAAAAGTAAGTTTTTTTTATGGGAAGCACGACATATGGCGTGCTCCAGACTAATGCAGGGGTAAAGGCAAGGGGCTTTTAAGCAATGTTCCATTATAAAAAAAAATCATCATTAAAAAATCACAGTCCAATGATAAATTGTGATTGGTTGATTTTAAAGAAAAGTCACCAAGTTTCTGCCAATACTACCATTTAGAATCCTCCGTTTATGAAGCTGAACAATGATATAAAGTCCAAACTATGGAATGACAATGGGCTACCGATGGTCGGGTCCCAAAGAGAGAAACCTCCGGACGATGCGTGCAGTGTCGAGCAGGGCTGCCTTCTGGATCTGATCCTTGACCCAACCACTCAGCGAGAGTCTCTTAAGGTGGTCGCCGAGGCTCTTCGCTATCAGCCCATGCGCTAATACGACTATGGGCACAACGATCGTCGAGTCGACGGGCCACATTTTGGTAACCTCGTGCTGCAGATCCAGATATTTTAACATCTTCTCTGCTTCCTTACTGACGAGGTTACCATCGTGCGGCACGGCGATATCGACGAGCGTTGCGCGCCTTGCCTCCCGGTCTACTATCACAATATCAGGCCTGTTCGCGAGAATAGTCCTGTCTGTGATAATGGACCGGTCCCAGTAGAATGTGACATGACCGTTCTCGAGAACTGGCGGTGGATTGTACTTATAGTAAGGCACCTCGGTACCCACAAGGTTGAACTTTAAGGCAAGTTGCTGGTGGATAATCCTGGCTACTAGGTTGTGTCTATGCAGATACTCGGTGTTGGCAAGCTGCGAACAACCGGAAACCACATGTATGAGGGACTCGCCAGGTTGGTGGCAGGCGCGGCAGATGTCAATGGTCCCGTCCTTCATTATGTGTTTCCTATAGTTGTTCGTCTTGACAACCTCATCTTGTATTGCAAAGACAAAACCCTCGGTTTCCCCGAAGAGGTCCTCGAAGCGTAGCCAGTGCACGGAAGCAAGTTGGTCTACATCCGGTCCCGTGAGAGACCGGAAGTACCTACCGTGCAGCTCCTTGCCTTTCCATACTTCCATGCGGTCCTCAGTGCTCAGTACAACCGGCTTCCGCCAGTTCTCTTTTCCCATACTCAGCGGGGTAAGACCTTTATCACTGGTGACGACATCGCGGTGCATCTCACAAACATCAGTCTTTTCCAAAAAGTACCGACGGAGATTGCATACCTCGCGGTTGTGTAGGTTCTTGGCATTTAGCATACCTCTACCCCCACACTTCCGCGGGATACACAATCTCATGACCGATGATCGTGGGTGATGCATCCGGGACGTTGTCATCAGCGTTCTGACTTTTCTGTCCAAGACGTCCAGCTCAGTCTGAGACCATTTGAGTATGCCAAAGGTGTATATAAGAACGGGCATGACCCAACCGTTGTAAGCTCTGATTTTATTACCGCCCGACAATAGACTTTTCAGTACTATTGTGAGTCGGTGATAGAATTTAGCCTTTGCGTGTTGTTTCATGACCGCATCCTTGATACCAAGGCACTCCTGCATACCCAAATATTTGTAGGTTTCTTCATCAGAGAGGGCTCGAATGTTCACCGACTCCGAGAGTTGAATTCCGTCGGAGGCCGTGACCCTCCCTCGTTTTATATGGATGCTCGCACACTTGTCTATTCCGAACTCCATTCCAATGTCTGTGCTGAAATTTTCACATGTCTTCAGCATCGACATTAGTTCAGTGTCCGACTTGGCAAACAGTTTGAGGTCATCCATATAAAATAAGTGCGATATTCGAGAGCCACCTCTTCGAAGACAGTAGCCCAGCTCTGAGTCCTCAAGCAGAGTGCTAAGAGGGTTCAGAGCCAGACAAAACCAAAGCGGACTCAGACTGTCTCCTTGGAAGATCCCCTGCCGTATGGGAATCCGGTCGTCTGCAACCGAAGTCCGTTCGCCACCTGGTACACGAAGGATAGTACTCCATTGTCCCATACATGCGCCTAGGAATTGACAGATATTCGTGTCATTTTTGTATAGTTCTAGTATCCTTAGCAACCACGTATGGGACACGGAGTCAAATGCCTTCTTGTAGTCCATCCAGGCAGCAGACAGTTTCTGTCGATTGCGTCGGACCTGCTGACAAACGGTCATGTCTATGAGGAGCAGCTCCTTGGTACCGCGGGACCCAGCCCGACATCCATTCTGAGCAACGGACAAGATGTTATTGTCCTTTATGTGAATCTCAGAGATGTGAATTGATATTTTGTGTGTCAGAATGGATGTCAGTTATTATTGTTATTATTGCCTACTGCTTTTGTTTTATTTTGGAGACATAATACGATTTTATTTTAACAATTATTGAAGAAATGCCAAAGGTCAGTCAATACCTTATCTCATGCCATGACTGACAGCAACAGTTCTGATACACATACACCCCTTAGCGTAAAGTTACCTACTAATGAAAAACCTTAAATATAAACAATTTTATCTGACGACGACAAAGTCGAAATATTATAAAAAATATGTGTTTTTTTTAATTAATAATGTAAATATATATACATATATATATCAAAATAACTAAAAACCTTATAAAAGAGATATAAAATACTAATTTGAAAATGATGTACCTTTTACGTGGCCAAGTAAAAATATGCAGCCAATGAAAATGTGATAATATTCTGCCATTTTCATTCTAGTATGTAATTTATATAATATCCAAAAATCTATTCATTTTCAGAAATTCAGGAGACATTGTAGGTTGTAGGTACATGAAGATACACAAAAATTGGCTGATTGCATTAAAACATTATTGTATTCGGCGTATATTTTTCTAACATTCTGATCAAAAAAGCAATTTTAAATTTTCTTAACACGTTTAAATTTCACAAATCAATCATTGACAGATCTAGTCACAGACTAAATTAATTATTTTTTTGTTGCTTTTATACCTTTTTTGGGATAGGCAAAGGTATTATACCATGCAGCCTTGTCTGTTATTTTTTTTATTCTATATGTCTTCAATTGTTGTTATAATAAATTGGTATATCTGTCCACAGATTACTTCTTCTTCTTTTTTTAAATAGTGGCAACCAAACGAATAGGAAATTCGTTTATTAATGCCAGTATCATATTGTTAATAACAAACAAAGATGTCACTGTACAATAGGCGGATTTAGATGGATCGTAGAAATACTCTAAGATCGTAGTCATACAGTTCAGTGTTGGATCGCAACTCGACCCGTCTAAACATTAGTTTTAAACATCAGTTTCAAACATCTTTAATCATATTGTTTATTTAAAATTATAAGCATAGGAGTTAGGTGAGCTTGTGGAAGTAGGCTTCGCTGCGTATGTAGCGAATTAATTCAGCATCGAACCAAAGCGGATACATAACAGTCGCTGGTTTGAATGTTTTCGCTTCTTTTTAGGAACGCAATTCATTAATAGATTCAAATATTTTCGAATATAAAACCTCTACAGATTCATCCACATTGGAAGAACTGTAGACGCTGTACCAGTCAATCTCGCTGAGTTGGCTTCGTAATTTAGAAAAATCTGTTCTAAAGAAATTCCACTCCTCGGTGTCATTTGAGTCATGTTCTTCAGTATCGTCATCAGCTGAATGTAATGTAGCACCGCCCGACACCGACACCGACACCGACACGGTGATGTAGAGTGGCGGGTGGTGTAGGTCCTGCTTCACCGGGTTTGACACCTGACAGTTCTGGCTGATCCTGCGCCTCCTCTTACGCTCCTTTCGGAAACACTCGGGTTGACTCGGCTCGAAAGCGAACCAACTGAATCCGATATTCGTTTGGTCGTTTATGTAATTTGTTGGCTCAGTGGTATAGGAGTGTAGGATTTTTATTTTTTCGATCTCGACCATGGGTTCGTGTCCCTTTTGTCAAAATTTCTTATGTTTTGTTTTTTTTTTTAAGCAATGTTAGGGTGTTCAAATTAGGGTACGGTTATTTTTTTTATAACCACCTAAGAAAGCTTTATTTTCGGAAATACAAACGTAACAAAAACGATATGCGCCGCCTCAACATTAGGTTAGGGTTAAATATAGAGAAGACGTCGCTACGCGACGCATCTTCTCTATATTTACCCTGGTTATTTTTTTTTAACCACCAAAAACATCACTAATACATACCACACAACATCACTCATACATACCACACATTCCTCCTTCGAGCCGAAGTTTGCCGAAAGGAGCTAACGTAGTAGGTTGCAGGATCGAGCAGGTCTTTCAGGTGGCGGACCGCGTCATAGTCACTTACACAAAAAACTTCATTGTCAGTTATTGATTCTAGTAAACTTGTCATTCGTTTGGTTGCCACTATTTAAAAAAAAGAAGAAGAAACTTGTCACTGTTATTGCTACTACGCGAATTGTTCTTCACTTCCGTCAATTTAGTGCGCAAACTAAATGACGATTTCTATAGCGTACAGATACCATGTATCCAAATTTATGCTCACTAAAATAAATATATTTGACTATTGACTATTGACTAAAGAACGCTGCAGAAGAAACACTTACAAAAGTCACAACAGCTGGTAAAATTAGACAAAGAAAAATGGTTTTATTCATGTTGATTCATTTGACCGTGGGGTCATCTGAAGAAAAGTTCATAAATTTTATTCGGTGAGAAAAGAAATACCGACCTACGAATGGCTTCTGGATGTACTAGAAAAAATAAGGGAAAACACGAAATAACTGCTTGGAGAGCCAGATATTCGCAAGAAAAAAAGAAAAAAAAATTGGTTTTCTGTAAAGGCGGTTTACGGACGATAGTTTTACGTGCTGACGTGGAATAATCGTAGTACATAGAGCAAAGATCAGTAATTCTATTTCCAGTAGAAAGATTAATCATCTTGTGACTGGCCATCAATAAACTTCTGTTGTCTGATCTTGACAGTTTTACTTTTTAAGACGTTTCCATGGTAACTTTGACTATACCGATTGTGCCTCTCCATCGCTTGTTACGCGCTCTCGCTTGCACACACAGGCTCAGATGGAACGTGACACTTTTTCGTGTGTGCAGCCGGTGTTCATCAATTTATAAGACGTGACGTCATCACGTCAAAAACATCCAAAACAATATGCCTGGGGTGTGGCCTATTGATCACGACAATCATAATACGTGTACAAGTGAAATCACAGCGAAATCAAGTGATCAATTGATCATACTTATTGTAAACCAGGATTTGAATAAAAACAATTATTTTTGAGTACTAATTTTTCACATTGAACTTGCATCCTCCATTATTTCACTATTTACGAATAAGATATTTGTTTGTACCAATATTTGGTTTTTAGTTATTTTTAGCTTAATATACTCACGTGCATAGTTTTGATAACAAGTAATAAAATCTATGGGGGAGGCCTATGTTCAGCAGTGGACGTCTCTCGCCGCCCTGGCGCGGTGCGGCGCGGCGCGGCGCCGTGACAACACCGTAGTAATAGTAAAGTTCCGGTGCAATCGTGAATGCCGCCGTTTTATTTCATGTTAAACTCTCGAACCGTTCCTCTACTAAGAATATCAATAAATCAGTATCAATATTGTTTGCACAAAGCAACATACGAACTTAACTGTTCGATAATGAAACATCAAATAAAACGGGGACATTCACAACACTGGCAACAATGAAACGATGGCAGCGCACCACTCAGTTCACAGATAAACTTGGTCCGTCTGTAGCACGTCTGTAGACTGCGCTCGAACTTGTCACAAATTTGTTCTATCCGGTTCGATTACACCCACGAAGAAGAACCGACAAGAAACTTCGCAGGGTATTTTTTTAAACATATTTTTACAAGTATTTAGTGAATAGCCACATAATAACACCGCCCATAGTCTATCTAAAACACAGCTTTAGAGCAAGATTAACAATTTTTCTGAGAGTTCTGACTACGAAGAATTATTAATTAAGTGAATCTTCATTTGTATCAAAAATAAAAAATAAAAATATATGAATATTTCATAAATCATTAACATAAATTAAAAAGAGTAATGGTGCCATTAAGATTTTTTACCTCTTCGGGTATTTTATTATATAATCTAATACTATTACAAACAAAACTATTCGACATTTTAGATGATCTGTGCTTCGTAATTTGAATATTATTTTTACTCCTAGTGTCATGGTGAATATCGGAATGAAGAGTAGCGTTTTGCATATACTTCCTAGCATAGCAGATATTTTGATAAATATAAACACTGGGTAGTGTCATGATTCCTACTTTATGAAATACATTTCTACAAGAATCCCTGGCTTTCATACTGAGTACACAACTCAATGCTCTTTTTTGAAGAACAAAATATTCTGCTAGATTCCGCTGCATATCCCCAAAATAATAGTCCGTAAGACATAAGACTGTCGAAGTAAACATAATAGACAGTTTTAGCAGCTTGCATACCACATAGTTCTTTGATTTTTTTAATGGCATAACAAGCTGCACTTAGTTTACCAGCAAGCGCATCTATGTATGTGAGGTTTCCAAGTTAAGGTGCGGTCAAATATTACACCTAAAAAGGTTATTTCTTTGGATATGTTCAATGTGAGTTCTTCTGCGTTTTGGCAATTTCTTGGTTAACAATACGTCTGAGAGTTCCAAGTGCAAAGTGCTTAACATTTGTTTTATTTACATTGAGCAAAAGGTTATTAGAGTCAAACCTCATCTTTAATGATTGTATTACATCTATAAAGCACTCACGTAATTCAGTAACGCTTTTGTTTTTCAAAACTACTGATACATCATCGGCAAACATTATTATCTCAATATCATATTTAATGCAAGTAGATATAGCATTAACATAAATTAGAAAGAGTAATGGTCCCAGTATGGAGCCTTGAGGAACTCCCATAGAAATCGATTCTACTTCTGACTTATTGCCATTAACATCACAAACCTGCTTTCTGTTACTTAAATATGATTTACAAAGGCGCAACTCTTTATCCCTCACACCATAATGTTCCAATTTCATTAAGATTATATCATGACTAACGCAGTCAAACGCCTTAGACAGGTCACAGAAAATGCCGTATGTGTGATTAGAATTATCTAATGATTCAATTACAGCTTTTATCATTGATGCAATCATCGACATCTATTTTATAGATCGAACGTCGTACGATGCAACCTGTGCTAGACGTCGGTACAAGTGTGCGTGCACACACACGCAGTATTGTGATACGTGACACGATCCCTACGACGATACTATCGCTCGCTCGCCCCCACCCGCCCACAGATGACAAGAACGAGCGAGAAAGACGTCATGCGGCGCGTTTGCCGTCTTTTCGCCCACTCCCATCACCAGCAGGCAAGCGAGAACGAGAACGCGATACCACCGCACCGTCACACGATCCTATCCGTGACAGCATGGCTTCTTAACACGCCATCACATGCTCAGGCGAAACAAACAACAACGTTTGTCACTGTCACTCTTTATAACGGCAACCGGACATGCTGTACACACGCGTCACCGACTCGATACAGACTTACGTGCGTTCAACACGCGCTGCACACGCCGTATGAAGCGGCTGTCCGTGAAATCTGCAATTTATGCAGTTCTCGTCGAGAACATATTTATTCGGGAGTAATGTATGGGATGGGCATATCTCTAAAATAGACATCGATTGATGCAATGGCATCTCCCGCTGACCTGCCCTTGCGGAATCCAAATTGTTTATAGTTTAGTATGTTATTTTCATAAAAAAAAATATTAGCCTTTTTTCTATAGCCTTCTCAAATACTTTACTAAAAACAGGAAGCAGAGACACGGGACGATAGTTTCCAATAGTATTATGACATCCTTTTTTAAACAATGGTACTAACCTAGCTATTTTAAGTAAATCAGGGAATGTACCCTCTTCAGAACATTGATTTATAACGGTAATTAATGGATTTATAATACTATAACTTAGTGACTTCATTAGTTTAGGTGAAATATTCCACAGGTCTTGGGAATTTTTGGTTTTAAAAGATCTCTAATGATTTTTTTAATTTTTCTTTATTTATATTATTTATATTTAACTTGGATCTTTCATGTCTCGACATTGGCAGAAATTGCCACATACAAAGAGGTCAATTGCCCAAAATTACAAAGAATGGAAAAATAAAAAAAAAAATGGCGGATTAACAAGTGAATCGCTGATTGTAGGTATGTTTACCCCGATTACTCAATCAATGCTGGTGTTCCACAAGGATCCGTGCTGTCGCCTACGCTGTTTCTATTATTTATTAACGACATGCTCTCGCTCGGCGAAATACATTGCTACGCGGACGACAGCACGGTGCACGAAGGGTTCATCAAAGACTGGAAGGGTAGAGAGGCGTCAGCAGCAAACACGAGACGCGAAACTGTTGCTCGGGTTGACCTGGTTCTCGATAAAGTATCCTCGTGGGGGAAGGAGAACTTGGTCAACTTCAAAGTAGCTAAGACGCAAGCCTGTGCCTTCTCTACTAAGGCTGATCCGTTTCCACTCCAAGCAACTTTCCAGGGCAGCCAAGTCCCCAATGATGGCAGTCTGGGCGTCCTGGGTATAGAGGTGTCCAGGGACGTTGGATTTCGATCGTTCATAGAATCCAAGGCGAAACTAGCATCTCGAAAATTAGGGATACTCTACCGATGTCGGCGATTTTTCACGCCGGTCCAATTGCTTACACTCTATAAAGCACAAGTATGACCGGTGATGGAATATTGCAGTCATCTTTGGGAGGGTTCCCCTGAGTACCTTCTCTCAGCCTTGGATTCTATCCAACGACGAGCCATTCGCCTCATTGGCGACTCTGTACTCACAAAGGACCTTCAACCTCTAAAGCACAGACGTATTGTTGGGTCATTGAACCTGTTTTATCGGTACTACTATGGCCGCTGCTTTGACGAAATTGCTTCCCTTATCCCTCCTCCTCCTGTTCGCCTTCGCCAAACCCGCCATACTGTCGCGGAACACCCCTTTGTAGTGGACAGACGAGTACTTCGAACGGCATGATTCTCTAAATCGTTCTTGTGCCGCACTGCAAAGGTGTGGAACGGGCTTCCGGGGAATATCTTTCCCCACTCCTACAATCCACGGATCTTCAAATCGCGGGTAAATAGCGTTTCCCCAGCGACATTAGTCCACCTCCAAGCCGGACTGGCACCTCCTCGGGGGTGATATTGGCTGCGCCTCAGGCTTCGACCTCGGACACAGCCAGCTAGTTCGGAAACAATAAAAAAAAAAATAAAAAAAAAATGTTACATTTTCAACTTTCCGAGATATTAAAAAAAAACTGTTTTATTTCTAACTTAGTCACATATATTAAAAATGTATTTGTTCATATCAAAGTTAGTGTGTTTAGTGATAATTTTATGTTATAATGTTTTTTAAATCCATTAATTTTCTATACAACATAGCTCCCTTTTAACAATCAACGTATTTTTCAAGCTGTCAAATAAATGACTTCCTGTGTATGAATTCGTTCCCTTTTTACACTCATCGATGGAGCTGCCGTTCAAGAGCCCGAATCGATAAAAAAGTCAATTCGGCCAAAAGTGTATCATACCCCCCTTTTAACAATCAGCCATTCAAGATTGTTTGCCGCATGTATATATTTTCGAGATTCTCGCGATACCTACGAGAAGAAAACAACAGACATTAGAAGTACAGCAGAAAAGGCTGTATACTTCAATTAGTTTTGCCTGTTCCGAATAAGGACGAATAAATATAAAAAAAACAAGAAGAACATGGTAATGTCCAAAGAGAATAATACCTTTGCCTATCCCAAAAAAAGGGATAAAACAACCAAAAAAAAAAAATAACCAATGCGGTAATGTCTAATTTTTTTATTTTCATTTCATCTGCGGATAACCTTACAATTTATTTATTTACAAAAATTCTTGTACTGAACAAGACAAAGAGATAATGATAACTTCTATCCTCATAATAATGCTTGGAAACTTTGGTTTTCTCATTAAGGCACAACTTACTTCCTATGGTAAGTAGGTACGCAGTGCTCGGACTATCTTGAGGTGGGATCCAGGATGGTGATCGCAACTGGGAAACCCGTGTTGCCTCTCGTATCTCCGGCAACGAGTCAGTCTGGGGATACAGAGGAGCAACGCGGCCGCCATCCTGGGAACCATCCCGGGGACGACGTCCCTTGAGCAAATATATAATTTATAAGTTAGTTTTTAGTTTTTAGTTATAGTTTTTTAAATTAGTTAAATGTTTTGTAGGTAAATTTTATTTGAAAAAATTAATATTGATGCGGTTTGCACCAATGGCAAGAGTAGTTCTTGAGGCTCACTATTGTCTATACAAAGGTAACCACGCTAAATAGCCTTAGGCACCGAATATATATTACTAGCCTTAGGGCTGAGCATTATTAAAGAAAGTACAGTATGGACTGGAGAGGAGAAGCGATAATGTATTATCTATCATATTTGCGTTCAAATCGGATTTTCTATTAAACCGAGTCTTCCGTGAGCGAAGCTGCGTGCAAAAGCTTGTTTACTTATAAAATGTATTATACGTAATGCGACCAAAGAGAGGTTTGATAAATATAGATTTTTTATTCATTGATATTATCTATATCGATAGTTTTTTTACAGTTTTGTTTCTATTAGTAGTTTTGCTGAAAATGAATAATCAAAACCAAATGTTTTGGCACTTACAAATTTCCGTGTGATATATTCCTGCTCTAAACCAAAAAAAGACGATGGATAGCTATCTTGTTCGCACCCGCGGAATTTCCACCGTGCTTCATTGTATGGGGCCTACAGGTGCATTGTAGCCGGAGGTGGAAACGGCCACAAGAGGCCGGGAGTAATAATCTTCTAACTCTATGCTTACCTTGTATGGGGCCTACAGGTGCATTGTAGCCGGAGGTGGAAACGGCCACAAGAGGCCGGGAGTAATAATCTTCTAACTCTATGCTTACCTTGTATGAGGCCTACAGGTGCATTGTAGCCGGAGGTGGAGACGGCCACAAGAGGCCGGGAGTAATAATCTTCTAACTCTATGCTTACCTTGTGTGGGGCCTACAGGTGCATTGTAGCCGGAGGTGGAGACGACCACAAGAGGCCGGCATTAATAATCTTCTATCTCTATGCTTACCTTGTATGGGGCCTACAGGTGCATTGTAGCCGGAGGTGGAGACAGTCACAAGAGGCCGGGAGTAATAATCTTATAACTCTATGCTTACCTTGTGTAGGCCCCACACATTATACGTAATGCGACCAAAGAGAGGTTTGATAAATATAGATTTTTTATTCATTGATATTATCTATATCGATAGTTTTTTTACAGTTTTGTTTCTATTAGTAGTTTTGCTGAAAATGAATAATCAAAACCAAATGTTTTGGCACTTACAAATTTCCGTGTGATATATTCCTGCTCTAAACCAAAAAAAGACGATGGATAGCTATCTTGTTCGCACCCGCGGAATTTCCACCGTGCTTCATTGTATGGGGCCTACAGGTGCATTGTAGCCGGAGGTCGAGACGGCCACAAGAGTCCGGGAGTAATAATCTTCTAACTCTATGCTTACCTTGTATGGGGCCTACAGGTGCATTGTAGCCGGAGGTGGAGACGGCCACAAGAGGCCGGGAGTAGTAATCTTCTATCTCTATGCTTGCCTTGTATGAAGCCTACAGGTGCATTGTAGCCGGAGGTGGAGACGGCCACAAGAAGCCTGGAGTAATAATCTTCTAACTCTATGCTTACCTTGTGTGGGGCCTACAGGTGCATTGTAGCCGGAGGTGGAGACGACCACAAGAGGCCGGCATTAATAATCTTCTATCTCTATGCTACCTTGTATGGGGCCTACAGGTGCATTGTAGCCGGAGGTGGAGACAGTCACAAGAGGCCGGGAGTAATAATCTTATAACTCTATGCTTACCTTGTGTGGGGCCTACAGGTGCATTGTAGCCGGAGGTCGAGACGGCCACAAGAGTCCAGGAGTAATAATCTTCTAACTCTATGCTTACCTTGTATGGGGCCTACAGGTGCATTGTAGCCGGAGGTGGAGACGGCCACAAGAGGCCGGGAGTAGTAATCTTCTATCTCTATGCTTGCCTTGTATGAAGCCTACAGGTGCATTGTAGCCGGAGGTGGAGACGGCCACAAGAGGCCGGGAGTAATAATCTTCTAACTCTATGCTTACCTTGTATGGAACCTACAGGTGCATTGTAGCCCCGTCGCATGTCGTTAAAGACGACTAAGGGATAAGAAAATTCGTCAGCCTTGGTAGCTCAGTGGCGCGGTTGGTTAGTCAACTGTTATTAAGCAACGCTGAGCGCGGTCAGTGATTGGATGGGTGACCGCTCGACCGTTGGAGGCTGACCGTGGTTCGGTTTCCACGTTAAACTGTAGGTCCCTTCCCTTCTTACCTTACTAGGTGGTAGGGTTTATCCCGGCCGGGTTGGTACCACCGCACTGAACGAAACGTCGGTCGAAACGGCTATGTAAATAGTTCGTGTTTTCCGTCCAGTTTAGTGTAGCCGACATGAAATAAAGGGAAGCACTGACATGGCACCTAGTTCACCCTGTGTTATGGGCTGACATCACGGATGTTGTAGGTGATGTAGCCAACCGTGTCAGGTTCCATAAAAAAAAAAAAAGGTGGAGACGGCCACAAGAGGCCGGGAGTAATAATCTTCTAACTCTATGCTTACCTTGTGTGGGGCCTACAGGTGCATTGTAGCCGGAGGTGGAGACGGCCGCGTGAGTCCGGGAGTAATAATCTTCTAACTCTATGCTTACCTTGTATGGGGCCTACAGGTGCATTGGAGCCGGAGGTGGAGACGGCCACAAGAGTCCGGGAGTAATAATCTTCTAACTCTATGCAAACCTTGTATGGGGCCTACAGGTGCATTGTAGCCGGAGGTGGAGACGGCCACAAGAGGCCGGGAGTAATAATCTTCTAACTCTATGCTTACCTTGTATGGGGCCTACAGGTCGTCGCTCCAGTTCGGGAGTTGTCTAAGTCGCATTTTTAGCGAAAATGAGCTTTACATCCAGAAATATGCAGAAAAATCTGCTGAATCAACCTGAATTTAAAGCTCATTTTCGCTAATAATGTGACTTAGACAACTCCCGAACTTGAGCGACGAGGTGCATTGTAGCCGGAGGTGGAGACGGCCACATGAAGCTGGGAGTAGTAATCTTCTATCTCTATGCTTACCTTGTATGGGGCCTACAGGTGCATTGTAGCCGGAGATGGAGACGGCCACAAGAGGCCGGGAGTAATAATCTTCTAACTCTATGCTTACCTTGTATGGGGTCTACAGGTGCATTGTAGCCGGAGGTGGAGACGACCACAAGAGGCCGGGAGTAGTAATCTTCTATCTCTATGCTTACCTTCTATGGGGCATACAGGTGCATTGTAGCCGGAGGTGGAGACGGCCACAAGAGGCCGGGAGTAATAATCTTCTAACTCTATGCTTACCTTGTATGGGGCCTACAGGTGCATTGCAGCCGGAGGTGGAGACGGCCACAAGAGGCCGGGAGTAGTAATCTTCTATCTCTATGCTTACCTTCTATGGGGCCTACAGGTGCATTGTAACCGGAGGTCGAGACGGCCGCAAGAGGCCGGGAGTAATAATCTTCTATCTCTATGGAATTCTTGCAGGGTCAGATGAAGAGGACCAATATGACGAAGTATATTACAGTGACGAGTACGTTGAGGAGCCGGAGACAACAACAACGGAAAAGCCGGGGCTTGTTCTAGATGGTAATTTTATAATTAAAATTATAAATAAATAAAATCTGTCAAGTGCGAGTTTTACTCGCGCGCGAAGGTTTCCGTATCTATCCGCTATCAATAATATCCGCCTATCCGCTCAGGTGGCATGGTCTTCGAATTTGAATTTATCAGATATTATATTATTATGTTTATGTCACTTACTTTATAACGTCACTTTATTTTTTAAAAGTGATCTGTCAAACATCAGACTTCTGAAAATTCTTTTTGAACGACCAAAGATTAATAAGCGGCTATCTTTTAGAGACGCCTCAATGAGGTCGATAGCACTTTACAGTGGGAAAATTACAGCACCAAACAATGCATGCAATGTATAAAAGTCGTTTGCGCCATCTGTTATTAAATGGTGTGACTAATCTATTTTAATAAAATGTTTCTTGTATGGGGGCCCCCCTTAATTTTTAACTTTTTCTTATTTTTCTTATTTGTTGTTTCATCCGCCATAGTAACGCATATTCTGTGAAAGTTTCAACGGGCTACCTATTACGGTTCAAGACATACATCCCTCGGACGGACGGACGGACGGACGACGGAGTCTTAGTAATAGGCTTCCGTCTGGGATACGGAAACCTAAAAATTAATAGCCCCACACTGCATCTCTCCCCGTGCATGTCGTAAAAGGCAACTGAAGGCGACGATGCCGTGCTAAAGGGCGGCAGACCAGCTACCTCTTACCTCGGCGCGGTCCTTCCAGCGAGTGTATGCAGCAGATGCAAATATTGCGAATTTTATCAAAGCGAAATATCTACACAACGAAGCGCTAGCAGCACTGCGTGTAGTTTTTGGATTTCAAATATTATCGCTTAGGGCGCCTCTAGTAGGGGGCGCGCGCAGGCGCGCGCATTCGATGCTCTGTGGCGTGTACCAATGAGTTTTTTTGACGAAAAAATTTACGTGCATACCTACACCTGCTGCTTCACCGTTCGAAGCCGGTGTTCGAAAATAATTGAAGACTGTAGGTCCCTTCCCTTGCCCCTCACTAGGTGGTAGGCTCAAATTGTAGCCGACTGGTTTGGTACCACCGTACTGGATGTAATATGGCCGCATAGCAGCCTCGGCTGTGTTCTCCTCTAGTCCAGTATAGCCAGCAATCCAGGGAAGTCACCGGTATGGCGCCTACCTTCTCGGAGATGATATTGGCTGGTCAGAGCATGTGCTTTGGCCCCTCTGATTCAGACACGTATACCGGATTACAATCGATGAATCTGCTTTTTAGGGTTCCGTATCCGGTACGGGACCCTATTACTAAGCCTACACCGTCTGTCTGTCTGTCTGTCCGTCTGTCTGCCCGTCCGTCTGTCTAAGGGCTGTATCTCTTGAACCGTAATAGGTAGCCCGTTGAAATTTCCACAGAATATATGTTATTATGGCCGATATAACAACAAATAATAAAAATAAGAAATAGTAAAAAATTCACGGGGGTTCCCATAGAAGAAACCAAAAAGTGTATGCGCGCGCGCCATCTACCGAATAGATTATGAAGCATTTTAACTAATCATGACATTTAACCAATATGAAGCATTTCATAACACGCCATCTAGATGGCGTGAGTGGCGCTAGCCGTGACATGGCGATACGGAACCCTCGGTGCGCGAGTTCGACTCGCACTTGGCCAGTTTTTATGTAAACCAACATGAGCGGCTATGCCAAGGGACCAATGGTGCAGTCAATAGAGACAAATTTCCTTGCGAAACCACGCTCAGTTAGGTGCCATGCCAGCAGATTTTCGGACTGCCGCTGCGCTGTCTGGCTTTTTATTACGATGTTTAAAGACACCCAGGTCAATATATTCGGTGCCCAGGTTAAAGTATATAAATTTCTTCATCCAATTTTTGGAGTTTCCGGCATCTTAGTGCCAATAGTCCCGGGAAAAAAACAAGGTGTACATTATGATGTTATACATTAGTATTTTAATTTTTCAATGTATTTTTACTGTTTATTGTTTGCTGGAGCAATAAAGAATTTTCTATCTATCTATCTAGTATTTTGGAGCTCTGGTCTATTGATCTTCTGTTTGTTTTAGTTGTTCCAAATATCTACCTACTCATAAATTTCGAAATAATTTTTGTGCTATGTATGTATAGCCGCCTGATTTTGTAAAATATCCATCTTTATATCGGCCTTCAAAATATCTATATATTTTTGTGCAGTTTTTGAAATAATTCTTAGCAATAGGAATAATTTTACACGTTGTGCTCCACAGTCTTTGCATTAAAATTTTTAGAGCATAGTATTTTAATAATTTTTATGATTCCTTTTTCATTATGTTGTAATCTAACTGAGGGCACAGTTACATCAATGAGATAGGTTTTATTTTTCAATGTATCAGTATATATCAAATTTAAATCTGGTCTATTGTTCGGTATTGCAAGGTCCGTAGTTACTGATAGTTCCCAGATAATTTTGCTAGACTCGTTTTCAATGACATGTGGTTCATTTATGGGGCATTGCCACCAAAATTTGATTGTTTGGAATTGATGTTTCTTTCTCAGGCACCAGTACACATATTTCTTTATTTATTTATTTTATTTATGGAAACTAACACGGTTGGCTACATCACCTACAACATCCGTGATGTCAGCCCATAACACCGGCTACATCATTACGAGATTGTTGTGCCTTTTAACATACAGAGGTGGTACCAAAATTTTACAACCTGATATAATGTGCATTACGGTATCGTCTCGTTCACTGCACAAGAGACATTTACCGTCGACCCCTCGTTTGAGTTCATCTCTTTCAAACTGTTTTGTGATAATTGCCTGGTCTTCTTGGATTTTCATCTTCCACTTTTCTTTATTGATAAGTATTTGGTATTTAAGTATTACATTTTCATCTTCAGTAGGATCCGAAAGATTCAAGTCAGCTCTAAATGTTTCACCTATTTTTTGTATGCTATGAATGGTCTTTCCATTGTCATGTGACTTTATGGTCTCCATAATGCAGTCACATCCTATTGTTATGTACATTTCAAATTTAGTAGTAATACGTTTATACAAATCTTCCATATTGAGTAGTCCCCGTCCTCCCTCGTGTGCTGGTAGATAAAATTGTCGCACGTCAGACTTTTGTTAGTGTGCTTGGTAAATATTGAGAAGCTTCCGGTTTTTAACATCAATTTTCTTCAGCTCACTGACGTTATAATTGATAACATTAAATGCGTATAATAAAACTGGAGCAGCATAGCTGGTAATTGCTTTAATAATATTTCTGGCGTTATGTTTAGATTTTAGAATTCTTCTTGTCCTTTTAAAATATGAATGTGCTTTGTCTTCTTTGACTTGATTGTGGTCAATTTCTCGATTTTCACAAATTGCCAAATATTCGTATTTCTTTCCATCTTTCAAGGGTAATAATTTCTTTCCATCAAACAGTATGACATACAGCTGTTTGACGGAAATAAATTATTACAAACATCGCTGGAGAGGAACACATTGTGTTCCTCTCCAGCGATGTTTGTTCTCTTTCCGCATTTCAATTCTAATATAATACATCTAATATAATACATTCTAATGATACATTGCATTTATCCAGCCCAAACCCATTACAATATTTCTTGTAAATATTTCAGCTGTATCAATCAGTGTCGCCATCTCGTATTTGTCTTTTGCATACAATTTAATATCATCCTTATATATGAAGTGATTAAATATTAGGTCCTTACCTATGAAATTGGCGTTTTATATGGAAAAAATAAAAACAATTTTTTTTATGGCAAATATATATTTTTTTAATCGAAGTATTGGCCATTATTATCAATGCACTTTTGCCATTTTACTGAAAGTTCATTGATCCCTCTGCTATAGAAGCTGCTATTAACTCTTTAAAGGCGTTTTTCACTGCCTTATCGAATTTGAAATTTTTCCCCTGTAAAAGTTATTTAAATTTCGAAAAAAAATGGAAACCAGTGGAGCAAGGTCTGGTGAATATGGTGGGTGACGGAGAGTTTGCAGTCGTAACTCCCGTAGTTTTGAGACGGTCCATTGTGCGGTGTGTGGGCGAGCTTTGTCGTGAAGAAGGAGTGGACTAGAGCAATTGGCAAGTTTCGGTTGTTTGACAGCGAGCTTATCCATAATTATTTTCAATTCTTCACAGTACACATCTGCAGTAATTATTGCGCCAGGTATCAAGAAGCTGTAATGAATAATGCCGGCACAGGTCCACCATACACTGACAAGCAACTTCTTTTGACTCAATTTGCGTTTGCGACATTGTTTGGCTGCCTCCCCTGTGTCCAACCAGTGCGACGGACCCTTTCGCTTGTCTTACAGGATCCACTTTTCATCACAAGTAACAATCCGATTCAGAATCCCCTCATTTCTGTGCCTATTCAACAAATTAAGACAAGTTTCGGCGCGATTTTGTTGTTGTTGTTCAGTGAGTTCATACGGTACCCACTTTCCGAGCTTTTTTATCCTTCCAATTTGATGTAAATGAATCAGTATCGTTTAATCACTTACATTGAAGGCTGCTGCTAATTCCGAAGTGGTTTGTGATGAATCTGCTTCAACTATGGCTTTCAATTCACCGTTATCGATTTTCGTCTCCGGTCGGCCACGGGGCTCTTCATTGAGATAAAAATTTCCACAACGGAAGCGATCAAACCAAAAACGCACAGTGCGTTCACTTGCGGTACCTGGTCCATACACGTCGATGATAGTGCGTGCCGTCTGTGCTGCGTTGGTGCCGCGACGGAATTCATATTCGAAAATAACGCGCAATTTCGATTTTTCCATGGTCACAGAACCAGCGATATAAAAAAAAAACCGAATGGTGGGAAAACAAACGAACAACCGATTTTGAAAAAAGAATAATTTGCCTTTATAACAAAAAATATTTTAATTTGGAATTCGTACGCAAACAAAAGTTAGCCACGTTCAAAGTGGTCAGTTTGTAGAAACGCCAATTTCATAGGTAAGGACGTAAGGACCTAATATTTGTCCATTCTTTAGTTTGTATCCGGTCCTATTGTATTTGTTCAGCATGGAAGATAAGGGATTGAGGCAGAGGCAAAATATAAATGGAGAAAGGGAGTTCCCTTGATAGATGCCTCTGTTCATTATTATATGACTTTAATTATGAGATTGATTATATTTTCTGTCAATTTCTAATTTTTCAGGATAATATGTAAGATCCACTCATGTGGAACTGAATCATACGCTTTTTTGTAGTCTATCCAGGTCATATTTAAATGTTTCTTATTTTGTTGACCATCTTCTAGAATTGTTGTATTGGGTATCAGATGATCTTTGCATCCTAGAGACCGTTTTCTGCAGCCTCGTTGATGTGGCGCCATTATATCATTTTCCTGACAGAGTTTATATAATTCTTCATATAGAATTATTGAAGTTAATAAATTTATACATGGTTAGTAACACCGAGTTAGTAATCATGCAATAGGTCGCCAATTTTTCGCGTATTTGCTATCTGTGTTTTTCGGAATCAATGTAACTAAACCAGTTACAGGCCATGCCATGATTCAATTTCTTCGTCCTTGCAAAGAATTTGGTTGAAGCTGTTTAAAATCTAAGGATGTACTGTAGTAAAATACTTAAGATGGTAATTGCAATTTGTCTATTCCAGGAGATTTCCAGTTCTTTATTTGTTTCACACTGTCCATAAATTGTAATTCATTAATTTTTTCAAAGTGCGACTGTGCTTGAATAGGTATTTATTTCATATTCAATATTTTGCAGCCAATTCTTTCTTTATTAATTGGCACTGGTTTACTAAAAATGTTACTGCAAAATGTCTCAATTTCGTCTTGAGTTGGCATTACTTCTTTATCAAATATTTTTCTATAGAAATGGTGTTCATTTTCTTTAAATAATATATTTTCATTCTTTGCTGAGTTTTCTTCTTCATATCGTTTTATTCTTCCAGCGTACATTTTAATTTTCTGTTTTATATTTTCCATACTGTTTTCTAGAGTAATAAAAGTAATAATAGATGTAATATTGAATTTATCAAAGAGCCTATTCTTAATCGATGTAAGTCTTCGACTTGTGACACCTCTGTAAATTTCAAGCAACTGCTCTAATTCCTTTCTCATCAATTCAATTTTGATCTGTATTCTCTGTTTCCAGAGAGGTACACCTTTGTTATGTTTGTGACATTTTGTATAGATTTTTTGATTATTTTCTTCAATAAGTGTGATTGCCGCCGTATAAAGTATATCATTTATTTGAAATATATGCATATTCTCTTTTAATAATGTTGGTAGGTATTTATTAATAGTATCAAAATTTGCAATATACTTATATTTTTAATTAGAAAAATGCAAATTGAAAATCATTGGAAAAAATACATCCCGACCAGGATTCGAACCTGGGTGTCTGGCTTGAGCTGCCAACGCGATAACCAACTACGCAACCGCGCCGGCCAAATACGACTTTGGTGACGACATAAGGTTCAATCAACTTTGCCGCAACGCGCCGTCCCGCGCCTTTCCGTACTGGCCATATTTGTTTCCGCCTTCCGCGTCGCCCCCCGGGGGCGTCGCGTCGCCCCCCGGGGGGTGGCGCGGCAGCGGCGCGGAGTGGCGCGGGACGGCGCGGTGCGGCGCAGAGCGGCGCGGGATGGCGCGGTGCGGTGCGGAGCGGCGCGGGACGGCGTGGAACGGCGCGGAGCGGCGTGGAGCGACTCGGAAAGGCGTAGAAAGGCGCGGGGCGGAAAGACCCTCTGCACTGCGACCTCTGTTTACCTCGACTGCCGCTACACAGCGTGATTATATATATAACTGTGTGAACAGGCTGGCACTACGGCATGTTGACAGCGGGGGCCTCAATCGCAGCGATGGCTACGGGGGCCTTCCTGGGCGCAGCCACCGCTCTGCGCAAGGTGAGGAAGGAAGACGCTCTGGACTGCGATTGCGCACTGCGGCAGCGTAGGGCGTGTGACTTCTAAATTCTTCTAACTTAGTGTTACTCCTAGAATGTGCATTTTTTGTATTGTTGGGTCTAGATATTTGATCAAATAGTGCAATAAATTTTGTACAAGCTTTTATTTGTTTGAACTTGTTAGTATGGGTCAAATCTTGTAATTGAATCTTAAAACAGTTCCACCCAACCGATTGAGTTGAAATTTTCCACAGACTTTTGCTACTGGTGCTCAATGAGTATTACTCAAAATTGTAAAAAAAACAAAATAAAATAATAAATAAAAACCCTTTAAAGAAAACAAGCTTTTATTTAAGCCATGTACTAAAAGGAATAATGGAAGTTTAGCTTTCCGATTTGTTTTCTAAAAGTTTCTCGCAAAGTGTTCATATAGGTAGGTCTGTACCAATTAATTTCATTGGACAGTGATTGGTTGATAAGCAAGTGAAGTACACATTATGTATTATCTTTACAATAAAAGCTTGTTTTTAAGGTTTTTTTTATTTATTATTTTATAAATTATTCCTCACTAAAGGATACGGTATAAGTGCTAACATTGTTGACACGTGCATATCTACGGTCGTTTTAACCAGCCCCGGTCCCCGGTTACGTCTATACTCTGTTCAGCCAGTGTTGAGAGTGAGTCATCGCTAATAATATGCATTTACATAGAGCCTTAATAATATTAGTTCATCCATTTATTTACACATTTTTTTTTATATTAATTTTACATATACTTATACAAACTTAAAACCTAAAATTAATACAAAAACAAATCGAGTTTCCACCACCGGCGGCGGGGCGGACCCGGGGTACCGATGGTCGGGTTCCAAAGATAGAAACCTCCGGACGATGCGCGCAGTGTCGAGCAGGGCTGCATTCTGGATCTGGCCCTTGACCCAACCGCTCAGCGAGAGCCTCTCAAGGTGGTCGTCGAGGCTCTTCGCTATCAGCCCATGCGCTGATACGACTATGGGCACAACCTTCGTTTATTATTATTTCTTTATTTTCACGTTTTTATAGTGCAGTATTTATATTAATTCTATATAGATAATACAATTAAAAATATACAAAATAAATATAAACAAAAACTCAAAAAACTGCAAAGTTTTGCCAGTCGGGAGGTTTAGGCCTCCCAAGCGCGCCCGGCGGGTGCAGGCCGTGGCTACGGAGCTCTCCGAGGCGACGCGAGACAAGCTACGAGCGACAGGTGGTGGTACTAGACTCGTGCGACACCCCCTCGGAGAGCTCGGTATCCGGAGATAAAATTTAATATTAGTCAAATAAGATGAGATTCGTATTATTCTGGGAAATGTTCTATACAAACGCGCTAATAGTATTCAGAATGTTTGTTAGTTATAAGTACTACACTGGCAACAATATTTATAAATGGGGGTAAGAATTGCGTTGCGCGCAAGAACAAACGCATGCGTCCATGTATTCACTCCCTCGGGGGTTAGGAGACCGGTCCGCCACCTGAAAGACCTGCTTGATCCTACAACCGCTCCTTTAGCTCCTTTCGCCAAACTTCGGCTCGAAGGAGGAATGTGTGGTATGAGTGATGTTGTGTGGTATGTATTAGTGATGTTTTGGTGGGTTCGTCGCGTAGCGACGCATCTTCTCTATATTAACCCTAACCTAATGTTGAGGCGGCGCATGTCGTTTTTGTTACGTTTGTATTTTCGAAAATAAAGCTGTCTTAGGTGGTTATAAAAAAAAATAACCATAACCTAATTTTAATATACATACTCTAACATTGCTTAAAAAAAACAAAACAAAACAAATTTTGACAAAAGGGACACGAACCCATGGTCGAGATCGAAAAAATTAAAACCCTACACTCTTATACCACTGAGCCACCAAATTACACAAACGAACAGACGAATATAGGATTCAGTTGGTTCGCTTTCGAGCCGAGTCAACCCGAAAGGAGCGTAGGAGTGTTTCCGAAAGGAGCGTAGGAGGCGCAGGATCCGCCAGAGCTGTCAGGTTTCAAACCCGTTGGGAGACGCGGCAACGTCAACACTGGCTGGACAGAGTATATAGACCGTTCACAGTTATTTTACCTCTAGCCATCAAGTTGGCTAACCTGAGCTCTGTGTTGCCATAATTAGTTCGTACTATTTCCCTGTACGAAATATTTGAATATATTTTTAGAATAGAACAGAATAGAAACTCTTTATTTCACACAAATTGAAAGAACAGTACACGACAAGAAACAAGAAATGCAGGAGTGCGCAAAGATGGACTTATCACTAAAAGTGCAACAGTTACTTATACATAATTTCCACTACAACCGGTAAAATATTAATAGCAAGTAACCCTTTTTAGGACCGTAGTACTAGTGACAGCAAGTGGTGCCAACCTAGCGGAAGATACAATGACGTGTGTCAGAGGTAAAATAACTGAACGATCTGTAGTCTAGCTAGCCAGGCAGCCGCAGTGCCCCCGCAGTATACATGAATGCTATTTTCTGTACAACTGTTTACCTCGGTAGCTCAGTGGTGCGATCGCTCGACCGCTGTTCGTGATCATAAGCACACCTGGGCGGGGTCAGAACTTGGATGGGTGACCGTTCGACCGTTGGACGCTGACCGCGGTTCGTATTCTACGTAAACCTGTAGGTCCCTTCCCTTCTTACCTTACTAGGTACGGTTAAACCCGCCCGGGTTGTTACCATCGCACTGAATGAAAGGTCGGTTGAAACGGCTATGAATATTTAGTGTTTTCCGTCCAGTTCAGTGTAGCCGGCACGACCGAAGGGAAGCACTGACATGGCGCCTAGTTCACCAAGGTGTTATGGGCTGATATCACGGGTGTAGTACGTGATGTAGCCAAGCTTGTGTTCATGTTGTAAAATCGTTTGTATCTATAATAATTTGTTTATTATTACTATAAATGAAAATGGGAATAACAGGAAGAAGAAAAGTTTAAGTTCTTTATTTAAAAAATACGTTTAGATAATGAACATCGATATAAAAACTATGATTTCATAATAATCTTCGACATGAAGAGTTAATACCTGTATTTACAAACTTTAGTAACATTTGTTTAAGAATTAGATGTAATTTTGCTGTCCAGCCCTCCATATTATGCTGCCGCCGCACGGATTACAGCAGTCGGCCTTGCAGCATCTGTCGCTACGTTGCTGCTGCTTGAGAGCAAGTTCAGTTCCGATTGCACTTGTAGCGACCAACAGCGCCCCCATAGCGGCCGCTGCTAGTATTAGACGCAGTTGCCAAGCTGCAGGAGAACACAAATAGTACAAGACGCAGGTGCCAACCTGCAGGAGAACAGAATTAGTACGAGACGCAGGTGCCAGCCTGCAGGAGAACACAACTAGTAACGACCAACGGGAAGCACGGATATAGGTAGGTAGGAACACCTAAATATAAATACCCTGCGAAGTTTCTTGCCGGTTCTTCTTCGTTAGTGTAATCGAACCGGATAAATCAAATTACGACAAGTTCGAGTGCAGTCTAGCGCTATAAAAATTATGAATGATCAATAAAATTACACTAAAATATGCCTGCCCCGGTAGCTTAGTGGTGCGGTCGGTCTACTGTTGTTAAGCAACGCTGAGCGCGGTCAGTTTTTGGATGGGTGACCGCTGCGCTCCTTTGTTCCTATGTTCTCTAATATCCTTGTGTTTATTAATTTAATCAATATTGTAAAAATAACCCAAAGTTGTTTCTGTCCTAAAAGGAAATCCGCTTTCGTCAGAAAAAAACAGCCTAAATTTCATTCTGACGAAAAAGGAATCTGACGAAAGTGTCCAAAATCCCTCGTTGACCCGGAGTTATGGGCTGACATCACGGATGTTGTAGGTGATGTAGTAAACCGTGTCAGTTTCCATAAATAAAAAAAAACAATACTAGATGTGACCGCAGCTCGCGGTAAAAACTCTATGCGAATCGGTTAAGTAGTTTTCGAGTTATTATCGGATTTTTGAATTGTGTGCATTGCATTGTGACTGCGTTAACTTTGGAGCCCACTGCTAAGCTGATAATATGAATCATGGCATGATGCTATAAAATATAGACGCCACATGTGGATTTTTGAAGTAGTAGCCCGTGATAACTAGAACAATCTAAAGGATAATAAAAACTACTGCAAAATATAGAAGATTTCTTTGTCTATCGATCACATGTTTTTGGTTGTAAAATTTTATCATTTTCTATACAAACTATACGGTAACATATGTCGATTTTTTCTTCCACGTGAACTTTTAACACTCGATCTCAGAAACTAAAGATAATTTGAATGGAATTTTTATAGCAACATGACGCCATTTGTTATATATATCGATCACACTCTTTTAAAAGTTCTAATGCGAAGGATCGCAATTTATGAAAAAAAAAACCTTATGAAAACTACTACGCGCTACGCCGTTGGTGTTACTAGGCGCCTTAATCAATACAATATTAATAACTAGCTTTTGCCCGCGGCTTCGCTCGCGTGAAATTCGTATTTCAAAGGAAGAATTAAAGGCGAGCTGGGTTCAGGCTAGTAACTAAGGGCGAGCTGGATTAAACGTCCGATAAACCGATAAACCGACTTGAAGAAAGTGAGTAACTTTTTGAGGCCGAAGGCGAAGTTGCGTTCAGGAAGACGATAAACCTTCTCCAAGACAGTAAGTAACTATGGGCGAGGCCGAAGGCCGAGCTGCGTTCAGGATGAGGGTAACCTTTTCGAAGAAAGTAAGTAACAGAGGGCGAGGCCGAAGGCCGCGCTGCGTTCAGGAAAACGATAAACCTTCTCGAAGACAGTAAGTAACTATGGGCGAGGCCGAATGCCGAGCTGCGTTCAGGAAGAGGATAACCTTTTCAAAGAAAGTAAGTAACACAGGGCGAGGCCGAAGGCCGAGCTCCGTTCAGGAATACCATAAAACTTCTCAGAAAGAGGATAACCTTTTCGAAGAAAGTAAGTAACAGAGGGCGAGGCCGAAGGCCGAGCTGCGTTCAGGAAGACGATAAACCTTCTCGAAGACAGTAAGTAACTATGGGCGAGGCCTAGGGCGAGCTGCGTTCAGGATGAGGGTAACCTTTTCGAATAAAGTAAGTAACAGAGGGCGAGGCCGAAGGCCGAGCTGCGTTCAGGAAAACGATAAACCTTCTCGAAGACAGTAAGTAACTATGTGCGAGGCCGAAGGCCGAGCTGCGTTCAGGAAGAGGATAGCCTTTTACAAGAAAGTAAGTAACAGAGGGCGAGGCCGAAGGCCGAGCTGCGTTCAGGAATACCATAAAACTTCTCGAAGAAAGTAAGTAACAAGGGCGAGGCCGAAGGCCGAGCTGCGTTCAGGAAGACGATAAACCTTCTCGAAGACAGTAAGTAACTATGGGCGAGGCCGAAGGCCGAGCTGCGTTCAGGAAGAGGATAACCTTTCCGAAGAAAGTAAGTAACAGAGGGCGAGGCCGAAGGCCGAGCTACGTTCAGGAAGACCATAAACCTTCTCGGAGAAAGTAAGTAACAGAGGGCGAGGCCGAAGGCCGAGCTGCGTTCAGGAAGACCACAAATCTTCTCGAAGAAAGTAACTTCTTTTTTAGTTACTTTCTTCGAAAATATTTATCCTGAACACATCTCGGCCTTCGGTCTCGCCCATAGTTACTTACTGTCTTCGAGAAGGTTTATCCTCTTCCTGAACGCAGCTCGGCCTTCGGCCTCGCCCTTTGTTACTTGCTTTCTTCGAGAAGGTTTAGGGTCTTCCTGAACGCAGCTGGGCCTTCGGCCTCGCCTTTTGTTACTTACTTTCTTCGAGAAGGTTTATAGTTTTCCCGAACGCAGCTCGGCCTTCGGCCTCGCCATTAGTTACTTACTTTCTTTGAGTAGGTTTATCGTCTTCCTGAACGCAACTCATTCACAAACTTTCGCGTTTATAATATTAGTAGGATGTATTTTGGGTAGGTTTGGAGTGAGGCCTGATTTTAGAAATTATTCCCAATTATCGGAAGCATGCAAGCAAATCCGAAAGCAACAGCTAACAATATATAAATTTTTGAAATGTGTTAATTAAGCCCTTTCATTTGATACCCAACACGGCATCATTAAAACAAGTTTTTTTAGGTCATGACTTTATGTCCTTTAGAGGGCACCATATTATCCAATTTTATGGGACGTCACATAGCCTCTATCCAGCGTCAAGACGCATCCAACGATACCTCATTTGTCAAATTATGATAAGTAGTTTGGAAGTTATGAGGGAACAGATGAACATACATACATACATACACATATACATACATACATACATTTTTTTTTATTGACAGCGCGACATATGGCGCCGAGCCACCCATAAGGTGTCTAACGACGCCCATGGACATTCGGTCGTATGCGGGGGTTGCGAATGCCATGCCGGCCTGACAGGTGCCCATTCACGCCCCTCTTGAAGGACCCGAGACTTGGGGGGAAATATATGGGCAGGGAGAGCGCTCCAGAGTTTACCGGTTCTGTAGAGGAAGGATCTGCAGAATCGATTGGTACGCATCCGCGGTAAGTCCAGCGTGTAGGGATGCAATCCCTGCCCAGTGCGCGTGGTGCGAAGGTGGAAAGGGGACGGCGGGATCGCATTAAACAGCTCCTCCGAGCACTCCCCATGGAATAAGCGATAGAACACACTTAGGGAGCCGACATCCCTACGGTGTTGCAGTGGTTCTAGATCGCAGGACACTTCGGGGTCACCCACTAGTCGCACGGCTCGACGCTGGATTGAGTCTAGAGGCGCAAGTTGGTATTTGGCAGAGCCATCCCACAGGTGCGAGCAGTACTCCAAGCAGGACCTGATCTGCGATTTATACAGAAGCAGCTTTTGGTAGGGCGTGAAGTACCGTCGCACCTTATTGAGTACGCCCAGCTTTTTAGAAGCCAGCTTGGCCTTCCCCTCGATAAGGCGACGAAAGTTCAGGTCGTGCGACAGTTCGACTCCAAGGACCCCGAGGTGTTCGCTTAATTTAAGCGACGTGCCTTGGAATGAAGGAGCCGGTGTGAACGCCGCTCTCTTCGCACTGAACGCGCAAACTTGTGTCTTGGAAGCGTTGAACTCGACCAAATTACTACGGCCCCATTCGGAAATAGAGCCAAGTGTGTGTTCGAGCTCAGACACAAGTCTTCGCCTCTTCTCATCCACAACATCCCGACTGGCTGAAGGGTGACTGGTGTAGGATCCGTGTGCCGTACTGTCATCTGCATAACAATGTATGTTGCCCAGAGACAGCATATCATTTATATGCAGAAGAAACAGCGTGGGTGACGACACAGATCCTTGTGGTACACCGGCGTTCACTGACATGGCGTCCGACGAGCAACCGTCCACTAGGACCTGAATGCTACGCCCATGTAGGAAGTCGGCGACCCAGTCACAGAGGCCAGAAGGAAGTCCGTAAGCCGGCAATTTACTCAAGAGCGACTTTTGCCGAACCCGGTCAAATGCCTTGGCAATATCAAGGACAATTGCCAAGGATTCACCATGACCTTCAAGCGATTCCCCCCAAAGGTGAGTGACGTACGCTAGGAGATCACCAGCAGATCGTTTTGGCCGGAAGCCGTATTGCCGATCGCTGATGAGGTCATTCGTCTCTAGGTACTTCATGAGCTGCGCATTTATAATGCGCTCCATCACCTTACATAGAAGGGAGGTAATCGCTATAGGTCGGTAGTTTGACGGGTTTGAACGGTCACCCTTTTTGGGGACCGCTTGCACAAACGCCGATTTCCAGGCCGCCGGCACACGGCCTTTGGAGTAGGAGAGACGGAATAGGCGCGTCAGCACTGGAGCCAGCTCGGGAGCACACCTTTTTAACACCAATGCAGGAATCCTATCCGGCCCACTCGCTTTCCTGACGTCTAGGGAGAGAAGCTCCGCCCGTACAGTCCGTTGTCGAAACTGCACTTCCGGCATGGAGTTCTCACACCTAGGTAAGGATGGGGGAGTGGCACCCCCATCGTCCAGGTTGGAGTTCCCCGCAAAGAGAGATACCAGTAAGTCGGCTTTCTCCTTTGCAGAGTGGGCAAGTGAGCCTCCAGGACACTGCAGAGGTGGAAGAGAGGAGCGGCAGAAATTTGACTCGACAGATGTGGCGAGAGACCAAAACTCACGGCTCCCAGTTGGGTATTGGTTCAGTCTATCGCCGATTCTGCCGATGTGGTCAAATTTGGCCCTGGCAATAACCCTTTTGCAGGATCTGGAGAGGCGGTTGTATTCCTTCTTCAGTTCGGATACGTTTGAATCACGTCCGGCACGAGCGCGCGACCATGCACGATAAGCTGCGCATTTCGCTGCAACAGCATCAGCACAGTCGCGGCTGTACCATGGCTGGCTTTTATTACCGAGGTGGACAGAGGCGCTGGGAATAAACATTTCCATTGCCCCCATAACCACCTCGGCAACGGTATTAGCACATTGCGACGGATCGTCCGAACTGAAGCAGATCTCTCTCCAAGGGTAGGATGCGAAGTGTTCTCGCATCCCATCCCAATCTGCTGACGCGTAGTGCCAAATTCGACGCATTCCTCCAGTACGGGACTGAGGAGGCGAAGATGGCACCGTGGACCCCACTAAACAGTGATCAGAAGAACCCAGCGGGGCTCTCACTGCGACCTTATATCCAGTGGGGTTCGTCGTCAGCAGAAGATCCAGCAGAGAGGGTTCATGACCGTCTATATCTGGCAGCCTGGTGGGCTGGTCTACCAGTTGAGACAGGTCATGCGTCAGGGCGAAGTCGTAGGCGGCTCTCCCCGCAAAGTCAGTTCTCCTGGAGCCTAGCCATGCCTCGTGATGGGCATTGAAGTCTCCAAGGAGAACCAAATCCGCGGTGGGAAACCGCTCTTGGACTTTATCTACCGCTCCACTCAGGTACTCGAATAACCGAGCTGTCTCCGCATTGCCAGAGTGCGACCTGTAGAGACAGGCGTACACCCGCGACACCGTCCCCAGATCCACGTGGGCCCAGAGTATTGAGAGCTCAGGGTCCTCAATGCAGCGCAGGCGACGACAGCAAATATCCGCCCTGACAAACAGGCATACCCCGGCTCGCGAGCGGAAGGCTTCTTCCAGGGTGTAGCCGGGGTAGTGCAGGTAAGAAGTGTCGGCAGGGCGAGCTATTTGCGTTTCCGTCAGAAAAAGCAAGGCCGGCTTCATCGTCTCCAGGTGGTGATGGACGGCATTAAGATTCGTGTGCAACCCCCGCACGTTGGTCGAGTCGACGCTTAATAGTGGTGTAGGGGTGTGCACCGCTGATTGAACCTTGTTCTTTCTTTGTACTGCCATGATTTTGTAAGAGGGGGGAAAGAGCGTGAAGGGTGGCTGTGGTGATTCACGGGCAAAGCGTGGACCCTAGCTTCATCGCTTACTGCTCAGGTTAGTGGTGCGCCGACACGGAAGACGGAAGGGCCCCCGGTCCCCCCCGGAAGTAGCGGCCGGGACCCCTACTCCGGTCACCAACCGGCACGATGGACCACTCCGGGATTATGCGCCGGTTGACCGGGGCAGCCTCTCACGTTGGTTAGACGCGATTGGGCCCCTGTACTATCCGGCGGGCGGCCAGCGGAATAACCGTTTAACCGGGTCTCCCTGTCAACCGTGTCGATGCATCACGTCTGAACAGCGAATCCGCGTCGGGATCTACTCCTCACCACAGCCATCCCCTCCTGCTACTGGGTCCCCGGGAAGTACACCGGAACACAGCGAACTGTTGTGGCGGTGCAATTGTTCTCCCGGGGTGTGGTGGCGAACCCAGTCGATCCGAAGATCTCCCACACGCTAATTGCTGTTCATTTGGCACCACCCAGGAGGCACGTGTGACTTAAGGACCATGAGGTGTCACGGACGCGAACAACTTTACCTCCCAAAATTTTACATACATACATACATACATACATACATACATACATACATACATACATATATACATACATACATACATACATACATACATACATACATACATACATACATACATACATACATACATACATACATACATACATACATACATACATACATACATACATACATACATACATACATATATACATACATACATACATACATTCATACATAAATACATACCGGTCAAACACATAACTCTCCTTTTCGCTTCGCCGTAGTCGGGTAAAAATAAGAATCTTTTCGCTAATATTGCGCGCATACTACACTACGTACAATATAATAAACATACGATCAAATAACTTAAATCAAATAGGAACTCCAGTTGTGTTGTTGCAAGTCGATGGCGACTTACACCAATGTGAACATTTGGAATTTAAAGGTTTTTTCAAAATATTAACGCATCATCTTGATACCCATCTGCCCGTTAAAGAAAAAAAAATGGTAACAAAGTTAGTTTCTCTCACTGGGCATCTCCGGGCATTCGTAAGTCACGTGAAAAATATTTCTTCTATATGATTTGCTTCGGCAATATAATAACAGTCAATTGAGGAAGTATGTATCTATTTACAGCAAAATATTTAAAAAGTATATCAACAGGCCAAAAACATCTTACACAGAGATCGAATTAAGGCGGCAGATAATAAAATTAAAAAAGCCTGGGAAATTATCAAAGAGGAAACAGGTAGGATGGTCACCGACGAGGCTTAACTAATTAAGCTTGTCACTGAAAATCGCGAGGCCATTACTAATCAGAATGAAGTGGCTAACTACTTTAATAAGTACTTCTGTACCATAGCGAACACCTTAACCAATGAATTAAATTCTAGCGTAAACAATGCAAACTTTTTTTTGGAAAAATATGAGCAAAAGAATATAAATACAGCGAAGTTTGCTCCAGTAACTTGTGACGAAATTAAAGGTATACTTAAGAAAATGAAACCTAAAGCATCTCTTGATCTCTGGTACTTATCTCCCAAGATACTAAAAATGATATCTTATGAAATTATTGAACCTTTGACCGCGACAATAAATGAATGCATTAGTAGTGGTGTATTTCCAGATGAATTAAAATTGGCTTTGGTGATTCCCCTTTATAAAAAGGGGTCTCATGCTGACGCACAAAACTATAGACCAATTTCCCTCTTGCCTGTATTTAGTAAAATTTTTGAAAAGGCATTGGCGTCGCGTTTAGTTAATTTTTTAAATGATAATAAAGTATTAAATTCTCGGCAATTTGAATTCCAAAAAGGTAAATCGACAAGCGATGCAATTAGTAATATGTTAAAAGACATACTGATCGCCCTGGATGGCTCGCAAAGGACATATGGTATCTTTTGCGACCTATCTAAAGCGTTTGACTGCGTCCAGCATGATATTTTATTACAAAAGCTCGATCACTATCGCGTTAGAGGACTGGAATTACAAATGTTCAGGTCTTATTTATCAAATCGACAACAAGTTTGTGAATTGAATGGAGAGAGGTCTTCACAATTAAAAATTGGTCTAGGTGTACCCCAAGGCTCCATTTTAGGACCATTATTATTTTTAGTTTACATAAATGACCTTAGTGTCTGTATTGATAACGAGGACGCCTGTAACATCGTCATGTTTGCAGATAATACAAACTTTTTATTTAAACACGGAGACGAAGAAGAACTATGTAAGTCCATGAAAAAGGTATTACAGTCTCTGGCGCTGTGGTTTGAGTGTAACAACTTATTATTAAATGTGAAAAAAACTAACGTGATTCGATTTGCCCTGGGACTTGGAACAAATAATGAAGGAACTGAAGTTTTGAAGGTTCTCAAAGACATGCCATTGAATGCTGTCAAAGAAATTGATTTCCTAGGAATAAAGATGGACGAAAAATTGAATTAGGAGGGTCACATAGACAAAGTGGCCAAAAATATTGAGCTCTGCTTGCTACGCTATAAAAAAATTAGAGAGATAGGAGGTGAAAAAGCTGCTAGACTGGTATACTATGCTTATTTTCACAGCATTTTGACGTACGGACTTATGTTTTGGGTTACGGCTGCTAAGGTAAATAGAATTTTTGTACTTCAAAAACGTGCTATCCGTCACATACGTAGCCTGAAGCCTAGGGATTCATGTCGTGAAGTCTTCAAGGACCTAAAGGTAATGACATTATATAGTGCATATATTTATCAGAATTTACTATATGCAAGAGAAAATATACACCTCACTCCGCAACATTCCCAAGTACACAATTATAATATCAGACATCGTGAGAACATCCAAAACATTCAGCATAGACTAACGAAGGTTTCTAAAAGTTTTGTCTGCAATAGTATAAAATTTTATAATAAACTACCACTGGCAATTCGTGATCTCAATGATCACGAATTCGAGGTCAAAGTGAAAAATTTGCTAATAGTAAAAAGTTACTATAAACTGACGGACACCAACTGTGATAAATTTCTCTAGTCTTTTCTAGTCATTTACAATTCTATCTATTTTTATTTTTATTTTATATATTCTTGTGATTTTTGACCTAATTCTAATTTATATTTTTAATGTGACTGAAATAATTTAGTTTTTAACTGTAGTTTTAATAATTCTCTGACATTTTTTGACATTTGTTAATTAGTTCGTACATTCTTTTGACGAGGTATTTTTTATTTTTTATTATAATTTTTTAAATTTTTATTTTCTTGACATTTTGTTAGTTATAGGTGCGTTATATTAATTAATTAATTATGTGTTGTGTATAAAATTTTTGACGATGGCCTATTTTTTGCTTAAAACTTAAATGACGAACCTAAGTGTATCTTGTGTACCTACAGATGATGAAGAAATAAATAAATAAATAAATAAAAGATGTTAGCGGATATTTACTATATCCACTAACATCGACTTGCAACAACACTTTTACATAGGTTTGCACCTAAAATTAATCAAATAGATACCTAACAAGTAAACCTACATAATATTATGAATCGAATTAAATAAAATACTCTGCTCGAGACTATGCACACACACACCGCGCTCCGCCAGAGCGCACCCCGCGCCGCGCCCCGCGCCTCCGCGCCTTCGCGCCGCCAGTCTCCGCCAGCTAGCGGCAGCAGCTAGCTCGCGCCGCGCCGCTTTTATTTCGATTCGATTTGTATGGAAGCCACATCTTAGCGTAGCCGGAAGTGAATTTTAGTTCGCCTATCCTGTGTCCCGTATAGTAAAATGGGCTTAAACTAAGTTTCATCAAATTCGGATGATGGCTTTAAGAGTTATGGAGGAACATACATACATACATACAGAAAAGATTTCTAAAAATCGTCAATTTAGCTTTAGTATCATACATAGAGGCTACAAACTCAATATTTCCTAAAACAAAGTAACTTACTCCATGACCATCCCTTACAGATTTATTATTAGTAGTATAGTATAGTATATAAAAAGTTATACAAGTAACTAAAGAATTAAAACCATATACCAATAATTAGCCTATAAACTAGCGGAGATGAATCCGGAACCAAACGCCCATTTCCCACGAACGCCCGTTTCCTCGAACTACCACATCACATTTACACAGGGAAAAAATGGGAGCGAATATATTGTTGAGTCGTTCTTAAGGGGACTCCTTCCTAAATATACCCTCTCTTTCTAACATTGGCCGTTTTCATACATTTTATTTTATTATGAAGAAATTATACAACTTATAAAAATATCCTACGGGTGAAACATGCATGATAAAATTATTAATGTTTTTCAATAAGAAAAATTTAGTACTCCACATAAATATATTAATAAATAAACAACTAAAAGTTTATTTAAGTTTTTGTTTTTATTTTTATTATTATATGTGGAGTACCAAATATTTTTATTAAAAAGCATTAATAATTTTATCATGGATGTTTCTCCCATAGGATTTTTTTATAAGGTTGTATTATTTCTTCATAATAAAATAAAATGTATGAAAAAGCGGCCAATGTTAGAAAGAGAGGGTAGATTTAGGAAGGAGCCCCTTAAGTGAATTTCTCCGTATATTTTTTCGCCTCTAGTAGAATGCATATAAGCTCACTGCTACAGGCCCATAATATATTTCACTTCCTACTGTTCTCAAATCGTTCAGGGGCTACGACGGGAATAAAGAAACCACATACACACGTACAGTTGGTTTATGTCATGAAGGCGGGTTGGGTTGGGTTTAATTAAACCCTACCACCTTACTACTTGGAAGGGTTTATCCCGCCCGGGTTGGTACCACCGCACTGAATAAAAGTCGTTCGAAACGGCTATGTAATAAATAGTTCGTTCTTTCCGTTCAGTTCAGTGTGGCCGGCACGACCGAAGGGAAGCACTGACATTGGCACCTAGTTCACCAAGGTGTTATGGGCTGACATCACGGATGTAAGTAGGTGATGTAGCCAACCGTGTCACTTTCCAAAACAGTTTTGTTGGATAAGAATCTTTCGTCCGCCGGCCGCCGGGAACCTAACAATAACTTTATTACCAACCTATAGGTTTAAACGGCTTCGGGGTTGTCGGGGCCGGAGTTGTCGTGTCCGGTGTTGTGCTGCTCTCCGGGTCCGTGGTGGAATTGGCCGCTGTCAGTGTCAGAAGCAAACGTTCCGATTCGTTACACAATACTCCCTGTTCAGTGCGAACATTGTTCACGCGAAGTTTCACGCGCAGCCGCACTGCCATAATGCGCGCGCAGCGATAGTGCTCGCAGCGGTCGTTCGCTGGTCCGCTGTCCACACGAATGTCATTTTTTTTCTACGGCCGCTTAAAATATATCAACTTGTCAGTTTCAGCCAATCGTGACAGTTTCGATAAAAAAAAAATAATAAAAACAATCTAGATGTGACCGCGGCTCGCGGTAAAAACTCTATGCCAATCGGTTAAGTAGTTTTCGAGTTATTATGGGATTTATGCATTTTGCGGATTGCATTTGCATATGCTTAAAGCCGAGACTTTAAGGCGCGTAGTGACGCCACATGTGGATTTTTGAAGAAGTAGCCCGTGATAACTAGAACAATCTAAAGGCTAATTCTTAGTCTATCGATCACACGTTTTTGGTTGTAAAATTTTATCATTTTCTATACAAACTATACAGTAACCATATGTCGATTTTTTTCTTACGCGTGAACTTTGAACACTCGATCTCAGAAACTAAAGAGAATTTGAATGAATTTTTTATAGCAAAATGACGCCACTTGTTATATCTATCGATCTCACGCTTTTAAAAGTTCTAATGCGAAGGATCGCAATTTGTGAAAAAAAAACCTTATGAAAGCTACTACGCGCTACGCCGTTGGTGTTACTAGGCGCCTTAATCAATACAATATTAATAATAAAAAGTTATACAAGTAACTAAAGAATTAAAATCATATACCAATAATTAGCCTATATAATGTACAACTAATAAGACATAGATTAGCTAAAACCTCAAAAAGCTTTATTTGTAATAGTGTTAGATTTTATAATAAACTGTCTTCTAACATAAAACAATTAGATGATAATAATTTCAAACGACGGATTAAATTAATGTTAATTCAAAAGAGTTATTACACTATTAAGGATGCATTAACTGACCGTAATTTTATCTAAGAGTTTGACTACTGTTTTTTCCACTAACAAACTTTGACAATTTGACATTTGGATACACTTTGTATCATAATTTTTTTTTTTATATGACTTATTACATCTCTTTGTAATAAATGTAAACTAATTTTTATTTATTTTTTGACTTGATATAATATGAAGTATCAAAATTGACGATGGCACTATACACCAGATATAGGTAATTTAAATAGGCAGTGTGGCCAAATTCTTCAGTATTCATGTTTATGCTGTAAATATTAATGCTCCTGTGAGCGGTAGTATGGGTTAATTATTTGTAAGTTACTATAATATAATACTTATAAGGTACTAACAAAACATTGTGACTTGCGAAGTTTGTTTGTCAGTTCTTCTTCGCATTGAATTTAGAACTGGCGGAATTTTCGACATGTCCAAGCGTAGGTTACCTACCTATGGATGAAATTATACAATAAACAATAAACAATATAAACTAGCGGAGATGAATCCGGAACCAAACGCCCATTTCCCACGAACGCCCGTTTCCTCGAACTGCCACATCACATTTACACAGGGAAAAAATGGGAGCGAATATATTGTTGAGTCGTTCTTAAGGGGACTCCCGCCTAAATCAACCCTCTCTTTCTAACATTGGCCATTTTCATACATTTTATTTTATTATGAAGAAATTATACAACTTATAAAAAAATCCTATGGGTGAAACATGCATGATAAAATTATTAATGTTTTTCAATAAGAAAAATTTTGTACTCCACATAAATATAATAATAAAAAAAAAACTAAAAGTTTATTAAGTTTTTGTTTTTTTTTTATTATTATATGTGGAGTACCAAATATTTTTATTGAAAAGCATTAATAATTTTATCATGCATGTTTCTCCCATGGGATTTTTTTATAAGGTTGTATAATTTCTTCATAATAAAATAAAATGTTTGAAAAAGCGGCCAATGTTAGAAAGAGAGGATAGATTTAGGAAGGAGCCCCTTAAGTGAATTTCTCCGTATATTTTTTCGCCTCTAGTAGAATATTAGCTCACTGCTACAGGCCCATAATATATTTCACTTCCTACTGTTCTCAAATCGTTCAGGGGCTACGACGGGAATAAAGAAACCACATACACACGTACAGTTGGTTTATGTCATGAAGGCGGGTTGGGTTGGGTTTAATTAAACCCTACCACCTTACTACTTGGAAGGGTTTATCCCACCCGGGTTGGTACCACCGCACGAATAAAAGTCGTTCGAAACGGCTATGTAATAAATAGTTCGTTCTTTCCGTTCAGTTCAGTGTGGCCGGCACGACCGAAGGGAAGCACTGACATTGGCACCTAGTTCACCAAGGTGTTATGGGCTGACATCACGGATGTAAGTAGATGATGTAGCCAACCGTGTCACTTTCCAAAACAGTTTTGTTGGATAAGAATCTTTCGTCCGCCGGCCGCCGGGAACATAACAATAACTTTATTACCAACCTGTAGTTGTCGGGGCCGGAGTTGTCGTGTCCGGTGATGTGCTGCTCCCCGGGTCCGTGGTGGGATTGGCCGCTGTCAGTGTCAGAAGCAAACGTTCCGATTCGTTACACAATACTCCCTGTTCAGTGCGAACATTGTTCACGCGAAGTTTCACGCGCAGCCGCACTGCCATATTGCGCGCGCAGCGATAGTGCTCGCAGCGATCGTTCGCTGGTCCGCTGTCCACGCGAATGTCATTTTTTTTCTACGGTCGCTTAAAATATATCAACTTGTCAGTTTCAGCCATTCGTGACAGTTTCGATAAAAAGAAACAAAATAAAAACAATCTAGATGTGACCGCGGCTCGCGGTAAAAACTCTATGCGAATCGGTTAAGTAGTTTTCGAGTTATTATGGGATTTATGCATTTTGCGGATTGCATTTGCATATGCTTAAAGCCGAGACTTTAAGGCGCGTAGTGACGCCACATGTGGATTTTTGAAGAAGTAGCCCGTGATAACTAGAACAATCTAAAGGCTAATTCTTAGTCTATCGATCACACGTTTTTGGTTGTAAAATTTTATCATTTTCTATACAAACTATACAGTAACCATATGTCGATTTTTTTCTTACGCGTGAACTTTGAACACTCGATCTCAGAAACTAAAGAGAATTTGAATGAATTTTTTATAGCAAAATGACGCCACTTGTTATATCTATCGATCTCACGCTTTTAAAAGTTCTAATGCGAAGGATCGCAATTTGTGAAAAAAAAACCTTATGAAAGCTACTACGCGCTACGCCGTTGGTGTTACTAGGCGCCTTAATCAATACAATATTAATAATAAAAAGTTATACAAGTAACTAAAGAATTAAAATCATATACCAATAATTAGCCTATATAATGTACAACTAATAAGACATAGATTAGCTAAAACCTCAAAAAGCTTTATTTGTAATAGTGTTAGATTTTATAATAAACTGTCTTCTAACATAAAACAATTAGATGATAATAATTTCAAACGACGGATTAAATTAATGTTAATTCAAAAGAGTTATTACACTATTAAGGATGCATTAACTGACCGTAATTTTATCTAAGAGTTTGACTACTGTTTTTTCCACTAACAAACTTTGACAATTTGACATTTGGATACACTTTGTATCATAATTTTTTTTTTTATATGACTTATTACATCTCTTTGTAATAAATGTAAACTAATTTTTATTTATTTTTTGACTTGATATAATATGAAGTATCAAAATTGACGATGGCACTATACACCAGATATAGGTAATTTAAATAGGCAGTGTGGCCAAATTCTTCAGTATTCATGTTTATGCTGTAAATATTAATGCTCCTGTGAGCGGTAGTATGGGTTAATTATTTGTAAGTTACTATAATATAATACTTATAAGGTACTAACAAAACATTGTGACTTGCGAAGTTTGTTTGTCAGTTCTTCTTCGCATTGAATTTAGAACTGGCGGAATTTTCGACATGTCCAAGCGTAGGTTACCTACCTATGGATGAAATTATACAATAAACAATAAACAATATAAACTAGCGGAGATGAATCCGGAACCAAACGCCCATTTCCCACGAACGCCCGTTTCCTCGAACTGCCACATCACATTTACACAGGGAAAAAATGGGAGCGAATATATTGTTGAGTCGTTCTTAAGGGGACTCCCGCCTAAATCAACCCTCTCTTTCTAACATTGGCCATTTTCATACATTTTATTTTATTATGAAGAAATTATACAACTTATAAAAAAATCCTATGGGTGAAACATGCATGATAAAATTATTAATGTTTTTCAATAAGAAAAATTTTGTACTCCACATAAATATAATAATAAAAAAAAAATAAAAGGTTATTAAGTTTTTGTTTTTTTTTTATTATTATATGTGGAGTACCAAATATTTTTATTGAAAAGCATTAATAATTTTATCATGCATGTTTCTCCCATAAGATTTTTTTATAAGGTTGTATAATTTCTTCATAATAAAATAAAATGTTTGAAAAAGCGGCCAATGTTAGAAAGAGAGGATAGATTTAGGAAGGAGCCCCTTAAGGAATTTCTCTGTATATTTTTTCGCCTCTAGTAGAATATTAGCTCACTGCTACAGGCCCATAATATATTTCACTTCCTACTGTTCTCAAATCGTTCAGGGGCTACGACGGGAATAAAGAAACCACATACACACGTACAGTTGGTTTATGTCATGAAGGCGGGTTGGGTTGGGTTTAATTAAACCCTACCACCTTACTACTTGGAAGGGTTTATCCCACCCGGGTTGGTACCACCGCACGAATAAAAGTCGTTCGAAACGGCTATGTAATAAATAGTTCGTTCTTTCCGTTCAGTTCAGTGTGGCCGGCACGACCGAAGTGAAGTACTGACATTGGCACCTAGTTCACCAAGGTGTTATGGGCTGACATCACGGATGTAAGTAGATGATGTAGCCACCGTGTCACTTTCCAAAACAGTTTTGTTGGATAAGAATCTTTCGTCCGCCGGCCGCCGGGAACATAACAATAACTTTATTACCAACCTGTAGTTGTCGGGGCCGGAGTTGTCGTGTCCGGTGCTGTGCTGCTCCCCGGGTCCGTGGTGGGATTGGCCGCTGTCAGTGTCAGAAGCAAACGTTCCGATTCGTTACACAATACTCCCTGTTCAGTGCGAACATTGTTCACGCGAAGTTTCACGCGCAGCCGCACTGCCATATTGCGCGCGCAGCGATAGTGCTCGCAGCGATCGTTCGCTGGTCCGCTGTCCACGCGAATGTCATTTTTTTTCTACGGTCGCTTAAAATATATCAACTTGTCAGTTTCAGCCATTCGTGACAGTTTCGATAAAAAGAAACAAAATAAAAACAATCTAGATGTGACCGCGGCTCGCGGTAAAAACTCTATGCGAATCGGTTAAGTAGCTTTCGAGTTATTATGGGATTTATGCATTTTGCGGATTGCATTTGCATATGCTTAAAGCCGAGACTTTAAGGCGCGTAGTAACGCCACATGTGGATTTTTGAAGAAGTAGCCCGTGATAACTAGAACAATCTAAAGGCTAATTCTTAGTCTATCGATCACACGTTTTTGGTTGTAAAATTTTATCATTTTCTATACAAACTATACAGTAACCATATGTCGATTTTTTTCTTACGCGTGAACTTTGAACACTCGATCTCAGAAACTAAAGAGAATTTGAATGATTTTTTTATAGCAAATGACGCCACTTGTTATATCTATCGATCTCACGCTTTTAAAAGTTCTAATGCGAAGGATCGCAATTTGTGAAAAAAAAAACCTTATGAAAGCTACTACGCGCTACGCCGTTGGTGTTACTAGGCGCCTTAATCAATACAATATTAATAATAAAAAGTTATACAAGTAACTAAAGAATTAAAATCATATACCAATAATTAGCCTATATAATGTACAACTAATAAGACATAGATTAGCTAAAACCTCAAAAAGCTTTATTTGTAATAGTGTTAGATTTTATAATAAACTGTCTTCTAACATAAAACAATTAGATGATAATAATTTCAAACGACGGATTAAATTAATGTTAATTCAAAAGAGTTATTACACTATTAAGGATGCATTAACTGACCGTAATTTTATCTAAGAGTTTGACTACTGTTTTTTCCACTAACAAACTTTGACAATTTGACATTTGGATACACTTTGTATCATAATTTTTTTTTTATATGACTTATTACATCTCTTTGTAATAAATGTAAACTAATTTTTATTTATTTTTTGACTTGATATAATATGAAGTATCAAAATTGACGATGGCACTATACACCAGATATAGGTAATTTAAATAGGCAGTGTGGCCAAATTCTTCAGTATTCATGTTTATGCTGTAAATATTAATGCTCCTGTGAGCGGTAGTATGGGTTAATTATTTGTAAGTTACTATAATATAATACTTATAAGGTACTAACAAAACATTGTGACTTGCGAAGTTTGTTTGTCAGTTCTTCTTCGCATTGAATTTAGAACTGGCGGAATTTTCGACATGTCCAAGCGTAGGTTACCTACCTATGGATGAAATTATACAATAAACAATAAACAATATAAACTAGCGGAGATGAATCCGGAACCAAACGCCCATTTCCCACGAACGCCCGTTTCCTCGAACTGCCACATCACATTTACACAGGGAAAAAATGGGAGCGAATATATTGTTGAGTCGTTCTTAAGGGGACTCCCGCCTAAATCAACCCTCTCTTTCTAACATTGGCCATTTTCATACATTTTATTTTATTATGAAGAAATTATACAACTTATAAAAAAATCCTATGGGTGAAACATGCATGATAAAATTATTAATGTTTTTCAATAAGAAAAATTTTGTACTCCACATAAATATAATAATAAAAAAAAAACTAAAAGGTTATTAAGTTTTTGTTTTTTTTTATTATTATATGTGGAGTACCAAATATTTTTATTGAAAAGCATTAATAATTTTATCATGCATGTTTCTCCCATAAGATTTTTTTATAAGGTTGTATAATTTCTTCATAATAAAATAAAATGTTTGAAAAAGCGGCCAATGTTAGAAAGAGAGGATAGATTTAGGAAGGAGCCCCTTAAGGAATTTCTCTGTATATTTTTTCGCCTCTAGTAGAATATTAGCTCACTGCTACAGGCCCATAATATATTTCACTTCCTACTGTTCTCAAATCGTTCAGGGGCTACGACGGGAATAAAGAAACCACATACACACGTACAGTTGGTTTATGTCATGAAGGCGGGTTGGGTTGGGTTTAATTAAACCCTACCACCTTACTACTTGGAAGGGTTTATCCCACCCGGGTTGGTACCACCGCACGAATAAAAGTCGTTCGAAACGGCTATGTAATAAATAGTTCGTTCTTTCCGTTCAGTTCAGTGTGGCCGGCACGACCGAAGGGAAGCACTGACATTGGCACCTAGTTCACCAAGGTGTTATGGGCTGACATCACGGATGTAAGTAGATGATGTAGCCAACCGTGTCACTTTCCAAAACAGTTTTGTTGGATAAGAATCTTTCGTCCGCCGGCCGCCGGGAACATAACAATAACTTTATTACCAACCTGTAGTTGTCGGGGCCGGAGTTGTCGTGTCCGGTGCTGTGCTGCTCCCCGGGTCCGTGGTGGGATTGGCCGCTGTCAGTGTCAGAAGCAAACGTTCCGATTCGTTACACAATACTCCCTGTTCAGTGCGAACATTGTTCACGCGAAGTTTCACGCGCAGCCGCACTGCCATATTGCGCGCGCAGCGATAGTGCTCGCAGCGATCGTTCGCTGGTCCGCTGTCCACGCGAATGTCATTTTTTTTCTACGGTCGCTTAAAATATATCAACTTGTCAGTTTCAGCCATTCGTGACAGTTTCGATAAAAAGAAACAAAATAAAAACAATCTAGATGTGACCGCGGCTCGCGGTAAAAACTCTATGCGAATCGGTTAAGTAGTTTTCGAGTTATTATGGGATTTATGCATTTTGCGGATTGCATTTGCATATGCTTAAAGCCGAGACTTTAAGGCGCGTAGTAACGCCACATGTGGATTTTTGAAGAAGTAGCCCGTGATAACTAGAACAATCTAAAGGCTAATTCTTAGTCTATCGATCACACGTTTTTGGTTGTAAAATTTTATCATTTTCTATACAAACTATACAGTAACCATATGTCGATTTTTTTCTTACGCGTGAACTTTGAACACTCGATCTCAGAAACTAAAGAGAATTTGAATGATTTTTTTATAGCAAATGACGCCACTTGTTATATCTATCGATCTCACGCTTTTAAAAGTTCTAATGCGAAGGATCGCAATTTGTGAAAAAAAAAACCTTATGAAAGCTACTACGCGCTACGCCGTTGGTGTTACTAGGCGCCTTAATCAATACAATATTAATAATAAAAAGTTATACAAGTAACTAAAGAATTAAAATCATATACCAATAATTAGCCTATATAATGTACAACTAATAAGACATAGATTAGCTAAAACCTCAAAAAGCTTTATTTGTAATAGTGTTAGATTTTATAATAAACTGTCTTCTAACATAAAACAATTAGATGATAATAATTTCAAACGACGGATTAAATTAATGTTAATTCAAAAGAGTTATTACACTATTAAGGATGCATTAACTGACCGTAATTTTATCTAAGAGTTTGACTACTGTTTTTTCCACTAACAAACTTTGACAATTTGACATTTGGATACACTTTGTATCATAATTTTTTTTTTTATATGACTTATTACATCTCTTTGTAATAAATGTAAACTAATTTTTATTTATTTTTTGACTTGATATAATATGAAGTATCAAAATTGACGATGGCACTATACACCAGATATAGGTAATTTAAATAGGCAGTGTGGCCAAATTCTTCAGTATTCATGTTTATGCTGTAAATATTAATGCTCCTGTGAGCGGTAGTATGGGTTAATTATTTGTAAGTTACTATAATATAATACTTATAAGGTACTAACAAAACATTGTGACTTGCGAAGTTTGTTTGTCAGTTCTTCTTCGCATTGAATTTAGAACTGGCGGAATTTTCGACATGTCCAAGCGTAGGTTACCTACCTATGGATGAAATTATACAATAAACAATAAACAATATAAACTAGCGGAGATGAATCCGGAACCAAACGCCCATTTCCCACGAACGCCCGTTTCCTCGAACTGCCACATCACATTTACACAGGGAAAAAATGGGAGCGAATATATTGTTGAGTCGTTCTTAAGGGGACTCCCGCCTAAATCAACCCTCTCTTTCTAACATTGGCCATTTTCATACATTTTATTTTATTATGAAGAAATTATACAACTTATAAAAAAATCCTATGGGTGAAACATGCATGATAAAATTATTAATGTTTTTCAATAAGAAAAATTTTGTACTCCACATAAATATAATAATAAAAAAAAAACTAAAAGTTTATTAAGTTTTTGTTTTTTTTTAATTATTATATGTGGAGTACCAAATATTTTTATTGAAAAGCATTAATAATTTTATCATGCATGTTTCTCCCATGGGATTTTTTTATAAGGTTGTATAATTTCTTCATAATAAAATAAAATGTTTGAAAAAGCGGCCAATGTTAGAAAGAGAGGATAGATTTAGGAAGGAGCCCCTTAAGGAATTTCTCTGTATATTTTTTCGCCTCTAGTAGAATATTAGCTCACAGCTACAGGCCCATAATATATTTCACTTCCTACTGTTCTCAAATCGTTCAGGGGCTACGACGGGAATAAAGAAACCACATACACACGTACAGTTGGTTTATGTCATGAAGGCGGGTTGGGTTGGGTTTAATTAAACCCTACCACCTTACTACTTGGAAGGGTTTATCCCACCCGGGTTGGTACCACCGCACGAATAAAAGTCGTTCGAAACGGCTATGTAATAAATAGTTCGTTCTTTCCGTTCAGTTCAGTGTGGCCGGCACGACCGAAGGGAAGCACTGACATTGGCACCTAGTTCACCAAGGTGTTATGGGCTGACATCACGGATGTAAGTAGATGATGTAGCCAACCGTGTCACTTTCCAAAACAGTTTTGTTGGATAAGAATCTTTCGTCCGCCGGCCGCCGGGAACATAACAATAACTTTATTACCAACCTGTAGTTGTCGGGGCCGGAGTTGTCGTGTCCGGTGATGTGCTGCTCCCCGGGTCCGTGGTGGGATTGGTCGCTGTCAGTGTCAGAAGCAAACGTTCCGATTCGTTACACAATACTCCCTGTTCAGTGCGAACATTGTTCACGCGAAGTTTCACGCGCAGCCGCACTGCCATATTGCGCGCGCAGCGATAGTGCTCGCAGCGATCGTTCGCTGGTCCGCTGTCCACGCGAATGTCATTTTTTTTCTACGGTCGCTTAAAATATATCAACTTGTCAGTTTCAGCCATTCGTGACAGTTTCGATAAAAAGAAACAAAATAAAAACAATCTAGATGTGACCGCGGCTCGCGGTAAAAACTCTATGCGAATCGGTTAAGTAGTTTTCGAGTTATTATGGGATTTATGCATTTTGCGGATTGCATTTGCATATGCTTAAAGCCAAGACTTTAAGGCGCGTAGTGACGCCACATGTGGATTTTTGAAGAAGTAGCCCGTGATAACTAGAACAATCTAAAGGCTAATTCTTAGTCTATCGATCACACGTTTTTGGTTGTAAAATTTTATCATTTTCTATACAAACTATACAGTAACCATATGTCGATTTTTTTCTTACGCGTGAACTTTGAACACTCGATCTCAGAAACTAAAGAGAATTTGAATGAATTTTTTATAGCAAAATGACGCCACTTGTTATATCTATCGATCTCACGCTTTTAAAAGTTCTAATGCGAAGGATCGCAATTTGTGAAAAAAAAACCTTATGAAAGCTACTACGCGCTACGCCGTTGGTGTTACTAGGCGCCTTAATCAATACAATATTAATAATAAAAAGTTATACAAGTAACTAAAGAATTAAAATCATATACCAATAATTAGCCTATATAATGTACAACTAATAAGACATAGATTAGCTAAAACCTCAAAAAGCTTTATTTGTAATAGTGTTAGATTTTATAATAAACTGTCTTCTAACATAAAACAATTAGATGATAATAATTTCAAACGACGGATTAAATTAATGTTAATTCAAAAGAGTTATTACACTATTAAGGATGCATTAACTGACCGTAATTTTATCTAAGAGTTTGACTACTGTTTTTTCCACTAACAAACTTTGACAATTTGACATTTGGATACACTTTGTATCATAATTTTTTTTTTTATATGACTTATTACATCTCTTTGTAATAAATGTAAACTAATTTTTATTTATTTTTTGACTTGATATAATATGAAGTGTCAAAATTGACGATGGCACTATACACCAGATATAGGTAATTTAAATAGGCAGTGTGGCCAAATTCTTCAGTATTCATGTTTATGCTGTAAATATTAATGCTCCTGTGAGCGGTAGTATGGGTTAATTATTTGTAAGTTACTATAATATAATACTTATAAGGTACTAACAAAACATTGTGACTTGCGAAGTTTGTTTGTCAGTTCTTCTTCGCATTGAATTTAGAACTGGCGGAATTTTCGACATGTCCAAGCGTAGGTTACCTACCTATGGATGAAATTATACAATAAACAATAAACAATATAAACTAGCGGAGATGAATCCGGAACCAAACGCCCATTTCCCACGAACGCCCGTTTCCTCGAACTGCCACATCACATTTACACAGGGAAAAAATGGGAGCGAATATATTGTTGAGTCGTTCTTAAGGGGACTCCCGCCTAAATCAACCCTCTCTTTCTAACATTGGCCATTTTCATACATTTTATTTTATTATGAAGAAATTATACAACTTATAAAAAAATCCTATGGGTGAAACATGCATGATAAAATTATTAATGTTTTTCAATAAGAAAAATTTTGTACTCCACATAAATATAATAATAAAAAAAAAACTAAAAGGTTATTAAGTTTTTGTTTTTTTTTATTATTATATGTGGAGTACCAAATATTTTTATTGAAAAGCATTAATAATTTTATCATGCATGTTTCTCCCATAAGATTTTTTTATAAGGTTGTATAATTTCTTCATAATAAAATAAAATGTTTGAAAAAGCGGCCAATGTTAGAAAGAGAGGATAGATTTAGGAAGGAGCCCCTTAAGGAATTTCTCTGTATATTTTTTCGCCTCTAGTAGAATATTAGCTCACTGCTACAGGCCCATAATATATTTCACTTCCTACTGTTCTCAAATCGTTCAGGGGCTACGACGGGAATAAAGAAACCACATACACACGTACAGTTGGTTTATGTCATGAAGGCGGGTTGGGTTGGGTTTAATTAAACCCTACCACCTTACTACTTGGAAGGGTTTATCCCACCCGGGTTGGTACCACCGCACGAATAAAAGTCGTTCGAAACGGCTATGTAATAAATAGTTCGTTCTTTCCGTTCAGTTCAGTGTGGCCGGCACGACCGAAGGGAAGCACTGACATTGGCACCTAGTTCACCAAGGTGTTATGGGCTGACATCACGGATGTAAGTAGATGATGTAGCCAACCGTGTCACTTTCCAAAACAGTTTTGTTGGATAAGAATCTTTCGTCCGCCGGCCGCCGGGAACATAACAATAACTTTATTACCAACCTGTAGTTGTCGGGGCCGGAGTTGTCGTGTCCGGTGCTGTGCTGCTCCCCGGGTCCGTGGTGGGATTGGCCGCTGTCAGTGTCAGAAGCAAACGTTCCGATTCGTTACACAATACTCCCTGTTCAGTGCGAACATTGTTCACGCGAAGTTTCACGCGCAGCCGCACTGCCATATTGCGCGCGCAGCGATAGTGCTCGCAGCGATCGTTCGCTGGTCCGCTGTCCACGCGAATGTCATTTTTTTTCTACGGTCGCTTAAAATATATCAACTTGTCAGTTTCAGCCATTCGTGACAGTTTCGATAAAAAGAAACAAAATAAAAACAATCTAGATGTGACCGCGGCTCGCGGTAAAAACTCTATGCGAATCGGTTAAGTAGTTTTCGAGTTATTATGGGATTTATGCATTTTGCGGATTGCATTTGCATATGCTTAAAGCCGAGACTTTAAGGCGCGTAGTAACGCCACATGTGGATTTTTGAAGAAGTAGCCCGTGATAACTAGAACAATCTAAAGGCTAATTCTTAGTCTATCGATCACACGTTTTTGGTTGTAAAATTTTATCATTTTCTATACAAACTATACAGTAACCATATGTCGATTTTTTTCTTACGCGTGAACTTTGAACACTCGATCTCAGAAACTAAAGAGAATTTGAATGATTTTTTTATAGCAAATGACGCCACTTGTTATATCTATCGATCTCACGCTTTTAAAAGTTCTAATGCGAAGGATCGCAATTTGTGAAAAAAAAAACCTTATGAAAGCTACTACGCGCTACGCCGTTGGTGTTACTAGGCGCCTTAATCAATACAATATTAATAATAAAAAGTTATACAAGTAACTAAAGAATTAAAATCATATACCAATAATTAGCCTATATAATGTACAACTAATAAGACATAGATTAGCTAAAACCTCAAAAAGCTTTATTTGTAATAGTGTTAGATTTTATAATAAACTGTCTTCTAACATAAAACAATTAGATGATAATAATTTCAAACGACGGATTAAATTAATGTTAATTCAAAAGAGTTATTACACTATTAAGGATGCATTAACTGACCGTAATTTTATCTAAGAGTTTGACTACTGTTTTTTCCACTAACAAACTTTGACAATTTGACATTTGGATACACTTTGTATCATAATTTTTTTTTTTATATGACTTATTACATCTCTTTGTAATAAATGTAAACTAATTTTTATTTATTTTTTGACTTGATATAATATGAAGTATCAAAATTGACGATGGCACTATACACCAGATATAGGTAATTTAAATAGGCAGTGTGGCCAAATTCTTCAGTATTCATGTTTATGCTGTAAATATTAATGCTCCTGTGAGCGGTAGTATGGGTTAATTATTTGTAAGTTACTATAATATAATACTTATAAGGTACTAACAAAACATTGTGACTTGCGAAGTTTGTTTGTCAGTTCTTCTTCGCATTGAATTTAGAACTGGCGGAATTTTCGACATGTCCAAGCGTAGGTTACCTACCTATGGATGAAATTATACAATAAACAATAAACAATATAAACTAGCGGAGATGAATCCGGAACCAAACGCCCATTTCCCACGAACGCCCGTTTCCTCGAACTGCCACATCACATTTACACAGGGAAAAAATGGGAGCGAATATATTGTTGAGTCGTTCTTAAGGGGACTCCCGCCTAAATCAACCCTCTCTTTCTAACATTGGCCATTTTCATACATTTTATTTTATTATGAAGAAATTATACAACTTATAAAAAAATCCTATGGGTGAAACATGCATGATAAAATTATTAATGTTTTTCAATAAGAAAAATTTTGTACTCCACATAAATATAATAATAAAAAAAAAACTAAAAGTTTATTAAGTTTTTGTTTTTTTTTTATTATTATATGTGGAGTACCAAATATTTTTATTGAAAAGCATTAATAATTTTATCATGCATGTTTCTCCCATAGGATTTTTTTATAAGGTTGTATAATTTCTTCATAATAAAATAAAATGTTTGAAAAAGCGGCCAATGTTAGAAAGAGAGGATAGATTTAGGAAGGAGCCCCTTAAGTGAATTTCTCTGTATATTTTTTCGCCTCTAGTAGAATATTAGCTCACTGCTACAGGCCCATAATATATTTCACTTCCTACTGTTCTCAAATCGTTCAGGGGCTACGACGGGAATAAAGAAACCACATACACACGTACAGTTGGTTTATGTCATGAAGGCGGGTTGGGTTGGGTTTAATTAAACCCTACCACCTTACTACTTGGAAGGGTTTATCCCACCCGGGTTGGTACCACCGCACGAATAAAAGTCGTTCGAAACGGCTATGTAATAAATAGTTCGTTCTTTCCGTTCAGTTCAGTGTGGCCGGCACGACCGAAGTGAAGTACTGACATTGGCACCTAGTTCACCAAGGTGTTATGGGCTGACATCACGGATGTAAGTAGATGATGTAGCCACCGTGTCACTTTCCAAAACAGTTTTGTTGGATAAGAATCTTTCGTCCGCCGGCCGCCGGGAACATAACAATAACTTTATTACCAACCTGTAGTTGTCGGGGCCGGAGTTGTCGTGTCCGGTGATGTGCTGCTCCCCGGGTCCGTGGTGGGATTGGCCGCTGTCAGTGTCAGAAGCAAACGTTCCGATTCGTTACACAATACTCCCTGTTCAGTGCGAACATTGTTCACGCGAAGTTTCACGCGCAGCCGCACTGCCATATTGCGCGCGCAGCGATAGTGCTCGCAGCGGTCGTTCGCTGGTCCGCTGTCCACGCGAATGTCATTTTTTTTCTACGGTCGCTTAAAATATATCAACTTGTCAGTTTCAGCCATTCGTGACAGTTTCGATAAAAAGAAACAAAATAAAAACAATCTAGATGTGACCGCGGCTGGCGGTAAAAACTCTATGCGAATCGGTTAAGTAGTTTTCGAGTTATTATGGGATTTATGCATTTTGCGGATTGCATTTGCATATGCTTAAAGCCGAGACTTTAAGGCGCGTAGTAACGCCACATGTGGATTTTTGAAGAAGTAGCCCGTGATATCTAGAACAATCTAAAGGCTAATTCTTAGTCTATCGATCACACGTTTTTGGTTGTAAAATTTTATCATTTTCTATACAAACTATACAGTAACCATATGTCGATTTTTTTCTTACGCGTGAACTTTGAACACTCGATCTCAGAAACTAAAGAGAATTTGAATGAATTTTTTATAGCAAATGACGCCACTTGTTATATCTATCGATCTCACGCTTTTAAAAGTTCTAATGCGAAGGATCGCAATTTGTGAAAAAAAAACCTTATGAAAGCTACTACGCGCTACGCCGTTGGTGTTACTAGGCGCCTTAATCAATACAATATTAATAATAAAAAGTTATACAAGTAACTAAAGAATTAAAATCATATACCAATAATTAGCCTATATAATGTACAACTAATAAGACATAGATTAGCTAAAACCTCAAAAAGCTTTATTTGTAATAGTGTTAGATTTTATAATAAACTGTCTTCTAACATAAAACAATTAGATGATAATAATTTCAAACGACGGATTAAATTAATGTTAATTCAAAAGAGTTATTACACTATTAAGGATGCATTAACTGACCGTAATTTTATCTAAGAGTTTGACTACTGTTTTTTCCACTAACAAACTTTGACAATTTGACATTTGGATACACTTTGTATCATAATTTTTTTTTTATATGACTTATTACATCTCTTTGTAATAAATGTAAACTAATTTTTATTTATTTTTTGACTTGATATAATATGAAGTATCAAAATTGACGATGGCACTATACACCAGATATAGGTAATTTAAATAGGCAGTGTGGCCAAATTCTTCAGTATTCATGTTTATGCTGTAAATATTAATGCTCCTGTGAGCGGTAGTATGGGTTAATTATTTGTAAGTTACTATAATATAATACTTATAAGGTACTAACAAAACATTGTGACTTGCGAAGTTTGTTTGTCAGTTCTTCTTCGCATTGAATTTAGAACTGGCGGAATTTTCGACATGTCCAAGCGTAGGTTACCTACCTATGGATGAAATTATACAATAAACAATAAACAATATAAACTAGCGGAGATGAATCCGGAACCAAACGCCCATTTCCCACGAACGCCCGTTTCCTCGAACTGCCACATCACATAAACACAGGGAAAAAATGGGAGCGAATATATTGTTGAGTCGTTCTTAAGGGGACTCCCGCCTAAATCAACCCTCTCTTTCTAACATTGGCCATTTTCATACATTTTATTTTATTATGAAGAAATTATACAACTTATAAAAAAATCCTATGGGTGAAACATGCATGATAAAATTATTAATGTTTTTCAATAAGAAAAATTTTGTACTCCACATAAATATAATAATAAAAAAAAAACTAAAAGTTTATTAAGTTTTTGTTTTTTTTTATTATTATATGTGGAGTACCAAATATTTTTATTGAAAAGCATTAATAATTTTATCATGCATGTTTCTCCCATAGGATTTTTTTATAAGGTTGTATAATTTCTTCATAATAAAATAAAATGTTTGAAAAAGCGGCCAAAGTTAGAAAGAGAGGATAGATTTAGGAAGGAGCCCCTTAAGTGAATTTCTCTGTATATTTTTTCGCCTCTAGTAGAATATTAGCTCACTGCTACAGGCCCATAATATATTTCACTTCCTACTGTTCTCAAATCATTCAGGGGCTACGACGGGAATAAAGAAACCACATACACACGTACAGTTGGTTTATGTCATGAAGGCGGGTTGGGTTGGGTTTAATTAAACCCTACCACCTTACTACTTGGAAGGGTTTATCCCACCCGGGTTGGTACCACCGCCCGAATAAAAGTCGTTCGAAACGGCTATGTAATAAATAGTTCGTTCTTTCCGTTCAGTTCAGTGTGGCCGGCACGACCGAAGTGAAGTACTGACATTGGCACCTAGTTCACCAAGGTGTTATGGGCTGACATCACGGATGTAAGTAGATGATGTAGCCACCGTGTCACTTTCCAAAACAGTTTTGTTGGATAAGAATCTTTCGTCCGCCGGCCGCCGGGAACATAACAATAACTTTATTACCAACCTGTAGTTGTCGGGGCCGGAGTTGTCGTGTCCGGTGCTGTGCTGCTCCCCGGGTCCGTGGTGGGATTGGCCGCTGTCAGTGTCAGAAGCAAACGTTCCGATTCGTTACACAATACTCCCTGTTCAGTGCGAACATTGTTCACGCGAAGTTTCACGCGCAGCCGCACTGCCATATTGCGCGCGCAGCGATAGTGCTCGCAGCGGTCGTTCGCTGGTCCGCTGTCCACGCGAATGTCATTTTTTTTCTACGGTCGCTTAAAATATATCAACTTGTCAGTTTCAGCCATTCGTGACAGTTTCGATAAAAAGAAATAAAATAAAAACAATCTAGATGTGACCGCGGCTCGCGGTAAAAACTCTATGCGAATCGGTTAAGTAGTTTTCGAGTTATTATGGGATTTATGCATTTTGCGGATTGCATTTGCATATGCTTAAAGCCGAGACTTTAAGGCGCGTAGTAACGCCACATGTGGATTTTTGAAGAAGTAGCCCGTGATAACTAGAACAATCTAAAGGCTAATTCTTAGTCTATCGATCACACGTTTTTGGTTGTAAAATTTTATCATTTTCTATACAAACTATACAGTAACCATATGTCGATTTTTTTCTTACGCGTGAACTTTGAACACTCGATCTCAGAAACTAAAGAGAATTTGAATGAATTTTTTATAGCAAATGACGCCACTTGTTATATCTATCGATCTCACGCTTTTAAAAGTTCTAATGCGAAGGATCGCAATTTGTGAAAAAAAAAACCTTATGAAAGCTACTACGCGCTACGCCGTTGGTGTTACTAGGCGCCTTAATCAATACAATATTAATAATAAAAAGTTATACAAGTAACTAAAGAATTAAAATCATATACCAATAATTAGCCTATATAATGTACAACTAATAAGACATAGATTAGCTAAAACCTCAAAAAGCTTTATTTGTAATAGTGTTAGATTTTATAATAAACTGTCTTCTAACATAAAACAATTAGATGATAATAATTTCAAACGACGGATTAAATTAATGTTAATTGAAAAGAGTTATTACACTATTAAGGATGCATTAACTGACCGTAATTTTATCTAAGAGTTTGACTACTGTTTTTTCCACTAACAAACTTTGACAATTTGACATTTGGATACACTTTGTATCATAATTTTTTTTTTATATGACTTATTACATCTCTTTGTAATAAATGTAAACTAATTTTTATTTATTTTTTGACTTGATATAATATGAAGTATCAAAATTGACGATGGCACTATACACCAGATATAGGTAATTTAAATAGGCAGTGTGGCCAAATTCTTCAGTATTCATGTTTATGCTGTAAATATTAATGCTCCTGTGAGCGGTAGTATGGGTTAATTATTTGTAAGTTACTATAATATAATACTTATAAGGTACTAACAAAACATTGTGACTTGCGAAGTTTGTTTGTCAGTTCTTCTTCGCATTGAATTTAGAACTGGCGGAATTTTCGACATGTCCAAGCGTAGGTTACCTACCTATGGATGAAATTATACAATAAACAATAAACAATATAAACTAGCGGAGATGAATCCGGAACCAAACGCCCATTTCCCACGAACGCCCGTTTCCTCGAACTGCCACATCACATTTACACAGGGAAAAAATGGGAGCGAATATATTGTTGAGTCGTTCTTAAGGGGACTCCCGCCTAAATCAACCCTCTCTTTCTAACATTGGCCATTTTCATACATTTTATTTTATTATGAAGAAATTATACAACTTATAAAAAAATCCTATGGGTGAAACATGCATGATAAAATTATTAATGTTTTTCAATAAGAAAAATTTTGTACTCCACATAAATATAATAATAAAAAAAAAACTAAAAGTTTATTAAGTTTTTGTTTTTTTTTTATTATTATATGTGGAGTACCAAATATTTTTATTGAAAAGCATTAATAATTTTATCATGCATGTTTCTCCCATAGGATTTTTTTATAAGGTTGTATAATTTCTTCATAATAAAATAAAATGTTTGAAAAAGCGGCCAATGTTAGAAAGAGAGGATAGATTTAGGAAGGAGCCCCTTAAGTGAATTTCTCTGTATATTTTTTCGCCTCTAGTAGAATATTAGCTCACTGCTACAGGCCCATAATATATTTCACTTCCTACTGTTCTCAAATCGTTCAGGGGCTACGACGGGAATAAAGAAACCACATACACACGTACAGTTGGTTTATGTCATGAAGGCGGGTTGGGTTGGGTTTAATTAAACCCTACCACCTTACTACTTGGAAGGGTTTATCCCACCCGGGTTGGTACCACCGCACGAATAAAAGTCGTTCGAAACGGCTATGTAATAAATAGTTCGTTCTTTCCGTTCAGTTCAGTGTGGCCGGCACGACCGAAGTGAAGTACTGACATTGGCACCTAGTTCACCAAGGTGTTATGGGCTGACATCACGGATGTAAGTAGATGATGTAGCCACCGTGTCACTTTCCAAAACAGTTTTGTTGGATAAGAATCTTTCGTCCGCCGGCCGCCGGGAACATAACAATAACTTTATTACCAACCTGTAGTTGTCGGGGCCGGAGTTGTCGTGTCCGGTGCTGTGCTGCTCCCCGGGTCCGTGGTGGGATTGGCCGCTGTCAGTGTCAGAAGCAAACGTTCCGATTCGTTACACAATACTCCCTGTTCAGTGCGAACATTGTTCACGCGAAGTTTCACGCGCAGCCGCACTGCCATATTGCGCGCGCAGCGATAGTGCTCGCAGCGGTCGTTCGCTGGTCCGCTGTCCACGCGAATGTCATTTTTTTTCTACGGTCGCTTAAAATATATCAACTTGTCAGTTTCAGCCATTCGTGACAGTTTCGATAAAAAGAAACAAAATAAAAACAATCTAGATGTGACCGCGGCTCGCGGTAAAAACTCTATGCGAATCGGTTAAGTAGTTTTCGAGTTATTATGGGATTTATGCATTTTGCGGATTGCATTTGCATATGCTTAAAGCCGAGACTTTAAGGCGCGTAGTAACGCCACATGTGGATTTTTGAAGAAGTAGCCCGTGATAACTAGAACAATCTAAAGGCTAATTCTTAGTCTATCGATCACACGTTTTTGGTTGTAAAATTTTATCATTTTCTATACAAACTATACAGTAACCATATGTCGATTTTTTTTCTTACGCGTGAACTTTGAACACTCGATCTCAGAAACTAAAGAGAATTTGAATGAATTTTTTATAGCAAAATCAAAGAGTTTGTATTACGTCGCTGCGCTCCTTTATAGAGAGAATGTGAGCGTTGGTGAGGTGAAGCTTCGTTGGTGAGCGCCACGAAGCGCGGTCGGGTCCGATCGGCAGTCATCGGCCGTGCTTCGTCGCGCGATGCAGAGGGAGCAATTTCTTAGTTTTATTCCTAAAGTTCAGCCAAAATGGTCAACTGTTGCGTTTTAATTTGCAAATCTGACTCAAAGAAGTAGACTAGAATCGTGAATGGTCTAAGATTCCACAGGAAATTGGTATTTTGGTGATATTTTAACCGGGAGCGACGGCGGTGGCGGATTTCCTATAGAACGTGCTAAGTCTAAATCATATTTTTTCCTGAATATTTATATAATAATCCATGTGATTAGGTATTTAATTTAAGTAGTACTAGCTGTTGCCTGCGGCTTCGCTCGCGTGAAATTCGGATTTAAAAAGAAGAAAGTAAGTAAGCCCGCCCACGTACCTTTTCGGTTTGTATGACAGCCACATCATAGCGTAACCGGAACTGAGTTTTATTTAGCCTCGTATAGGTAAATGTGCTTGTACTAAGTTTCATTGAATTCGGATGATCGGTTTAAGAGCTATCGTGGAACATAGATAGTTACATACATACAGAAAATAGTTCTAAAAATCGTCAATTTAGTTTTAGTATCATACATAGAATCTACAAACTCAATATCTCATAAAACAAAGTAACTTACTCCATGGCCATCCCTTACAGATTTATTATTAGTATTGATGATAAAGTTCCAAAATAGGAGGCAGATATGATCTTTCGTGTATTTTTTTTTAAACCAAGTAAAAGTCAATACTCTATGGAAGGACTTTAGAGCTCGGTTACTTTATTAAACGACGCATGTTCGTTCACGTAGGTATCATTATGATATGAAGCATTTTATTTTTTCAAAAAATGGCCGCCATTTCGATACGAATGGAATGCGCTTAACGTAAATCACGCATATACCTACCTTCGTTCTTAAGCAACCCTAAGCGCGGTCAGTACTTGGACGGGTGACCGCTCGACCGTTGGAGCTGACCGTGGTTCGGATTCCACGTTAACCTGTAGGCCCCTTCTCTTCATACCTTACTAGGTGGTGGGGTTTATCCCGGCCGGGTTGGATCCACCGCTCTGACGAAACGTCGGTCGAAACGGCTATGTAAATAGTTCCAAATAAGGTCCCGCTTTTGGGTTTTTCGCTGCGATCTCGAAAACAGTGCCCCGTAGATAAAAATTGTGTTTTACCGAATGAAAGCTCATAAAATTCTCTACAACTTTTATTCTATTCATTTTTTTCGAATTCCGAACCGTTTTCGAGCTACACGCTTAGGAAAAGTGAAAATTTTCGAAAAATTTATTCTTACCTCATATTTCCTTCATATCGTCTAAACTAAACTATTCACCTGAGAAAGATATTGTCAAACAAGAAGTTATAGAGAATTTAATTCCCTTTAAACGTGTGTATACATATGCTAATTTATCTCCAGCCGGTCAACAGTTGCACCAATTTTAAGATTTTTTGTAAATTTTCATCATTTTCAGAGAAAGTTCTTTTGGTCATTCCTGAGGCACAACTATCGTTTGTTACAGCTATGTACCATCTAATAATATGTCACACTTGAAAGCGGGTTAAATGAAGTGGAAATCATGTCACTGGAAGAAATGGAAAATTGTATTTTATAATAAATAAAAGTGTGTTATATATAAGGTAAGTAATTTTATTTTATTTTAATAAATCATTGTTTTACTTCCAAGAAGTTTCATCCTCTTTGGACGTGAGGGCCCTGGTAAGGGTTCTTCCTCCATGGCATCTTCATCCTCAGTGGTGGGTGGTTCTTGATGAAGGGCCTCTCCGTGCTGTTTAGCTACGCTCTCAGTTGGTGGGCGCGAACTAATTTAAGGCTATATACTAGCCACTGACCTCATAAACGACTGGAAGCGGTACTGATTGAGAGAGGTCTGTCTTGCTGGTGCCGATTCCTTCCACCCAAGACATCCCGCTACTGAAACCCGGCCGAGGAAAAACCAAAACAATAGTACTGTCCACCCAAGAGATGCAGGAGCGTAGATTTGAACACATCCTGTTCTTACATTCATCTACCGGCTGCGACACAACATCTGCAACTTTCAGAAGAAGTAAAGTGGGCTTCTTAAAATTGTACTTGAAGTCGGAAGTCATCAAGGAAGCGGCAGTGATCTTTTGCAACCCCGCCTCCACTCACGGCGAGGTTGAACAGGCTGGGAAGATGTGCTTCCTCAAATGGTATTGGGCACCAGCAAGACAGACCTCCCTCAACATCTTCCAGTCGTTTATGAGGTCAGTGGCTAATATAAAGCCTGAAATTAGCTCGCTCCCACAGACTGAGAGCGCAAGTAAACAGCACGCAGAGGCCCTTCATCAAGAACCACCCACCACTGAGGATGAAGATGCCATGGACGAAGAACCCTTACCAGGGCACTCACGTCCAAAGAGGATGAACACTTCTTGGAAGTAAAACAATGAATAATTATTAAAATAAAATAAAATTACTTACCTTATAACAAACTTTTATTTATCATCTATAAAATACTATTTTCCATTTTTTCAAGTGACATGATTTTCATTTACTGCATTTAACCCGCTTTCAAGTGTGACATATTATTAGATGATACATAGGTGTAACAAACGATAGTTGTGACTCAGGAATGACCAAAACAACTTTTTCTGAAAATGATGAAATTTTACAAAAAATCTTAAAATTGGTGCAACTGTTAACTGTCGACGCCAGGACTTTTAGTATGCTTACTCCCTAAGCACTCCGAAAAGAGGTTTCTGAAGAAATCGCTTTTGACCCTGCTCACGCACTCTACACCTCCTTTATTGCCTGAACTACAAGGTTATCAGAAGAAAAAAAAATCCCTCTTTACAAAAGAGAAGAAAAAGAGTGCATGGAATTTTAAAGCCTTTATCTGAACCACATTAAAGTCCTAAAAGAGTGATATTCAATATAAACTTGACTTTTTGGAACAATTTACGAACACCATCATCCTTTGCGTTTTCGTAGTATAGTAATGTAGTAGTGATAGATAACTCATAATCCGCAACTTTTTGTGTGAGGTTTAGTTAAATTCCAAATAAAGACCTCAATCATGTTTTCGTTCGAAAGTTGAATTTTGAAAATTCATAAATTTTGATTTGAAAAACTTTTGTTATGTTATGTTTTTTTTTCACTCATTTGTCGTAAATACGAATCTTTCATAATGGCAAGTACCTGAGCGATCGAGCTTTGCTTGGTGTCTACACCTATCTATGTAGATGAATAAACTTGAAAAAGTAACATTATCTAAATACAATTAAATTTCGTCGAAATCATTAGAGCCGTTTCCGAGAAACAAATATATACATACAAGTTTAGCTCACTTAAAGTAATAGGATAAAGTAATAAAAGTAAGCACCGTAAGAATTCAATATAATATTAAGGTACCTACACCTCACTTACAATAAAGATTAAATTTTGCAAAATAAGAGATACATTGTTTCTACGCTTGGACGCTTTCCGTTCGCGCATGCCCGAGTAGGAGCCGAACGTCATTCCCCTGCCCGCACTACACCGCGCAGCGGGCTTCATTCTTTCTCGTAGCCGTGTGCCCATAGGGTCGCTCTATAAAGGAGCGCAGCGACGTAATACAAACTCTTTGAGCAAAATGACGCCACTTGTTATATCTATCGATCTCACGCTTTTAAAAGTTCTAATGCGAAGGATCGCAATTTGTGAAAAAAAAAAACTTATGAAAGCTACTACGCGCTACGCCGTTGGTGTTACTAGGTGCCTTAATCAATAAAATATTAATAATAAAAAGTTATACAAGTAACTAAAGAATTAAAACCAATTAGCATATAAACTGGAGGAGATGAATCCGGAACCAAACGTCCATTTCCCACGATAGTCAGTTTCCATATAATAATGTAGTCAACGAGGAGTTGGACCCATACATTAATTCCTCAGTCAATGAAACTTTGATAATATCTTGGAGTAATGTTCGGAATTACGACTGACAAATAATCCAACATTTTTTTTACGGGAAGTTGGGTATATTCAAAGAAAAGTGAAAATTTAATATAACTCCTATAGTCAAATTGCTTCGTCCAAAGTTACTTCGCCATAGGGTAGGTATTATTTATATGAATACGTACGTAAAAAAATCCAACATTTTTTGTATATGGAAATAGTGAATTAAAAACAAAATGTGTTTTTTTACTATATTTTTCTCGGCAAAATTGCTCAGTCAGTTCTTTAATCTGAATATACCTTAGTATTATTATGTACATCAATAAGCATAAGAATCCAACAACTTTTTTATTTGCATCATTTTTTTTCAAGGTGACGAACGAAACTCTGTTCCGAAAAATTCCTCCGTCCGTTTTTATTGTTCAATTATGATTAAGAATTTTGAAGAAAATTATTTGCAAAAGAATCCAACAAAAAATCCATCGGCAAGTTTAAAAAACAAGCGGGCCAAGACGGGCGCGGTGCGCAGAGGAGCGGCCGGCCGCGGGAGGCGAGAGACGCGGCATTTTCCCCTCCTCTGCGCCCATGCCGCCCCGCGCTGCCCCTGGCGCGCCGCTGAAGTTCGTGTGCGGTGTGTGCTAACCAGGGACTGAAAACCGGTTCGAAATGGGGTTCGGGTTCTCCGAACCGGTTCGAAGAACCTTTTTAACGAGCGAACCAGTTTGGTCGCGAACCGATTCAAAAAAACCCGAACCTGAAGCCTTAAAAACGGTTCAGAACCGGTTTGGACCTATAATATTAACCGGTTCGCAGCAGGGTACGAAATGGGGTGGAAACCTATATACATTTTTTGGGACTTGGGTACTTGGGACTTGGGTACGACTTGGGTACGAGTACTCTTTTCTATTCTGTGACTTGGGGCTTCTTAAAATATTGTTGTTTTATGTATTTAATAAAATAAAAAAATAGGTGGTTGATTTTTATAGCCTAATCGATTCAGTTTCATAACAGTAACAAAAAAGTCTTAGTTATCGTTATGACATAACACGTGTAAGTTGTTAAAAAAAATCAAATTCTTTCTATTCCATACTAATAAAACTAAAATTGTAGTTTTTCACAATTTCTGAAAGAAAGGGATTTATGTGTTAGAAGACTTTTTTGTTCCTGGCATGAAACTGAAATGATTAAGAATTTTTTTTTTACATTTTACATAGAAAAAATGTTTTTGTGCAAACAAAAATTATTTGTTCTTCAAAAGTGATCCATTTCCGATACAGACCCCTCTCTTAGCGTACTAATAACTAATTTTGAAAGTCATTATATAAGGTGCTTCGTTATTCATCTCAAGTAAACAAGTTACGCAAAAAAAAATATATATGTTTTTAGCATAACTTTTCGAGAAATTTTCAAACGCAGAACAGCTGTTTATTGTAAGTAAGTCACAAGGTCACTAGACCTGTGTGTACCCTACGTTTCTTGTTTGCAAGGGTCTATCTATAGCCTTGATTGGTTTTTACAGCTATTTGATTTAATTTTTTTGTTAGGAGATGTTAGGAGAAACAATGCTCCTATAAACATGTTTTTTTGCGTAAAGTGTTGAGCTGAGCGGGACATGACAAAAAAAATAATAATAATGATAATGATAATGACGAACCATACTGAATATGCATATGTCTCAATGAAATAGTGTTATTGTTGTGTGTTCTTTATGGGGAAATAAATATCTGAATCTGAATGTGTTTGTTTGAGCGCGTTACTGACATAAATAACGAAGCGAGATTATTGAACCCGATTCCTACATGCCGACCCGATTAAACCCGAAGTTATTGACATAAATAACCAAGCACCTTATATAGGGAGTTAAAGCTGTTCGCGTCTGTGACACCTCATGGCCCTTAAGTCACACGGGCCTCCTGGGTGGTGCCAAATGAACAGCAGTTAGCGTGTGGGAGATCTTCGGATCGACTGGGTTCGCCACCACACCCTGGGAGAATCAATTATTTATTTTATTTTTATTTTATTTTTATTTATCTCTTTATTTCAGCCAACTAGGGCCATATTGAAAATACATATTAAATGTCTTAACCTAAAAACTAAAATTACTTTTTCTCCACTTGTGTCTGTACGGGTCCCAATAGAGACCCGTATGCGTCATATTAGTCTGCTGACGCGATGAATCAGGTGCGCGTAGAGTGGGCGTAGATTGCGTCCGCGGCACGGGCGACGGCAGCGGCGCGGGCGTCGGCAGCGGCGCGGGCGTCGGCAGCGGCGCGGGCGTCGTCGGCGGCGGCGCGGGTTGCGTCTCCTGAATGTGCAGGACGGCAGTTGTAGACAGCTCCGTCGCGGCCTCAGCATACGTGCAGCCTCCTGCCGACAGTCGGGACGCGGTTCCAAGCGCGGGGATACCATTGTTGTTTTCTCCACCGTTTTACTGATGCGCTTCGTCATAGATCCGCGTCGCCTTTTCGGACGAGCGGCAACGGGGCGGGTGGGTGGAGGAGCGGGAGGGGTGCGCAGTGTAGAAGTCGAGGCATCAACAGCACCATCAGCGCTTACGTAGCATACCGGCGTCGATGTGCAATCGCTGGGTGACGACACTTGAGCACCTCGCCTGCGCATATTGATGTTACGCACACTCAGCGTTTCGTTCGGTGTTCCCACTTGCGGAATGCGATCAGGCTGCAGAGACGGGGTTATCGGCCGGAGTGACTCGGAACATGACAATTTCTCAACTGCCTGTTTCAGCTGTTGAACTTCCGGGACGAGAGATGTTGGCTCCTGCGCCGCTGTCGCTCCACAGTTTCCCTTCAGTTGAGCTATGTCCGCTTTTATGATCACCAAATCTTTCAGGAAGGCCGTAATGTCGACGTGGTCGAAGGACACAGGCGGCAACTTATTGAGGTCGTACGCCACGAACCTTGGCACGTCGTCGGGGTCTGTCTCCTTTAAGATGGTGATGATGTCCTGGATAGTCTTTTTCTTCCGATTTTCTCCCTTGCGAGTCGGCCTTCTTGACGGAATGCACGCACAAAGCAGAACTCTCGCGGTCTCAACGTCATCTTCAGTGAAGGCGGACTCACAAATCCGGATGATGCAGACTTCATGCAAGACGTCCGCTTTATGGTTTATGAAGGCTAGTACTTCATTCACAACCACATTGCATTTATCGCACGCCATTTTCGCTTACTTCGCAGGTGCGTCTAGAGTGCATCGTGTGCGCGTCCGTCGCCGACCGATGCGAGCTCAGTACTATTATACCGACATAACAGTTCACTGTGTTCCGGTGCACCTCCCGGGGACCCAAAAGCAGGTGGACCCAAATCCCGACGCGGATTCGCTGTTCCGATGTGATGCATCGACACGGTTGACAGGGAGACTCGGTGAGACGGTTATTCCGCTGGCCGCCCGCCGGTGGTACAGGGGCCGAATGGCGTCTAACCAACGCGAGAGGCTGCCCTGGTCAACCGGTGCATAATCCCGGAGTGGTCCGTCGTGCCGATTGGTGAACGGAGTAGGGGTCCCAGCAACCACTTCCGGGGGGAGGGGGGGGGGGGCCGGGGGCCCTTCCGTCTTCCGTGTCGGCGCACCACTAACCTGAGCAGTAAGCGAATAGAATAGTCCACGCTTTGCCCGTGAATCACCACAGCCACCCTTTACGCTCTTTCCCCCCCTCTTACTACAACCATGGCAGTACAAAGAAAGAACAACTTTCAATCAGCTGTGCACACCCCTACACCACTATTTAGCGTTGACTTGACCAACGTGCGGGGGTTGCACACCAATCTTAATGCCGTCAATCACCACGTGAAGACGATGAAGCCGGCCTTGCTTTTTCGACGAAAACCCAAATATCTCGCCCTGCCGACACTTCTTACCTGCACCACCCCGGCTACACCCTGCACGAAGCCTTCCGCTGGCGAGCCGGAGTCTGCCTGTTTGTCAGGGCTGATATTTCCTGTCGTCGCCTGCGCTGCATTGAGGACTCCGAGCTCTCAATACTCTGGCCCCACGTGGATCTGGGAACGGTGTCGCGGGTCCCAATAGGTCGCACTCTGGCAATGCGGAGACAGCTCGGTTATTCGAGTACCTGAGTGGAGCGGTAGACAAAGTCCAAGAGCGGTTCCCCACCGCGGATTTGGGTTTCCTTGGAGACTTCAATGCCCATCACGAGGCATGACTAGGCTCCAGGAGAACTGACTTTGCGGGGAGAGCCGCCTACGACTTCGCCCTGACGCATGGCCTGTCTCAACTGGTGGACCAGCCCACCAGGCTGCCAGATATAGACGGTCATGGACCCTCTCTGCTGGATCTTCCACTGACGACAAACCCCACTGGATATAAAGTCTCAGTGAGAGCCCCGCCGGGTTCTTCTGATCATTGTTTAGTGGGGTCCACGGTGTCATCTTCGCCTCCTCAGTCCCGTACTGGATGAACGCGTCGAATTTGGCACTACGCGTCAGCAGATTAAGATGAGATGCGAGAACACTTCGCATCCTACCCTTGGAGAGAGATCTGCTTCAGTTCGGACGATCCGTCAAAATGCGCTAATACCGTTGCCGAGGTGGTTCTGGGGGCAATGGAAATGTTTATTCCCAGCGCCTCTGTCCACCTCGGTGGTAAAAGCCAACCGTCGTACAGCCGCGACTGTGCTGATGCTGTCGCAGCTAAATGCACAGCTTATCGGGCATGGTCGCGCGCCCGTGCCGGACGTGAATCAAACGTATCCGAACTGACGAAGGAATACAACCGCCTCTCCAGATCCTGCAAAAGGGTTATTGCCAGGGCCAAATTTGACTACATCGGCGACAGACTGAACCAGCACCCAACTGGGAGCTGTGAGTTCTGGTCTCTCGCCAAATCTGTCGAGTCGAATTTCTGCCGCTCCTCTCTTCCACCTGTGCAGTGTCTTGGAAGCTCACTTGCCCACTCCGCAAAGGAGAAAGCCGACTTACTGGTATCTATCTTTGCGGGGAACTTCAACCTGGACGATGGGGGTGCCACTCCCCCATCCATACCTAGGTGTGAGAACTCCATGCCGGAAGTACAGTTTCGATAACAGACTGTACTGGTGGAGTTTCTCTCCCTATACGTCAGGAAAGCGTGTGGGCCGGAAAGGATTCCTGCATTGGTGTTAAAATAGTGTGCTCCCGAGCTGGCTCCAGTGCTGACGCGCCTATTCCGTATCTCCTACTCCAATGGCAGTGTGCCGGCGGTCTGGAAATCTGCGTTTGTGCAAGCGGACCCCAAAAAGGTTTTTTTTTATTGACAGCACGTCGTATGGCGCCGAGCCACCCATAAGGTGTCTAACGACGCCCATGGACATTCGGCCGTATGCGGGGGTTCCGAATGTCATGCCGGCCTGTATAGTACCCATTCACGGCCCTCTTGAAGGACCCGAGACTGTACTTGGGGGGAAATATATGTGCAGGTAGAGCGTTCCAGAGTTTACCGGTTCTGTAGAGGAATGATCTGCAGAATCGATTGGTACGCATCCGCGGTAAGTCCAGCGTGTAGCAATGCAATCCCTGCCCAGTGCGCGTTGTGCGAAGGTGGAAAGGGGATGGCGGGATCACATTAAACGGCCCCTCCGAGTACTCCCCACGGAATAAGCGATAGAATACACTTAGGGAGCCGACATCCCTACGGTGGTAGTGCACGGTTGCTGAATGAATGCTACGCCCATGTAGGAAGTCGGCGACCCAGTCACAGAGGCCAGAAGAAAGTCCGTAAGCCGGCAATTTGCCCAAGTGCGACTTGTGCCAAACCCGGTCAAATGCCTTGGCAATATCAAGGCCAATTGCCAAGGATTCACCATGACCTTCAAGCGATTCCCCCCAAAGGTGAGTGACGTACGCTAGGAGATCACCAGCAGGTCGTTTTGGCCGGAAGCCGTATTGCCGGTCGCTGATGAGTTCATTCGTCTCTAAGTACTTCATGAACTGCGCATTGATAATGCGCTCCATCACCTTACAGAGAAGGGAGGTTATCGCTATAGGTCGGTAGTTTGACGGGTTTGAGCGGTCACCCTTTTTGGGGACCGCTTGCACAAACGCAGATTTCCCGTCCCCTTTCCACCTTCCCACCACGCGCACTGGGCAGGGATTGCATCCCTACACGCTGGACTCACCGCGGATGCGTACCAATCGATTCTGCAGATCTTTCCTCTACAGAACCGATAAACTCTGGAACGCTCTCCCTGCCCATATATTTCTCCGAAAGTACAGTCTTGGGTCCTTCAAGAGGGCCGTGATTGGGCACCAGTCAGGCTGGCATGGCATTCGCAACCCCCGCAAACGGACGAATGTCCATGGGCGTCGTTAGACACCTTATGGATGGCTCGGCGCCATACGACGCGCTGTCAATAAAAAAAACCTTTTTGGGGTCCGCTTGCACAAACGCACATTTCGAGACCGCCGGCACACGGCCATTGGAGTAGGCGAGACGGAATAGGCGCGTAAGCACTGGAGCCAGCTCGAGAGCACACTATTTTATCACCAATGCAGGAATTCTATCCGGCCCACTCGCTTTCCTGACGTCTAGGGAGAGAAGCTCCGCCCGTACAGTTCGTTGTGGAAACTGCACTTCCGGCATAGAGTTCTCACACCTAGGTATGGATGGGGGAGTGGCACCCCCATCGTCCAGGTTAGAGTTCCCCGCAAAGAGAGATACCAGTAAGTCGGCTTTCTCCTTTGCGGAGTGGGAAATTGAGCCTCCAGGACACTGAAGAGGTGGAAGAGATGAGCGGCAGAAATTCGACTCGACAGATTTGGCGAGAGACCAGAACTCACGGCTCTCAGTTGGGTGCTGGTTCAGTCTATCACCGATTCTGCCGATGTGGTCAAATTTGGCCCTGGCAATAACCCTTTTCCAGGATCTGGAGACGTGGTTGTATACCTTCTTCGGTTCGGATACGTTTGAATCACGTCCGGCACGAGCGAGCGACCATGCACGATAAGCTGCGCATTTAGCTGCGACAGCATCAGCACAGTCCCGGCTGTACCATGGTTGGCTTTTACCACCGAGGTGGACAGAGGCGCTGGGAATAAACATTTCCATTGTCGCCAGAACCACCTCGGCAACGGTATTTGCACATTGCGACGGATCAACCGAACTAAAGCAAATCTCTCTCCAAGGGTAGGATGCGAAGTGTTCTCGCATCCCATCCCAATCTGCTGACGCGTAGTGCCAAATTCGACGCGTTCCTCCAGTACGGGACTGAGGAGGCGAAGATTGCACCGTGTACCCCACTAAACAATGATCAGAAGAACACAGCGGGGCTTTCACTGCGACCTTATATCCAGTGGGGTTCGTTGTCAGCATAAGATCCAGCAGAGATCATGACCGTCTATATCTGGCAGCCTGGTGGGCTGGTCTACCATTTGAGACGGGTCATCCGTCAGGGCGAAGTCGTAGGCGCTTCTCCTCGCAAAGTCAGTCCTCCTGGAGCCTAGCCATGCCTCGCGATTGGCATTGAAGTCTTCAAAGAGAACTAAATCCGCGGTGGGGAACCGCTCTTGGACTTTGTCTACCGCTCCACTCAGGTACTCGAATAACCGAGCTGTCTCCGCATTGCCAGAGTGCGACCTGTAGACAGGCGTGCACCCGCGACACCGTTCCCAGATCCACGTGGGCCCAGAGTATTGAGAGCCTCAATGCAGCGCAGGCGACGACAACAAATATCCGCCCTGACAAACAGGCAGACTCCGGCTCGCGAGCGGAAGGCTTCTTCCATGGTGTAGCCAGGGTGGTGCAGGTAAGAAGTGTCGGCAGGGCGAGATATTCGTCGAAAAAGCAGGGCCGGCTTCATCGTCTCCAGGTGGTGATGGACGGCATTAAGATTGGTGTGCAAACCCCGCACGTTGGTCGAGTCGACGCTAAATAGTGGTGTAGGGGTGTCCCCAAAAAGGGTGACCGCTCAAATCCATCAAACTATCGACCTATAGCGATTACCTCCCTTCTCTGTAAGGTGATGGAGCGCATTATCAATGCGCAGCTCATGAAGTACCTAGAGACGAATGTCCTCATCAACGATCGGCAATACGGCTTCCGGCTAAAACGATCTGCTGGTGATCTCTTAGCGTACGTCACTCACCTTTAGTGGGGAATCGCTTGAAGGTCATGGTGAATCCTTGGCAATTGGCCTTGATATTGCCAAGGCATTTGACCAGGTTTGGCGCAAGTCGCTCTTGGGCAAATTGCCGGCTTACGGACTTCCTTCTGGCCTCTGTAACTGGGTCACCGACTTCCTACATGGACGTAGCATACATTTAGCAAACGTCCACTACGGTTGCTCGTCGGACGCCATGTCAGTGATAAGATAAGATAAGATAAGATAATCGTTTATTTTGCATAATAACTAACTTAACCTATTTACATTTTATATACAATTCTTAATTTATGCAAAATTGGCCAATCGGCTCAGCGTGTGCCAGGGCAGGACAGAAGTCCTTTCCTTTTCCAGTGAACGCCGACGTACCACAAGGATCTGTGTTGTCACCCACGCTGTTTCTTCTGCATGTCAATGATATGCTGTCTCTGGGCAACATACAATTTTATGCAGGTGACAGTACGGCACACGGATCCTACACCAGTCACCCTTCAGCCAGTCGGGATGTTGTGGATGAGAAGAGGCGAAGAATTTGTGTCTGAGCTCGAACACACACTCGGCTCTATTTCCGAATGGGGCCGTAGTAATTTGGTCGAGTTCAACGCTTCCAAGACACAAGTTTGCGCGTTCAGTGCGAAGAGAGCGGCGTTCACACCGGCTCCTTCATTCCAGGGCACGTCACTTAAATTAAGCGAACACCTCGGGTTCCTCAGAGACCAAATGTCGCACGACCTGAACTTTCGTCGCCATACCGAGGGGAAGGCCAAGCTGGCTTCTAAAAAGCTGGGCGTACTCAATAAATAAGGTGCGACGGTACTTCACGCCGGACCAAAAGCTGCTTCTGTATAAATCGCAGATCAGGTACTGCTCGCACCTGTGGGATGGCTCTGCCAAATACTAGTTTGCGCCTCTGGACTCAATCCAGCGTCGAGCCGTGCGACTAGTGGTGACCCCGAAGTGTCCTGCGATCTAGAACCACTGCAACACCGCAGGGATGTCGGCTCCCTAAGTGTGTTCTATCGCTTATTCCACGGGGAGTGCTTGGAGGAGCTCTTTAATGCGATCCCGCCGTCATCTTTCCACCTTTGCACCATGCGAACTGGGCAGGGATTGCATTCATACACGCTGGACTTACCGCGGATGCGTACCAATCGATTCTGCAGATCTTTCCTCTACAGAACCGGTAAACTCTGGAGCGCTCTCCCTGCCCATATATTTCCCCCCAAGTACAGTCTCGGGTACTCAAGAGGGCCGTGAATGGGCACCAGTCAGGCCGGCATGGCATTCGCAACTCCCGCATACGACCGAATATCCATGGGCGTCGTTAGACACCTTATGGGTGGCTCGGCGCCATATGTCGCGCTGTCAATAAAAAAAATATCTCGATTTGGACTTGAACCTGGAACTCCGGCTTGAGCCGCCGCCAGCGCGTTGCTAATTTCGCTATCGGGTCGTGATGTATCTTTCTCCAAATCTCGAACTGTTTCGGCTTCTATGTAGTAGTAGGTATGACGCATTTACCTGCATTCAGTCAACTTGCATGATTCTATATTGAATATTGTCGCCATATTCGTATTTGGCATCGGACACTAGAAGTTGACTGGGGATTTTTAACATTTTATTTTTATTTGTTAGAACTAAGCATGTACCTTGCTTTTTATATATTTCTTTACTACATAAATACAAAGCCGAAAAATAAATGGAAAAAGATATATCCCGACCAGGATTCGAACCTGGAACTCTGGCTTGACCCGCCAGCGCGTTGCCAACAACGTGCGTTGAACGCAGGTGAATGCGTCATACCTACCGAAGCCGAAACAGCTCGAGATTTGGAGAAAGATAAATCACGACCCTATAGCGAAATTGGCAACGCGCTGGCGGCTCAATGGTAGGCGAGTGCCCGAATGGTGGCCACGTACAAGCAAACGTAGTGTGGGACGCCCCCGGCTAGGTAGACAGACGACCTTAAAAAGGTAGCTGGGAGTGGGTGGATGCGAAGAGCGGAAGACCGCGTGTGGTGGTGTGCCTTGGGATAGGCCTATGTCCAGCAGTGGACCGACATGGGCTGATGATGATGGTGGCTCAAGCCAGAGTTCCAGGTTCGAGTCCTGGTCGGGATATATCTTTTCCATTCATTTTTCGGCTTTGTATTTATGTAGTCAAGACATAAAAAAGCAAGGTACATGCTTAGTACTAACAAATAAAAAAATAAAAGGTAAAACAATGTTAGATTTTGTCACAATAACCACGAATGAAAAAAATAGGTAACGGCGCGCCAGGGGCGGCGCGGCGCGGCATGGGCGCAGAGGAGGGGAAAATGCCGCGTCTCTCGCCTCCCGCGGCCGGCCGCTCCTCTGCGCACCGCGCCCGTCTTGGCCCGCTTGTTTTTTAAACTTGCCGATGGATTTTTTGTTGGATTCTTTTGCAAATAATTTTCTTCAAAATTCTTAATCATAATTGTACAATAAAAACGGACGGAGGAATTTTCCGGAACAGAGTTTCGGTCGTCACCTTGAAAAAAAATGATGCCAATAAAAAAGTTGTTGGATTCTTATGCTTATTGATGTACATAATAATACTAAGGTATATTCAGATTAAACAACCGACTGAGCAATTTTGCCGAGAAAAATATAGTAAAAAAACACATTTTGTTTTTATTTCACTATTTCCATATACAAAAAATGTTGGATTTTTTTACGTACGCATTCATATAAATAATACCTACCCTATGGCGAAGTAACTTTGGACGGAGCAATTTGTCTATAGGAGTTATATTAAATTTTCACTTTTCTTTGAATATACCCAACTTCCCGTAAAAAAAAAATGTTGGATTATTTGTCAGTCGTAATTCCGAAAATTACTCCAAGATATTATCAAAGTTTCATTGACTGAGTAATTAATGTATGGGTCTCCATACATCAAAACTCCTGGTTGACTAGTGTATAACGGCCACTTCCTCGAACTGCCACGTCCCATTTACACAGGCAAAAAATGGAAGCGAATATATTGCTGAGTCGTTCTTAAGTGAATTTCTCTGTATATTTTTTCGCCTCTAGTAGAATATTAGCTCACTGCTACAGGCCCATAATATATTTCACTTCCTACTGTTCTCAAATCGTTCAGGGGCTACGACGGGAATAAAGAAACCACATACACACGTACAGTTGGTTTATGTCATGAAGGCGGGTTGGGTTGGGTTTAATTAAACCCTACCACCTTACTACTTGGAAGGGTTTATCCCGCCCGGGTTGGTACCACCGCACTGAATAAAAGGTCGGTCGAAACGGCTATGTAATAAATAGTTCGTGCTTTCCGTTCAGTACAGTGTGGCCGGCACGACCGAAGGGAAGCACTGACAATGGCACCTAGTTCACCAAGGTGTTATGGGCTGACATCACGGATGCAAGTACATGATGTAGCCAACCGTGTCAGTTTCCAAAACAGTTTAGTTGGATAAGAATCTTTCGTCCGCCGCACAGTACTTTGAACGTATGGGGGAAACAGCAAAAGTCATAACTGGGCTAATTGTTTATGGATATCGATGGAACAAAAAGGAATTTCTAGTTAAGTTTACTGTCCTTATTGTGGGATACATTTAAATTTTAGGGATGGGAAAGTAGGGATATTATTAGTACGTCAAATATTTTAAAATTGTTGAATATGTAATTAATAAGGTGTTTTTAATTATTGAAATAAAACTAATGATAGTATTCAACATTTTATTTAAAATATAAACTATTTTCGTGTTCATAATTGCATATAAACAATTAAAGTAATTAGTCAAGTACCTAATTAAAAACATAAAGCTACCATTTAATGAGTACATCTAAACTACTTTACCAATCTTTTACAGTGCTACTAATTAAAGGCACATAAAAATCTGATTTTTCTGATTGTGGGCAGACTGTGCCCAGTACTTCCATCAAACCCCCACTTACAAATTAATGTTAAGTGGTGTGTGTGGGGCACACACCACTGTTGTTGTGTTGTGTATGTTAAGTGGGGCAGGTGGCCACTCGGCCACCTGCCCCAGGTGGCCGAGTGGTTTGGGCATCGGCTTCTCATGCGAGAGGTCCGCGGTTCTAATCCGCTTGGCGTGTACCAATGAGTTTTTTCTGAAGAAAAAATTTACGTGCATACCTACACCTGCTGCTTCACTGTTCGGAACCGGTGTTAAACTGTAGGTCCCTTCCCTTGCCCCTTACTAGGTGGTAGGCTCAAATTGTAGCCGACTGGGTTGGTACCACCGTACTGGATGTAAGATGGCCGCATAGCAGCCTCGGTTGTGTTCTCCTCTAGTCCAGTATAGCCAGCAATCCAGGGAAGTCTCCGGTATGGCACCTACCTTCTCGGAGGTGATATTTGCTGGTCGGAGCATGTGCTTTGGCCCCTCCGACTCAGCCACCTATACCGGATTACATAAAAAAAAATGTTAAGAGCTTACTATCCTGAAATGACACTAATTTAGCTATACTATTTACAGTCTTATCAAAAATTTCTTCGAGATATACTTGCGCCATTGTTACAGTTACTGTTACAGTTATTGGACTGTAAATTGTGCTTTACCTCCCTAAATGAATATAAACTAGGAAAACAATCACTGTGCAATGCATTCACAACAACAGATCGGAGAATGTTGACTCACTCTCCGAAAGATTTAAATCTAGATACAATCGTAAAGCTTGCTGAGTTGTAAGACATTTAGAGCAGGACTCACTTGGCGATGTCATCTTTGCTGCGAAGCTCAGTTCTTCAGGACTTCTTGTATCAATTAATTCTTGCACGCGACGCTTCTTCGTTCTGCTGGACGAGTCTTCGAACAGCTTCTTTGGTCGCCCCATACTGGTTCCTGGTTCAGCTTCCACATTCATCTCCGGAGTCTCCGGAGTCTGGGTACACGCAAGTGGCTGTGGGAGTTTAATTTTCATAGCCAACCACTCGCAATGTTTTTCAAGAAAAAAGGTACGATTTTTTGAGCTTGCCTGCCATTTTTGCTTCAATTTTAGGCAGTAATACCGAGAAACTTTTTAAGCTCGGTAACCACGTGTTCTGAATACTTGTGGAAGCCAAGGAGATGCTTTATTTGTTTGGCAACAGCTATTTCTTCCGAGTCGCTCTGAAATGAAAGCAACGCATCAAAAAGGTCCGAATTTTTAGTGCACGCCACTGCATCTGATAAAAAAATATAACGTCAAAGCTAGCAAAAAGTAGCAGCAAAATTTTACGGAAGTGAATTCTACATTAGTTGCACAATTACATAAAAAGGAATACATGATACGTCATTGTACACAACAGCTAGATAAATAAAACAGTATAATTATTTTACAGGTAAATAATAAGTACTTACCATCACCAAGGACAGCCATAGTTCACACAACTGAAATACTGCACGGAATCACAGAAATATATGTTGGTCTTTGCTTGGTCTTTGCGCGATAAATTGCGAATAAATGAATCGGGATCAAATCGGGATATTGTCCTGTCTTATTATAGTCAACTTCACTAATGTATAGAACCAATTAGAGAGCCATTAGGGATTTTTTTGTTATGGATTCGAATGTTTTGGTTATCGCTAATGAGGTGTACAGTGTACACAGTCATGAAAAATATGATGTCTTGAATTTGGACTTTTGTCATATGTACCTACAAAGTACTGTGCGCCGCCGGGAGCCTAAAAATAACTTTATTTCCGAGCTTCACCAGGAGAAGTGTCCGGCTTTGGGGTTGTGTTCGGGGCCGCAGTTGTATCCCCAGACAAAGGATCGTCGCGCCTGGCGGCCTGCGGTGGAGGCGGCGGCGTGACTGTGTCGTTCTCCGAGTCCGAGGGCGAATCTGTGTCGTTCTCCGAGTCCGAGGGCGAATCCATCTCGGACCCTGTCAGAAGCAAACGTTCCGATTCGTTACACAAAACTCCCTGTTCAGTGCGAGCATTGTTCACGCGAAGTTTCACGGACGCGTAGCCGCACTTCCATATTGCGCGCACAGCGATCGTTCGCTGGTCCGCTGTCCACACGAATGTCGTTTTTTTTCTACGGCCGCCGCTTAAAATATATCAACTTCAAAAGAGTTTTTGAAGCCGTAAGGTCTAAATAGATGAATTTAATAATTTGATGTGGAATCACGTCTTACGCACATGGTCACCGACACGAAACATGTGCAACAAACATGAACAACAAACACGAAAAATCCTGGCCTATAATATAATATATTTTTCATAATAAAATATTTCGCTCATCAAAGCATTAAATTAATTAATTCATGGGCTGTACAATAATATTATCAGTTGGAGCATGGAGACCTGTAAGTATTCCATGCTTCACCCAGGTGTAGAACCTAGGTGGAGCACGGACCCGGGCCCCTCTGAAAGCCACAACAAATAATCAGAAAATCAATGCTAAAAGTAAAAAAAAAACTGATCGCAGATAGAATAACAAAAAAAAAATTATGCAAAAAGGTCATAATAGTTCATTACCTTGTTATTTTTATATTGGTTGTATTGTAACTGTACTATACAGGTGTAGGTCAGTAAGGAATAGGCAAATCAAGCGTTGGCGAATAAGGAATTGGCGAATAAAGAATTGGCCAGTACGGAAGTTGGCGAATGTTGGAACCACCCATAGAAACCAGAAGAGTGGCGAGGTATCAATAAGACATTATCGGCACTAGAGCGAAGAGGAAGGCCGTGAGAAGAGAGGGGAAGGAATCGAGAGCAGAGGTATTCAGGGGCATCAGCATTATTTAATACGCCATATAAAACACTGAGGATGTGACAGTTACTACGGAGACCAATCGGTAGCCACTCAAACTTTGCACGGAATTGAGAGACGTGGTCGTATTTACGCAGACCAAAATATATGAAACGCATACAGAAATTTTGCAAGCTTTCAAGCATTTCTAGAAGAATCTCCGTCAAATCCAAGTAGCAGATATCCGCATAGTCGAGAATTGGGAGTAGGAGGGATTGCGCAAGTGTAATTTTCGTGGAAACGGGGAGAAGGTTCTGTAAGCGTCTCAGAGAATGCGGAGCAGCGAACACTTCACGACTGACCAAATTTAGGTACCTGAGGCACCCACGACATTGATTGGTCCACCAGAATGCCCAGGTATCCTCTTAAAAAGCATGAAATAAAAATTCTATTACAAATATAAAATAATTTAAGTTTAGTTACTTAAAGGCGTCGGGGGACCGCTAATTAAATGAAATAGGAAAACTCAGAGCTGCGCGGTTATTTACTTAGCGGCCCCCCGCCGACGACACCTTGAAATAAGTAAATGGAAATTATTTTTGACTTAAGAGGTCGGGTCGGGAGCTTTTGTAATTTATAATTTAACTCTTATTTATTTATTTTAAATTTATAGCGATGAACTCTTCCTTCTTCCTTACTATGGTAATGTTTTCGTTTCGTCCCCCGCTCCGGGGACATCGTCGCGTCAGGACTCGCGGCAACTGCGCAGATCTGGAGGACACCCAACATGTCGTCCGGTCAGATGTCAACTGCGGGTCGCCGCTCTGCCGTAGTCTGTAGCTATAAGCGGATACTTCATCCGATGCGTGTAGGTTCGACATTGCTGGAAAAGGTCGGTGCACCGACAGTTGTCATCCGACTGGACGACGTGTCGGGTGTCCTCCAGGTCGTCGCAGCTCCGCGAGTCCTGAGGATGTCCCCAAATCGAGGGACGAAACGTTGACGAATGTAATACCGCGTAACCAAAAACATTATGATATTATGTAACAGCGGTAAAAGCCTAAATCTAACTTCTTCTTTCTGCGCCCCCATAACGTATTGTAAAGAATCATTATACCAATGTCAAGTCCGTCTCCTTCGGGGTCTGTCTTCGTGGCGGAGGGTTCCGTGAGATCGCCACCCCCAACCAATTCCGTTTTGGCATCCGTCGCAATCTCCCTGTCGAAATTATTAAAATAGCATAAGAACGTATGTGTTGATAAGCTGGCGTGCCTCTCACAGTTCTGAGATGATATATATAAGTATAGTTATATGTTTTTTGTTATTTGTTTTTTTTTTTTTTATATAAATGTGTAATTACCGTGCAACTTATTTATTTTAATTAAATCTTATTGTTAACATATATAATTATTGTTTTAAAACTTTACGTCTTTAGGTTAAGTGTTTTTCATTTAGGCTATGTTGCATCATGCTCAAAAATGTATTGACTGTGTGGGGCAGGCTTAAATTCAGCGCCGCACACTCCCAGCTCGGAGACGAGCAGGTGTGTAGCGGCATAGGCTGCACCTGTCCATTTTTCTCTTTTAGGTTTTTGTTATACCGTTTGTTATTATTTTTAAGGATTAAGAGAAAATAAAAATAATTTCTTTCTTTCTTTCTTTCTTTCTCGGCCGTTGTCATTACAACCCTAGCTCGGCTCTCATCGCGATCTCTATATCTATCTTCTCTATCTCTATCTTTACTTATTATAAAAGGATAATTATTCGAATGCCCGTGGGCGCCGTCGGACTACACCTCTGCGTTAGTCTGACGCGCGCCATATGTCGAGCTTCCCATAAAAAAAAAAGGGAACGTCTGCCTGTATGTACGTATGTATCAAAATCTACCTCAACCTCAAGGTTAAGTCCGGAACCACTCAACTGATTTTGAAGCGGTACGCACCAATGGAAATATTAGTTTTTGAGGCTCACTATAGGCTACCATCACACTTAATAGACGTGGGCCTGAGCAGTACACAAAGACAGTAAAGTATGGACGGGAGAGGGAGAGAGAAAATATAAAAGAAGCGATCGTTTATTATCATATTTGCTATTAAACCGAGTCCGCCGCGAGCGAAGCCGCGGGCAAATGCTAGTACTAACGTAAACGAATGATTGCCTACTTCAAAACTATTTCAAAATAAAGGCTGTCAGTTGTCAGCCTCGGTAGCTCAGTGGTGCGGTCGGTGGACGGATGTTAAGCAACGCTGAGCGCGGTCAGTATTTGGATGGGTGACCGCTCGACCGTTGGAGGCTGACCGTGATTCGGATCCGACGTTAAACTGTAGGTCCCTTCCCTTCTTACCTTACTAGGTGGTAGGGATTATCCCGGCCGGGTTGCTACCACCGCACTGAATGAAACGTCGGTCGAAACGGCTATGTAAATAGTTCGTGTTTTCCGTCCAGTTCAGTGTAGCCGACATGAAAATGAAGGGAAGCACTGACTCGTGGCACCTAGTTCACCAAGGTGTTATGGGCTGACATGACGGATGTTGTAAGAGGCCGACCGAACCCGTATTTTTCAGGTTCGGCGGAAGCCAAACCCGAACGCGAACCTTTCTAAATTTCTTTTAAAGGTCCCCAAATTTTGTTAAATGAGTTTGTATTAGGAATTAGGACACTGGTTTATTGTGTGCTGGTAATTATTGAGTGATGAACAACAAAATGTTATAAAGATTCCTACTCAGAAGTGAAGTTTCAGGTTATGTTAGGTTAGGAGAGGTTCACACAACACATTATACTGATTGAACTGTTTTATTGCTTGGTATTGTTTGCTTTTTGAAACTAAAGTTGTTAAAACTTACTAGCATGGAGAATAACTAGCAGCGTAATTTAAATAACAGGAATAAATTTACAAAACTCTTATTTCTTACTAGGTACATAGAAATTGCTCGTTTGGGTGATGTCATGTGGTTAGGAAGGAAGAGAGGGGTCCCCATCCGTGGGGAAAAAACCATAATATTTAATAAATAGTTCGGTTCGGCCTCAGGCCGAACACTACCTTAGGTCTGGCCGTAGCCGAACGCAAGCCGAACTCCATTTTTGGAGCCGAACGTTCGGTCGGCCTCTATGTAGGCGATGTAGTCAACCGAGTCAGTTTCCATAAAAACAAACAAAAAACCTATCCCACAAACTGATAAATAACTCTATCTCTATCTTCTCTTCTCCATCTTCTATATCTCTATCTTCACCTCTCCCAAAATTCTCTGTCCTGGTTCAGGGAGCGAGCAGTCTTGGCATCAACCAAAGAAGGTGTCAACCAGATTGACTATATTCTGGAGATGTTCGAAGCGCCGTCCAGTATATACAAATATGTGGACACTGTCGTTGATCTTCAAGAAGCTGTCCACTATCTTGTTGAGTTTTTGAACTCTCTCAACCCGTCCGGTCTACCCATCTACCAGCTCGATCTTAAAGTCGGCGCACCAATAGTTTTACTTAGAAATGTAAATCCACCTAAGCTGTGTAGTGTGACTCGCCTAAAAGTAGATAGTCTGAAAAAAATTGTAATCGAAGCAACAATCTTCACAGGTTGTGCCATTGGAGAAAAGGTTATAATTCTCCGGATCCCAATGAGATTCCCTCAGATGTGCCATTTCAATTTTAACGTTTGAAATTCCCCGTTCGAGTCCCCGTTTGGAATGACCATAAATAAGGCACAAGGGCAAACTCTAAAGATGTGCGGTTCGGCATGGACCTGCGCGGTGAGTGCTTCGCTCACGGACAGCTCTACGTCGTGTCGCCTGCTCTCGCGTGAGTTCCGCGCGCAACCTGTACTTGCTCGCTCCTGGGGCCAGGACAACAAACATCAACAACAACAAACACCAACAACAAACTACTACCCGAGGTCATAAAGAGAGTCTTGCGTAGCAGGTAATGCACTACACAATTAAACGTTAGAAGCTGTGATCAAGCTTACTAGCTACAAAATTATTCAATAACGTTACAAACTGGCAAACATCGAACTGCACCCGAGCGGAGCCGGGTCCTGCAGCTAGTTAGTTCATAATAAATCTAGAACGCTTCGCGACATAACCAACAGAAAGATTCACAATCACGCCGTGAGATAGTGCTTACGGCCAAAACGTAAAATGCTGCACATTTCTATAACGCATTGTCGAAATATCAAATACGCCTCGCATAAATACAGATCGCTTGGCAGAACAACCGGGCACTAGTCCCCATACAACATCAGCTGCTGAGTCGGAGAGGCCAAAGCACGTGCTGGAACCAGCCAATATCACCTACTAGTTGTCTTGTGCAAAGAGTTTGTATTACGTCGCTGCGCAGCGACGTAATACAAACTCTTTGGTCTTGTGCTTGCTCGGTCACTCAGCTGATTCGGATCAATTCGGATTGATCAGCGAAATGATCCGGATCAATCACTCGGATCAGTGACTCATTTTGACACATAACATAACATACCGCGTGCGCGTGCGATCAATCACTCGCTCACTAGAGTAGGTAGCGAGCGAGAGCGAGACTCGAATTGAACGAACTGATCGAGTGAGTACTTGTCTGACAGCGAGCGAGCGAGCAAGCGGACCGAGCTGACTGATAGACTGCCCGACCGAACCGCGCCGCGAAGCGGATCAGTAACTGTACCGTCTAGCTAAGAGTAAAAGATTCGAATCGCTCAATCACTGAATGTATGCAACGTTATTATTTATCACAAAATAATAGTAATTATAAATAAATGATTTCCTCTATAGTATTATTAACTACCTATTAAGTAATATGTGGCGGTGGTACCAGCCCGGGCGGGTTAAACACTACGAGGTATGTTTTAAATTTGAAAAACTGCGCTCTTAACTGGGTCACAGACACAGGAAGTGTCAGCAACACTCTTATGTCGATTCTCGAATGGTCGTGTCGGCGACACGCTAGTCAGTCAGTCAGCGTGTAAGCGTCCACTGCTGGACATAAGCCTCTCACAATTTTCCTCCAGTCCTCCCAGCGTTCAGCGGTACGGGCCGGCCGCTTTCCGCGGACGTACTTGATGTCTTCGTCCCACCTGGCGGGGGGTCTTCCCGCACCGGGTGGGCTTCCCGTTTTCCTGTCCACGGCCGCCAATGTGGGACACGGTTACTCCCAATGGTTGTCGTCTCTTCGGCTAACGTGCCCAGCCCACTGCCACTTGAGCTTAGCCACCCGGTGTTTAATATCGCCTGGTTTGCCTATATGAACGGGCCGACCCTGGGTACTGAAGCCTATTACTAAACCTGACCACTCCTCGCGAGACCACGCCATGCGAGGCGCCATGCGTGTACCAATGAGTTTTTTCTGACGAAAAATTTACGTGCATACCTACACCTGCTGCTTCACCGTTCGGAACCGGTGTAAAACTGTAGGTCCCTTCCCTTGCCCCTTACTAGGTGGTAGGCTCAATTTGTAGCCGACTGGGTTGGTACCACCGTACTGGATGTAAGATGGCCGCATAGCAACCTCGGTTGTGTTCTCCTCTAGTCCAGTATAGCCATCAATCCAGGGAAGTCTCCGGTATGGCACCTACCTTCTCGGAGGTGATATTGGCTGGTCGGAGCATGCGCTTTGGCCCCTCCAACTCAGCCACACATACCGGATTACATAAAAAAAAAATGCCAGCTGCAAGGCGGACAAAGAGCTCGTTCTCTAATTTATTTAGGAGAACCGGGAAGTTCCCTTTTCTCTAACATCAGGGGAAGTCTCTTTCCAACCCGTAAATCTTGCGCTACCATTTAATTTTGTTTGTGTGTAAAAGCTGATATTATCAATCCATTATGTTGTCCTTTTCTCGTTGTTTCATTTTAAACGAAATATATTTTATTATAAAAATGTGAAAATATAGCAATTTTAGGCCTAACTTTCATAATTTTTAAATGTAAAACTATAAAAAAAAAATTAAAATTTAAACATAGGGACATCCAGTAGGCTTTTGTTGATTGATAGCAAAAAAATATATATCACTTAAATTGAGGAAGAATAAAAACATGAAAAAAGACTTCGCCTGAATGATGATTCACAAATATTTTGTAGGCAGTTTGCTTCTGAACTGCAGTTGTCCTTTTCACGTGCGTGCGCCAACGAGTTATTTTTTTACTAGAGCTATCGCTACGAAGAAAGATACAGAGAAACGGCGTCCCACCAGCTGAGATATGAGGTAAGGTAGCGGGGAGACGGAGCGCAGAGATGAGCGGTATAGGGGAGCTCGTGCGGGGCGGGAAGCGACCGGGAGTGGGGCTAGCGGGCGGTGAGAGGGGCTCGCGTGGGGCGGGAAGCGAGCGGGAGAGGGGCTAGCGGCCGGTAAGCGACAAAGCCAGCCAAAGCCAACCCAACATATCACAACATGTGCATTGAAATAAAACCGGGCATGCGCGATGCACGCAGGCGGTTGCGCATGCGGCGAATTCGCGCCCTCGGGATCGACTAGTTTCGATGTGCCCCAATTCGTAAATTGTGCCTCAACTCGGCGGAGCAATGCCGGTTGCCCGAGTAAGAGCTCTAGTAAAACATAATGTCTCGTTGGCGTGGGCAGCGGCGCGGCCCACAGCGACAGCAATACGATGAAGGAAATTCTAAATTTGAAAATGGTTCGCAGTACACGATGCTCTTAAGACGCCTTTTAAAGATCCCCAGTTTATAGGTGGCAGGAAACACATTCACCGGAAGACCGATCCATATTGTCGCCGTGCGACACAGGAACGATTTCAGAAAGCGTTGCGTTCTCAGAAGTTATGTGTCAACAACATATGGATGTTCCGAGCGAGTCGGCCGGATGTGACGGATACAGATCGGGACAGGAGGGATGAGGGAAGGGCTGGAACGCGACTTCGGGTCACTCACCTTAATTTTAGCCAACTTCTAGTAACAACGCTGCTGTAAGTGTTGGTCGTGGTGTCGCTTATAGGCAGGACAGCCGGAAGTGTCGCGTCCATTGGTGTGAGAGGGTCCCAAGTCATAGCAACGCCACCATCTGTAATATTATTCAAATAAAACAAATAAAATAAAACTTCTTTATTTCAAACAAATATGTCCATATAGTATACACACAAACAATATTACTCAGAAAAAAATCGGGTCAAGTGCGAGTTTTACTTACGCACGGAGGGTTTCGTAGATCCGCTATTTAATCTATACCATACCTATCAATGATAGATGAGAAGAGCGGAAGATCGCGTGTGGTGGCGTGCCTTGGGAGAGGCCTATGTCCAGCAGTGGACCGATACAGGCTGACGATGATGATGATGATGATGATGATACCTATCAAAAAACTATATCCGTCTATCTTTTGTCTGTGTGCAATACAAAGTGTCATGCAAATGCAAAAATGCCTGCGGCTCCCTTTGAGGAAATATTATATAGAGTTATCGCTCCGAAGAAATATACAGAGAAGCGGTGTTCCAGCGGCTGAGGTATGGGGTAAGGTAGCGGGGAGGCGGAGCGCCGGGTAGAGCGGAAGAGGGGGCGCGTGAATGGGCGGGAAGCGTGCGGGAGACGGTCTGGCGGCCGGTGTGGGGGGGCTCGCGCGGGGCGGGAAGCGCGGGAGATAGGCAAGGGGTAGGGAGAACGATCGCACTCGTGCGTCGGTGTGCATATTGTATTTTTATTCTAACACTTAATCTCCAGATTCGCCATCGCACCTTCGCATCGACGAAGATGTGTAAATGTATTAGTTTAAAGTGGGCGAGGCCCGATCGCAGCAGGCAGGCGACGACTGCGCGCTGCAGCCTCTCGCGCTCGACTAAGAGACTTGAGGAACCGCAACTCGGTGGAACATGTTAGTTGGGCGAGTGATTTATCTAGTACGCTATTACATAATATATCTTTGGTGGCTCCATCTATTATTTACTAGCGTGAATATGTGCTAATCGATTCTCAGCACGTTTCTTGTATGGGGACCACCTTAATTTTTAACTTTATGCTTTTATTATTATTTATTGACATTTATCCGCCGTAATAACTAATAACACATATTCTGTGAAAATTTCCACCGGTAGCGGCACGAGTTAAAAGCTCTCGGCGACAATTTGTGGGGTATCTCTTCTATAGTCTAACGCACGCGTCTATCCCGCACCGACACATGGCGTGCTCACCTCACATTTTTCGCCAAGCGCTCTTAACTCGTGCCGGTACCTATACCTATTACTGTTCAAAAGATACAGCCCTAGGAGACGGACGGACGGACGGACAGACAGACCGACAGAAGGCGTACGCTTAGTGCAGTTGCTTCCACGAAACATGAGCACAGATGGACAGTGGACTAACATTGCACGCAAGTGCGAGTAGTCGAACGACGCGTGTGAGCCCAAATCGACTGAAGCTGACTGGCGAACCAATCGCGTGAAGGCGCCGTCGACGTCACATTCCGTCAAACCGACCAATGAAAAGTGTGCTCATGAATCGTGAAAGCAACTGTAACAGGCTTAATAATGAGAATACATGTTTGGGTTCTGGTAGACCGAACTGCTTGGATCAATGTCGTACTCAAAAGTTGGGCGGTGAAGAGTGCACTGCTCTGTTCTTTTCTGCTGCTGGACAAAGGCCTCTCACTCGTGGTTTTTAGAGAAAGTTTTTTTTTTATCCAATCTGTTGTAGTGTGGCCCTGTCAGGGGCGAGTAGTTGCTCCGATCAGACAATATCACCCCCGAGAAGGCGCCATACCGGAGACTCCCCTTGGATCGCTGCTGGCTATATACAGGTTGTTTCATGGTAGGGTTTCGTAACTTCATGGTTTGAAAAGGGCCTATATTTGAAGACCAAAAGAAAAGCTCTGAAACGTTTTTCCAGATTCATCAAAAAAAGTACTATACATTTTATAGTACTTTTTGGTGAAAATCGTTTAATCGAGATTTGGTGAACAGGTAAATTCCAAACACTTAAATTTGAATGACATCAAAAGAAAAAGGGGACTGGACTAGGTCATTGCACTCCCTAGACCTAAACAGCACTTTTGCCAAATCTTTCAAAACAAACAAATAAATAAATAAAGGAATAGAAAGTACTCATTATTAGAAGAAAAAAATCCTTATAATTCAAATCGAAATTCCATATTTTTTTTTTCATAAAAACATTTAAAATTGGAATGCCTTACAGATGTATTATTAGTATTGATCAACGACCTGCTGAAGCGCTTTCTTGCAGCCGCGAAAATTCCATCTATCCGTGAACCGCCCGGCATCTTTAGAGATGATGGTAAAAGACCGGACGGTATCACCCTCTTACCGGTGGTCGCAGGGGAGAGCTTTAGCGTGGGACTTTACATGCACGGACACGCTCGCTGCCAGCTATGCCGGGGGGTCTTCACGCATTGCGGGCTTCGCTGCGGCAAAGGCAGATTTGAGTTCCTCGCCTTTGCCGTGGAGACGCTTGGCCCATGGAGCAATGATGCGTGTAAGTTCGCCCGGAATATTGGCAAGCAGGTAATAGAATCAGGTTCAGGTGACCGGCGAGCTGCAGCAAACTAGGTTATTGATAAAAATATATAAAAATCTTAGAAAATAAAAATATATTTAATTTTGTGTTTTTTCTTACGTCGTTCATTCAATAAGAGTTCCTCACTTCTGCACCTAGTCCGGAAGTTGTTTCTCGTGTAAGTTTTAACGTTGCACGTGATGTGTCCATCTGCTGTTGCTCCCTGTCTATAAGTGCAGGATAATGTTCCATCTTCCTCCTTGTCGAGCTGTTGTCCTTTGCACTCTTTTACTACGCTCTCGGTTTCATGCTCTGTGTGAAATAATCGAAATGTTTTATGGCCCTGTCAACCCGTATTCACCCGTACTCCTCTTTCAAGGCGCCGCCGTTTTCGCTGGTTTGAGTAGGATGCAACACAATCAATCAGGAATTATGTTTTTATTTTTTTATTCCAAAACTACGGATCGAAACAAAAAAGTAAAAAGCCACGGATTTAGATGTAAATTCAACAAATAAAATATATTTTTTCCAAAGCCCTGATTTGGTCACGTTGCCTAAAATACGTTTTTATAACTAAATTCAGAGGCATGTTCATGATTTTTAGGTTTCCGTATCCCAGACGGAAGCCTATTACTAAGCCTCCGTCGTCTGTCTGTCCGTCCGTCCATCCGTCCGTTCGTCCGTCCGTCCGTCCGAGGGCTGTATCTCTTGAACCGTAATAGGTAGCCGGTTGAAACTTTCACAGAATATGTGTTACTATGGCGGATGAACCAACAAATAAGAAAAATAGGAATAAGTTAAAAATTAAGGGGGGGGGGGGGGCCATACGAGAAACGTTTCATTAAAATCGATTAGTCACACTATTGAATAAAAGATGGCGCCACAAGCTTTTATACATTGCATTGTTATAGTCGCTAAAGTGCCAACGACCTCATTGAGATGCTGTCATTTCCCACCGTAAATTGCTATCGACCTCATTGAGGCTTCTCTCCGATCTTCCTACATATCTTCGAAATTAAAATTCGAAGACCATGCCACCTGAGCGTAAAACTCGCACTTAATTTTCTATCGAGCGAAGTTAATCAAATCGTGTTTTCATAAAGCTATCGATCGGCGCTGATAGATGAAGTTTTACATATATTAAAACTGAATCTGTCAGGTAGGTAAGTAATATTGGCGGTACACTTCTTGAAATTCCAGTGAGATGCAGCCTCACATCACCTGGAAGCCTTTGGATTCACTAAACTAGCGGTCCCCAAACGGTCATACGCGATCGACCGGTCGATCTAATGAGGCTTTTAGGTCGATCGCTGAAAATGAACCTTACAGATGTTTTATTAGTATTGATAAAATATATAAGGTGCTTCATTATTTATTTCAAAAATTTCGGGAGGGTTACATACATACTCACTCAAATAAACACTTTAAGTAAGAAAAAAACATATGTTTTACATAGGAGAAGAAGTGCTCCTATGAGCACTTCCTCTCCAAACAAAAAAATAAAATAAAATAGCTGTAAAAACCAATCATGCTTTTTAGATAGACCCTTGCCAAACACGAAACGTAGGCACACACACCGCACACGTAGTTAGGTAGGTAGGTAGCTAGTTTTAGAGCGGCGGAGGCGGCGGAGGCGGGGCGGCGCGGTGGCGCGGTGGCGCGCTGACAAAAGGCTTAGTGACCTTGTGACTTACTTAGAACAAACAGCTGTTCCGCGTTTGAACATAGTACGGTCATTGACCCCGTACAATGCAAGTTACCTACTGTTACACACAGGTTGATCCTTTTAATGTTTAGGTAGCAAACATGTTTTGTTAAATTTCTAAGTAATGCTAAAAACATAATATATTTTTTTTGCGTAACCTGTTTATTTGAGTGTCTATGTAACCCCCCCGAAATGTTTGACTAATATATAATAATATATATATATATATATATAAGAAGAGTAAGAAAAATCATTCAATCTACATTGAACTCTAGAAATATTTTAAAGGCCATAAATACATAAGCAACACCGTTTCTTATATATACTTTCAATGTAATAAATTATACTATGGATATAGGATATGGAGGGAAGTGAGAATGTAAGTAGTGGTTGTGTACGGACAGCGTGCGCTGGCGCGCGCTTGTGTGAGTGCGAAATCGGCGCGCTTGTATGAAGATGGTTAACTAGTCTATTTAAACTATGCCTTTAGCGTCCGGCGACTTACTTTCACAAAAATATTGATGGAAATTTATAAAAAAAAACATGAGAATATGCCGCGCGTCACACAGGACTTATTAATACTAGGCTAATACGGAACGTTTCCCATCAATATACGAATTTATTATAACAACAATTGAAAACAATATATAGAATTAAAAAACACATAACCCTCCTTTTTGCTTCGTCGTAGTCGGGTAAAAAATTAAAATAACACAATGCTGCATGGTAAATTATCTTTGCCTATACTGACAGTGGAGCCAACGTAACGGCGAAGGGAACTTTTAGTTGGAACGCTCTATAGTAAGTACAGTACCGAATTTAGTTGATGTTCTATACCAATAGGGAGATTATCAACAGTAAAACAAATAAAACATTCAACGATAAAATAGTAACAATATCGATATCGACTCTATCGATGACATATATCATCATCTGTCTATCTATCATCTATCTGTCTGTCCGCCTACTGTTTTCAAGGCTCATTTTCATTGGTTGTTCTGGAACGACTGCCGAGGCGGTCGAGAGACACAGACTAAAAAAAAATTTGGAGCTGACGATAAAACAGTAACAATATCGATAGGGCTAGAAACAATTCTGTCTGCCCACTGTTTTCAAGGCTTATTTTCATTGGTTGTTCTGGAACTACTGCCGCGGTCGAGAGACACAGACTAAAAAGAAATTTGGAGCTGACGATGAAACAGTAACAATATCGATAGGGTTAGAAACAATTATGTCGCGCTGCCTACTGTTTTCAAGGCTTATTTTCATTGGTTGTTCTGAAACTACTGCTGCGGTCGAGAGACACAGACTAAAAATAAATTTTGGGCTGACGATAAAACAGTAACAATATCGATAGGCCTAGAAACAATCTGTCTGTCTGCCTGCTGTTTTCAAGGCTTATTTTCATTGGTTGTTCTGGAACTACTGCCGCAGTCGAGAGACACAGATTAAAAATAAATTTGGAGCTGACGATAAAACAGTAACAATATCGATAGGGCTAGAAACAATTATGTCTGTCTGCCTACTGCTTTTAATGCTAATTTTCACTGGTTGTTCTGAAACTACTGCCGCAGTCAAGAGACACAGACTAAAAAGACATTTGGAGCTGACTGTACTGTTTTATCAGTAACAATATCGATAGGGCTTGAAACAATTAAAGTGGAAACACTGGTCGCGGCTACTTTGTGAGTAGAGCACGGTCAATATCGACATCAGCAGATTGTTCAATTTGCTGTTCAGCAGATCCCAGCGTAAGTAGCCTATTTTAGGAAAACAAAAAACTATATGAATTAGTCGTGACATTTCTTTGGTTGGATTCGTATATTAAATTAATAAACACCACGCTTGGCTATATATGGGATCGCCTTTCCAATAATTGGAAGAACGAAAATATTTTTTTTTTTGTTGACGTGACGGTTGTTTCTTTTGTTTTGTTCGTTCGTAGTTGGTTCAAATTACATGACACTGGCCAGAATAATGTATTAAAAAGACGATTGAAAAAAAAATCATAGGTTCAAATCATTTCAAATCGGTTTGTTTGGATGGAGTTGTGGCGTTTGTTTCGCCTTTGGAATGCCTAGAATCGTAAATAACGTTTGGTAGTTTGGGTGTTGGGTGTTGTGGTAAAGGAAACGGTGAGCTCGGGATTTAAGTAAAAACATTTCTACTCTCTCTAACTTATAAAAGAGAACATCTGTCTGTATGTTGAAAGTAAGTCTGTCTAATGTTTGAAGTAAAATCAGGAACCACTCAACATATTTTGATGCGGTTTGCACCAATGGAAAGAGTAGTTCTTGAGGCTCACTATAGGCAATATACCATCACGCTAAATAGCCATAGGGCTGAGCTGTATCAAAGAAAGTATAGTATGGACAAGTCGATACTATCATATTTATTTTCTTATTTCGTTTTGTTTATAGACGTCCGGAAATACCAACCTTCCGGCTATAAATCCAGACGTCTATCCCTGCACTCTTGCGAGTGATCATGTATGCCAGATCGAGGGCCCATAGCTGTACCCGTTCTTCCGAAAAAATCCCATGGGAAACACAGACTGAAGCCTTTCCCCAGCCTATCCGAGCCACCACCCGTCCACCCGAAGGAACCCCCGACCGAAGCCGAGAGCCGGGGATGAAGCCTTCACTGCCACTGGGGTCCGCACCCTATCCAACAACAGCCTGTGCCCAGGGCCGCAGCGTTTTGTTCTAGCCGCAGCTTTTGTTTTCACCAGCTATGCGTGGAAGTGCATATATAATGACCACCACCTAATGTGTACCGGGGATCCACCGGTCTCAAATGACTTACAGCGTCATTAACTCGTGAGAAGTCCAACCCACATCCACATTAAGTGTGTGTTGCACCGACATGCCGATCTACCGTATTCGCATGTCTACCAATTATCCACATTGGTTACGGAGCTCTAATTGGCTCAACACACGCAGCTTTCGCTACTTATTCCCGTATTGATACATTGAAGGACGTACCACAACCCCTGCGAAACTAACACCAGTGTTCCGTGCAGAAGCACGAAGCATTCTGGGGCTGAGTATAGTATGAACAGGAGGGAGAGAGAAAATATAAGAGAAGAAATCGTTTATTTGCGTTTAATCGGATATGCTATTAAACTGAGTCTACCGCGAGCGAAGCCGCGGGCAAAAGCTAGTATATAATAATAAATAAATAATGAAAAAAAAGGCCCTAGTAGTCGTGGGACTACCGGTAGACATTGACATGAAATCATGGGTAGCCACAGGTGGAAGGGGGCTGAGTGACTCTAGCACCAAAAAACTAAAAAAAAAACCTTAAAAAAACAACAAAAATTTAAATAAAAATTAAAAAGAACTCTAAAACTAAAACTCTCGTCGAGACCTATCTTTTCCTCCAGCGGATGAGTAGTCTGGTATCAGAAGTTTCAGAGATATTATGCCCGAAAAAAAAAAGTTTTATCAGGTCGAGACTTATCATTTTCCATACAGGAATGAATAGGCTGGGATCAGTAATTTCCGAGATATGCCCTCTCAAATTCTTTTTCCTTTTTTAGGGTCCCGTCGCAAAACCCTTATGGGATCGCTCTGGTGTCTGTCTGTCTGTCTGTCTGTCTGTCGGTCACACGCAGATATCTCCGGATCTACTGAACTGATTTCGATGAAACTAACGCCAAATTATGTATAATTTTTGCCGCTAGATATTTAATGTATAAATTTGTCTAATAGTCTTGTGGAAAGTATAGGGTACCCCAAAATGTGAAAGAAAAATAAATTTTGTTTTTTTAAATAAATCAAGTTTCATGTCATTCTTTAGGTATTGTTAAGGCAATTCCAAAAATATATAACTTTGTTATAATCAATAAGTTTGCTTTAACAAATATTTCGTTTAAAAGTTGACAAAAAACTGCAGTTTTGTCGCCGAAATTTGACCTATTATGGATTGTTTGAAAATTATGAAAAAAATAAACAATATAGGCATTCTTATGTAGTTGTGCACAAAACTATTAATTTTGCTCAAAATGTCATACATTTTGAGATAAAGTTAAATGTCTGATCAGCCAAAATTTCAATTTTGCGTGTTACTTTTTACTCACCAGCTCAGGCCACCGATACGTAGCGCTGTGATTAATAGCCTAAAACCATCCTTAGAAGTGAAAAATTGAAATATTGAAAATTTTATGTAAATGTATAAAGTGGTTCTCGAGTTATAAGAATATTCATATATTAACGTACGTTACATGGTGAGTTGACTGCAGAAACTCGCTTTATTTATTAGGAATTATCTACCAAACGAAATCACTTAATGGCACCTAATTACGACAGAAAAAAATATGCTTTGCTCGTACCGGCTACACTGAACTAGACGGAAACAACAACGATTTACATATTAGAATGTAACAGTAATACATAAGTAAATCAGTGAAATGTATTAAAATTGCATAAGCGCGGCTCTCTTTATGGCCACTTGGAGAATCGGTGATCAAAAATAGCGCTTGAGATGTGGCGCCCTCGGACAACCGTGGAGGAAGTCGCCATAATTATAGAAACGGAAGACGGCTCGTGATAGAAGCGATGATCTCGTCGAATCTACGCGCCGTGAAGATTGGGTGAAAAGACATTTGGTCTTAGACTAGATCTTCAGTCATATCGTCAGCCTCGGTAACTCAGTGGTGCAGTCAGTCGACTGTTATTAAGCACAACTGGGCGCGGTCAGTATTTAGATGGATGACCGACCGCTCGACCGTTGAGTCTGACCGTGGTTCGGATTCCACGTAAAACTGTAAGTCCCTTTCCTTCTTACCTTACTAGGTGGTACGGTTTATCCCGCCCGGGTTGGTACCACCAACACACTGAATTAAACGTCGGTCGAAACGGCTATGTGCATAGTCCGTGTTTTCCGTCCAGTTCAGTGTGGCCGACATGAAATAAAAGGAAGCACTGATATGGCACTAAGTTCACCCGGTGTTATGGGCTGACATTACGGATGTTGTAGGTGATGCAGTCAACCGTGTCAGTTACCATGAAAAAAACTAGACTTTGGTCGTGCCGGCTACATTTAACTGGACAGAAAACACGTGTATGGTGTTGAATTATAAAGCCAGTAGACAAGATACCTTATTTCTGCTAAATTTGCAATGTTTTCTTCGTGTAAATAGACACTAGTGTCACCTAGTGGCGGAAGAAATCATTAACGAACGCGTCCGGAACTTGCCAGATGAAGCGTAACAGTCTACCTACCGGCCGGACACAGTTTCGCGCGCAGCGCGTATCGCTTGCACTCACCGCGATTTGATACTGTCTAGACACATTTTTTTTTAAGTCCACTGCACGCACTGCATCTAAATGTCCATGTAGAACGTCCGCATGCCCCGCACATAACACTGTCGTCCGTTACAATACAACACGTATAATTTTTATAGGTAGCCATTTTCTTCGACCGACCTTCGTTCAGTGATGGTGTACCAATCCGAACGAGTTAACCCCAACCAGCTAAATATGTACACAGTAAGCTAAAGGGACGACACAACAGTTTCAAGTAGAATCCGAACCACTGTCAACTTCAACGGCCACCCATCCAAAGCCTGACCGCACCCTAGTAGAAAAAAAAATTATATATTTTATTTTTATTTTATCCGGTATGGGTTGCTGAGTCGGAGGGGCCAGAGCGCATGCTCCGACCAGCCAATATCACCTACGAGAAGGTAGGTGCCATACCGGAGACTTCCCTGGATTGCTGGCTATATTGGACTAGAGGAGAACACAGCCGAGGCTTTTATGCGGCCATCTTACATCCAGCAGGTCTATTCTTGTAAATTCTGACAGCGGAATCAGCGCTGTTGTGGCGCTGAGAGCCACTTACCAAAGCGGCTCTCAGCGCCACATCAGCGCTGATTCCGCTGTCAGAATTTACAAGAATAGACCTGCAGTACGGTGATAACAACCCAGTCGGCTACAATTTGAGCCTACCACCTAGTAAGGGGCAAGGGAAGGGACCTACAGTTTTACACCAGTTCCGAACGGTGAAGCAGTAGGTGTAGGTATGCACGTAATTTTTTTCGTAAGAAAAAACTCATTGGAGCACGCCGACCGGATTCGAACCTCGGACCTCTCGCATGAGAAGCCGATGCCCAAACCACTCGGCCAGCCGCCGCTTAAAAATGTAATTAAATGAAAGTGAAACAGTGTATACGGGACCCTCGGCACGTGAACATGGTTCACTTGACCACTTTTTTTTTTAAACGGTTGAACCGATTTTGAAAATAAAAAAAATATTTCAGAAAGAGAAATTTTGTTTTACGGAAGGACCCAAATTTCTAATCGATCTGACCAGTAGTTTAGGAGTTATAGGCATTTATTGATTTTCAATGCCTTTTCTGTAAAGGCTATGACGTCATCAATTGTTCATAATATTATTAATTGACGTTGCTATAGGTGGAAGGCGGCCGAGTGATCACCTGACACCTGGTTTGCTGGGATTGATTGACCGGTTCGTGAGATAGTGGTATGCCGAAAGTACATTAAAAAATTACGGTCCATTTTTGCAAATGGCACCGGGTAGGACATTACAATATGGATTCCATGTCAAAAAAGAAGAGCATCAGCGAACGCTCGTCAGAAGCGAAGCTTCTTACACACACATACACAGATTTGAGCGTGAAGGTTGTGTGATGCAGATAACGGACAAGAACAGTGACGGGTTTTCTCGGTTTACTCCCCATCGTTGGGCGACTTCCATAAATGTTTGGGCTACTTCAATAAGAAATTTAATTGCGCGACTTTGGTCTACCTGAAGGTTGATTTTCTGCGACATTACAATCTGGCCATCTGGCAACCCTGCGCTAAACTGACGATGGTAGAAGAGCGTTTCAACTAAATCTTCCCTTCGCCGTTATGTTGGCTCCACTGTCAGTGCTTAAATTCGTGTTGCCAGATTGTGAAGATTATATTACCTAATAATGTAATCGGTATTTACCGTATAATAAATACGATACATACCGATAATTACGGGTAAATCTGTACACATAGCAACCCTCAACGCTGTTTTGACAGATAGACAGTGGAGCCAACATAACGGCGAAGGGAACTTTTAGTTGGAACGCTCTATAGACGAATTGTAATTCGCAGAGGCTCCCGTCAGCCAATGACTGACAGGACACGACAACTTTGAAGGAGCATCTGTCTACTCTGGTCTCTGGATTTCATGCGAACCAGCAGATGGAAAGGTCGGCTCTATGCCTCTCTCCAGCCAGTAGAGATCCCTTGTAAGCCATGCTTTTCAAAATTGAATCAATACCCCAAAAAGGAGACCTCCATTATCTGTCGTATGCGCCTAGGGCACTATTGTACCCCAGTTTTCTTATCTAAGTTTGCATATTAGAGACTCCTCCATTTGTGAATATGGCCACGGAGAGTTACATAGATCTTGGTCACATTTTCTTGTCATGTCCTCTACAACACAAAAATCCTTCTTTGTACGATCTTATCTTATCAAGTTATCATTGCCTTTTATCCTTTTATAATAGATACTTTAGTGTAATTCATTAGAAAGAACCAAATTGGTCTCTGATTATTCTATATTTATTTACATTGTATTTATAAATTTTCCCGGTTCTGAAATGTCCTAGATATTATGTGTATTTATATGTTTTTTGTGTGTTGTCAAGACTCTGTGTTCAGTTTGAATTTCTTCTTTTCATTTAATTGCCCGCATATGACCAGGTATCCTCACTTACATGACACTGGCAAAAATGTCTTAAAAAGAGGATAGCAAAAAAAACACTTTGAAGAAAACATGGCTGACCTTTGTTGACACGAAAATAATTCCTTATTTTTGTAATAGCGTGATTATACGAATTTCCGACTATATGTTATCGACTCAAAATCAATATTTTTATGCTTTTTTTTTATTTGAGATGCCTTTCAATTGAGTGTGCCGTACCGTACCCCTCGACGAAATTATTACTACAGATTTTTAAAAAAATTGGTTGTCTGTAAAGTCGGTTTACGGACGATAGTTTTGATGACATCATAAAGTATATAAAGTGCGAAGTCAGATACAAAATCAGTTTATAATACTTTATCGTGCTTAGAAGTTTAATTCTTAAATCGCAAATGTGAGTACTTTAAAAACTAATAATATTAAGAAGAAAAGCTGTCAGACAGGGGTAAATTTTACCCCTGTCTGACAGCTTTTCTGAAAATTTAAAAAAATGAAAATTTTATAAAACCGGTTACCCGACAGCCTCGGTAGTGGATTACCGGCGACACCGCCTCAGCGCCTCACCACCCCGCTGTGTCAGAGGAGGGACAAGTGACGTCGCGCGTCCCTGTCAACACGCCTCGCCCTCCTCGCGGTGTGGCCGGATCCAGTGACAAGACCTGCTGCTTCTTTCGCAACCAGCGCACCCAATCCACCACGGTTCGCTGATCCATCGCCCGCGTCTGCCGGTGAGGATGACGAACCAGGGACACACCCCGCCACACCAGCTACGACGGCCTACGTGTCTAGTACCACCACCTATCGCTCGTAGCTTGTCTCGCGTCGTCCCGGAGAGCGCCGTAGCCACGGCCTGCACCCACCGGCGTGCTTGGAGGCCTGCCTCCCGCCGCCGGCAGATATTTACCGTTTTTATTTAGATTTTTATAATTTTTTTTTATTTTTATAAGTTTTTGTAGAATATAAAATATGTAAAATTAATTTAAGTACATGATAAAAATGTGAAAATAAAGATTAATTATCAATATAATTTTGTGTATTTTTATAAGTTTTTGTAGAATATAAAATATGTAAAATTAATTTAAGTACATGAAAATATAAAAACTCAGAGCAGCGCGGGAATTTACTTAGCGGCTCCCGACCCCTTTAAGTAAGTAAACGGAAATTATATTTGACTTTTTAAGGGTCGGGATTTTTTAAGGGTCGGGATTTTTTTAAAGGTCGGGATTTTTTTAATTTGTAATTTAACTTTTTATATACAAAACAGAAATTACCTGCACTACCCATCTACCATACTCACAATCCCAGGCATGATTGGCTGATAATGCCTTTAGGCATAACGCCATCTACATATTATCAAAGTGCATACTACAACGTTACAACACTTACCTAACTGCGAAGCTGAAGTATTTCATTTACTATTGACGCTAGATATTGACGCTAGATGTCGCTCCATGAAATCTTCAACTACTGTTGAGCAAATTCGCTTCGATAGGTACATGATCGGTGTTACCGAGTTGTATGACAAGCATGCTCCCATACGACCCATTAAAATGAGGCATGCTCCTGCACCCTGGCTTACCCGTGCTATTCGGTCTATGATGGCGAAACGTGACGCATTAAAACGCAAACATAAGCTACAGCCTACTGACGAGAACTGGAACCGATACAAGTGTGCGAGAAACCGGTGCAATAAGATGTGTAGAGATGCAAAACGTCGCCATATACACGAATCTATAGATAATACTTCTCCCAGTGATATGTGGAGGTTTTTAAAAACTCTTGGTGTTGGAAAAACCACCTCTGATGTGAATCCAACTTCAATGGACATCAACGGTATTAATAGCCATTTCTCATCATCTCCCGTGTCTGTAGATCCCTTAGTTAAAGCCAACACGTTAAGACAGATACTCTCTGTCACTATCCCCGACATTGATGAACCTTTAGAATTTACCCCGGTCTCCGACTGTGAAATTAAAAAGATTATTCTCTCGATCAAAAGCAAGGCAGTGGGTTGTGATGACATGAGTCGGGATTTATACATACCGATACTAGATAATATTCTGCCTGTAATATCTCACATTATCAACTATTCTCTAGAATCGGGGTGTTTTCCCGACTCATGGAAGAACGCCTACGTTATCCCTTTACCTAAAAAAAATTCCCCTTCACAGGCTAGTGACTACCGGCCCATCTCTATTTTACCCTTTTTGTCTAAGGTTCTTGAGCGAGTTGTACACCGCCAGCTATCAGTTTTTATTTCCAATCACAATCTTTTAAGCCCGTTCCAATCGGGTTTTCGCCCACACCATAGCACCACCTCTGCCTTAGTTAAAATCACAGATGATATTCGCCACGCTATGGACAGGCGTGAACTCACAATTCTGGTCTTGCTTGACTTTAGCAGTGCCTTCAATACCGTCGATTATGACATTCTCTTAGCTATTCTTAATTCCTTCAATATTTCACAGTCGGTGATCGGTTGGTTTTCATCGTATCTGCGTGGCCGTCGGCAGCGAGTACGAGCAAACAATGTCTGCTCTGACTGGTGTGATATCACAGCCGGCGTCCCACAAGGTGGCGTTCTTTCACCCTTATTATTCTCCGTCTTCATCAATACTATTGTGGTGTTGCTTATGTGTCAATACCATCTTTATGCAGACGATCTCCAACTGTATCGGCACTTTTCTCCTGAAAATATTGGGACAGCAGTGGGACTTATGAATATTGACCTTGACACTGTCCTAGACTGGGCTGTTTGTCATGGTTTACTGGTCAACCCCAATAAGTCACAAGCCATCATTATGGGTACAACCAAATTATTAACCAAACTAGATCGTAGTGCACTACCACCACTGGTTTTCAATGAAATAGTCATTCCATATAGCAAAACTGTAAAAAATCTTGGTCCGCAACTTGACGAATCGCTGACCTGGAATGGGCAGGTTAGTGAGGTTAGTCGCAAGGTGTTTGCTAGCTTTCATTCTCTGAAGCGCCTACAAAATTTCATTCCTACTGCAACTAAAATCACGCTAGCGCAAACTCTTCTCATTCCTATAATTGACTATGCAGATGTATGTTATCTCGACCTCAACGAGGATTTGCTTAACAAACTCGACCGTCTTCTCAACCTGTGCATTCGGTACATCTACGGACTGCGCAAGTATGATCATATCTCCGAATATCGCGTTCGTCTACAATGGCTCGACATTCGGCGCCGTAGAAATTCTCACGTTCTCTCTCTTCTATTCTGCACGCTGAATGACATTGGGGCCCCTGAGTACTTGCGGGATCGATTCCAATTTCTCTGTGCACATGGACTTCCTCTGAGATCAACCGATTCTCGAGCACTCGCCATCCCTTCTCACTCCTCCACTTCCTACTCTGACTCGTTCACCGTGAATGCAGCACGCATGTGGAACTCGCTACCCCTCGATATTCGTCTGTCCTCGTCAGTATTTGTGTTTAAAAAGCGTGTTCTGACGCACTTTTTGGAACTTCAGAATTATTAACTAGCTCTTGAAGGTCTATTCTAAATATTGGTCAATTACTTTTTTAAAGTCGGATGAGTATTTTCGGAGATAACCTCCTACATCCAAGCTTACAAACTTTATTCATTAGTGTTCATGTAGATAAATGTTTTAGAGTCTATTGTTACCTCCCCTGTATATGTTATTTATAAGTATGTATGTTTATATATCATATATATTGTATATATTTATATATATATATATATGTATGTTTCTCATTTTTTTGTTTTTGTGATTTATTATCTGTTTAAATTATATGTCTATATTTTATCATCCATCATTCATTTATTTCTTCTCTGCCACTCCACACTTTTTCACAATAACCCAAAGGTTGGCTGGGGGAGAACGCCTACGGTGTTAAGCTGTACCTTTTGCAAAAAACTTCAAGTGCAATAAATATATTTTGATTTGATTTGATGATCGATTAGCCCGGGTGGTTAAGACGTCTGGTCGGTGATGGTGGCAGGGACCGCGGGTTCGAGGCTCGCAAAAGACGGACAAATATATTTTGTATTTCCTACTATTGTATATGCCTCTCTATCGCTTGTTACGCGCTCTCGCTTGCACACATAGGTTCAGATGGAACGTGACACTTCTTCGTGCGTGCAGCCGGTCTTCATCAATTTATAAGACGTGACATCATCACGTAAAAAACCCGACACCTTAAAGAGTAAAACATTATTTCCGTTTAGTTACTTAAAGGCGTCGGGGGACCGCTAAGTAAATAACCCTTCTAGATACATACATACATACAGACAGACGTTCCCTTTTATAAGAAGTAGAGATTGTAACCTAACCTCTCGCGCGAGTCCAGTAAATAGAATAATTCTGAACCGCAGCGGGCTCTTTGAGCTTGCATTGTGCGGTCAGAAGGTCATCTTCCTTCGTGACTACCCAATAGAGTCGACCGACGCTAGCTCCATAAGCCGCGCAGTTCTTTTCTCCTTCTATAAGCGCCTTAACTCGCTCTGTCGACGTTGAATCTAAAGGTCAAAATTGAAAAAAAAAATTACAACGTTTTACTTTACTTTTTTTAGTTGTTTTTATGAAAACTGACACGGTTGGCTACATCACCTACAGGCTGCAACATCCGTGATGTCAGCAGTAATCGATGTTGTGATGCAAGAGCTCCGGTAAATTACAGCACAACACCGACCACCACTTTTAGCAAAGTATTAGGACAAGATTGACTGATATCGGCTATATCAGTCGATTATTACTTAGTTATAGTGAAATGTAAGTAAGTAATCAATCGAATACTTAATCGTAATCGAACCGGATTGTAAAAACAAAATTGGACAAATTCAAGCAGTAATACGAATAATGAATAAAAAACAAAAAATAAAGCATAAAGAATGAAGAACGAAGAACGAAGAAAGAAGAACGAATAATCTATCTATACATCTATCTATCTTCTTCTATACATATAGTAAAATCGTAGAGGTACCGTGTCTGTACATTAAGTATTTTTGCAAAACAAAAACAGGGAGATGGAAGGAATAAGAAATAGAACGTAAAAATATATTTTTTTGAAATTTTTGTCTGTTTGTCGGTTTGTCGGTTTGTCGTTCGTTTACTCGCGCATCACGCAAAAACCACTCATTGAATTCAAAATCTAATTACTAAAAAATATGAAGCTTTATTCTGAGTAACATTTAGTGTTTATTTCATCAAAATCAACCCACAGAATCAAAAGATATTAATTTTTTAAGTTTAGTTAGAAAGTATATTATAGCAACACGCCACCGCCGTGGCAGCGCCGCATCGCGGCGGCGCGGCGGCGAGCGTCGCGCGGATCTTTTGTTTAGTGTCTTGGAAAAGAAACACGGCTGTAGACTGGTGAGCGATAAGTCAATGGGTGAGGGTGAAAAATTTCATGTGCGCAGTTTTTATCTGTTTTTGTAATTTATATTACTCAATAAAAAAACACATATTTTTTATGATATTTCGACCAATTTGTCGTCTTCAGATAAAATTGTTTATATATTTAATAAGTCAACAAATGAATTATAGATGGCGTTGTTATCTGGTAATTAGATTTATGAGTTCTTTTATCCCGTGTTTTCTGTTCCCTTCATTTAATTTTTAGGGTTCCGTATCCGGTACGGGACCCTATTACTAAGCCTACGCCGTCTGTCTGTCGGTCTGTCTGTCTGTCCGAGGGCTGTATCTCTTGAACCGTAATAGGTAGCCCGTTGAAATTTTCACAGAATATGTGTCATTATGTTCGATATAACAACAAATAATAAAAATAGGAAAAAGTAAAAAAATCACGGGGGTTCCCATAGAACAAACCAAAAAGTGTATGCGCGCGCGCCATCTACCGAATAGATTATGAAGCATTTTAACTAAAATATTTAACTAATATGAAGCATTTCATAACACGCCATAGATGGCGTGAGTGGCGCTAGCCATGACATGGCGATACGGAACCCTCGGTAGCTCAGTGGTGCGGTCGGTCGACTGTTAATAAGCAACCCTGAGCGCGGTCTGTACTTGGATGGGTGACGGCTCCACCGTTGGAAGCTGACCGTGGTTTGGATTCCACGTTAAACTGTAGGTCCTTTCCCTTCTTACCTTACTAGGTGGTAGGGTTTATCCCGCCCGGCTTGGTACCACCGCACTGAATGAAACGTCGATCGAAACGGCTATGTAAATAGTTCGTGTTTTCTGTTCAGTTCAGTGTAGCTGACATGAAATGAAGGAAAGCACTGACATGGCACCCAGCTCACCCGGTGTTATGGACTGACATCACGGATGTTGTAGGTGATTGTAGCCAACCGTATCATTTTCCATGAAAAAAAATGTTTTTTATCTTCTAGCGTGTTATGTGGGGCCACGAGGTCTGCTGAATTCTGAAGTGGGCGTGGTCGTGCCTTAGGCTTCTGTGGACTGCGGAGACTGAAGATTGATGACTTCGGAGGGGTTTCGGTGAAGCCGTTGCCTATGAGCTCTGCTGAGCACGAGGACCGCAGGGGTTTTCTACTTCTAATATAGTTTACAGAGAAGCGTTATTGTAGATAATCAATTACCATTGGTTGTGGCTTGACTTATGTAGGTCATTATCGAATCAAGATTATAACCTCCCCAATTAACAAACACTAAAACAATTGAATCATACTAACAAACGGACAGACAGAGTCACGTTGCGTTTTATAACAGGCTGAGAAAGATCAAGTCCACGCGTACGTAGTCGCGGGCACAGCTAGTAAAGAATAAAGTTACACAAATCTTAGTATATGTACTTACTCGCTTGACTGCAGCAAAATATAAATCCCAATATTACGAAACAAGGGGCAAGTCTCGACATGTCTGTTATTTTACTGAAAAAGAAATAAATGAAACCGTTTTAAAAAAAAGTACCTACTTAGTAGACACTAAAAATCGCTAAAATCGCGAACTAACGGCTAGTTCTGATTTTTTAATATGTTGTTGGGACCACTACCAGTAGTGTATATCCAAGTTTGCAGCTTCGAAAGACCTGTGCTAACTTCGCAGCACTCGAAAAACCGCGAAATTTTCGCACTTTTTTTTTATATTTTCAATATAAGTCCTAAACTATGCGTTTCTATATAAAATATTTATTACGTTTTTAAACTAGACTAAAATTGCTACAATTTGAGATCAGAACCAGCTCTGTAGGTTCAATACTTACCGAGAAACAGCTGTCCAAAATTGATATTTTTTTCCAAAAAAGTGAAATTTTAAGATTTAGTCAATTTTTGACTCCGATATCGGGGAAAATACTCATTTTACGGGTTAAATTATAAGAAAAATGTTGTAGCAAATGTAATTAGCCTTAATTCAAGCAAAGAACGACGTCTGTGGACTATATAGTTTACTGACAAATCTTAAACGTCCAAAAAATGGAAAAACTGATTTTTTCTCAAATTTGCTCTGTTTAGTTCTCACAATGATTTGAAAGGAAAAACCATGTACTCTGTTTAGTTCTCACAATGATTTGAAATGAAAAACCATGTACTCTGTTTAGTTCTCACAATGATTTGAAAGGAAAAACCATGTACTCTGTTTAGTTCTCACAATGATTTGAAAGGAAAAACAATGTACGTCCACAAGAAATATATATTTAAAGTATTAATATTGAAAATATTTATTAAGCATATTTACAAAGCATCACAATGCCATTATTAAGGACATTAATTTTGGTTTGAATAATTGTTAGAATTGTTGAATTATGGAAGTGAGTTTGTATAAAATAGTTCGAATTTAAAATGAGTGTGTCGAAAGAAAATCTTAAAATTTCATTTTTTTGGAAAATATTGTAAATTTTTGGAGAGCTGTATCTCGGTAAGTATTGGACCTACAGAGCTGGTTCTGATATCAAATTGTAGTAAATTGAATCAATACTAATAGTTTAATATATATTTCTTGTAGGTGTACATGGTTTTTCCTTTCAAACCATTGTGAGAACTAAACAGAGCAAATTTGCGATAAAGGTAGTTTTTCCATTTTTTTGATTTTTAAGATTTGTGAGTAAACTATATGGTCTACAGACATCGTTCTTTACTTAAATTAAAGCTAATTACATTTGCTACAACATCTTTTCTTATAATTTTACCCGTAAAATGAGTATTTTCCCCGATATCGGGGTCGAAAATTGACGAAATCTTAAAATGAAATCTGAACTAGCCGTTAGTTTGCGATTTTAATGTTAGATATGACTGGCCTACTACAAAAAAACGAAGCAAATAACAAAGAAGGTTGTTCGAAAATATTCGATCACCTATTATTTAATTATTAGCGTGTATATGTCCCAATCGATTCTTATAGCACGTTTCTTGTATGGGGTCCCCCTTTGGCACATCCGGCATAATAACACAATTAATGCCCTTCATGCAAATAACACATTGTAAAGGTATGAGGTACCTTATTAGGTGGTAGGCTCAAATCGTAGCCGACTGAGTTGGTTGGTACCACCGAACTGGATGTAAGGTAAGATGGTCTCGCGTAGCTGCCTCGGTTGTGTTCTCCTCTAGTCCAGTATAACCAGCGATCCAGGCAATTCTCCGGTATGGCACCTACCTTCTCGTAGGTAGTCTTGGCAACTGAGTTATTGCCCGCGAAAACAGAGTCGCATCAATTCAGTGATTCCATCTAAAATAAAATTCCATCTATTCTTGAACCGCCCGGCATCCTTAGAGATGATGGTAAAAGACCGGACGATATCACCCTCTTACCGTGGTCGCAGGGGAGAGCTTTAGCGTGGGACTTTACATGCACGGACACGCTCGCTGCCAGCTATGTCGGGGGGTCTTCACGCATTGCGGGCTTCGCTGCGGCAAAGGCTGAGGCCCACAAACATTCCGTATATAGCGGTTTAAAGGACAGATTTGAGTTCCTCGCCTTTGCCGTGGAGACGCTTGGTCCATGGAGCATTGACGTGTGTAAGGTCGCCCGCAAAATTGACAAATTGGCATAGAATGTTCAGGTGATCGGCGAGCTGCAGCATTTTTCCGTCAGCGTGTTTCTATCGCCATTCAGAGGGGGAATGCTGCATCCGTCCTTGGAACAATGTGCTTGGCCCCTATAGAGGAAATCTTTTATTTATAATTACTATATTGTGTGATAATAAATAATAACGTTGCATACATTCAGTGATTGAGCGATTCGAATCTTTTACTCTTAGCTCGACGGTACGACGGTACAGTTTTACTGATTCGCTTCGCGGCGCGGTTCGGTCGGGCAGTCATCAGTCAGCTCCGTCCGCTCGCTCGCTCGCTCGCTGTCAGACAAGTAAATGAAATGAAATGAAATGAAATATGTTTATTTATCTTATTTACACGATTATACAATTGAATGAATAACTTAACTTAAATTTAAAAGAAAAACAATAAGATAAATGGGTGTCTGTCTCAGCTTATTGCTGCGACAGCGGGCGAGCCTTCTGCCGCAGCACTGATTTTCAGACAAACCCCTCGTTTCATTATATATTATTTAAAAAAAAAACGTAGCAAACACAATTGCGATAGGTAGTACGATATACTCACATATATACAAAATAGTTTACATATAATAAATAACGCACACATCTGAAAAATTCATAATAAATTTATATTGATAAATATATATGTATTTACACACAAATAAGACTAATTAATGGGAATAATTAATTAGTAGGACTAAACTAAAATTATAATAAAACAAAAATGATGTTAGTATTAGTTTTTTTGGTTTTCTAGCAACCACTTCTTGCACGATATTTTGAATGCGCCAATCCCAGACATTCCTCGGGTGGGGGAAGTACTCGATCAGTTCGTTCGATTCGAGTCTCGCTCTCGCTCGCTACCTACTCTAGTGAGCGAGTGATTGATCGCACGCGCACGCGGTACGTTATGTGTCAAAATGAGTCACTGATCCGAGTGATTGATCCGGATCATTTCGCTGATCAATCCGAATTGATCCGAATCAGCTGAGTGACCGAGCAAGCACAAGACAACTAGTAGGTGGTATTGTCTGGTCGGAGCACGTGCTTTGGCCCCTCCGACTCAGCAGAGGGCCTAGTCCGAGTTTACGTGACAGCTACGTAAACATCAAATACCGATCGAATTAAGTTTTTATGTATGGAGCTCTCTAGTGGCGCCGCGGTGAGCGTATTGTGCTCCCATACATAAAAACTCAATTCGATCGGTATTTGACGTTTACGTAGCTGTCACGTTAACTCGGACTAGGCCCTCGGGTGATGTTGTATGGGGGCTAGTGTCCGGTTGTTCTGCCAAGTGATCTGTATTTATGCGAGGCGTATTTGATATTTCGACAATGCGTTATAGAAATGTGCAGCATTTTACGTTTTGGCCGTAAGCACTATCTCACGGCGTGATTGTGAATCTTTCTGTTGGTTATGTCGCTAAGCGTTCTAGATTTATTATGAACTAGCTGCAGTGAACTGGTGGCGTGCCTTGGGAGAGGCCTATGTCCAGCAGTAAACCGAAACAGGCTGATGATGATGATGATGATGATGAGCTGCAGGACCCGGCTCCGCTCGGGTGCAGTTCGATGTTTGCCAGTTTGTAACGTTATTGAATAATTTTGTAGCTAGTAAGCTTGATCACAGCTTCTAACGTCTAATTGTGTAGTGCATTACAACTGCTACGCGAGGGTCTCTTTATGACCTCGCGTAGCAGTTTGTTGTTGGTGTTTGTTGTTGTTGATGTTTGTTGTCCTGGCCCCAGGAGCGAGCAAGTACAGGTTGCGCGCGGAACTCACGCGAGAGCAGGCGACGTAAAGCTGTCCGTGAGCGAAGCACTCACCGCGCAGGTGTCTGTCTACTTTTAGGCGAGTCCCACTACACAGCTTAGGTGGATTTACATTTCTAAGTAAAACTATTGGTGCGCCGACTTTAAGATCGAGCTGGTAGATGGGTAGACCGGACGGGTTGAGAGAGTTCAAAAACTCAACAGGATAGTGAACAGCTTCTTGAAGATCAACGACAGTGTCCACATATTTGTATATACTGGACGGCGCTTCGAACATCTCCAGAATATAGTCATTAATCTGCTTGACACTTTCTTTGGTTGATGCCAAGACTGCTCGCTCCCTGAACCAGGACAGAGAATTTTGGGAGAGGTGAAGATAGAGATATAGAAGATAGAGAAGAGAAGATAGAGACAGAGATAGAGATATTTATCAGTGGGATAGGTTTTTTTGTTTTTTTTTTTTATGGAAACTGACTCGGTTGGCTACGTCGCCTAATAGAGGCCGACCGAACGTTCGGCTCCAAAAATGGAGTTCGGCTTGCGTTCGGCTACGGCCGAACTTAAGGTAGTGTTCGGCCTGAGGCCGAACCGAACTATGTATTAAATATTATGTGCTTTCCCTACGGATGGAGAGCCTTCTCTTCCTTCCTAACCACATGACATCACCCAAACGAGCAATTTTATGTACCTAGTAAGAAATAAGAATTTTGTAAATTTATTCCCGTTATTTAAATTACGCTGCTAGTTATTCTCCATGCTAATAAGTTTTAACAACTTTAGTTTCAAAAGCAAACAATACCAAGCAATACAACAGTTCAATCAGTATAATGTGTTGTGTGAACCTCTCCTAACCTAACATAACCTGAAACTTCACTTCTGAGTAGGAATCTTTATAACATTTTGTTGTTCATCACTCAATAATTACCAGCACACAATAAACCAGTGTCCTAATTCCTAATACAAACTCATTTAACAAAATTTGGGGACCTTTAAAAGAAATTTAGAAAGGTTCGCGATTAAGATTTGTGAGTAAACTATATGGTCTACAGACATCGTTCTTTACTTAAATTAAAGCTAATTACATTTGCTACAACATCTTTTCTTATAATTTTACCCGTAAAATGAGTATTTTCCCCGATATCGGGGTCGAAAATTGACGAAATCTTAAAATGAAATCTGAACTAGCCGTTAGTTTGCGATTTTAATGTTAGATATGACTGGCCTACTACAAAAAAACGAAGCAAATAACAAAGAAGGTTGTTCGAAAATATTCGATCACCTATTATTTAATTATTAGCGTGTATATGTCCCAATCGATTCTTATAGCACGTTTCTTGTATGGGTTCGCGTGTAAGGTTCGCGTTCGGGTTTGGCTTCCGCCGAACCTGAAAAATACGGGTTCGGTCGGCCTCTTACAACATCCGTCATGTCAGCCCATAACACCTTGGTGAACTAGGTGCCATGAGTCAGTGCTTACCTTCATTTTCATGTCGGCTACACTGAACTGGACGGAAAACACGAAATATTTACATAGCCGTTTCGACCGACACGTTTCATTCAGTGCGCGCTGGTAACAACCCGGGCGGGATAAATCCCTAACTACCTTACTTGTTGGTACAAGTAAGGTAAGACGGGATGGGACCTACAGTTTTACGTGGAATCCGAACCACGGTTAGGGATAGGGCGTAAAATTCGAGGTCTGTGGGGATAGGTGACGCTATCACTACAACATATTCTGCGAAAATTTTACCCGGCTACGAGCATTGGCAACGAGTAACTATCACGGTTCTAAAGATACAGCCATCGCTCGGACGGACGGACAAGCAGACTAGACGGCGTAGGCTTAGTGATATCCTAGGCTTAGAAACCCTAAAAATCGGCTGTGCTCGTTAAATAGTTGGGAGAATTGCAAACTTCATACCTTGAGTTCTGTTTTACAAATTCCAATTTCTCATTGTTTTTATGTTAATTAAACATTCGCCACGCTAAATGCTTTTTAAATATATTATATTCCTAGTGGTATAAAATGTACAAACATAAACATGTTTAGAAATAAAGAAAAATTATAAATTGATGATAGATAATAGAAAATAATAACACAAAATTGACAGATGATAGAGAAACGTATTTTTTTATTTTTTTTATAATTTTTTTTTATTATTTATTTTTTTGCAATTGTATTTTTAATACCTTGTGGCCAGTGTCACAGATACGTATTTAAGAAAATAAATACCATAGATAAAACTCTTTGATCTACGGCGACCAAAAAGTTAAACATGAGATATTTTATCTGAAAAAAGAAACATGATTTTATTTATAATGCTTGGGCAATGATATTATAAGTTAAAAAGAGAGGTAGATAGATTATCTGAGCTCCCAAGCGGCACATTAAATACAAGACCACAGTCCTGTTTGAAGTTAGTCGCGCACCGACAACGCACGCGTTCGGACCGCTAACCACGAGCCGCTAACACATCGAAAATGCCGTCGTGTGTAATGAGATTCTACACTAATTCTTCGAGAATCGCTACTAAAAGTCAAGGAATCACATATCATTTGTAAGTAGTACTATTTCCACCATTATATTTATAATTTTTCACAAATTCAAACATTACTTCTATAAAATATTGCGCATCAGAAAATATACTCCGTCTCTCTCCCTCCCGCGCTGTGCCCCCATGCGCGATCTCATTCCCACTACGCTGTGATGGCTATGATAATAGTGATGGGTCAAATCGATTGTTTAAAACCTATAAATTAAATTGCAATCGTAGAAATCCATACAGTTCATTCGTCCGGCAGTCGGACAATGGCGAATGTCACTTGGGTTGAAAATAAATAATTTACGAATGCAAACGCCGAAAAACAATTGAATGAATCGGAATCGCCGCGACTGTTCGAATGCATTGTGGAGAAAAATTCTAATAATTGGAATAAGACTCGTCGGCGCATCACTTTATATTTCTTCCTCTCAACTTTTCAAGAACCAACGTGCCGTGTGTCATGTCATGTGTGAGCACTGAATGTCATATAGAGAACCTATCTTTCCTACAATATCATTGTGCTGGGGCCACACTAAAGATTAATGCCATTAATTAACGTGTTGTTCAACGCGTCACGCTAGTGTAGCCACGTTCTTTCAACTGCATTGTAAATGGCGTTACGTTTGGCGTCACGTTAGGCGATAGCTCCGGTGGCGGTTTTTTGCACATTATGCTGGGGCCACACTAACGTAACGTCTAACGTCTATTTATTGCATTAATTATTGCATTAAACCGCGCCCAAATTCATGCAACTTCGATGTCCGTCTCTCCGTCTGTCTGCATGTCTGTCTGTCTCTTCGTTTGTATGTCACTGCCCCTTAACTTATAAACGGCTAGTCCTAGAAAATTTAAACTTTGTAGAAAAATAGTTCATTTTGTATCTGATACAACGCGTTAAAGTATGGCTACACTAGCGTCTGATGGCAAATGGCATTGTTTACTGCATTTCCAAGGTTTCATTTTGCAGTAACTCCAAGAACTCCAAAACTTTTTCTTTTGACCAATCTACACCGGCAGCCGCCATCTTTCTTGTTGAGGCAACAAGCAGCTGATAAAATAGTGTGGCCAATAGAGACAACGCGTTAATTAACGCGTTAAATCCCTGCTACTTATTCTATGTTTGAGATGGCATGCATTGAGCGTTGACATAGCAGCATTAGATTATTATTTTCATATGAAGTCAAACATGACTAAAGAATTAAAGATTATTTTTCATTTCCTTAAGAACGTTTATTATTACAAAATTTTGTGGCGACGAGTATAAAGAATGGGCGCGGAACAATTTGCACAATTTTTGCAAATACAGCAACAACAGATAACACAACTCCTACAAGCATTACATACATTACAAGCATACAATAAAAAAAAAGCATTAACCATTCCACAACAAACTACCTCAAGGAGCAACACTCCTGCCGAACAGGCTAGTACCACCACCAAACTAAACTTAATCAAAAGTTTTAAATGCGAAACATATGACCAAAGGTCAACTAACCCTGAAACGTTCACGGACTATTTTGAAGCGAAATGTCGTATATGGAATGTAGAAGACCCTGATACACGAAAAGAACTCCTGTTCTCTTGCCTATCACCAGAAACATACCAAGAACTCAAAATATAATTTGAAAACGCACATCCTTCATTCGATAGTCAATCCTACGAAAATGTTAAAACAAAGTTTCTCAACCTTCACCGCACAAAACGAACACGATTTAAGGCCCTCACAGAATTCTAGAACTGCACCAGGGAAACCAGCGAAACAATGCAACACTTTGCAAATAAACTAAAAGAAATAAGTCGCGACTGCGGGTATGAAGGCGAATTCCTTGACAGACAACTCCGGGATCGCTTTCCACAGGCCTTCAACACACACAGCTGGAAATCGAACTGAAACAAAAATGGCCAGACCTTTTAGAGACAAGTAACGACGGAACTTACAAAGAAACAACTTTTGCACAAATTTTCGCAACAGCTCAATCAAGAGAACTGGCAGAAAACGACACACCAGGAACAAGCCAAGAACGGGTGAAAGGAATATACAAACAAAAAAATATTTCACGAAAATCAACAATAAACAGATATGACACAGAACAGGGTAGAGATCGTCTATTCTAAAAGTGAACGCCCCTCCACAAATCTTTATGGTTTCAATGTGGGAGAGGAAATACCTATTGCAACACTTACTTGTGTGCGTGCGGCGATTTTACGATTCGCCCGCGCAACTAGTAGGTCAACTAATCGTGCGATCAGTACATGTATTGCCTTTGTATGGCGGAGAGCTCGCGCCTTGTATGGAACGACACATCCGCTCTGTCGTGCGGTTCCGTCATTAATACACTAGTTGGCCAACAGATCCAGCTAGATCGAGCCAGTGAATGAATCAGATTGAATGACCAATGACAAAGAACAAATTTGTGTGTATTGCCACGTATTGCGTCTGTAAACCTACTGTGCATGTGAGCATAAACAAAGTGGAGGGGAGTTCGTTTTAAAATTAGACGATCTCTACCGCCCAAGGTGAACCTCGAAACCTGCAAACAAATCAGTGTCTGCGTTGCGGTGGGATAGATCGTCATAACCTTAACGAATGTAAAGCACGAAATCACACATGCATTGCATGCAGCAACGAGGGGCACTATGAGAGTTGTTGCATTAAAAGTGGTAGAGCTTACTTGACATCACCACGAAAACAAAACACGCTAAAACGAAGTAGAAAACTTCAGAAAATCAAACAAGATCTAACTTCACTGACAACAACACTGAAAATTCATCCGACGACAGCGATAACGAGGACCACATGGTCAATATCATCAAAAGCTTGGGATACATAGGTAAGCGCATTGATGTAAAGATCGAAGGTCACACATTGACCATGGATTGGGACACAGGTTCAGACTATTCCATAATGAGCACTAAATTCTGGAAAAAAGTCGGGTCACCACAACTAACGAAAGCTCCGGGACTGAAAGCGTACATGGATCACAAACTGAAATCCAAAGGCCTAGCATTCGTCGACGTAAAACTAAAAGGGAATATCAAAACACTACCAGTCGTAGTCATCACCAAGGCGGAACCAATGCTGTTTGGATTAGATTGGTGCAACGCATTCGGAATGCAATTTCCTAAATATGTATATTCGATATCCACAACAAACGAGCAGACACTAAAAACAGTGCTCGATCAGCACAAAACACTATTTGACAATACACTAGAAAAGTAAATAATTTCAAAGTCAATATCCACATAAAAACAAACACGAAACCAGTTCACATACCGGCAAGACCCTTAAAATTTGGAATACAAAAAAACGTCGAATTCAAACTGGAACGACTGGTAAGGGAAGGAATCATCACAGAGATCGACCCAACGAAACACCCATCGAATGGGCAACACCCACAGTCAATGTTCTAAAACTTAATGGCCAAATAAGAATCTGTGGCGACTATCGTACCACGATAAACCCAGTGCTCATAAAAGAAAATCACCCTGTTCCTCTTTTTGATCAATTAAGGCGACAACTTGCTAACGGAGAGAAATTTACGAAGATTGATTTAAAGGATGCCTACCTACAATTTGAAATTGCAGAAGATTTCCAAAAGTACTTAATCATCTCAACACACAAAGGGTATTTCAAGTATAACCGAATGCCATTTGGAATCTCTACAGCACCTGGAATTTTTCAGCGATCCCTTGGAAAAGTCCTAGAAAACATCCCCAATGTAGCTGTTTATTTTGATTACATTGCCATAACCGGTCCTAACGATCAAGATCATTTATCAACACTGAATTATGTCCTAACAAAGCCAGAACAAGCTGGATTTAACCACTCACGCGTCGCACGCCGCGCGCGCGCCTATTCCGTGAGTGTCGCGGTGTTCGCGACTGCGACCGCATAAAGACGGGGTTACGAGAAATACGCTTCTTTTAGGAAAAAATATGTGAACACCTATAGCAAGTTTAGCATGGTTGTAATCGTTGTAAAATTTCCTACAAAGTTATGTATAATTATGATTGTACTCACCTTTTTTCTCTTTCAAAATCGTGGGTTGAATGCTGCACTTGGTTAGGTGATGTTTTATTACATCAACTCAGCGTGTTGAGGCATTTTCTAAACAAGATCTCAATACTCTATCACTGCACTATCAAATATGCACTCTACACTCAATTGCGCTTCTAAAAACACCAAATACGAAATATATCTTGCCTTCGGCGCTTGGGAAACATCGTTCGAACACGGGCACTCGCTCACCGCCATGACACTGAACTGACTGGCGTGGTTCAAATATTTTTTTCAACGAGAGACGATGCTGTCATCATTTGAACTATTGAATCAGATCGAAAGAGCATATCTTCACCTTATTTTAGAGGTAAAATAGAGCCTTATCCCAATATTAAAAGAGTGTATATTTATATGGCAAAGGTCGACTGCAGCGCTGGGACATACGTCTGTCCCAGCGCCGCACTGTGACCATTTTATCGCTGGGACATACGGTCGTCCCAGCGACGCGCGAATGGTTAGAGCAAACTTAAAGAAATGCACATTTTTACAACCCTCCATCGACTACCTTGGACATGTCATAAATTGCATCATCTGCATTGATCAGAGCCTTCCGAAGCAAAGAAAAAGCTTGGACACGATGGAAAATTTATGGTGGTGCTGATGACGATTTGGTGTTTTCTTCCCTTAGAAAAAAAAGTCAAAGATCTTATTGTCTCGTGTGAAAGAGATTATACAAAAAACATCGAAAATACCACTTCCCTAAAAAATATGAAGCCCTTTTGGCAATACACAACTAATTTACGTAAGAGTAGTTCCGGTTTTCCCTCCAAGATGTCTCTTGGAAATCGTTCAACTGTCAACCCAAAAGAAATTTGTGAAATGTTTTCAGAAAACTTCTTCTCTGCTTTTGAACCTCAACCCACTGTCTTGGATGACGTCTTAGATTATGAAACAATTAACAACCATGACTCACATTATTTTATTTATCTGTGCTCATATCTCAAGCCTTACTTTTGACGAAACGTCAGTCTCGAACTTGCTAAATAGCCTCGACATTAATAAAGGGCCAGGTCCTGATAAAATTAGTCCTATTTTCTTAAAAAACACTAGTCGCGCTATTAGCAAACCTCTATGTATAATTTTCAATAAATGTTTGTATGAAGGCTACTTCCCCAATCGATCGAAGCTAGCTTACATTACACCAATACACAAAAGTGGAGCCAAGGAGAAAATCGAAAATTATCGTCCTATAATATTATCCTGTATCCCCAAAATTTTTGAAAAACTTGTTCATAGCTGTACGTATGCAGTTGTAGAAAGTGACATTATTAAACAACAAGTGAGAAGTGAAGTCGAGTCAGCCTTATATCACGGGTGTAGTGTAGTACGTGATGTAGCCAAGCCTGTGTTTATGTTGTAAAATCGTTTGTATCAAGAATAATTTTTTTTTATTATTAGATATACTTGAGTGAAAATGGGAATAAAGGAGAAGAAAATTTTATGTTTTTAATTTATAAATACGTTTATATAATGAACATCGATATAAAACAATTACTTCATAAAACATATTTTTTCACCAGATTTTCTTCAACATGAAGAGTTAATAACTGTATTTACAAAGTTTAGTAACATTTGTTTAAAAATCATATCATTTTATTTTCTATGTTATTTTTTAAACGTGCCCAACATTAGACGACACGCAAATAGAAAAACAAGCATATTGTGCACAAGTGAATTTTTCAGCGCTCACGAAGCGCGCGCATCTGTCCATCCGGAGAAAGAGCACTGCGAAATGAACAGTGCACTCCTTGCACAGATAAGCTCATGCAGAGCGCGCACACATCAGTTCAAACGGATCGCGCACATGCGAACGCAATCAGACCATGCGAAGCGCACACATAAGTCCACGCGAACGCATCAGTCCACGCGAACGCCGTCCATCATTGTCGTGCTTCTAGTTCAGCCTTTGTTATCATGCGGCCGCCACACGGGCGACAGCAGGCGGCGCCGCAGCACTTCCGGCGACAGTTGAAGCACTTGTTCGCAAGGACAGTACCGATTGTACTTCCAGCGACCATCAGCGCCATCACAGAGCTCGCTAATAGTACGAGACGCAGCTCCCAACCTGCAGGAGAACACAAATACTATGAGACACCGGTGCCAACCTGCAGGATAATAGAATGATTAGTAAGAGACGCAGGTGCCCAAAATGCAGGAGAACACAACTAGTACGAGACGCGGGTGCCAGCCTGCAGGAGAACACAACTAGTAACGACCAACGGAAAGCACTGATATAGGTAGGTAGGAACACCTAAATATAAATACCCTGCGAAGTTTCTTGCCGGTTCTCCTTCGTGAGTGTAATCGAACCGGATAAAACAAATTGTGACAAGTTCGAGTGAAGTCTAACGCCATATTATGAATGATCAATAAACAATAATACAATTTGTCTGACGCGGTAGCTCAGTGGTGCGGTCTGTCGATTGTTATTAAGTAACCCTGGGCGCGGTCAGTACTTGGATGGGTGACCGCTCGACCATTGGAGGCTGACCGTGGTTCGGATTCCACGCTAAACTGTAGGCCCCTTCCCTTCTTAAATTACTACGCGGTAGGGTTTATCCCGCCCGGGTTGGTACCACCGCACTGAATGAAACGTCGGTCGAAACGGCTATGTAATAAATAGTTCGTGCTTTCCGTTCAGTTTAGTGTCATGGCTGGCACGACCGAAGGGAAGCACTGACAATGGCACCTAGTTCACCAAGGTGTTATGGGCTGACATCACGGATCTAAGTACATGATGTAGCCAACCGTGTCAGTTTCCAAAACAGTTTAGTTGGATATGAATCTTACGTCTGCCGCCGCCGGGAACTTAACAATAACTTTATTTCCGACCTTCAACTTCAAAAATGTCCGGCTTCGGGGTTGTCGTTGTTGTTGTTGTTGTTGTAGTCGGACGTAGAGGAACGTAGCGCCTGGCGGCCTCCGGTGGAGGCGGCTGCTTGACTGTGTCGTTCTCGAAGTCCGAGGGCGAATCCGCCGCTGTCAGTGTCAGAAGCAAACGTTCCGATTCGTTACACAATACTCCCTGTTCAGTGCGAATATTGCTCACGCGAACTTTTACGCGCAGCCGCACTGCCTTATTGCGCGCGCAGCGATAGTGCTCGCAGCGGTCGTTCGCTGGGTTCGCTGTCCACAGGAATGTCATTTCTTTCTACGGCCGCTTAAAATACTTATATCAACTTCAAAAGAGTGTTTGAAGCCGTAAGGTCTAAATCAGTGGTTCCCAATTATATTTTAATCGGTACCCCTTAGCGAATTTTCTGAAACCCAAGTACCCCTCCTGAGTATAATGTTTGAATAAAACAATTTTCATATGGTTATTATTTTTACAAAGGTAATAAAGTTGTTTATCCATTTGTAGTCATTTGTTTGATTCTAATGTCTACTTAGTAATCACAATATAATACGAAATAGGTTCCAATCACGATTCATCTGTGGAGATAATTTTCACTAATGAGATAAGTGGGACGCCTTCTTTTTACTTTGTAGAGGTAAACCAAAGAGTTTGTATTACGGCGCAGCGACGTACGTACGTTACGTAACTCCTTGAGGTAAACATGGCCATTAAGTGCGCACACGCGTACCCCTTACCTTGAGCCTACGTACCTCTGGGGGTACGCGTGCCTCTATTTGGGAACCACTGGTATAAATGGATTAATTTGATATTTTGATGTGGAATCACGTCTTACTCATGTGGTACGTAAGCTAAAATATGACGCCACCGACGCGAAACATGTACCGGAAAAATGGTCAATGCTCAGTTTCTAAGCAACACACATACAAAACACATATATATGCGAAGTGTTCTCGCATCCCATCCCAATCTGCTGACGCGTAGTGCCAAATTGGTCTTACTCCCTCAGTACGTCACTGTGGTGGAGAAGATGGCACCGTGGAGCCCCTAGACAATGATCAGAAGAGCCCGGCGGGGCTCTCACTGCGACTTGGTATCCAGTGGGGTTCGTCGCCAGCAGGAGTTCCAGCAAAGAGGGTTCATGACCGTATACCTATATCTGGTAGCCTGGTGGGCTGGACTACCAGTTCAGACAGGTCATGCATCAGGCCGCGAAGTCTATGGCGGCTCTCCCCTCAAAGTTTAACCGGGACGGTTCTTAGCTATGTTATTAATCAAAAGTAATAAACAAATAGCCTCTTAAAAAGCTTGAAATAAAAGTCAAATTACAAAATAATATAAAATAATTTCAGTTTAGTTAAGGGCGTCGGGAGGCCGCTTATTAAAATATAATAAGAAAACTCAAGAGCTGCGCGGTTATAAGGACACTAAAATGAAATAAGTAAATGGAAATTATTTTTTCATGGAATCTTATGACATGTCTTACACGCACCTTACGCGCGGTCGTCGCTGGAATTTGAATTTGAAAGATGTAACCTAAAAATAGTAACCCAGTAGGTAGGAGCGTTATATCGTAGACAGAAAAAATAGTATATAATATAATATAGTAATATAGTAATATATAGTATATAATATTTTTTATGATCGAAGCGTTATATGTATCTCCGTATGTATAGTACCTAGGAGTATCTTTGAAACACAATACTATAGATGATTAAATTTGTGAGAATGTACCTACGCATGGTTTTTACACGCACCTATTGCGCGGTCGTCGCTGTAATTTGAATATGAAAGATGTAACCCAAAAATAGTAACCCATTAAAAGCGTTATTTATTTCTGTATTTATTTATTGGGAAACTTAACAGCTACCTTAAGGTCTATTACATACATATAAAGAAAACAAAATTATAAGGCCATTTAAAAACTTTCACGATTTACAAAATACAATATAAGGTATTTCATTAGTAGGCAACCCCACCCTAAAGGGTGCTTTTGTATCAGATACCGATCACGGTTGTTCCATCCTTACCTATAATAAAATCCAACGTCTGCTTTCTGTCTGTCTGAGTGTCTGTCTGTCCGCTTATAACTCGAGAACCACTGAACTATAATAAAATCCAACGTCTGCTTTCTGTCTGTCTGAGTGTCTGTCTGTCCGCTTATAACTCGAGAACCACTGAACCGATTTTAATAAAACAAAATTCTACGGATAGCTTGATTCTTCCCATCAACTATAGGCTACTTACTATCACGCTAAATAGCTTATGAGGTTAGCAGTGAAGTGAAATATGAGAGCGGGCGGAGCCGCGGGCACAGCTTGTATTATATATCTCTGAATGAATAATACCTAGGAGTATGTTTGAAACACCATATTATAGATGAAAAAAATTGTGAGAATTTACCTATGTTAAAATTTAAAAAAAGGTTTGACGTTGCGCGAAAATGATCGCTGTGCATATGTCATGCAAAGGCTCGAAAACTGCTGGGCCGATTTAAATTATGTTTTTTATGTATTGTTCTGTATTTCTCTGGGGTGGTTTACAAGAAAAAAAAAATTTAGGAAAAACCTAAGGGAACGGCAAAAAATACAAATCAATCGCCTTAAGCAAATATTGAAAAGTAAAGGCTCGAAAACGACTGGACCGATTTGAATAATGTTTTTTATGTATTTTTCTGGGGTTTAAAAAAATTTGGAAAAACCGAAGGGAACAGGCAAAAAATAATAATAATCTAAATTGCTTAAATTAAAATCGGAATTGCCACTTCGGATTAATTTCAATAGATGGCGTTCGTGGCGAACCTATCGTGTGACAGCTGCGCCATGCATAAAAGTTGTTATCACAGTGTGTGAAATCTAATCTTATTCAAAATAGTTTTTTTTTCAAGATGTTCATAAGATGTGATGGATAAGTCATCAAAGTTTCAAGTTTCCAAATGAGACTACACTCCGTTCATACTAGCAACTAATGCCGAGCGGTTTCTCTTTCTCTGTACTTCTCACTCTCGCAAAGGGTGATTGAAGTGACTGTGAACTGAGGTTATGAATATAGTTTAATTAAAAAAAAAAAATTGAATTATTGTTTATTTATTTGATTAATGAAAATTTTGCAATAAACCTGTTTATTAAAATTTTTTGCTTGGAATCGAGTTAAATATTTATGTTTTCACTGCAAATTATTTAATATTAAAATTATATATTATTAAAATGTTGTGCCTAATGTACTTACTTTAGCTGTTCGTTCTATTGTAGGTGGATAAGTTAACCCACCAACACAAATAATATACAAAACTTCAAAATAACACGTGAAAAATATGCAAAACAATTAATACGTTATTATTATGACGCGTAGGAAAGGCTACTAATTGTAATGCGTCGACTGACCGGCCGACTGCACCTGGCTACCTGAAACCTTCTCAGAATAAAAACGCAACACTAACCACGTACCGTGTGGGGCCGGTACTTTAAAAGAATAGCCCCACTGCATCTCTCCCCGTGTATGTCGTAAAAGGCGACTAAGGGATATGACTCCCTTCTTATATTACTAGGTGGTAGGGTTCAACCCGCCCGGGTTGGTACCACCGCACTGAATGAAAGGTCGGTCGAAACGGCTATATAAATAGTTTGTGTTTTCCGTCCAGTTGAGTGTAGCCGGCACGACCGAAGGGAAGCACTGACGTGGCACCAAGTTCACCCGGTGTTATGGGCTGACATCACGGATGTTGTAGGTGATGTAGCCAACCGTGTCAGTTTCAATAAAAAAAAAAAAACTAACTCCAGGCGCAGCGGCGCACGCGCCGTTATGGTTTTGAGATGACTTTCGCATACACCTATGACTCACAAACACAACCTTGTGTCCTGTGTAAAGAAGAGTAATATCCGTTGCGAGAGTGAGAAACCGCTCGGCATTAGTTCCTAGGATGAATGGAGTATAATATAATACGCTAAATAATAACGAAACGTGTTTGAGGGGTCGAGGGGTCGAGGGGTCGTGTTTTGATATTTGATTCCATGTTCGGCAGATGCTCACAAAAAGCGACCTGCCTAGGGCAATTGTTTGACTTTTTAAGAGGTCGGGAGCTTTTGTAATTTCTAATTTTACTTTTATTTATTTATTTTTATTTGCCTTTATCTTGCCATATTTCTTCTTCACTTACTCTCATCACCCAAAAGTTGACTAGAAGAAATCACTTAAAGTGATAAGTCCGCCTTTGCACGCTACTTTTTTTGTTTGTTTTTACTGTTTTCGGTTACATTGTATATTATTACAAAGCGACTTATGTACATTCGTCAACGTTTCGTCCCTCGCTCCGGGGACATCGTCGCGTCAGGCAGGACTCGCGGCACCCAACATGTCGTCCGGTCAGACGTCAACTGCCGGTCGCCGCTCTGCCGTAGTCTGTAGCTATAAGCGGATACTTCATCCGATGAGTGTAGGTTCGACATCTCTTGCTGGAAAAGGTCGGTGCACTGGTCATGTGGGTTATCAATAATTTTTGGCAACCGTGATCTAACCGATATCTGTCTTCAATACCGATGTTGATATCCGTTGCCAAATATCGGTATCAGAAACTCTGCTTCGTAGATTTCCAAATAAATGGCTTGCTTATCGTTTTATTTATCGTTTTAGCTTGCGCATCGATATTGGCTAACAAAACTGGTACCTGCTTCAGACCGGTTCCTGGTTCGACCTGGTTCAGAACTGAGAGCGAAGTGATTAGAAAGAAAGATAATGTCATCTAGGACTAGCACAATTTTTTTATGAAAGTATGATAGGAAAAGATGTTGTAGGTGAGGTAGCAAACCGTGTCAGTTTCCATTAAAAAAAAAAAGTAAGACAAAAATTGTGGCGCATTTAAAAATCACCACATTTACAATGATCATTATGTACATGGATTTCTCCCTTCGGTCGCTAATGAATGAGTCCACACCACACCTTTTTTGTTGGCCATTATGATGTCTTTCTTTTCAACATTTTAAAAGTAAAGTTCTTTTTTTACATTATTTATTTTAATACTAATAAATTTTTTATATGTACACTATTTTCACGCACTATGTAATTGTTTATTAACGAAAAAACCTACACACTACGAAGAGTTGTACCTACACACATAAATACACAGTAAAGTAGGTACCTACAAAGTTTCTGTTCTGAACTACGCTAACTCAACGTTCTGCGCGTCTGCGCGTTAGATATTTCGTAAATATCTAAGATATTCGTAGATATCAAACCCAAATACGACCTTATTGCTTTTATGATAAAGGTTATTTTCCATGAAAATATTTATTTGGTGAAACTAGAAAGAATCGCACCTTCTCTTTCTTGCATTTGGGGACTTACTTAAAGAGAGAGGGAAGGCATAATTATTGTCGGATTCGGATATCAGTTGTCTGTCAGCCTGCCTGGCATACGGTGTTCGTTCGCTTTGGTTGGTAGCCGATAGCCGATAGCCGTTATTAGCTATAACAATACCGATGCGATACGTTAGAGGCGTGGCAACGGTTTTCAGCTACGTTTCGCTATAGCGGACACATGAGTACCGGTGCACCGACAGTTGTCATCCGACTGGACGACGTGTCGGGTGTCCTCCAGGTCGTCGCAGCCCCGCCAAGTCGCTTTGTAATATACCGCGTAACCAGACACATTAAGATAATATATAACAGCGGTAAAAGCCTAAATCTAACTTCTTCTTTCTGCGCCCCCATAGCGTAATGTAAAGAATCATTATACCAATTTCAAGTTCGTCTCCTGCGGAGTTCGTCTTCGTGGCGGAGGGTTCCGTGGCATCCGTGACAATCTCCCTGTCGAAATAATTAAAATAGTTTAGGAACGTATGTGTTGAAAAGCAGGCGTGCCTCTCGGCCGTTGTCATTGCAAGCCTAGCTCGGCTCTCATCTCTTATCTCTACTCTCTATCTCTATCTTCTCTATCTCTACTCTCTACTTCTTATAAAAGGGAACATCTGTCTGTATGTATGTATGTTTGAGGTAAACTCCGGAACCACTCATCATATTTTGATGCGGTTCGAACCAATGGAAATATCACACTAAATAGACGTAGGCCTTAGCAGTATCAAAGACAGTAAAGTAGGACGAGAGAGAGAGAGAAAATAAAAAAGAAGCGATCGTTTATTATCGTATTTGCTACTAGCTTTTGCCCGCGGCTTCGCTCGCGTGAAATTCGTATTTAAAACGAAAAAAGTAAGTAAGGACGCTACCGTACCTTTATTTCGGCGCGCGGAACAATTCGATTTGTATGAGAGCCAAATCTTAGCGTAACCGGAAATGAATTTTATTTAGCCTATCCTGTGTCTTGTATATCCGATATAAAATCAAATCAAAAAACGTTTGTTGCGCATAAAGTCGTACAGAAGGTAGCACTTATTGCCTATAAAAACCAGGGTAGGTGCAACAAAACATAGTCTTAAATAATAGAAAAATAGAAAAACAAAAGTGTATATATATATATATAATACATACATATAATAACCATATAGTATTCATAGTAAATATATATAAGCATATACAAAATAAAACTCAGACAATATATATTAAGAATTAACTCAGAAACCAGGAAGAAGGAGATGAGGTTTAGGATATGAGGAGAGGGTCTTTCAAGAGCACTCTGAACGTGTGGATCGATGCACATTGTCGTAAACGTAGAGGAAGTCCGTTCCACATGCGTGCAGCGTGCACTGTGAAAGAGTCAGTGTAAAAGACTGAGGAGTGGGACGGGATAGCAAGAACAAGGGTGTCAGAGGATCTTAATGATCCACCGTGAGAGGAAAACTTTTGGAAACGGTCGGATAGGTATTTAGGAGCAGAAGGGTCATTCAGTGTGCAGTACAAGAGAGAGAGGACATGGGAATTTCTACGACGACGAATGTCGAGCCACTGAAGGCTAGATCGGAACTCAGAAATGTGATCATATTTCCGCAGACCGAAAATGTAGTGGATGCACATGTTTAGTAGCCGGTCCACCTTATTCAGCAGCTCTTCATTGACGTCGAGGCAACAGACATCAGCGTAGTCTAGAATAGGGAGCAGAAGAGATTGTACCAACATAGTCTTTGTGCTGATAGGTAGGAAATTCTGCAGACGCTTGAGAGAATGCGTGCTGGCGAACACTTTCCGACTAACCTCACCGACTTGTGCGTTCCATGATAACGTCTCATCAATGTATGGCCAAGGTCACTGGCGGCTGGTCCTAAAGTGCGCTCGTGCGCCGCACTACCGTACCACGAGAAGTCTTCACTTCACTCAAAATAAATAATATCTGACAACATACCTACATTAAAACCATAAAGATCGTACTCCAAATAAATAAGAATGTGAATTCGACCTTATTTTATAGATCACAAGGCACTTTTTTGCGAGTAAACGCGCGCCCCGTGCGGAATCGAAACGCGCACGCGGGTCTCCCATACTCAATGTATGGGGACCGGCAAAACACCGCTGGCGCGTGAGACAAAAGATACTTCATAGAAATAGTATGGAGCGAAATGGAGTTCTGCGTGCGGCGCACGAGCGCCAAACAAGGACGCTATATCGTGAATAGCCGCGCGTGCGACACGTCGCGAGCGATTCGTTTTGCACGAGTCCGTCTACTTACTAACACTATCGCGTAGTGTCGTGTGTAAGCGCACGGGTGACGTCGCACTGCATACGCCCGATCTGTCTCACTCGCACTTGCACAATTGCATTGGTGTGGTGATTACATCGTGGTGTGAGTACTGTGCACGCGCCAGCAGCTAGCTAGAGTCAGCGCGCTGTCATGTGATGTCTGTCACATACCCGTTAGCGCGCGAATATTTAAAATGGGATATGGTTAGATTTTGTGCTTTCTGTCACGCGATACTGTGAATTAAATGGTGCCAATATTTGCACCAGGTGATCCCGGGTTCAATTCCTACTTTTCAAATGCTTTTATTTTTATATATTTTTTTTGAATTATTTTTGGGATATTACTACTTTTTCTTTTTGAAAGCTGCAGTAGTGTTGTGGTCTATGGGTGTGTTCATAAAGGTAGGTACTAAAAATGAGTTAAAAAACTTGTTGGTTTATTTTTTCTTGTTTTTTGCAGCTCATTGAGTGTCTTGAGAATATTCATACCAGTTATGTACATAATAAAACGCAGGCGTTTAAAAAATTCGGAAGTCCCGATCTTAAAATAACATGACGGGAATTTGTTGGGAAATTTGGTATTTAAGTAGGTAGGTACTTAGCGCACTACCGGTCACTGAAGTCACCAGCCGCCACTGGCCAAGGTTTTTACCACCTTAACTAGAAGGACTGCGACGCCATTAAAGAGAATATGTGGTAAAAATGTTTTGTCGAGTTTTCTTAAGAGTTTTGTAGAACCGATAATAATAGCCTGCATTTTCTGTGGGTTTACCAGTAGACCATATCGCTCAGCCCACGAGAGTACTGAGTCAAGGTCGATGTTCATGAGAGAAAAAGCACTGCCAACATACTCAACCCTAAAGTGCCTATAGAGCTGCAAGTCAGAAATAAGAGATGCAACGACAGTGTTGATGAAAATAGAGAAAAGAAGGGGAGAAAGTACGCCGCCTTGTGGTACGCCAGCCGTGGTACAACACCAATCCGAGGAGATATGGCCCAAACGAACAGATTAGTAGCGATCATACAGGTAGGGGGAGAACCAGTCAATTACAGGTTGTGAAATGTTAAGTGTTCCATGTATAGCCAGCATAATGTCGAAATCAACAGAGTTGAAGGCACTGCTGAAATCAAGCAGGGCAAGAATTGTCAGTTTGCGATTATCCTTGGCATGGCTTATATCGTCTGTGATTTCGACAAGTGCTGAGGTCGTGCTATGCGCTGGCCTAAAACCAGATTGAAGCTGGTCGAGAAATTGGTTTGAGGAGAGGTAGTTAGAAAGCTGATGCACAACCCTCTCCAATACCTTTGATAGGAATGGTTGAATGGAGATAGGGCGATAATTTCTGAAGAGGGAGGGGTTACTGATTTTAGGCAAGGGAATCACGTAGGCCTTCTTCCACGAGTCCGAAAAACATCCCGATACTAGATAATGATTGATAATATGTGTGATATGACGATTCACAAATATTTTGTAGGCAGTTTGCTTCTGAGCTGCAGTTGTCCTTTTCACGTGCGTGGTCAGCGGCGCGGTCCACAGCGACAGCAAATACGATGAAGGAAATTCGAAATTTGAAAATGGTTCGCAGTACACAATCTCTTAAGACGCCTTTCAAAGATCCCCAGTTTATAGGTGAACGGTCTTCCGGTGAATATGTTCCACATTCACCGGAAGACCGTTCCTTATTTTCGCCGTGCGACACAGGAACGATTTCGAAAAGCGATACGTTCTCAAAAGTTGTGTGTCAACAACATATGGATGTTCCGAGCGAGTCGGCCGGATGTGACGGATACGGATCGGGGCAGGAGGGATGAGGGAGAGGCTGGAACGCGACTTCGGGTCACTCACCTTAATTTTGGCCGCAAACGTCTAGTAGGAACGCTTTTGTAAGTGTTGGTCGTGGTGTCGTCTAAAGGCAGCACTGCCATAAGATTCCCATCCACTGGTGTGAGAGGGTCCCAAGTCATAGCAACGCCGCCATCTGTAATATTATTCAAATAAAACAAATAAAATAAAACTTCTTTATTTAAAAAAATATGTCCATATAGCGTACACACAAAAATAATACACACAAAAAAAATCGGGTCAAGTGCGAGTTTTACTCACGCACGGAGCGTTCCATAGATCCGCTATCTATACCATACCTGTCAAAAAACTATATCCGTCTATCTTTTGTCTGTCTGCAATAAAAAGTGTCATGCAAATGCAGAAATGTCTGTGGCTCCATCTATTATTTACTAGCGTCAATATGTGCTAATCGATTCTTAGCACGTTTCTTATATGGGGAACACGTTAATTTTCACTTTATGCTTTTTTATTATTTATTGACATTTATCCGCCGTAATAACGCATATTCTGTGAAAATTTCAACCAGTAGCGGCGAAGCGGCGAGTTAAAAGCTGTCGGCGACAATAATTGTCGCCGAGACAATAATTACCCCCACAATTATTGTGGGGGTATCTCTTCTATAGTCTAACGCACGCGTCTATCCCGCACCGACACATGGCGTGCTCACCTCACATTTTTCGCCAAGCGCTCTTAACTCGTGCCGGTACCTATCCTATTACTGTTTAAAAGATACAGCCCTAGGAGACGGACGGACAGACAGACAGACCGACAGACATACGGCGTACGCTTAGTGCAGTTGCTTTCACGAAATATGAGCACAGATGGACAGTGGACTAACATTGCACGCAAGTGTATAGTAGTCGCCAACACCAATCGCGTGAAGCGACGGCGCCGTCGACGTCCATCCCGTCAAACATTCAAACCGACCAATGAAAACTGTGCTCATGCATGACTCGTGAAAGCAACAGAACTGTAACAGACGACGGCGCCGTCGACGTCCATCCCGTCAAACATTCAAACCGACCAATGAAAAGTGTGCTCATGCATGACTCGTGAAAGCAACAGAACTGTAACAGACGACGGCGCCGTCGACGTCCATCCCGTCAAACATTCAAACCGACCAATGAAAAGTGTGCTCATGCATGACTCGTGAAAGCAACAGAACTGTAACAGACGACGGCGCCGTCGACGTCCATCCCGTCAAACATTCAAACCGACCAATGAAAAGTGTGCTCATGCATGACTCGTGAAAGCAACAGAACTGTAACAGACGACGGCGCCGTCGACGTCCATCCCGTCAAACATTCAAACTGACCAATGAAAAGTGTGCTCATGCATGACTCGTGAAAGCAACAGAACTGTAATAGACTTAATAATGAGAATACCCGTTTGGGCTCTGGCATCCCGAACTGCTTGAAGCAATGTCGTAGTCAAAAGTTGGGCGGTGAATAGTGCACTGCTCTGTTCTTTTCTGCTGCTTGACAAAGGCCTCTTACTCGTGGTTTTTCTGCTGCTGGACAAAGGCCTCTTACTCGTGGTTCTTAATCCTACAGGAAGAAAAGTTTTTTTATCCAATCCGTTGTAGTGTGGCCGTGTCAGTGGGGCGAGCAGTTGCTCCGATCAGACAACATCACCCCCGAGAAGGCGCCATACCGGAGAGCTGCTGGCTATATACAGGGTGTTTCAGGGTAGGGTTCGGAAATTCAAAATGCCGGTTACCGAGACTCAAACTGGAAATTAGTTGCTGCTGTGTGTGGCGATGTATGAGCAACATACTATGACGTAAGTACGGCCGCTAGATTTTCATGTGTGGGGACTCTGAGGACGGGCCAAGGACTAGGTCCTTAGGCTAGGTTTATGGCCAGGATGGTCACACCACCGCGGAGAATGAAGAAGAGTTGCGTGTCCGGATCGTAAACTAATTCGGTATGTGACAGTGACACTCTAGTTCGTTTGAATCAGAGCATCGTGAGGTAGGCCACTCTTTGCATCCGAGTGCAAGGTGGCTATTTCCAGCAATTTCTGTAAATGTAGGTAAGTACCTAGTATGTAAGTTCCTAACTACTAGACTAGTGTAAGTGAAGAGTACCCACACATACTCACCCTGACACACGCACACACACCCTCTCACACACTCAAAAACACAACAAACTGCACTGTTTGAACATAGTACGGTCATTGACCCCGTATATTGTAAGTTACCTACTGGTACACACAGGTTGATCTATTTAATGTTTGGGTAGCAAACATGTTTTGTTAAATTTCTCGAAAAGTAATGCTAAAAACATTTTTTTTGCGTAACGTGTTTGTTAGAGTGAGTGCGTAGCCCTCCTGAAGTTTTTGGCATGAATATCGAAGCACCTTATATATAAAAATCTTAGAAATTAAAAAAATATATATTACTGTGTTTTTTCTTACGTCGTTCATCCAATAAGAGTTCCTCACTTCTGCATCTAGTCCGGAAGTTGTTTCTCGTGTAAGTTTTAACGTAGCACGTGATATGTCCATCTGCTGTTTCTCCCTGTCTATAAGTGCAGGATAATGTTCCATCTTCCTCCTTGTCGAGCTGATGTCCTTTGCACTCTTGTACTACGCTCTCGGATTCATATTCTGTGTGAAATAAGTTAAATTTTTAAGGCCCTGTGAACCCGTATTCACCCGTACTCCTCTTTCAAGGCGCCGCTTTCGCTGGTTGGAGTAGGATGCCACACAATCAATAAAAAAATTATCATTTTATTTTTTTATTCCAAATCTACGGATCGAAACAAAAAAGTAAAAAGCTACGGATTTAGATATATATAAGGTGTTTCATTAGTCATGTCAATAACTTCGGGAGGGTTACATTGAAACTCAAACAAACACTTTACGCAAAAAAAAAAAAATTGTTAAAAAAACTTTTAAGTTAAACGGTTTTATTTAAAAAAAAAACTAGAAAAAAACAGCTGTACAAAAAACTAGAAAATAATAAGGACACAAGCCTGGGCCTTCTTAAGATTTTACGTCTGGGTAAGAAATCGTGCAATACTAGCGTGCTGTCTTCTCATGTCGGATGCCAAAGGGCACTTTGTGTGGCTGCGTCAGCGGATTAAGTAATAAATTGAGACTTTTAACAGAGTAATATAAAAACGTGGGGCGCATGTTATTTATTACGCATATTATACGCCCCACGTTTTTATATTACTCTGTTAAAAGTCTCAATTTATTACTTAATCCGCTGACGCAGCGACACAAAGTGCCCTTTGGCATCCGACATGAGAAGACAGCACGCTAGTATTGCACGATTTCTTACCCAGACGTAAAATCTTAAGAAGGCCCAGGCTTGTGTCCTTATTATTTTCTAGTTTTTTATACAGCTGTTTTTTTCTAGTTTTTTTTTTAAATAAAACCGTTTAACTTAAAATTTTTTTTAACAATTTTTTTATTTACTCGTTTTTAGTTTGATTTTTGGCTCGTATCATTCATCCATTACGCAAACTCGTCATCCTTTCCAACTCTCTCATTGCATCTTTGTTACTCGGTTTCTTACCTGTCAATTTCTCACAATCAAGCTCCTCAATACATAGCCCTTCTAAAGACTTTACGCGACTCAATGCAACATACGCTTGACCCTCCTCAAATAGTCTGAAGCCCAAATACACGACAGCATGGTCAACAGTACTGCCCTGCATTTTATGGACAGTGGAGGCCCATGACAAAATTATCGGTAACATCCGTCTCTCAGCTGTTCCATAATTAAACTTTGCTGGAAACTGTATGGCTTAAGGATGGATAAGGTGTCCGCCGTCCCTTTCAAAATCAATTTAAACAGATGGTATGTCTATTTCATACATTTGCGTTCGACAAGTATGGGACGCTCGTCCAAACAAACCAAATGAGCCCAAACTCGAGGGTGTTACTAGTAACGGTTGAAGAGTTCCACTGTACACCTCCTGACTCCATCATCAGACCCTCGTCACCAAGTGTGTTGGTAGAAGTATGCGACACTCGTCCAAGCCAACCATATGAGCCCAAACTCTAGGGGGTTACTAGTAATGGTTGAAGAGTTCCACTGTACACCTCCTGACTCCATCATCAGACCCTCGTCACCAAGTGTATTGGTAGAAGTATGGGACACTCGTTCAAACAAACTAAATGAGCGCAAACTCGAGGGGGTTACTAGTAAAGGTTGAAGAGTTCCACTGTACACCTCCTGACTCCATCATCAGACCCTCGTCACCAAGTGTATTGGTAGAAGTATGGGACACTCGTTCAAACCAACCATATGAGCCCAAACTCGAGGGGGTTAATAGTAACGGTTGAAGAGTTCCACTGTACACCTCCTGACTCCATCATCAGACCCTCGTCACCAAGTGTATTGGTAGAAGTATGGGACACTCGTCCAAACCAACCAAATGAGCCCAAACTCGAGGGGGTTACTAGTAACGGTTGAAGAGTTCCACTGTACACGTCCTGACTCCATCATCAGACCCTCGTCACTAAGTGTATTGGTAGAAGTATGGAACACTCGTCCAAACTAACCAAATGAGCCTAAACACGAGGGGGTTACTAGAAACGGTTGAAGAGTTCCACTGTTCACCTCCTGACTCCATCATCAGACCCTCGTCACCAAGTGTATTGGTAGAAGTATAGGACACTCGTCCAAACAAACCATTGAGTTCAAACTCGAGGGGGTTACTAGTAACGGTTGAAGAGTTACACTGTACACCTCCTGACTCCATCATCAGACCCTCGTCACCAAGTGTATTGGTAGAAGTATGGGACACTCATTCAAACCAACCAAATGAGCCCAAACTCGAGGGGGTTACTAGTAACGGTTGAAGAGTTCCACTGTACACCTCCTGACTCCATCATCAGACCCTCGTCACCAAGTGTATTGGTAGAAGTATGGGACACTCGTCCAGACCAACCAAATGAGCCCAAATTCGAGGGGGTTACTAGTAACGGTTGAAGAGTTCCACTGTACACCTCCTGACTCCATCATAAGACCCTCGTCACCAAGTGTATTGGTAGAAGTATGGGACACTCGTTCAAACCAACCATATGAGCCCAAACTCGAGGGGATTAATAGTAACGGTTGAAGAGTTCCACTGTACACCTCCTGACTCCATCATCAGACCCTCGTCACCAAGTGTATTGGTAGAAGTATAGGACACTCGTCCAAACAAACCATTGAGCCCAAACTCGAGGGGCTTACTAGTAACGGTTGAAGAGTTCCACTGTACACCTCCTGACTCCATCATCAGACCCTCGTCACCAAGTGTATTGGTAGAAGTATGGGACACTCGTCCAAACCAACCAAATGAGCCCAAACTCGAGGGGGTTACTAGTAACGGTTGAAGAGTTCCACTGTACACCTCCTGACTCCATCATCAGACCCTCGTCACCAAGTGTATTGGTAAAAGTATGGGACACTCATTCAAACCAACCAAATGAGCCCAAACTCGAGGGGGTTACTAGTAACGGTTGAAGAGTTCCACTGTACACCTCCTGACTCCATCATCAGACCCTCGTCACCAAGTGTATTGGTAGAAGTATGGGACACTCGTCCAAACCAAGCAAATGAGCCCAAACTCGAGGGGGTTACTAGTAACAGTTGAAGAGTTCCACTGTTCACCTCCTGACTCCATCATCAGACCCTCGTCACCAAGTGTATTGGTAGAAGTATAGGACACTCGTCCAAACAAACTGTTACTGGTTGCAATGAATTTTATAAAAAAAAATATATAATCAAAATTATAACATGTCAAAAAATAACAAGAAAAAGAAATAAAAGTTCAATGGAAAAAAAGTTTATTTTAATTTTCCATCAACAATATTGTCAGAAGTGGTTAAAAAACGAACTTAAAATGCTCACAAGAGCTGCAAAAAAACGAGCTAAAAGTGATGGGGCAAATGCAGATCCGGTCAACGGTAAAATATTAGCCGCAGGAGTGCTCCCTGTTGGGGGCACCGGTGAAAACATTACAGGCGCCGAAGTCACCGCAGTCGCGTTACCCACCACCTCGGGGAACGCCGGTGACCGCCTTAATAGATCGCGACGCACATCAAATACCACCTCAAAGTCATCAGCCACTTGTGTGGCACAACAGCTCGCAGCCAGAGCGCAACATGCACGTCGTATGGCGGAGAGGGAAGCGGAATGGGAGCGCGCCGCAGCGGAGCGTGCCGCCGCAGCCGAGCGCGCCGCAGCCGAGCGCGCCGCAGCCGAGCGCGCCGCAGTCGAGCGCGCCGCAGTCGAGCGCGCCGCAGCCGAGCGCGCAGCCGAGTGCGAGCGCGCCGCAGCCGAACGCGAGCGCTCCGTCGCTGAACTCGAGCTCCAGGCACAGCTGGCCATAATTGAAGCAGCATGCAGTACTCGGGGATCTTCGTTGGCTAGTCGGCGAGGTATACAGCAGTGGTTAGAAAATAACGAAAGTACCACCTTGGAGGCAAAGGAGAAGGCTGACCACCCATATGAGCCTCAACATTACGCACCTGCTAACCCTGAAGTCGTGGAAGAGTCAACAAACCCAGTTCTGCAGCATGTCCTCGAGCAGCCAGCGGTCCTCGAGCAGCCAGCGCCCGCTCACTTTCCCATGCAGCCAGCGCCCGCTCACTTTCCCATGCAGCCAGCGCCCGCTCACTTTCCCATGCAGCCAGCGCCCGCTCACTTTCCCATACCTACACCTACTACACATACATCGGCACAGGCTACCAAGCTAGGTACACAAAAAAACTGTGAATGTAACCAAAATAAAAATATAGATAGAAATAGGGATACAGAGCAACACAATGACTTGAGGAAATTGGCCCAAGTCATTACAGACCTAGCGAAGAAGAAGCCAAAGGTGAGTGATATAAAACTACCATTCTTTGATGGTCATGCAAAGGACTGGCTTGGTCTCAAACGGGTTTTTGATGAAACCAAGTGTGGTTACACTAACGCGGAGAATTTTGCTAGACTAAATTCAGCCATTCGAGGTTCAGCTCGTGAGGCAATTTCAACCCTCTTGGTTTCAGCGCGGGAGCCCGAAGAGGTCATGACAGCGCTGGAGCTTAGATTTGCCAGGCCAGAGTACATAGTCCTGCAAGAAATTGCCTCGGTGAAGGCACTACCGAAATTGCCTGTCGAGGGCAGCAAAGAATTGAATCAGTTCGCCTGTCGTGTGCGAAATTGTCGGTTTTTCCCAGTGGTCAGATTGATGGTCAGACTAGTCTGGCCAACGGGAATTTTTTTTCCCATTGGTCAGATTAATTTGATAGCTGGATAAAAAACAAAAAATACATAGAAAAAAGTACAATCAAAGTGAAAACTGTTTTGAATTTCGAGGTTTTGCATTATAAAGACATTAAGTACACTTTTTTGCGAAAATGTATCAACTATTTTTCTTTCTCAATAATACAACTTTTTGGATGGTCCGATAGGAATATATTTTTATTCATTTAAATTAAATGGTTTTTATCGTGTATGCAAATACTTACATGGAAATTACCTTTGTTTTCATTTGGTCAGATTTTCAAATCGTCAGACTTTCAAATGGACAGATTTGCAATTCGTCAGAATTTCAAATGGTCAGATTTGGTACAATTAAACACATTCTTTTAAATGATACCGCTGGTCGAAACCTTATTGGTCAGAATAAAGTCACCGTAATTAAAGTGGAAACCCGAAAGACTACTTCTTGTTAAGACTACTGGGAACGGTTCTAAAGTACCAGGGCAGCAGAAATTGAAAGGAGGTTTCCATAATTTTATATAAGTTAATCGCTATTATATTAATAATAGCGATTGACTTATACGGAAACCTATTCGAAAACGCGTATTCATGGTATTCAATAATAGGTGCCAGGATTTATTCATTCATCCAAGGCCAGAGAGAGGCCAGGATTCTCTCCCTGGCCTTGGATGAATGAATAAATCCTGGCACCTATTATTGAATACCATGAATACGCGTTTTCGAATAGGTTTCCGTATAAGTTAATCGCTATTATTATTATAATAGCGATTAACTTATATAAAATTATGGAAACCTCCTTTCAATTTCTGCTGCCCTGGTACTTTGGTGACTTCATGTTTGTTAATGTTTCTTAATCCTGGCCTATAATGTAATATAATGTTTATCATTTTTGTCTATTTTTCAAAATTGTATCGTTGGGAAAGAAAAATAGTTGATCCGTTTCAGTTGGTCAGTTTAGTTGGTCGGAGTAGAAAGCCTGGAAGCAACTTGCAAAGAGTTTCCAACCAGTGTCAACAAACTCCATAATGTCACAAATAAAACCTATTTATATTTAATAGTTATATGACCTCTTCTTATTTTCGTATTCAACTGTACTTTACTAAATCGTGAGCTAATCTAACCAATGGGAAAAAAAATTCCCGTTGGCCAGACTAGTCTGACCATCAATCTGACCACTGGGAAAAACCCGAAATTGTGTGGAGACCATGAAATTGCTAAACCAAAGCAATTACTTGGCTTCCCCAGAGCTCTACAATACAATCATTGGTAAGCTCACTCCATTATTGCGATCGCGATGGACTGATTTTGCATACTCGCACACTGGCAACAAATCTAAGCTCGAGCTTATTGTAGATTTCTTAGTACGAGAAGCCGAATTGCAGATTAGGTTCGGCCTGATTCCCGAATCCAGTGCTCATCGTGATGGCGCCAAAGACAAAGTACATGCTCATCGTGATGGTACCAAAGACAAGCTCATAGTGACTATACCAAAGATAAGGTACACAACGTCTCTCATCAAATGTCAACTTCAAAGTCATCGGCGCAGTTCGACAGTGACGGCAAATGTAAGTATTGCCAGGAAGGTAAACATGATGTTGCAATGTGTAAGAAATTTGAGTTGCTTCCTATTGATGAGAAATGGCAATGGGTAACCGAAAATAAAGTATGCCACTAATGTCTGATCCGTGGTAAGCACTCATACAGGAGATGTAAGATTTCATGCAAAGTGCCTAATTGCAAATACAGCCCATATCACAATACATTACTTCATAGGCAACCAGAGGTGTCTGCTCACCTTGCAGAACAAGCTACTTCGACTTCTTCACAGCCGACATTCTCTGAGGCTGCGGAGGTTGTGAACCACAGTTTCTCGGACACAGGATCCTTGCGACCATTGCTAAAGGTAGTGGCAGTTACCGTGTCAGGTCCTCAAGGCAGCGTAGATACCTACGCCTTACTCGATGATGGTTCCACGGCTACTCTCATCGACTCTGATATTACAGATATCATTGGTGCTCAAGGGCCCAAATCGTTAATCACTGTCGACTGTATAGGTGGTTTATCAAAGACATCTGAGGTAAACTTTGTTAATATTTCAATCAAAGGTCGCCATAGTTCAGAAACTCATGTAGTAAAAAATGTTCGCTCAATTTCCAACCTCGGCATTAGTCGACAATCGTTGGATTCTGACGACATCAAGAAGCATAGCCACTTGGCAGATCTCACTGACTTTCTGTGCTATAACGATGCGAAGCCTAAGCTTTTGATCGGAACTGACAATTGGCATTTAACAATCGCCCATTCCACTCGCCAGGGTAACAGACATCAGCCGGTAGCAATCCTTACCGCTTTGGGATGGGTGCTCTACGGATTCGCTTCCAGCAAAACGGTGCCAATTCACTTTGTAAATCACGCTACAATTTCGAACGAATGCGAAGCATACGAATCCCTGGAAACCCTAATCAAAGAGAACTACAAGCTAGACTCTATTGGTATAAGTAAGAATGAATGTCGAAGCATGAGTGAGGAGCGTGCATTAAACATTTTAGACACTACATCTCATCGCTTACCGACAGGCCGTTTTGAAGTAGGTTTATTGTGGCGATCGGATATCAAATCCATTCCTAACAGCTACGACCTCGCTCTCTCGCGCTTCCTAAATTTAGAGAAGAAATTCAAAAGGGACCCCATGTATGCGAAAGCATATATAAAAAACATGAACTCAACATTCGAAAAGGGATACGCAGAAATATGTGCTGACGATCAATCTGAAGAAGGTCTGACTTGGTACCTCCCACACTTCGGCGTGTTTCACCCACAAAAACAAAAATTACGCATAGTATATGACGCCGCTGCCGCTAGCGGAGGTGTGAGCCTTAATGATTTACTGCTACCAGGTCCAGATTTGCTTCAGCCACTCTTGGCCGTACTTATGCGTTTCAGGGAGGGTCTCGTGGCTATGACTGCTGATATAAGAGAGATGTTCCCTCAAATAAAAATCATTCAGAAAGATAGGAATGCGCAACGTTTTTTATGGCGCGACGATCCTAGCACACCCCTAAAAGAGTACAGAATGTCTTCCATGATGTTCGGTGCTACCTCCAGTCCGTGCTCAGCTATCTACATAAAAAATAAAAATGCAGATGAGCACAAGATTCGTTACCCGGAGGCAGCTCACTCTATTATACATGACCATTACATGGACGATTTCCTGGGAAGTGTTGACGATGTTACTCGTGCTGCTCAACTGATCGCTGACATAACGAAGGTTCACGAAGCCGGATGCTTCGAAATGAGATCTTGGGTATCAAATCGAAAAGAAGCGCTTTGCTATTTACCACCTGAGTTATGTGCGAATAACGTATCTGAGGTCAATCTAGGTCCGAGTAATGGAAATGATCGAGTATTGGGCATGACATGGAACATCATGGAGGACACATTATGTTTCTTGAGAGATCTACCTGAAAATTTACCGACAGAATTGACAAAACGCTCAGGATTGTCGCATCTAATGAAGATTTACGATCCTCTCGGTTTCCTGACTCCAATTATAATTTGGGGCAGAATCCTTTTTCAACAAACTTGGAGTCTGGGAATAGGATGGGATAGTAAATTACCAGATAACGTCGTGGAAAAGTGGACATCATGGTACGACAATTTAAAACTTTTAATCTTAAGCTCCATACCACGATGTTATATCACTAAGAACAACCCTTTTGAACGCCAGCTACATGTTTTCGCTGACGCGAGCGAGCTTGCATATGCATGTGTGGCCTACTGGCGTTTTATATACGATGATGGTAGCGTGACTATGTCATTAATAGGTGGAAAGGCTCGGTTGGCCCCATTGAAGCCAACCTCCATTCCCAGACTAGAACTGCAAGCCGCTCTCATAGCGGCCCGTTTTGCAGTCTACTTAAATGACGCTCATCGATTTAAGCCCTCAAAAATAACCTTTTGGAGCGACAGTTTAACTGTACTAAAGTGGCTGCGTAGCGACGCTCGCACATTCAAACCTTTTGTCGCACATAGGATTGGCGAAATTTTAGAATCAACTGATATCGCCAACTGGAGATACGTCCCATCAGCGCTAAATGTTGCGGACGACGCTACGCGAGCCGAACACAAACTTGTTACTTCCTCTCGATGGTTCTCTGGTCCCCCCTTTTTGATCTTACATGAAAATTCTTGGCCCTCAGAGCCATCGACAACGATCTCACCAACTCATAAGGAATTAAAAAAGAAACCTGCTTGCTCAGAGGTGGTGGGGTTGATCGCGAATAATCAACGCAAACTACCTTCACCGGTAGCAGCGGATCCAGCTCGATTCAGCTCTTGGTTACGGTTGATACGCGCTACTGCACGCGCGCAACAATATATTAGAATTCTACGAGAGAAGACATGTTCCAAATTAAATGTTAGTGCATCACTTAGCAGTGAACATGCTTTTGTAAATCCATTACGCACTCGCGTGCAAAAATCTTTGGCCAAACGTCCACTGACTTCTCGACATCCGCGGCCGCCCCTAGCTCGCACTCTCGACCCGCTCAAGTTGCAACCTCTCACCGTTCAACACCTCGAATTAGCCGAGATGCAAGTCCTACGCCGCTGTCAAGAAGACACGTTCGCTGATGAAATCCACTGCTTGTCCTCCCAACAGCCTATATTTCCTCACAGCAAACTGCACAAACTCTCCCCGATCATAGCAGAAGATGGACTGCTCAGGCTGAAAGGACGAATAGATGCTGCTCTCTCCGTTCCTCATGAAGTAAAACGACCAGTTATTTTGTTCGGCCCGCATCTCTCGGTACAACTTCTTGTTTTGTACTACCACCGAAAGGCAGCTCATGCGAACACAGAGACTGTTGTCAATCAAATACGACAGAAATATTGGGTCATAAAACTAAGGAGCACTCTAAAAAAGGTGGCATACAACTGTCAGTGCTGCAAAATTCGAAAAGCCACACCGATCGAACCACCCATGGGCAGCCTTCCAATGGAGAGGTTGGCGCATCACCTGAGGCCATTTTCGTTCGTCGGACTCGACTACCTGGGTCCGGTGCAAATCTCCATTGGAAGGAGATTAGAGAAACGCTATGTAGCACTGTACACTTGTTTAACTACACGAGCCATTCATCTAGAAGTGGTCAACTGTCTATCTGCGGACTCCGCAATTATGAGTCTTAGAAGATTTATAGCCCGAAGGGGCTCGCCCACAAGAATATTATCTGACAACGGCACTTGTTTCGTCGGCGCTAATACCGAATTGGCCAAAATATATGCCGAAGCAGCTGTAAACTTTTCGACCAACGAAGGCATTGAATGGAAATTCATTCCTCCTGCTTCTCCTTTCATGGGCGGCGCCTGGGAAAGACTGGTGCGAAGCGTGAAATCTGCTCTTGCTATAACCCTAAAAGAAAGACACCCGAAAGAAGAAACCTTTACGACATTATTATTGGAGGTCGAAGCACTTATCAATTCGCGACCTTTAACGCACATCTCTACGGAACCGACGGACAGCGAGTCATTAACGCCATTTCACTTCCTCCTCGGATCGGCGTCTGGCGCACCCCTACCGCTTGAGTTAACCGACAAGGACTTGGTTGGACGGAGCCACTACAAGAAAGCTCTCAGGTTAGCAGACCACTTCTGGGCACGCTGGATCGACGAATACCTCCCGACTCTACAGGAAAGGGGACACAAACGGCAGAAACGAACGTCTGCAACAAATTTAAATGTGGGCGATCTAGTGTTGGTGGTCGACGGCACACTTCCTCGAGGAACATGGCCCCGCGGCAAGATCGTGAAGCTGTACCCCGGAAAGGACGGCATAGTGAGGGTGGCGGATGTAGAGACGGTCGCTAGATTACTACGAAGGCCTGCGAAAAAGCTAGTCGTACTACCCGTTTAATGATAAGTAAGGGTTACCAAAATAATGAGTTTTGACACATGTATAACGGTACGTATGAAAGGACAGAATTGTATATTTTGTTTTTTTTTAAACCAAAAAAAAGGGGACCATGTTACTGGTTGCAAATAATTTTATAAAAAAAATATATAATCAAAATTATAACATGTCAAAAAATAACAAGAAAAAGAAATAAAAGTTCAATGGAAAAAAAGTTTATTTTAATTTTCCATCAACAATACAAACCATTGAGCCCAAACTCGAGGGGGTTACTAGTAACGGTTGAAGAGTTCCACTGTCCACCTCCTGACTCCATCATCAGACCCTCGTTACCAAGTTGAAATTATCATAATATTGTATTGTCACGAGAACTCAATGTGTGTGCAAAGTTTCATAAAAATCGGTTCAGTAGAAGTAGTTGAAAAAGTTGTCGCAAGATTTGAAACAAAGATAGTAACAAACAAACAAACAAACAAACAAACAAACAAATATACGGAGTCAAGCTAAATAAAACCGTTTAAAAAACCGTTTAAAAACACATGTTTATAGGAGCATTTTTTCTCCTAACAAAAAAATAAAATCAAATAAGTAGCTGTAAAAACCAATCATAGTGACCTTGTGACTCACTTACAACAAACAGCTGTTCTGCGTTTTAACATAATACGGTCATTGACCCGTACAATGCATGTTACCTACTGTTACACACAGGTTAATGTTTAGGTAGCAAACATGTTTTGTTAAATTTCTCGAAAAGTAATGCTAAAAACATATAATTTTTTTGCGTAACCTGTTTATTTGAGTGTGTATGTAACCCTCCCGAAATTATTGACATGACTAACTAACGAAACACCTTATATTTAACAAATAAAATATATTTTCAGTGTAGTCGGCACGACCGAAGGTAAGCACTGACGTGGCACCAAGTTCACCCGGTGTTATGGCACAGATTACTTAATAGTTACTTCGTAACAGATAAATCGCTCCATAGAAAATGTTCCTACCTTCGGGCTTTAATAGCCTACTCTTTCACAACGCCAATCGCTGCGTGCGAAAATGTACCTTAACGATCGAGTGTAAAGTGGTTATTGCTTTGCAGCTGCGCGCACTTGCGTGGGCGAGCGTCTATGTATACTTCGCTCGGCAGACGAATTTTTACTGAAAAAGACCGCCGGCGGCCCGTCGGGCGGTAGGTAGTTAGCGCGCGCAAGTACATAGAGTGCGTGAGGCCTGGTTATGGGCTGACATCACGGATGTTGTAGGTGATGTAGCCAACCATGTCAGTATACATAAAAAAAAATAAAAAAAATTCCAAAGCCTTGGTTTGGTCACGTTGGCTTAAATACGTTTTTATAACTAAATTCAGAGGCATGTTCATGATTTTTTTCTATCGAGCGAATTTAATCAAATCGTGTTTTCAAAAAGCTATCGATCTGCACTGATAGATGAAGTTTTACATATATTAAAACTGAATCTTTCAGGTCAGTAATATTGGCGGTACACTTCTTAAAATGCAGTCAGACGCAGTCTCACATCACCTTAAAGCCTTTGGATTCACTACACTAGCGGTCCCCAAACGGTCATACGCGATCGACGACGGCCCAATAAGTGGCATCGTGGAAACATCAAAGTAATACCTATTCACAATTTCTGACAATAAGGCAACAAGCATCAACAATAATAAGCATGTATCAACAATTTCTGACAAAGGCTCTATAGGCCAGTCATATCTAATATTAAAATCGCAAACTAACGGCTAGTTCTGATTTTTTTTAATATGTTGTTAGGACCACTACCAGTAATGTATATCTAAGTTTACAGCTTCGAAAGACCTGTGCTAACTTTGCAGCACTCGAAAAACCGCGAAATTTTCGCACTTTTTTTGGTATTTTCAATATAAGTCCTAAACAATGCGTTTTTTACAATATTTTCTATACGTTTATAAAGTAGACTAAAATTGCTACAATTTGAGATCAGAACTAGCTCTGTAGGTTCAATACTTAGTGAGAGACAGCTCTCCAAAAATTTATATTTTTTCCAAAAAAGTGAAATTTTAAGATTTCGTCAATTTTAGACCCCGATATCGGGGAAAATACTCATTTACGCGTAAAATTATAAGAAAAGATGTTGTAGCAAATGTAATTAGCTTTAATATAAGCAAAGAACGATGTCTGTAGACCATATGGAAAAACTTCATTTTTTGCAAATTTGCTCTGTTTAGTTCTCACAATGGTTTGAAAGGAAAAACCATGTACATCCACAAGAAATTAAAATTTCACTTTTTTGGAAAATATATTAAATTTTTGGAAAATATTTTCAATTAATTTTATTTATTTATTTTAATATTTTTATATCTACTTTTTACTGAATGCTGCATTTGAATTTGTTGTGTGTGCGATGGGACAAGTGCCTGAACAAATAAACGATTTGATTTGATTTTGATTTGATTTGATTTCATGGATACTCGAAACACTTGGCACCGCCGCGCCGTCAGCATGGATTGTTGAGCCGACGACGCCCAAAAGCATTCGGTTTAGAACGGGGGCTGCGAATGTCTTGCCGGCATGTCTGATGATGATGCCTTTTTACACTTCTCTGGAAAGAACCTAAGTCATATCACATCACATCTTATGAAGGAAACACATCGGGAGGAAGGAAGTGCATTCCAGAGTTTCGCTGTGCGGAAGATAAAATAAATACTGGAGCGCTTAATCCGCAGTTAGGCAGCGCTACAGTAAAGGGATGCATTCCCTGTCTGCCTAGAATGGACCTGGTTATGCACTGAAAATATTTATTAACATAATACAGCTTTTGCTCGCGGCCTTGCTCCCGTGAAAATCGTATTTCAAAAGAAGAAAGTAAGGGCAGGGCAAGTAACTAAGGGCGAGGCCGAAGGCTGAGCTGCGTTCAGGTAAATTATAAACCTTCTCCCGCCCTCGGGCCTCGCCCTTAATGTCTTACTTTCTTCGATATAATATAATATCCTTTACGCGAACGCGGCTCGGCGTTCGGCCGCCCCCTTATTTACTTTCAGGGAGAGGGTTTATCGTGTATCTGAACGCAGCTCCGCCTTCGGTCTGGCCATTATTTACTTATTTTCTTCGAGAAGAATATCGTTTACCTGAACGCAGGTCGGCCTTCGGCCTGGCCCTTAGATACTTACTTTCTTCGAGAAAGTATAACATTTACGGGAATGTACCTCAGCCTTCGTCCTCGCCCATTAGTTGCTTACTTTATTCGAGAAGGTTTACCGTTTACCTAAACGCAGCTCGGCCTTCGGCCTCGCCCTTAGTTACCAACATTCATCGAGAAAGAATACCGTTTACCTGAACGGAGCCCGGCCTTCGGCCTCGTCCTTAGTTACTAACTTTCATCGAGAAAGAATACCGTTTACGTGAACGGAGCTCGGCCTTCGGCCTCGCCCTTGTTACTTACTTTCTTTGAAATTGTTTATTGTTTATCTTACTTAACCCAGTTCGGCCTTCGGCATCGATTTATCATTTTCAAAATCCGGGGGCACTACCATTTGACAATAAATTCCTTTCATATCGATGGTTCCGGCAACAAAGGTCGTAAAAGCCATTTCGTTTCCGGCAACAAAGGTCGTAAAAGCCATTTTGACCAAAATGGCTTTTACGACCTTTGTTGCCGGAACCATCGATATTATACTTTTTTTGACACAGCTCAGCCCTATTGCTATTTAGCGTGATGGATGATGCTATTTAGCCTATATAGTCAGCCTCAAGAACTACTCTTTACATTGGTGCAATCCGAATCAAAGTCTGTTCAGTGGTTCCGGAGTTTACCTCATGCGGTATACACCATCGCTGGATACGTACATACTTGCTAGATAGGAAGGACTCAATATATCAATACAAAAAGTTTAATTACAAATTTAAAGAAAACCCGACACCTTAAAGAGTAAAACATTATTTCCGTTTAGTTACTTAAAGGCGTCGGGGGACCGCTAATTAAATAACCCTTCTAGATACATACACACAGACAGACAGACGTTCCCTTTTATAAGAAGTAGAGATTGTAACCTAACCTCTCGCGCGAGTCCAGTAAATAGAATAATTCAGACCGTCAGCGGGCTCTTTGAGCTTGCATTGTGCGGTCAGATCTTCCTTCGTGACTACCCAATAGAGTCGACCGACGCTATCTCCATAATCCGCGCAGTTCTTTTCTCCTTCTATAAGCGCCTTAACTCGCTCTGTCGACGTTGAATCTAAAGGTCAAAATTGAAAAAAATTATTACATTTTACTTTAGTTTTTTTAGTTGTTTTTATGAAAACTGACACATTTGGCTACATCACCTATAACATCCGCGATGTCAGCCCATAACACCGGGTGAATTAGGTGGCATGTCAGTGCTTCCCTTCATTTCATGTCGGCTACACTGAACTGGACGGAAAACACGAACTATTTACATAGCCGTTTCGACCGACGTTTCACGCAAAGGCGGACTTACCCTTACGAATATTTCTTTCCGTCGAAGTTTGGATGTTTGAGGGTCGATAAGTACATAACGCACGCTGTATCCCGACAATCAGAGTAAGTAGAGTAATCGGTGTTGTGATTCAAGATCTCTGGTAAATTACAGCACAACACCGACCACCACGTTTAGCAAAGTATTAGGACAAGATCTAGCTAGCAAGTAAGAAAAAAAGTTCACATCAGTCGATTATTACTTAGTTATAGTGAAATGTAAGTAAGTAATCAATCGAATACTTAATCGTTATCGAAACGGATTGTAAAAACAAAATGGGACAAATTCAAGCAGTAATACGAATGTGATTAAAGAACAAAACATAAAGCATAAAGAAAGAAGAACGAAAAAGGAAGAACGTAGAAATAAGAACGAATAATAAAGAACAAAGTTACACAAATCTTAGTATACTCACTCGCTTGACTGCAGCAAAATACAAATCCCAATATTATGAAACAAGGGACAAGTCTCGACATGTCTGTTATTTAACTGAAAAAGAAATAAATAAAACCGTTTTAAAAAAAAGAATGTTCGAAGACCCGACTACAAAAAAACGTAGCAAATAACAAGGAAAGTTGATCGAAAATATTCGATCATCTATTATTTATTTAGTAGCGTGTATTGTATGGAGTCCCCCTTTGGCATATCCGCCATAATAACACAAATAACCTTCATGCAAATAACACATTGTAAAGGTATGAAGTACCTTATTAGGTGGTAGGCTCAAATCGTAGCCGACTGGGTTGAGGTTGGTACCACCGAACTGGATGTAAGGTAAGATGGTCCACGTAGCAGCCTCAGTTGTGTTCTCCTCTAGTCCAGTATAGCCAGCAATCCAGGGAAGTCTCCGGTATGGCACCTTACCTTCTCGTAGCGTAGGTGACATTGGCTGGTCGGAGCACATGCTTTGGCCCCTCCGACTCAGCAGCTGATGTTGTATGGGGGCTAGCTGTCTGGTGGTTCTGCCAAGCGATCTGTATGCGAAACGTATTTAATATTTCGACAATGCGTTATAGAAATGTGTAGCATTTGACCTTTTGGTCGCAAGCACCAGCACCCGGCTCCGCTCGGGTGCAGTTCAATGTTTGCCAGTTTGTAACGTTATTGAATAATTTTGTAGCTAGTAAGCTTGATCACAGCTTCTAACGTCTAATTGTGTAGTGCATTACAACTGCTACGCGAGGGTCTCTTTATGACCTCGCGTAGCAGTTTGTTGTTGGTGTTTGTTGCCCTGGCCCCAGGAGCGAGCAAGTACAGGTTGCGCGCGGAACTCACGCGAGACCAGGCGACGCGACGTAGAGCTGTCCGTGAGCGAAGCACTCACCGCGCAGGTCCATGCCGAACCGCACATCTTTAGAGTTTGCCCTTGTGCCTTATTTATGGTCATTCCAAACGGGGACTCGAACGGGGAATTTCAAACGTTTAAATTGAAATGGCACATCTGAGGGAATCTCATTGGGATCCGAGGAATTATAACCCTTTCTCCAGTGGCACAACCTGTGAAGATTGTTGCTTCGATTACAAAGTTTTTCAGACTGTCTACTTTTAGGCGAGTCCCACTACACAGCTTAGGTGGATTTACATTTCTAAGTAAAACTATTGGTGCGCCGACTTTAACATTGAGCTGGTAGATGGGTAGACCGGACGGGTTGGGAGAGTTCAAAAACTCAACAAGATAGTTAACGGCTTCTTGAGGATCAACGACAGTGTCCACATATTTGTATATACTGGACGACTCTTCGAACATCTCCAGAATATAGTCATTAATCTGGTTGACACTTTCTTTGGTTGATGCCAAGACTACTCGCTCCCTGAACCAGAACAGAGAATTTTGGGAGAGATGAAGATAGAGATAGAGAAGATAGAAAAGAGAAGATAGAGACAGAGATAGAGACAGAGATAGAGATATTTATCAGGTTGTGGGATAGGTTTTTTTTTTGTTTTTTATGGAAACTGACACGCTTGGCTACATCGCCTACAACATTCGTGATGTAAGCCCATAACACCTTGGTGAACTAGGTGCCATGAGTCAGTGCTTCCCTTCATTTTCATGTCGGCTACACTGAATTGGACGGAAAACACGAACTATTTACATAGCCGTTTCGACCGACACGTTTCATTCAGTGCGGTGGTAACAATTAACCCGGGCGGGATAAACCCTACCACCAAGTAAGGTAAGACGGGAAGGGACCTACAGTTTTTCGTGGAATCCGAACCACGGTCAGGGATAGGTGTCGCTATCACTACAACATATTCTGCGAAAATTTTACCCGGCTACGAGTACCTATCACGGTTCAAAAGATACAGCCATCGCTCGGACGGACGGACAAGTAGACTAGACGGGGCGTAGGCTTAGTAATAGGCATCCGTATGGATACGGATGCCTAAAAAGCGGCTGGGCATAGACTGGCTGGACACGTCATAGACCGTTCACAGTTATTTTACCTCTAGCCATCAAGTTGGCAAATCTAAGCTCTGTGTTGCCATAATTGGTTCGTACTATTTCCCTGTACGAAATATTTGAATATATTTTTGGAATAGAATAGAATAGAAACTCTTTATTGCACACAAATTGAAAGAAGAACAGTACACGACAAGAAACAAGAAATGCAGGAGTGCGCAAAGGTGGACTTATAACTGTAAGTAATTTCTTCCAGTCAACCTTTGGGTGATGGATGAGAAATAAAATACAGAGAAAAAAGTATGGGTAGTGCAGGCGAAAGGGAGGAAGAATACGTGTTTTATTTTTATGAAGGAAGTTTACGTAGTACTTGTTGAACTTACAGTTCCATGGGAAAGTAACATACCGAAGGACCACAACATCAAACTTAACAAGTACTGCAACTTAGTAGACCGGATTGTGAGAAACGGATTCAAGACTGATCTCTTCGCTGTGGAAGTCGGAGCAAGAGGACTACCGGCGAAGTCGCTCTACAGTCTCTTCAAGAATCTAGGGCTCCCAAGATCGACGCTAAGCTCATATATGGAGAGAGCTTCGAAAACGTCACTGGAAGCATCCTACAGAATATGGATAGGTAGAGAGAGGGAGGTCGAGAGCGGGTCTGGTGGTTTCCCCGCGTCCTAGTCAACGCAGACTAGCTGACGAGGGCTTGAAGCGAGCCGAAACGTGAAGCATGCGCGGGAAATTTAGAGTGGCCACTCGCTAGTCCCGGCCTCGATTAATACCCTCCTCTACTGCCGATGGGCCCGGATATGTTCGGTGAAGCCATCGCAAGCTTAGATCCACACCTTCCTTACATGTAACATACATACAATTACCTATTTATACAATCCATAAAATACAAACAGCATATCATAGATGACAGCATAAAATACAAATAACATGTTACACATGTATAGAACATAGATACTACACACAAATAATACATACTATACTATACTAATCCACAAGTGAATACAAATAACATGTTACACATGTATAGAACATAGATACTACACACAAATAATACATACTATACTATACTAATCCACAAGTGAATACAAATAACATGTTACACATGTATAGAACATAGATACTACCGTTTCGACGCAAGGTACCAGATTTGCAATTGACCAGTAACGCAAATGACCATACTCTTAATTCGTAAACGACCATATACGCAATGGACCGTAATATTCAGAATTCGCAAATGACCTGATACGCAAATGACCATATTCTCAATTCGTAAACGACCATATACGCAAAGGAACGGAATATTCAGAATTCGCAAATGACCAGATATCAGAAAAAAATCGAAAACGTATATATGTATATTGTATATAGAAAAATGTTGAAAAAATTACAAAGAAAAAACATAAGTCCCTTAAATTTTTAAGAAAATTAATATTTTTAAAATGTAAGTTTAAATAAAATTACATTTTAAAGGGGGACTTATTTTTTATTATTATTTCTTAATGATTAAAGTTTTATTTTTAGTTACATAAAAATAAGGGTTAAGTTTTATGTTTAAGTTAAAGTAGTAAAAGAGAATTTAAATTAATAATTTTATTAAATATAATTTGTTATATATTCTTACTGAGTTTCATTTAACAATATCTAAAATAATAAAAAATAATTAAAATGCATCTAAATGAAAAATCCAGGTAATTTGCGTATCTGGTACAATGCGAATATAAAGTTTCAGATATCATGGTCATTCGCGTTGAGGGTAAAGTGCGTATCTGAAAAACTCGGGTAATTTGCGTATCGGGTACAATGCGTAATATTTAGTTTCAGATTTCATGGTCATTTGCGTGACTGGTCAATTGCGAATCCGGTACTTTGCGTCGAAACGGTATTTAACAATTTATTCATAACATTAGTTCTAATGATTACGCACAGTTCTTCTGTAGCATACACATTTGTATATTAGGCAGCTCATAGACTGCTAGAAACAGGAATCCCGGCCCTCGATAGTACAACAGGTACTTACACATAATTTCCACTACCACGGGTAAAATATTAATAGCAAGTAACCCTTTTTAGGACCGTAGTACTAGTGACAGCAAGTGGTGCCAACCTATCGGAAGATACAGTGACATGTGTCAGAGGTAAAATAACTGTGAACGTATCTACATAGTTAGGAGGATTACAAACCTTGAGTTCTGTTTTATAAATTCCAATTTTTCATTGTTTTTATGTTAAACATTCGCCACGCTAAATGCTTTTTAAATATATAATATTATTAGTAGTATAAAATGACAAACATAAACCTGTTTAGAAATAAAGAAAAATTATAAGTTGATAATAGAAAATATACCGAAAATTGACACATGATAGAGAAACGTATTATTTATTTATTTATATTTTTTTCGCAATTTGTCTTCTTAATCCCATGTGGCCAGTGTCATAGAAATGTATTTAAGAAAATATAATACCATAGATAAGAAAACTTTTTGATCTACGGCGACCAAAAAGATCAAAATGAGATATTTTATCTGAAAAAAAAAGATATTATTTAATAATGAAAAACTTTATTTACATAAAATATAAAAAAGTAATACTAATAACTAAAGAAATAAACCTACCTAACAAACATTAAAATAACTATCAAAAGGGGCATTTTCAAATGTTCCTAGAACACTTGCGGCATTACCGCGCTGGATGGCAAGGCTTACTCTTTGAATGAAGTAGGCCCTTGATTGCGGGATGCCAGTTGCGTCCACCAGCAGAGGCCCAAGTCTCTTCAAGAAGCTTTTGGCTTCACTGCTCCACGGACCGAGGGTTTCAACCGCAAACGCAACAAATTCGAAATCTTTAATTATATTTGAATATTTGTTGCGGTTGAGAGCCTCAACCGCTCCGGCCGCGGCCGCGCCAGACGCGATGAGGCCTTTTGCTTGCCTTTTGATGATATTTGCTTGTTAACATAGCCATTCACCCAAAAATGTGCCTCGACGCTAAAAAATATTTTTCGGCCAAAATTGGGGTCCTCTTCCAAACGCTCCGAAGCCCAGGCAGCGAACAAACGGCGTTGTCTATGTCATTAAGTTTGAGCTGCTCAATCGTGTAACTTGACATGGTAACTGATTTGACAGTTGCCGCCAAAACAACATGGCCGCCACAGCCTGTCAACATCGACCCGTCCCTATTGGAAAACCCATAAAATACTTATCCCACCAAAAACATCTAATATAAAATAAAAAGATGCCAAGTCTCACACGCAACCTTTCCACCGTAAAAAGTTGTAAGATCCCATACAGAGCCAAGTCTTTTCATATCATTGAAGCCCGAATTCAACAATGTTGCCATAAATTATATTTTCTACTTAATAATAATGAATATTTTGTTACTCCTCTTATATTTAACATCTTCATTTCTATAAAAAAAACACCTTGACTTTGCAATCGGACAACACAAAGAGATCGCTTCGTAAAGATTCATTTTCAGTTTACAACAAACTGGTATTAGTTTCGTTCATGTTATTGTTATAATATTTTAGCTGTCCGTTTGTTTTGGTGGGATCTCATTTCTTTTTGTAGGTAGTCTTCCTTTTTTTCTTTTCTGGTATTAGTTCTTGCACGTCAGCTACATATTTTCGATAAACCTTCTCGAAGAAAATAAGTAACTAAGGGCGAGGCCGAAGGCCGAGCTCCGTTCAGGAAGACCATAAACCTTCTCGAAGACAGTAAGTCACTTTGCTATTAACGTGGTGGTCGGTGTTGTGCTGTAATTTACCAGAATACTTGTAGCACAACACCGATTAATCTGCTTACCCCGATTGTCGGGATACGGCGTGCGGTGTGTATGTGTATGTGTACTTATGCAACTGACCAAATTATTTGTCATAGATTTTGTATGGAAAGCCAAGTTTACCCAACAAAAAAAAGGGGGCCTCAATTTAAGGGTGTTTCAGTTTTTCCTTTCGTTGTGGGCTAAACATTATCAGAATCCAAAATTTAAAGTTTGTAGGTCTGCTGGAAGTACCTTAGATTTTTGATGATCGGTGAGTGGTGATGGTGAGTCAGTAAACCGGAACTTTGACTGACGATATCTCTAATATATCTATAATATAATTTGGGGATATAGCTAGGCTTGGTAAGTACTCTTGTTAAAACTAAAATTACAGGTGTTTATCTCTATCAACAACAAAGATACAGGGATGCCAAAAGTACCCTGAGTTGCTTCGAGAAAAGGATGGTACGGCCGTGTTTGCTCGACTTGGCGGGGCACTGCTGTGCTCCCAGATAAGGTACCTACTAACAAAACATTGTGACTTGCGAAGTTTGTTTGTCAGTTCTTCTTCGCATTGAATTTAGAACGGGCGGAATTTTTGAATTTTTTTTTATATTTGATCAAATAGTGCAATGAATTTTTTACAAGCTTTTATTTAATTTAACTTTGTTAGTATGGGCCAAATGTTGTAATTGAATCTTAAATCTGTTCCTTCCAACCGATTGAGTTGAAATTTTCAACAGACTTTTGCTGCTGGTGCTAAATGAGTGTACTCAAAATTGTAAAAAAAAACTAACTAAAAATCACAAAATAAAATAATAAATAAAAAACCATGGAAGTTTAGCGTTTAGCTTTCCGATTTGTTTTCAAACAGCTTCTCGCAGTGTTCATTTGTAGGTTAGATCAGAGTTAATCCTTTTGAAAAATATATTAGTCAACTAAGATGAGATTCGTATTACCTATTCTGGGAAATTTTCTATACAAACGCGCTAATAGTATTCAGAATGTCTGTTAGTTATTATAAGTAGTACACTGGCAACAATATTTATAAATTGGGTTAAGAATTGCGTTGCGCGAGATTGGTTATCTGTGGTGGCGCGCAAGAACAAACGCATGCGTCCGTGTATTCACTCCCTCGGGGGTTGGGATTGGGAGACGCGGTAACCTGTGACGAGTAACTGTTAACACTGACTGAACAGAGTATAGTCTGTTTTTGTCTGCTATAGTAACATTTTTCATACACTTGACAGAAGTTAACTTGTAGCTACATTGCGGCCGATGATGGTGAAATCGGCCGACGGAGGGTTCCGCAGTTATTTCCTTTTGCATGCATAGCCAGGCAGCCGCAGTGCCCCCGCAGTATACATGAATGCTATTTTCTCTACAACTATTTGAGATTTGGCAACCTCGGTAGCTCAGTGGTGCGATCGGTCGACCGCTGTTCATGATCATAAGGACACCTGGGCGGGGTCAGAACTTGGATGGATGACCGTTCGACCGTTGGAAGCTGACCGCGGTTCGTATTCCACGTAAACCTGTAGGTCCCTTCTCTTCTTACCTTACTAGGGGGTAGGGTTTAACCCGCCCCGGGTTGGTACCGCCGTACTGAAAGAAAGGTCGGTTGAAACGGCTATGAATAGTTAGTGTTTTGCGTCCAGTTCAGTGTAGCCGGCACGACCGAAGGGAAGCACTGACATGGCGCCTAGTTCACCAAGGTGTTATGGGCTGATATCACGGGTGTAGTACGTGATGTAGCCAAGCCTGTGTTTATGTTGTAAAATCGTTTGTATCAAGAATAATACGTTTTTTTATTATTTTAAGTGAAAATGGAAGTAAAAGAGAGAAGAAAATTTGAAGTGTTTTATTAAAAAAATACGTTTTGATATATAACATCGATATAAAAACAATTATTTCACAATAATGATTTTTTCACCAGATTTTCTTCAACACGAAGAATTAAAATACAGGTCATTTACAAAGTTCAGTAACATTCGTTTAAAAATACAATTTTTTTTTATTTCTGTTATTTCTTAAACGTGCCCAACATTAGACAACACGCAAAAAGAAAAACAAGCATATTGTGCACAAGTGAATTTTTCAGCGCTCACGAAGCGCGCGCATCGGTCCATCCGGAGAAAGAGCACTGCGAAGTGAACAGTGCACTCCTTGCGAAGTGCACAGATAAGCATATGCAGAGCGCGCACACATCAGTTCGTGCGATGCGCGCACATGCGAACGCAATCGGACCATGCGAAGCGCACACATCAGTCCACGCGAACGCATCAGTCCACGCGAACGCCGTCCATCATCTAGCCCAGCAGAAATTGACATTAAAATCGCAAAGCACGATGTAGTTCTGATTTTTTGGTATGTTGAATGGACCAGTTAGGGCAGTGTGAATCCAAATTTGCAACTTCGAAAAACTTGTGCGCAGCGAGCGCACCACGCGAAAAACTGCGAAATTTTGGGACTTTTTTCACTTTTTGCTCTAAAAGTCATAAACTATGCGTTTTTTGAGAAACATAATATCACTTTTTTAAAGGTAATTAAATTGAAAATAATTTAAGCCAAACTGCAGCTCTATAAACCCTATAGGGACCAAGCTATGACCCTTCAAAAATGGACCATTTTTTTAACCTTTTACCTAGGTACTCGTGATCTTAGTTTCTACTACCAGAATGTGAGAGGACTTAGGACGAAGACTGAGACTTTCTTGCGCAATTTATCTTTATGCGAATATGATATTATCTCGCTGACTGAGACTTGGCTATTGGATGGAGTGGCGAGCGAGGAGCGGTTCGACGCGCGGTATGTTGTGTACCGTCGTGACCGAGACTACGAGCGGAGCGGGCAGGCGCGCGGCGGTGGCGTCCTGTTGGCAGTGCGACGCGATCTGCTCGCTCGCGGGGGCGAGCGAGCGGCAGTGGCAGACCACCGCCGAGGACGTATGGCTCTCCGTCTCTGCTGCGCGCTCGGCCGGAGCCGCCCGCTGCTCACAACTCACCACACACACACATTTGTATATTATACCTATGCGCTGAGAGCGGAGGTATCACGTTTGCTGACCAACTTCAATACTTTATGGATAGTGTAGCCAGCCGAACCACTGATTTATCCTAAGATAAATTTGTTATCATGGGTGATTTCAATATGAGTAATATATCTTGGATTTCTAATAATAACGATGTTTTGTTACCAACTGGCGCTTCCAGATACTATGAACATGATTTTATAGACTCAATTAACTTCTGCAATCTTAATCAATTTAACAATATTATAAACCATCACGGGCGAGTCCTCGATCTAGTTCTGTCTAATGACCATGCGATTGTCACCGAATGTGAGCACCCTCTTGTTCCTGAGGACCCCTATCATAAATCACTGATAATTACAGTTCACACCTCAACGGTACATACACTCAAACAGCTTAGACATAAGAAATATATTTACAGTCGCGGGCATTATGATTCTCTGTGTGCTGCGCTCGATGATATTAACTGGCGTGAAGCCTTATCTGAGAGTAATCTTGATGAGGCTACGCAGTACTTTTACAACATACTCAAAGCAAATATAAACTGTTTTATACCTTAGAACATTGTGTCAGATGACCATCATCCTACCTGGTTCACCATTCCACTTATAAAACTTCTAAAGGAAAAATTCAAATATTTTCGTAGGTATAAGGATAGGTATGTTAGGCCTCAGGACCGCCAGACGTTTTCACTCCTTCGTGCTCGGGCTAAGAAACTAAATAACAAATGCTATTGAATATGTGGCGCGCGTCGAACAAAATATTTCTGTAAACCCAAAGCAATTGTGGTCTTTTGCAATACTGAGGAATAAGTCTCATGGTGTTCCGCGTAACATGTATTATGTATGTATATATTCTTTATTGAACACCAATTTATCAAAATTAGGTACAACAGGCGAGCTTAATGCCGCGAGGCATTCTATTCTAACTAACCTTTGGGATGTGGGAGCAGTACATGCAGGCGAACAAGAATAGTTTGTGACAATGTGTTAGATTAAAGAAATATGTATGATAAACTACGTACGAATACTACATAAATACTTTAATAAGCATATATATGTATATAATAAACTTACATATTATATGTACATTAATCGGTGGTACCGTTGTGCAACCCAATCAACTGAATGACAGGAGAGTAAGAGAAGGGGAGTAAAGATATGTATCTAATATTATACTAGACTGCATTTACTTCGGTAAGGAAAGAAGTAGTTTGTTTAAATTTATCTTAAATAAATTCATAGACGTAGAGGAAAATGCACGGGCAGATTATTCCAGAGGCGAGCTGTTTGTACTGTGAAAGAGTCCGTGTAGAACGAGCTTGAGTGAGCCGGTATTGTCAAGAGTAAGTTGGCAGCAGATCTTAAAGCCAGGCCGTGAGAAGAAAGAAATTTAAATCGTTCACTCAAGTATTTGGGAGCAGCAGGATCATTAAATGTGCTAGCTACCACACTGTAAAGTATTCTTTTGATGTAACACCAATAGGGGGACAGGAGGAGATTACCTTAAGGTAAAATGCCCTCCTATTGGATGAAATTAAATTATGTAAATTAATTTGAAAAAATGTACCAACATAGCATAAGTAATGATTTCATCCAATAAACGGTTATTATTTATATTATATTATTATTATTTATTATTAAGTGTGCGAAAGAGAAGAGAGAGGGCGTGAGAGTTCCTGCGACCACGAACATCGAGCCACTGAAGGCGAGCTCGATATTCAGATATATGATCATACTTGCGCAATCCGAAAATATAGCGAATGCACAAGTTAAGAATACGTTCAAGTTTGTTGAGGAGATCCTCATTTAGGTCAAGATAACACACATCAGCATAATCTAGAATTGGCAATCAGAGAGATTGAGCGAGCGTAATTTTTGTGCCAGTGGGAATGAAGTTTTGCAAACGCTTGAGAGAGTGCATGCTCCCGAAGACCTAACGACTGACCTCATTAACCTGCACACTCCATGTAAGAGATTCATCGATCATAAACCCTAAATTTTTAACGCACTTGCTGTAGGGGATAGCTATGTCATTGAAAACAACGGCGGGGCGAGTATCCCTGTCCAGCTTTGCCAATAATTTAGGTGATCCGATGATTATGACTTGTGTCTTTGCAGGATTGGCGAGCAGTCCGAAGCGCGCAGCCCAATCGAGTACAGACTCAAGGTCTATATTCATGAGGGCTACGGCAGTATGAGTGTCCTCGAGACGGAAGTGACGGTAGAGCTGCAAGTCGTCAGCTAGAAACACATAAGAGAGACAACAATAATGTTGATGAAAATGGAAAATAGTAATGGAGAGAGCACACCGCCTTGTGGTACGCCGGCAGTGATGTCGCACCACTTAGAAGTGGTATTGTTGACACGAACGCACTGGCGACGACCGCTGAGATAGGAAAAATATTAATGTATATAAAATATTATGGTAATGATAATGCTGAATCGGACGATAAAATCAATCTGCAATCTCTTTTCTTCGTACTTTCAGTCGACATTTGTGGAGCCTATGGCCGCTCGTACCGTGTGGGGCCGGTACTTTAAAAGAATAGCCCCACTGCATCTCTCCCCGTGTATGTCGTAAAAGGCGACTAAGGGATATGACTCCCTTCTTATATTACTAGGTGGTAGGGTTTAACCCGCCCGGGTTGGTACCACCGCACTGAATGAAAGGTCGGTCGAAACGGCTAAGTAAATAGTTTGTGTTTTCCGTCCAGTTCAGTGTAGCCGGCACGACCGAGGGGAGGCACTGACGTGGCACCAAGTTCACCCGGTGTTATGGGCTGACATCATGGATGTTGTAGGTGATGTAAGCCAACCGTGTCAGTTTCCATAAAAAAAAAAAAAAAAAAAAAATAGTAGCTATATTCAACCTAGCGGTAGCAGCAACTCGGCTATGGCACCGAATATATATTACTAGCGTACTATGGGGATAAATAGTATTGAAGTAATTTATGATAACATTCTTAATTCTAATCTCTATTATTCAATAGTGTGACTAATCTATTTTATCGTATGTTTCTTGTATAGGGCCACCCCCCCCCCCCTTAATTTTTAACATTTTCTTATTTTTCTTATTTGTTGTTATATCCACCACAGTAAAGCATATTCTGTGAAAGTTTCAACGGGCTACCTATTACGGTTCAAGAGATACAGCCTTCGGACAGACGGACGGACGGACAGACGGCGGAGGATATTGCAGTCACCAACCCATGGCTGTTAAGAGGGCGAATACAGTCCCGGCATAGGCAAACCAGAATATACTAGACAAATATTTTGTTAGGTGGGGGTAGACTAGGCAGACCAGCTATACGATAATTTGCTGTAGCTGCATCGTTGGGAAACATACATTTGGCTGCTGTTCCCAAGTCATGACAATATTATGGTATTTAGGGTGGAGAACAGTGGCGGCTGGTGACTTCAGTGACCGGTAGTGCGCTAAGTACCTACCTACTTAAATACCAAATTTCCCAACAAATCCCGTCATGTTATTTTAAGATCGGGACTTCCGAATTTTTTAAACGCCTGCGTTTTATTATGTACCTACGTACCTGGTATGAATATTCTCAAGACACTCAATGAGCTGCAAAAAACAAGAAAAAAATAAACCAACAAGTTTTTTAACTCATTTTTAGTACCTACCTTTATGAACACACCCATAGACCACAACACTACTGCAGCTTTCAAAAAGAAAAAGTAGTAATATCCCAAAAATAATTCAAAAAAATATCTATATCTATACATATAATAAAATCGTAGAGGTAAGAAAGTCTGTACATTGAATGTATTCGGAAACTATACATATAATAAAATCGTAGAGGTAAGAAAGTCTGTACATTGAATGTATTCGGAAACTATACATATAATAAAATCGTAGAGGTAAGAAAGTCTGTACATTGAATGTATTCGGAAAAAAACTAACTAGGGTGGCTTAAAATGAGATACTGAACATGTTAGAACAGTTTTTAAAATTTTTGTTTGTTTGTTTGTTTGTTTGTTTGTCTGTACGCGCATCACGCAAAAACCACTGAACGGAATTAGACGAAACTTTGTATAGTGGCAGTTTATATGCCGGGTTAACATAATACGTAAAAAAAAAATAACAAAAATAAAAAAAAAATTACAATTATAAACATTATTGCGCGTTTAAAATCACGTAGTCCAAAGTACATAATTTTATCTTGAGAACTGGCAGCAAATACAATTTGAATAAAATATTCATTCGAAATTTAAAAATAAGTAGATACAACGAAAATGACAGTTCTTCTTTTTTATAACTTGAACACAATAGTCTATACATATCTATTCTTTCTATATATATCATAAAATCGTAAATGCAAAAATGTCCATTTGTCCGCGCATCTCGCAAAAACCACTGAACGGAATTTGACGAAACTTTTTATAGTGACAGTGTATATCCCGGATGAACATAATAATTAAAAAATATAATAAAAATCACGTAATCCAAAGTACAGGTAAAAAACAATTTTAAATGTCATGTTGACAACGGAGAACTGTCATCTCGACGTGAGCTGGCCGGTGACAATTGTTTGATAAATAAAAATAATAATTGAAAGTCGAAGTTATGTCGCTGTCATTGGTGCAATAAAATTTATATATCTGTTGCCCGCGGCTTCGCTCGCGTGAAATTCGTATTTCAAAAAAAGAAAGTAAGTAACTAAAGGCGGGCCCGAAGGCGGATCTGCGCTCACGTAAACGATATTATTTCTCGATGAAAGTAACTAAGGGCGAGGCGGAAGGCGGAGCTGAGTTCAGGAAGAAGAAAAACATTCTTGAAGAAAGTAAGTAACTATGGGCAAGGCCGCAGGCCGAGCTGCGTTCAGGAAGAAGCTAAACCATCTTGAAGAAAGTAAGTAACTAAGGCGAGGCCGAAGGCCGAGCTACGTTCTGATAATTGAAAACCCATCTCGAAGAAAGCAAGTAACTAAGGGCGAGGCCGAAGGCCGAGCTGCGTTCAGGAAGAAGCTAAACCATCTTGAAGAAAGTAAGTATCTAAGGGCGAGGCCGAAGGCCGTGCTCTATTCGGGAAGACCATAAACCATCTCGAAGAAAGCAAGTAACCAAGGGCGAGGCCGTAGGCCGAGCTGCGTACAGGAAGAAGGTAAACATTTTTGAAGAAAGTAAGTAACTAAGGCGAGGCCGAAGGCCGAGCTACGTTCTGACAAATGATAAACCATCTCGAAGAAAGCAAGTAACTAAGGGCGAGGCCGAAGGCCGAGCTGCGTTCAGGAAGAAACTAAACCATCTCGAATAAAGTTATAATATTAAGATTGAGTTAATTTAATTTAAATTTTATTATAAAGTCCACGCTTCTAACGGCAAATATACCGTGCATCCTAGAACCTCGCGGTTATTCCCGGCTGGATGGCAAGAGGCCCGATGCTATCACCTTAGTGCCATGGACTAAGGGTAGTTCTTTGATGTGGGACGCCACTTTTGTTCTCACATTGGCTCCAAGTCACGTTAGGACATCTTCAAGAGCGGCTGGCGCGGCCGAGGCTGGGGCGGAGAGCCTCAAACGCAACAAATATAGAAATATAATTCAAGATTTCGAATTTGTTGCGTTTGTGGTTGAAACCCTCGGTCCGTGGAGCAGTGAAGCCAAAAGAGGCTTGAGCCTCTGCTGGTTGACGCAACTGGTGTCCCGCCATCAAGGGCTTATGTACTTCATTCAAAGGGTAAGCCTTGCCATCCAGCGGGGTAATGCCGCAAGTGCTCTAAAAACATTTGAAAAGAAATTTTTATGAAATAAATAGATTGAGTAAACGATATTATATTCTATCGAAGAAAGGAAATCTTTAAGGGCGAGGCCCGAAGGCGGAAGAGGGTTTTTGGTTTACCTGAACGCAGCTCGGCCTTCGGCCTCGCACTTAGTTCCTTCCTTTCTTTCAGAAGGTTTATCGTCTTCCTGAACGGAGCTCGGCCTTCGGCCTCGCCCTTACTTACTTCCTTTATTTGAGAAAGGTTTATCGTTTACCTGAAAGCAGCTCGGCCTTCGGCCTCGCCCTTAGTTAGTTACTTTCTTTAAGAAGGTTTATCGATTACCTGAACGCAGCTCGGCCTTCGGCCTCGCCCTTAGCTACTTACATTCTTCTTTGGAATACTAATTTCACGCGAGCGGAGCCGCGGGCTCAGCTAGTATAAAAATAAAAGCATTTGAAAAGTAGGAATTGAACCCGGAATCACCTGATTGTAATATCGGCACCAAATATCGGCACCATTTAATTCACAGTATCACGTGACAGAAAGCACAAAATCTAACCATATCCCATTTTAAATATTCGCGCGCTAACGGGTATGTGACAGACATCACATGACAGCGCGCTGACTCTAGCTAGCTGCTGGCGCGTGCACAGTACTCACACCACGATGTACTCACGCCAATGCAATTGTGCAAGTGCGAGTGAGACAGATCGGGCGTACGTATGCAGTGCGACGTCACCCGTGCGCTTACACACAGACACTACGCGATAGTGTTAGTACGTAGACGGACTCGTGCAAAACGAATCGCTTGCGACGTGTCGCACGCGCGGCTATTCACGATATAGCGTCCTTGTTTGGCGCTCGTGCGCCGCACGCAGAACACCATTTCGGTCCATACTATTTCTATGAAGTATCTTTTGTCTCACGCGCCAGCGGTGTTTTGCCGATCCCCATACATTGACCCGCGTGCGCGTTTCGATTCCGCCCGGGGCGCGCGTTTATTCGCAAAAAAGTGTCTTGTGGTCTATAAAATAAGGTCGAATTCACATTCTTATTTATTTGGAGTACGATCTTTATGGTTTTAATGTAGGTATGTTGTAAGATATTATATATTTTGAGTGAAGTGAAGACTTCTCGTGGTACGGTAGTGCGGCGTACGAGCGCACTTTAGGACCAGCCGCCAGTGGTGGAGAAGCATCAAGAAAACCTAAACCCACCCGCTTTTTTATTAGACGACATCATAATATAACATGATGTGGAGAACGTAGTACCTAGATGAGATTCGGGACGAAGAATTGTAATTTTTTTGATTTTTTTTTAATAATTGATTTATTTCACAACAGATTGTGACCTTTTATCTCTGATTTCAAGATAATTATCATCAAAATATTATACTTCAACAATTCTATATAAAACCATTAAATATAAAAATTAAACCTGATGAAAATGCATAAAAACATAATAAATATTATTCGGAATTCTGACCCTTATAACTTAGTTCGGACTGAGTTTAGGCATAATATGTATATTATGCCTAAACGGCTGTCATAACAAGTTTTATTTGTACCATTATTCTGAACTAAAATAACCAAGTTTGGTTGATGGCCGCGCGAAAAAAAAGGCACCACCTTCCATACAAAATGTGGCAATGTCCTTTGGATTCACACTGCCATACACATACCAAAAATCAGAACTACATCGTGCTTTGCGATTTAAGCCTTTTTTAGTGTCGATTTCTAATCCCTATCTTCTAGTGATACTCGTGTAAGTCGTCTAGGATCGTCTATCATTTGGCCGCCGCACGGACGACAGCAGGCGGCCTGGCAGCATTCCCGGCCACTGTTGTGGTACTTGAGCGCAAGGGTAGCTCCGATTGTACCTCCAGCGGCCAGCAGTGCCGCCGCAGAGCCCGCTACTAGTACGAGACGTAGGTGCCAACCTGCAGGAGAACACAAATAGTACGAGACGCAGGTGCCAACCTGCAGGATAATATAATTAGTACGAAACGCAGGTGCCCAAACTGCAGGAGAACACAACTAGTACGAGACGCGGGTGCCAGCCTGAAGGAGAACACAACTAGTAACGACCAACGGGAAGCACTGATATAGGTAGGTAGGAACACCTAAATATAAATACCCTGCGAAGTTTCTTGCCGGTTCTCCTTCGTGAGTGTAATCGAACGGATAAAACAAATTGTGACAAGTTCGAGTGAAGTCTAACGCCATATTATGAATGATCAATAAACAATACAATACAATGTGTCTGCCGCGGTAGCTCCGTAGTGCGGTCGGTCGATTGTTATTAAGTAACCCTGGGCGCGTTCAGCACTTGGATGGGTGACCGCTCGACCGTTGGAGGCTGTAGGCTGTAGGCCCCTTCCCTTCTTACCTTACTAGGTGGTAGGGTTTATCCCGAATGGGTTGGTACAACCGAACTGAATGAAAGGTCGGTCGAAACGGCTATTTAATAAATAGTTCGTTCTTTCCGTTCAGCTCAGTGTGGCCGGCACGACCGAAGGGAAGCACTGACAATGGCACCTAGTTCACCAAGGTGTTATGGGCTGACATCACGGATGTAAGTAGATGATGTAGCCAACCGTGCCAGTTTCCAAAACAGGAGAAGGGTTAATTTTCCTACGGAACGGCCGATATCGGCCGCTTTATACATTATTTGCATTTTAGTCCACCGCCGGGAACCTAACAATAACTTTATTTCCAACCTGTAATACGAAAAGTGTCCGGCTTCGGGGTTGTCGTTGTTGTTGTTGTCGTAGTCGTAGTCGAATGTAGAAGAACGTACCGCCTGGCGGCCTCCGGTGGAGGCGGCGGCGGGACTGCGTCGCTCTCGAAGTCCGAGACTGTCGTGGTCACTGTCAGAAGCAAACGTTCCGATTCGTAATGCCGCGTACACATTGGTGTATCATGTAATGTATCATGTAATGTAACGAACGAATTTGCCGTACACATTGCTGTAATGTAACACGTAATGTAACACAATTCCCATAGTCTGGACGTCTAGCGAGCGCGAGCCGAGCCTACATCGAGCACGATACGAGCATTACAAACCATACTCGCAGCGATCCGTCGGTTGTCGGTTTTTTGACGAACACAAAGGGGCTCGCCGTGCGCTCGGGACAGCAGCGTGGACGGTTGTGTTTTCGACGAGCACGAGCACGAAGCGAGCGCGCAACTTGGCTTGGCCTTGGCAGTAAGTATTTTTATTTATTTCTTCATTTATTTCCTTGCTTCCACATAAAACATATGTCAGTCAGTAAGCGTGTCTGCGTCCACTGCTGGACATACGCCTCTCCAATTTTCCTCCAGTCCTCCCGGACTTCAGCGGCACGGAACCACTGTCTTCCGCCTGCGTACTTGATGTCGTCGTCCCACCTGGACCACTGTGCTCTTCCCACACTCCGTTTGCCTGTCCACGGCCGCCAGTGTAGGACACGGTTACTCCAACGGTCGTCGTCTCTGTCGGCTGACGTGTCCAACCCACTGCCATTTGAGCTTAGCCATGGGCCATGTATTATCAAAAATGAAGCACTGACAATCGTCAGAGCGCGTAGTTGATCGTCGCCCTCCATGTCGCTTCGCGTCGCGTGTTCCCGGCAAACTGGCGGAAACAGATGCTCGTTTGAGGCTCGTAGTGAAGGCTCGCGAGACGTACACACTGATGAAATGTTACATTACATGATACGTTACACCAATGTGTACCCGCCATTACACAATACTCCCTGTTCAGTGCGAACATTGTTCACGCGAAGTTTCACGCGCAGCCGCACTGCCATATTGCGCGCGCAGCGATAGTGCTCGCAGCGGTCGTTCGCTGGGTCCACTGTCCACACGAATGTCATTTTTTTTCTACGGCCGCCGCTTAAAATATATCAACTTCAAAAGAGTTTTTGAAGCCGAAAGGTCTAAATCAGTGGTTCCCAATTATATTTTAATCGGTACCCCTTAGCGAATTTTCTGAAACCCAAGTAAGTTGGTGTGTACAAAGGTAATACAGTTGTTTATCCATTTGTAGTCATTTGTTTGATTCTAATGTCTACTTAGTAATCACAATATAATACGAAATAGGTCCCAATCAACCATTCATCAGTGGAGATAATTTTCACTAATGAGATAAGAGGGACGCCTTCTTTTTACCCGACTACGGCGAAGCAAAAAGGAGGGTTATGTGTTTAACCAGTATGTATGTATGTATGTATGTATGGTCATCTGTTCCCTCATAACTTCTAAACTACTTATCATAATTTGACAAATGAGGTATCGTTGAAAGCGTCTTGATCGTCCGCTGGTTATAGGCTATGTGACGTCACATAAAATTGACTATGGCACCCTATAAATGACAAAAAGTCATGATCTGAAAAAAAAAATGATGCCGTGTTGGGTATCAAATTAAAGGGCTTAATTAGCACATTTCAAAAATATAGGTATATATTGTTACCTGTAGCTATCGGATTTGCTTGCATAAATCAGGCCTCACTCCAAACCTACCCAAAATACATCCTACTAATATTATAAACGCGAAAGTTTGTGAATGAGTTGCGTTCACAAACTGAACGCAACTCGGCCTTCGGCCTCGCCCATGGTTACTTACTGTCTTCGAGAAAGTTTATCGTCTTCCTGAACGCAGCTCGGCTTCGGCCTCGCCCTTGGGTACTTACTTTCTTCGAGAAGGTATTGTATATAGTCTTCCCGAACGCAGCTCGGCCTTCGGCCTCGCCCTCAGTTACTTACTTTCTTCGAGACGGTTTATCGTTTACCTGAACCCAGCTTGCCCTTATGGACTATGGTACACACGTTAAAATTATAAAACATTAAAACCTAAACAAACAAAACATGTAAAACGGCTCTGCAAATACTTTATCACGAAGTTATAACATAATAATTGAAATAAAAAATAAGTTCAAAAACTAAAACCCGACTACTGAAAAATCACGCTCTAAATAGTATGAAACAAGAAAATATTCTCATCTGAAATTGTTATGTACAAACTATTCATTATTTTATCGTCTATTAAATAAAGAACTTACACGTAATATATTTTAATGTATTTAATCAATATTCATAGTGTTGTTCAGAGGATAGCCATGCCACCTACCTACCCTATAGGGCAAAGTGGCATACGACCATGGCTATCCTCTGAACAACACTATGAATATATACATTAAAAAATATTACGTGTAAGTTGTTTATTTAATAGACGATAAAATATTGAATAGTTTGTACAAAACAATTTCAGATGAGAATATTTTCTTGTTTCATACTTTTTAGAGCGTGATTTTTCAGTAGTCGGGTTTTAGTTTTTTTATTTTTAATTTACAGCGATCAACTCTTCCTTCTTCCTTACTATCGTAATGTGTTCGGTAACGCGGTATATTATTACAAAGCGACTTATGTACATTCGTCAACGTTTCGTCCCTCGCTCCGGGGACATCGTCGCGTCAGGTAGGTAGGACTCGCGGCACCCAACATGCCGTCCGGTCAGATGCCAACTGCCGGTCGCCGCTCTGCCATAGTCTGTAGCTATAAGCGGATACTTCATCCGATGCGTGTAGGTTCGACATCAGTGTTGCCAACTCAAAATTTGAAATTCTCCTAGATTGACTTCGAAAATCTCCTAAAAATCTCCTAGAAAATTTTCGTCCTCCTAAAAAATTCTCCTGTTATTCAAATTATAAAAAATTCACCACATTTTTAGTGTTCCTTATACGTACGGGACCATATTACTAAGCCTAGGCCGTCTGTCCGTCCGTCTGTTTGTCTTACCTGTAAAGATCTGTATCTTTTGCAACCTGAAAACCGGTCAAGTGCGAGTCGAACTCGCGCACCGAGGGTTCTCTGTCAGTCAGTCAAGTAAGTCAGCGTGTAAGCGTCTACTGCTGGACATACGCCTTCAATTTTCCTCCAGTCTCTCGGCCTTCAGCGGTACGGACCACTGCTTTCCACCGACATACTTCATGTCGGCGTCCCACCTAACGGGTGGTCTTCCACACTCCGTTTTCCTGTCCACGGCCGCCAATGTAGTACATGGTTACTCCAACGGTCGTCGTCCGTTCGGCTAACGTGCCCAGCCCACTGCCATTTTAGCTTATCCACCTGGTTTCGAATATCGATGACTTTGGTGCGTCGGCGGATTGCCTCATTCATTAGTCATTACGGGCCATTTCGCTTAGCTATACTCCCAGGCCAGCCCAGCATGGCTAGTTCCAACGCTCGCTGGGCAACTTTGGTAAACTACCATAGTCAGAGCTCACGTTTCACACCCGTACGTCATAAACGGTAGGACGCACTGGTCATAATATATACAGATTAGACCTCGGGGCGAATTTTAAATTTCCGAGGCAGCCCTACTCTGTTGAATTCCTCCCTCGACCTTAAATACCTCGAACTTAAGGAGACCATAGAGACTACCAAGCAGTATTTAACCGAAATATACGTACATACTATTCCTTCAATCTGTTCCATCACTTCTCCGCTCCAATAATGATTTGTCATACCGTCATAACCACGATTGCCATTCTAACCACCACGTAATTCGTCTGTTTTAATTTGTTTTTTTTTTTTTTAGTTTTTAACCACACCAAGTTTGACACTTGTACGTATTACCGTTTTTACGTTAAAGCAAAACCATACAAACCATTTGTTTTTTTAAACGTTTCTTGTATGGGGAAGCCCTTAATTTGTATTTTTTTTCTTATTATTTGACAGGATGTCCGCCAATAATAAATAACACATGATCTGTGAAAATCACAACCAGCTACCTTTTACGGTACAAAAGATACAGCCGTAGGCTTAGTAATACTACTGATTATTACAAAGAATACATGTAAATAACATTGATTGATAACAAAATGTTCGTTCGGCTAGGCCCGCCCAGTAGTCGGCTGGTCGGTCGATCAATGCACGCACACACTCACAGAGTGTCACATTTTCCTATATGAAGAGCAAGAAGGGGAACCTTGCTCTTATCAAAAGACAAATCCTATCGTATATTGTGTGACTTGAGAAGATGGTTGGTCGATTCACATACCGTTTGTCACCGTACATATCGACATATTTGTTTGTTACCTTTGAGGAAATATTATATAGAGCCAGCGCTCCGAAGAAATATAGCTGCTAAATATGTTCGAGTGGCTGAGGTATGGGGTAAGGTAGCGGGGAGGCGGAGCGCAGAGCCGAGCGGATGAGGGGAGCGCGCACGGGGCGGGAAGCGTGTGGGAGACGGGCTGGCGGCCGGTATTGTGGGCTCGCGCGGGGCGGGAAGCTTGCGGGAGAGAGGCAAGGGGTAGGGAGAACGATTGCACTCGTGCGTCGTCGGTGTGCGTATGCATATTGTCTTTTCATTCTAACAATTCATCTCCAGATTCGCCATCGCACCTTCGCATCGATGCAGATGTGTAAATGTATTAGTTTAAAGTAGGCGAGGCGCGATCGCAGCAGGCAGGCGACGACTGCGCGCTACGGCCTCTCGCGCTCGACTAAGAGACTTGATGATCGTGAACCGCAACTAGGTGGAACATGTGAGCTAGCCGAGTGATTGATCTAGTACGTAATATATCTTTGTTTGTTACTAGTAAATATATGTTTCTCACTCCTAAATCTTCTCCTGTAATGATTTTCTTTCTCCTAGATTTTCTCCTACTCTCCTGACAGGCAAAAACTTCTCCTAACACCGCTGAAATTCTCCTGAATCTAGGAGAAAATCTCCTAAGATGGCAACACTGTTCGACATATCTTGCTGGAAAAGGTCGGTGCACCGACAGTTGTCATCCGACTGGACGACGTGTCGGGTGTCCTCCAGGTCGTCGCAGCTCCGCCAAGTCGCTTTGTAATATACCGCGTAACCGAACGCATTAAGATAATAATATATAACAGCGGTAAAAGCCTAAATCTAACTTCTTCCTTCTGCGCCCCAATAACGTAATGTACATACATACAATAATACACACGCTGAATCCCGATAATCGGGGTAAACAGAGTAATCGGTGTTGTGCTGCAAGAACTAAATTACAGCACAACACCGACGGCCTGCCCGCCACGTTTCGCAAAGTATTCGAACAAGATTCAATCGATCAAGCAACAAGTAAGGCACGAAGACCCACCCGCTGCTTGACTCGGTGGAAGGACCGTGTCAAGGTGAGAGGTGGCGAGCCTTTCGCCCTTTAGCACGGCATCTTGTCCTTATCCCTTAGTCGCCTTTTACGACATGCATGGGGAGAGATGCAAAGAACGTAATGTAAAGAATCATTATACCAATGTCAAGTCCGTCTTCTGTGGGGTCTATCTCCGTGGCGGAGGGTTCCGTGAGATCACCACCCCCAAGCAATTCCGTTGTGGCATCCGTCGCAATCTCCCTGTCGAAATTATTAAAATAGCATAAGAACGTATGTGGGCCATTATTTTATTGAAGGACTAATTTGGAAAACATTTGCAGAAATTTTTAAAGAAATTTAAATTAATATTTTTTAAATGTTTTATGTCAATTTATGGTCATTATTATCTGTAGTTAGTATTACAGACATTTGCAGTGATGTTTTCTTGCTACTTCTTATATTTATTGGCGTTTATTCAAGGAATGGTTAGGAAAAACAACAACTGCGTTACTATTTTTTTTTATTTTTTTTTATGGAAACTGACACGGTTGGCTACATCACCTACAACGTCCGTGATGTCAGCCCATAACACCGGGTGAACTAGGTGCCATGTCAGTGCTTCCCCCTTTGATCGTGCCGGCTACACTGAACTGGTCGGAAAACACAAACTATTTACATAGCCGTTTTGAACGACGTTTCATTCAGTGCGGTGGTACCAACCCGGGCGGGTTAAACCCTACCACCAAGTAAGATTAGGAGGGAAGGGACCTACAGTTTTACGAGGAATCCGAACCTCGGTCAGCCTCCAACGATCAGCGGTCACCCATCCAAGTACTGACCGCACCCAGCGTTGCTTAACATTCAATAGCGACAGTTGACTGTCTGCACCACTGAGCTATCGAGGCTGACAAGACTATATTACTGTTTACAAAATTTAATTTTATTGTTAGAAACATTTAGTTTGGTTGAAAACACATCACATATGTAAAGTTTCAATAGTGTAGGATAAATAATATTAAATCACAAATAGTATCAGTCTAATGATTTCTTTATTATTAAGTTTGTCACTGCGTTACTAAATTTTAAATTAAAATGTAAGACTTTTCGTAAATTGGACTAAATAATAATAATTTATACTCAATGTTTTAGGAATAGCTTCAAATAAGGTAAATAATGGATGTTATTTTAAATTTAAGGTTTTTTTTCAATATTAATTAGCTGTATTTCCCTTTTTGCTATCAGGAAATGAGTAACACAGTGGTATGTTGACCACAGTGTTTTGTACTTTCTTCAAGTTATGCTAGCAATCATAAAGTGTTTCAAATAAAAGAAAAATTAAGAAAATTCTACGATAAATTTATAAACATGAAATAATGAACAAAATTCTCAAAATCACTGCTTAATACTAGACACATTTTTCAAAAAAGTTCAGTCACGACACCATACAACCAAAACCCAATAACTTAGGAAAACCTAGTTTCGAGATATTCCAATTTGAAAGTTTAGACATCCAGAAGACCATGAATAAAACAATATAATGTGTTTAAACTATTTTATTATGTTTAACCCATTCATATTCTACATGCCCACTGGAAAAATTCAAGAAAATTGTGAAACAGAAGCAAGGTAAAAAATTAAAATGGTACCGGGTTAGGCGAAAAATCACACTTATTGGGTTTTCGCTGAAGTACTTTTAGTTTCAAATACGTTAAGTTGTATGGTAACTTTAAAAAAAAAATTAGATTACTCATATTTTGCCTTAATTTGAATGCAATAAAACAGTTACTTTACAGATATTTCTACTACGGTCGAAGCTCGACAACTATCATTTATAACGAAATGCTGAACAAAAGAATAAGAGGTCCAGATTTATTGGTATTCATACATTTTATCCAAATTTATTAGTGAGAGTCATCATCGATGTTCATCACTCGATTCGCATACCGCAGGTTTAGGTGCACGATCGATAGTATCTTTAGATTTTGGCAGGTTCTCTTACAATCCATGAAATTCACAAGGTGTGTTATCGCTCTTGCAAAGTTTTATCAGATCCTTTTTTTTTCATTATGCCAATGGTGAGTTCTTTTTTGTATAGTTTTTAACCCCCGACGAAAAAGAGGGATGTTATAAGTTTAACGTGTGCGTGTGTGTGTATGGGTGTATGTGTGTATGGGTGTGTCTGTCTGTGGCATCGTAGCTTCCAAACGGATGGACCGATTTGGATATGGACCGTTTTTTATTAGAAAGCTGGTTTAACCGGGATGGTAGTAATAAATTAATGAAGTAATTAAGTAATGAAAAAAATCATTATTTTAAAAAGTCAACCAATTTGATGCGGTTTTTTTGAAAAGCTTGAAATAAAAGTTAATTACAAAGATAAAAACCCCCGACCCTTAAAAAATCAGAAATAATTTCCGTTTACTTACTACCCGGGCCCCCGACTCCTTTAAGTAAGTAAACGGAAATTATTTTTGACTATTCAAGGGTCAGGGTTTTAAAAAAAAATTAATTCTGGAAGTACTAATGGATTACTGGAGCTCTCCTTGATGTGCTGGGGCTTCCCGTTGGAACTTTCCTTGTTGTTTTGATTGCCTTTGACGTTTTGGCGTATTTTGAACGTTATGCTCTTATATTCATCGTTATGGTTGTATTTGACAGATTTGATCTATTGCACCTTTTATGAATTAGATATTTTTTATTTTCATCCACATGACACGTTCACCTTCAGTATCAATATTTTTGTTGTTTATAATATTGCTTGCCTCAGAGGTTTTTCGTCTGAGTTGCTTGCCATATTTTTCAGATCATAAAAGTCGCAATACTTGAACTCTTTGACGTTGTATGCATCTTTCTTTACTTTCTCATTTTTTTCTTCCATAGATGCATTTGTTCCGGGCTAATCGGAAAATAGTCAGCCAGTCCTGCATTGTGTATACTGGGACAAATTTTCTTGTTCTCTCGATGCATGCGTGCATGGAATCCACTTCCATATAAGTGCGGCCTGATTCTAGAAATTTTTGTTCGATTATTTCAAGATGCCTTATTTTTTTAACTGCGTAAATCAACAAAGCAAAGTATTGGTTCCGGTTCTGTCCGCCAGCTGTATCGGAAAACAGTATTATATGTTTCACATCTTTTCCTATGCACTTTTCTAAGTAAAACAGGATACAACTGCCGATTTCCGAGCTTCCTTCCTTCCTATTTATCTCTGTCTAAGAGAAACAAAATGCATAGTTTTTAAAATTTTTTTTTTATGGAAACTGACACGGTTGGCTACATCACCTACAACATCCGTGATGTCAGCCCATAACACCGGGTGAACTAGGTGTCATGTCAGTGCTTCCCTTCATTTCGCCCCGGCTACACTGAACTGGACGGAAAACACGAACTATTTACATAGCCGTTTCGACCGGACGTTTCGCTCAGTGCGATGGTACCAACCCGGCCGGGATGAACCCTACCACCTAGTAAGGTAAGAAGGGAAGGGACCTACAGTTTAACGTGGAATCCGAACCACGGAAATTGTTTGGGAGGCATGCTTCATACACTGTAAGATTATAAGCATTTAATATTCGACTGTAATACAGTGGATTAGCTGCATGGAATCTGCAGGTCAGATTGCAGATCAAATGTGACGGATAGAAAGGAGTATTCTTTATTGCTGTTTTCTTTATCCGTGTTCTTTGCTGCAAGGCATTCTTTGACCCGTTTTAAGTGTTCTGAATGACTCGATTCTAACAGCTTTTGGTCTCCTTGAGCATTTAGGTAGAATGTACACTTTGAACATTGATCTTTCTTTGGAACAACAACAAAAAGAATGCAATACCTCTTGTATTGCATTCATATGCAAAAATACGCCTATAATAATTTATCCTGATGCTGGATTGATTTTCGTGATAGATAAATTAATTAATTGGGTATTTTTGGTACAGCAAAAATTCTATGATAGTATTTATTTCATTGTTAGAAAAATTCAACGAACAACCGTCATAAGTACAGCGAAAATCGTATGACTGTACTTATTTGATTTTTGCTGTAGATAAATTAAAAACAAGAGCATAAAAATATAGCAAAAATCGCATTATCAATCTTATTTGGTTTTAGCAGAATAACATTTAGTTTTACAGACAGCCGATATTATTAACAAAAATCCAATCTTTGTATTTATTCCAATTTTATTTGAAAAAATATGCTAAAAATTAGAAATAAATATGGAATACGATTACAAAGAAATAAATTTAAAAAAAGGCTGTTAAAATTTAGTTTTTTTATTTATTTGATTTTCGTGATAGCTAAATGAATTAAGTGGGTTTCTAAGACTACAGCAAAAATTCTATAATAGTATTTATTTGATTTTATTGGGCGAAAAATTCAACTAACAGCCGTTATAAGTATAGCGAAAATCTTATAACTATACTTATTTGATTTTATTGGGCGAAAAATTCAACTAACAGCCGTTATAAGTATAGCGAAAATCTTATAACTATACTTATTTGATTTTTGTTGTAGATAAATAAAAAAAAACAGTGAAAAAATATAACAAAAATCGCATTATCAATCTTATTTGGTTTTAGCAGAATAAAATTTTGATTTACAGATAGCTGATATTATCAACAAAAATCCAACATCTCTTATTTATTGGGTTTTCGCTGTACAGCTTGTGTAAACCATATATTAAGTTAATGTTATTGGTTTTTGATTGAATAATACATGTCATTTTATGGGTTTATTGGATTATGGTAACCCATATCTCTGTCATTTCATTACTCGTGATAGAATAAATTGGGTTATATCTGTCGAAAGAACGTTTCAAAATAAACATTTCTGTATATTTAACTCAGTTTCGCTAAAAAGCCAAGTTATTGGGTTTTGGTTGTAATCATCTTGACCACAGTATTTTGTACTTTCTTCAAGTTATGTTAACAATCACAATGTGTTTCAAATAAAAGAAAAATTAAGAAAATTCTACGATAAATTATAAACATAAGTTTTTTTATCTGAAAATCACTGTTTTTTTATTGTAGCATGGTAGCGTTCAAGATGCTTTCTTTTAGCTTCAGCATTCTTCACTGGATTCTCTTTTTGCCTATAACGCCGTTGTTTCTCAGCCGGTGTTAGAGCCATCGCGTTCCAAGTCTTGCACTATAACAAAATAATACTCAAATGTAATATTTGTGCAATAAAATGTGTGATTTTGTGTTGAAAAAATAAAAAAACCCCCGACCTTTCAAAAAGGGAATAATAATACCCGTTTAGTTACTTAAAGGCGTGGTAGGACCGCACAGCTCTCAGCTTTATTTTATTTACTTAGTAGTCCTCCGACGCCTTTAAGAAACTAAACGGAAATTATTTTTTCCTTTAAAATTTTTTTTTTTATTTCTAATGAAATTTTTCTTTCAACCTTTTTTAGAGACGTAATCTTTTGATTACTTCATTATAAACATAGCTAAGAACCATCCCTATTACACCATCGGATCATCCGTTTGAGAGCTATGAGGCCACAGACCGACGACATACAGATCACAGATACACAGATACACATGTTAAACTTATAACATTCCTCTTTTTTGTCGAGGGTTAAATATAAGGAAAACCACTGCGTTACTAAAGCTACAACTGCGTTACTTCGTGCAGTAACGCAGTGTAGTGGTAACGCAGTTGTAAAAATTAAACATATTTGATCTTGTTACTTAAGTGGATACATATTCGAAACAAATTATCTCATAAAAAATTTAGTAATTATAACATACTTTGCATTAAATAAAGTGATCAACATCTAGAAAACCACAGAGCATGGAATATCGCGCGATGCGCCTCCTAGAGACGCCCTGAGCGCGATTTCCCTACAACGCCGTTGAAGCCTGTGGGCGTGGCCTATGACTTACATATGTGTGTTGTGCGTGTGCATTTGTTTTGTGCGTGTGCCTAACTTGCATCTCTTTGTGTGTAGTGTCGATACTAGCACACACACACACACATACGAAGCGCTAGCAGCTCTGCGTAAGATTATTGGGTTTCAAATATTATCGCTTAGGGCGTCTTTAGGAGGGGGCGCGCGCGGTATTCCATGCTCTGTGTAGAAAACTCACCATCAGTCGCCGGTAACTCAGTGGTCCCACAATAAACACACGCTCCTCTCTCCGTGACTCTCGTGCGACTGGCTTCGTCAGTTTCATTCACCGCCCCGCGCACGTTCCCCCTCTCCAATATGAATTCATAGGCGGTCAAACGATCTTAGAAGTAAAGATATGAAAAAAGATTGATTTAAGGTTCACATTCCTACGGTAACACTGTGTATGTGTATTTTTGCATGGCAACGGGGACACGGGGGGAGTAATATTTTATTATTCATAAACGGTTGTCGTAAAAACATACTTATTAGCGTTCACGTAAAGTTCAAACAATAACGTATTACTGAAAAAAAAAATTATACATTGATGCCATTGAATATTTCCAGAGCAAATTAAGTTTATATGTAGTGACTCGCTTAGAACAGACAATTTTTATAGGAAAAACAACTGCGTTACTTAGAAGAACAACTGTGTTACCGTTATTTGCTAATAAATATAGTATTTTACTTAAATTCTAAAGGTGGCGACTGACATGAGCATTTTCTCGATGTGAGCATGTTACAAGTCGAATATTCGTCATGTCAGTACAGCGAGCCGATCAGCTCGATGGCGAGCGCCGAGCGCCCGAGCGCACTCCACTCAACGACATTTTACTTTCTAGACGGGCCCTCGTCACGTCATACATTTTACCGGTAGAAAGGTGCGATTGGAGTTGTTCTATATATTGCCAATATTTAAAACAGCGTAAGTGCGCGAGCGCCTCATACATCACGTTACGTTTCCGCTCTGTGAACGTCGATAGAGTAAGACGGTTAATGGCAATTTGATACGTATAAAGGAGAGACCCCTTTTCTCTAACACCAGGGGAAGTCTCTTTCCAACCCGTAAATCTTGCGCTACCATTTAAATTTGTTTGTGTGTAAAAGATATTATTATCAATGTCTATATCCCTATGTTGACCTTTTTTTGTTGTTTCATTTTAAATTAAATATATTTGATTATAAAAATGTGAAAATATAGCAATTTTGGGCCTATAATTCATATTTTTTATATGGAAAAATATTTAAAAAAATTAAAATAAGACATAGGGACACCAGTAGGTTTTTGTTGATAGGAAAAAAATATATTATCACTTAAATTGAGGAAGAATAAAGACATGAAAAAAGACTTCGCCTGACTGATGGATGAATGATGGATGATACACAAATATTTTGTAGGCAGTTTGCTGAGCTGCAGTTGTCCTTTTCACGTGCATGGGTAGCGGCGCGGCCCATAGCGACAGCAATACGCAATACGATGAAGGAAATTCGAAATTTGAAAACGGTTCGCAGTACACGATGCTCTTAAGACACCTTTTAAAGATCCCCAATTTATAGGTGGCAGGGAACACATTCACCGGAAGACCGTTCCATATTTTCGCCGTGCGACACAGGAACGATTTCGAAAAGCGATGCGTTCTCAAAAGTTGTGTCTCAACAACATATGAATGTTCCGAGCGAGTCGGCCGGATGTGACGGATACGCATCGGGGCAGTAGGGATGAGGGAAGAGCTGGAACGCGACTTCGAGTCACTCACCTTAATTTTGGCCGCAAACGTCTAGTAGCAACGCTTTTGTAAGTGTTGGTCGTGGTGTCGTTTATAGGCAGCACTGCCATAAGCTTCCCGTCCACTGGTGTGAGAGGGTCCCAAGTCATAGCAACGCCGCCATCTGTAATGTTATTCAAATAAAACAAATAAAAAACTATTTAAAAAAATATAAAAGACGCCTTCAAAAATGTATGAAATAAAAAAAATGGAACCCCAGATTTGAAGGCGGTGCTAAAGAAGGCTACACAAATCACAAAGGATATAATCCATTCATGTTTTCTTTCATGCATCATTTTTGCTTGCTTTAGCACCGCTCTAGGGTTCGATTTTTTTTTTTTTTATGGAAACTTGACACGGTTGGCTACATCATTCGCCATGTGTCAAACTGCAAATTTCTGAAAAAGTCCAATCACAAAAGTTTTGCTGAAGGTAACCAGACACGATAGTAATTATCAAACTGAAAAATGCTGAAAGAGACCACACCACAAGTTTTGCTGAAGGTAACCACACACCATAGTATTTTGTTGATTTTTCAAAAACCGCTGAATCAATTTCGATAAAATTTAAATGGGACCACCTCTGAAGTATGACCTACCAAACAAAGAAAGAATTTTCAAAATCAACCTACAATTGACGGAGTAATCGTGTAACAAACATACAAAAAAAAATATACACTCGAATTGAGAACCTCCTCCTTTTGGAAAGCCGGTTAATAAAACTTCTTTATTGCAAACAAATATGTCCATAATAGAGGACACACAACAATATTACACAGCAAAAAATCGGGTCAAGTGCGAGTTTTACTCACGCACGGAGGGCTCCGTAGATCCACTATCTATACCATACCTGTCAAAAAACTATATCCGTTTATCTTTTGTCTGTCTGCAATAAAAAGTGTCATGCAAATGCAAAAATGCCTATGGCTCCAGCTATTATTTACTAGCGTGAATATGTGCTAATCGATTCTTAGCACGTTTCTTGTATGGGGACCATCTTAATTTTTGACTTTATGCTTTTATTACTATTTACTGACATTTATCCGCCGTAATAACACATATTCTGTGAGAATTTCAACCGGTAGCGGCACGAGTTAAAAGCTCTCGGCGACAATTGTGGGGTATATCTTCTATAGTCTAACGCACGCGTCTATCCCGCACCGACACATGGCGTGCTCACCTCACATTTTTCGCCAAGCGCTCTTAACTCGTGCCGGTACCTATACCTATTACTGTTCAAAAGATACAGCCCTAGGAGACGGACGGACGGACAGACAGACCGACAGAAGGCGTACGCTTAGTGCAGTTGCTTCCACGAAACATGAGCACAGATGGACAGTGGACTAACATTGCACGCAAGTGTATAGTAGTCGAACGACGCGTGTGAGCCCAGTAGGCGACGAGCGTCGACTGAAGCTGACTGGAGAACCAATCGCGTGAAGCGTCGGCGCCGTCGAGGTCACATCCCGTCAAACCGACCAATGAAAAGTGTGCTCATGACTCGTGAAAGCAACTGTAACAGGCTTAATAATGAGAATACCTGTTTGGGCTCTGGTAACCCGAACTGCTTGGAGCAATGTCGTAATCAAAAGTTTGGCGGTGAAAGGTGCACTGCTCCGTTCTTTTCTGCTGCTGGACAAAGGCCTCTTACTCGTGGTTATTGATCCTACAGGAAGAAAAGTTTTTTTATCCAATCCGTTGTAGTGTGGCCGTGTCAGTGGGGAGAGCATTTGCTCCGATAAGACAATATCACCCCCGAGAAGGCGACATACCGGAGACTCCCCTTGGATCGCTGCTGGCTATATACAGGGTGTTTGAGGGTAGGGTTGCGTAACTTCAGGGTTCGAAAGGGGCCCATATTTGAAGACGAAAAGAAAAGCTCTGAAACGTTTTCCCAGATTCACCAAAAAGTACGATACATTTTATAGTACTTTTTGGTGAAAATCGTTTAATCGAGATTTGGTGAACAGGCAAATTCCAAACACTTAAATTTGAAAGACATAAATAAACTCTACTCCATTATCTACAGTCTGTTTCAGAATAGGCTTGAGAAACTTCAGGAATAGAAAGTAATAATTATTAGAAGAAAAAAATCCTGATAACTCAAATCGAAATTCCATATATTTTCTTTCATACAAACATTTAAAATTGGAATACCTTACAGATGTATTATTTATTAATATTGATAAAACATATATAAAAGTCTAAGAAAATAAAAAAACATATTATGTATTTGTGTTTGTTCTTACGTCGTTCATCCAATAAAAGTTCCTCACTTCTGCATCTAGTCCGGTAGTTGTTTCTGATGTAAGTTTGAACGAAGCACATGATGTGTCCATCTGCTGTTGCTTTCTGTCTATAAGTGCAGGATAATGTTCCATCTTCCTCCTTGTGTAGATGCTGTCCTTTGCACTCTTGTACTATGCTCTCGGATTCATATTCTGTGTGAAATAAATTTTATATTTTAAGGCCCTGTCAACCCGTATTCACCCGTACTCCTCTTTCAAGGCGCCGCTTTCGCTGGATGGAGTAGGATGCAACACAATCAATCAAAAATTATGTTTTTATTTTTTTATCCCAAAACTACGGTTCGAAACAAAAAAGTAAAGAGCTACGGATTTAGATATGTATTCAACAAATAAAATATATTTTTCCAAAGCCTTGATTTGGTCACATTGTAGCCCTAAATACGTTTTGATAACTAAATTCAGAGGCATGTTCATGATTTTTTTCTATCGAGCGAAGTTAATCAAATCGTGTTTTCAAAAAGCTATCGATCTGCGCTGATAGATGAAGTTTTACATATATTAAAACTGAATCTGTCAGGTAAGTAATATTGTCGGTACACTTCTTGAAATTCCAGTCAGACGCAGTCTCACATCACCTGGAAGCCTTTGGATTCACTACACTAACGGTCTCCAAACGGTCATACGCGATCGACCGATCTGTTAGGTCGATCGCTGAAAATGAATATATCAATAAGTGGCATCGTGGAAACATCAAAGTATTCACAATTTCTGACAATAAAGCTCTGTATCAACAATAATAGGCATAAATCAACAATAATAGGCATGTATCAACAATTTCTGACAAAGGCTCTATACCTACACATGATTTTATTTCTTTTTCTTTTTTACTTTTGATTATATGTGTTCGGATCGGAATAATCTAAGCTAGTTATCTAGCTCTCAAACTGTATTTTAACACTGTAAGCGGTGTCTATTGTCGAAGACGTTAAGCCCCCCGAAGCCCCCGATCCTTCTAAGTTTCTTGCCGGCTCTTCTTTGTGGGTGTAATCGAACCGGATTGTAAAAACTAAACAGGACAAATTCAAGCGTAGCGTAACAACCATGCGGATGATGAATAAAGAATAACATCATCACCGCATGAACATTCATCAACCGCATCAACTCAACCGTTTGACCACACTGTACTAATATGATGTCGCTGTACAGGATCAAGGAGATAGTATGAACGAGACTCTGGATCACCTGTTTTTTGAATGCCCGACCTTTAGTATTGTAAAAGGAGACGAGTAGAATAAGTGGAGCCCATTTTTAAAATAACTACCTACCTACGCTGCGCCGAGCCACCAGCGCTGTAGAAACTCACAACACTAACACGATAGACAGGTAGCGAGCCCATTATGGTGAAAATGCAATTCCAGAGAGAAAGAGAGAGACAGAGAGAGAGAAAGAGAGAGAAAGAGAGAGAGAGACAGAGAGAGAGAGAGAGAGAGAGAGAGAGAGAGAGAGAGAGAGAGAGAGAGAGAGAGAGAGAGAGAGAGAGAGAGAGAGAGATGTATATATATATATATATATATATATATATAACTTTCTTCATCCAATTTTTGGAGTTTCCGGCATCTTAGTGCCAACAGTCCGTCTTGTTCCCGCCCAGGGTCCTCCCAGGAAAAAGAACAAGGTGTACATTAAGATGTTATACATAAGTATTTTGGAGCTCTGGTCTATTGATTTTCTGTTTGATTTAGTTCTTCCAAATATCCACTCATAAATTTCGACATAATTTTTGTGCTATGTATAGCCGCCTGCTTCTGTAAAATTTCCATCTTTATATCCGCCTTTAAAATATCTATATATTTTTGTGCAGTTTTTGAAATAATTCCGGTGGTACCAATAACAATAGGAATAATTTTGCACGTTGTGCTCCACAGTCTTTCCACTTCAATTTTGAGGGCATAGTATTTTGATAATTTTTCTGCTTCCTTTTTCATAATGTTGTAATCTGAGGGCACGGTTACATCAATGAGATAGGTTTTATTTTTCAATGTATCTATATATATCAAATCTGGTCTATTGTTCGGTATTGCAAGGTCGGTAGTTACTGGTAGTTCCCAGATAATTTTGCTAGACTCGTTTTCAATTACATGTGGTTCATTTAAGGGACATTGCCACCAAAATTTGGTTGTTTGAAATTGATGTTTCTTTCTAAGGCACCAATACACATATTTTACGAGATTGTTGTGCCTTTTAACATACAGAGGTTGTACCAAAATTTTACAACCTGATATAATGTGCATTACGGTTTCGTCACGTTCACTGCACAAGCGACATTTACCGTCGACCTCTCGTTTGAGTACATCTCTTTCAAACTGTTTTGTGATAATTGCCTGGTCTTGTATTGCAAAAATCTGGGATTCTAATTTGGGGGTCGTTGGATTTTTTTTAAGCCATGTAAATGATTTCTGATCTATATCTGACTGTATTAGTATGCGCCAGGATTTGGTTAAATATCTGACCGTGAATGGGCTTCATCTTCCACTTTTCTTTATTGATAAGTATTTGGTATTTAAGTATTATATTTTCATCTTCAGTTGGATCCGAAAGATTCAAGTCAGCTCTAAATGTTTCACCTTCTTTTTGTATGCTATAAATGGTCTTTCTATTGTCATGTGACTTTATGGTCTCCATAATGCAGTCACATCCTATTTTTATGTACATTTCAAATTTAATAGTAATACGTTTATACAAATCTTCCATATTGAGTAGTCCCCGTCCTCCCTCGTGAACTGGTAGATATAATCGTTGCACGTCAGACTTTTGTTGGTGTGCTTGGTAGATATTGAAAAGCTTTCTGGTTTTAACATCAATTTTCTTCAGCTCACTGACGTTATAATTGATAACATTAAATGTGTATAACAAAACTGGAGCAGCATAGCTGTTAATTGCTTTAATAATATTTCTGGCGTTGAGTTTAGATTTTAGAATTCTTCTTGTCCTTTTAAAATATAAATTTGCTTTGTCTTCTTTGACTTGATTGTGGTCAATTTCTCCATTTTCACAAATTCCCAAATATTTGTATTTCTTTCCATCTTCCAAGGGTAAGAATTTATTTCCGTCTAGCAGTATGTGTTCCTCTCCAGCGATGTTTGTTCTCTTTCCGCATTTCAATTCTAATACGTTGCATTTATCTAGCCCAAACTCCATTCCAATATTTCTTGTAAATATTTCAACTGTATCAATCAGTGTCGCCATCTCGTATTTGTTTTTTGCATACAATTTAATATCATCCATATACATTAGGTGATTAAATATTTGCCCATTCTTTAGTTTGTATCCGGTCCTATTGTATTTGTTCAGCATGGAAGATAAGGGATTGAGGCAGAGGCAAAATATAAATGGAGAAAGGGAGTCCCCTTGGTAGATGCCTCTGTTGATTTTTATTGGTTTTGTGTTAATATATATATATATAATATATATATATATATATATAATATATATATATAACTTTCTTCATCCAATTTTTGGAGTTTCCGGCATCTTAGTGCCAACAGTCCGTCTTGTTCCCGCCCAGGGTCCTCCCAGGAAAAAGAACAAGGTGTACATTAAGATGTTATACATAAGTATTTTGGAGCTCTGGTCTATTGATTTTCTGTTTGATTTAGTTCTTCCAAATATCCACTCATAAATTTCGACATAATTTTTGTGCTATGTATAGCCGCCTGCTTCTGTAAAATTTCCATCTTTATATCCGCCTTTAAAATATCTATATATTTTTGTGCAGTTTTTGAAATAATTCCGGTGGTACCAATAACAATAGGAATAATTTTGCACGTTGTGCTCCACAGTCTTTCCACTTCAATTTTGAGGGCATAGTATTTTGATAATTTTTCTGCTTCCTTTTTCATAATGTTGTAATCTGAGGGCACGGTTACATCAATGAGATAGGTTTTATTTTTCAATGTATCTATATATATCAAATCTGGTCTATTGTTCGGTATTGCAAGGTCGGTAGTTACTGGTAGTTCCCAGATAATTTTGCTAGACTCGTTTTCAATTACATGTGGTTCATTTAAGGGACATTGCCACCAAAATTTGGTTGTTTGAAATTGATGTTTCTTTCTAAGGCACCAATACACATATTTTACGAGATTGTTGTGCCTTTTAACATACAGAGGTTGTACCAAAATTTTACAACCTGATATAATGTGCATTACGGTTTCGTCACGTTCACTGCACAAGCGACATTTACCGTCGACCTCTCGTTTGAGTACATCTCTTTCAAACTGTTTTGTGATAATTGCCTGGTCTTGTATTGCAAAAATCTGGGATTCTAATTTGGGGGTCGTTGGATTTTTTTTAAGCCATGTAAATGATTTCTGATAGTCAGTATTAGTATGCGCCAGGATTTGGTTAAATATCTGACCGTGAATGGGCTTCATCTTCCACTTTTCTTTATTGATAAGTATTTGGTATTTAAGTATTATATTTTCATCTTCAGTTGGATCCGAAAGATTCAAGTCAGCTCTAAATGTTTCACCTTCTTTTTGTATGCTATAAATGGTCTTTCTATTGTCATGTGACTTTATGGTCTCCATAATGCAGTCACATCCTATTTTTATGTACATTTCAAATTTAATAGTAATACGTTTATACAAATCTTCCATATTGAGTAGTCCCCGTCCTCCCTCGTGAACTGGTAGATATAATCGTTGCACGTCAGACTTTTGTTGGTGTGCTTGGTAGATATTGAAAAGCTTTCTGGTTTTAACATCAATTTTCTTCAGCTCACTGACGTTATAATTGATAACATTAAATGTGTATAACAAAACTGGAGCAGCATAGCTGTTAATTGCTTTAATAATATTTCTGGCGTTGAGTTTAGATTTTAGAATTCTTCTTGTCCTTTTAAAATATAAATTTGCTTTGTCTTCTTTGACTTGATTGTGGTCAATTTCTCCATTTTCACAAATTCCCAAATATTTGTATTTCTTTCCATCTTCCAAGGGTAAGAATTTATTTCCGTCTAGCAGTATGTGTTCCTCTCCAGCGATGTTTGTTCTCTTTCCGCATTTCAATTCTAATACGTTGCATTTATCTAGCCCAAACTCCATTCCAATATTTCTTGTAAATATTTCAACTGTATCAATCAGTGTCGCCATCTCGTATTTGTTTTTTGCATACAATTTAATATCATCCATATATATTAGGTGATTAAATATTTGCCCATTCTTTAGTTTGTATCCGGTCCTATTGTATTTGTTCAGCATGGAAGATAAGGGATTGAGGCAGAGGCAAAATATAAATGGAGAAAGGGAGTCCCCTTGGTAGATGCCTCTGTTGATTTTTATTGGTTTTGTGTTAATTGTGCATTTCGCACTCGACGCTGTCATAAGGACTTGCCATTTTCTCATGACTTTGATTATGAGATTGATTATATTTTCTGGACATTTATAAATTTTCAGGATATGTAAGATCCACTCATGTGGAACTGAATCATACGCTTTTTTGTAGTCTATCCAGGTCATATTTAAATTTTTCTTATTTTGATGAGCATCTTCTAGAATTGTTTTATTGAGTATCAGATGATCTTTGCATCCTCGAGACCGTTTTCTGCAGCCTCGTTGATGTGGCGCCATTATATCATTTTTCTGACAGTGTTTATATAATTCTTCATATAGAATTGAAGTTAATAATTTATACATGGTTGGTAAGCATGCAATAGGTCGCCAATTTTTCGCGTATTTGCTATCTGTGTTTTTCGGGATCAATGTAACTAAACCAGTTACAAACCATGAATCAATTTCTTCGTCATTGCTAAGAATTTTGTTGAAGCTGTTTAAAATGTAAGGATGTGCTGTAGTAAAATACTTAAGATAGTAATTATGCAATTTGTCTATTCCAGGAGATTTCCAGTTCTTTATTTGTTTTACACTGTCCATAAATTGTAATTCATTAATTTTTTCAAAGTGCGACTGCGCCTGAATATTTATTTCATCTTCAATATTTTGTAGCCAATTCTTTTCTCTATTAATTGGCACTGGCTTACTAAAAATGTTACTCCAAAATGTCTCAATTTCGTCTTGAGTTGGCATCTCAGTAGGCATTACGTCTTTATCAAACATTTTTCTATAGAAATGATGTTCATTTTCTTTAAATAATCTATTTTCATTCTTTGCTGAGTTTTCTTCTTCATATCGTTTTATTCTCCCAGCGTACATTTTAATTTTTTGTTTTATATTTTCCATACAGTTTTCTAGAGTAATAATAGATGTAATATTGAATTTCTCAAAGAGCCTATTCTTAATCGATGTAAGTCTTCGACTTGTCACACCTCTGCTAATTTCAAGCAACTGTCCTAATTCTTTTCTCATCAATTCAATTTTGATCTGTATTCTCTGTTTCCACAGAGGTACACCTTTGTTATGCTTGTTACATTTTGTATAGATTTTTTGATTATTTTCTTCAATAAGTGTGATTGCCGCCGTATAAAGTATCTCATTTATTTGAAATATATGCATATTCTCTTTTAATAATGTTGGTAGGTATTTATTAATAGTATTAAAATTTGCAATATACTTTTTGTTTATTTTTGCTTTTGGTAAGTTCAATCTTTCTTCCATTTTTATCTTTTTAATAGCAGATAAATTTTCCATAAAGTGGACTATTAATGAGTCAGTTTCTGCCTCATTGGGCTCATTTGTTCTGAAATTTATTTCTGGTACTTCCCCAGTTAATTGTTCTATATTTTGTGGTATCACTCCCTGTATTTCATTTTCTTGATTGTAATTTCCCTCAGTCGTTGTGTATACATCCTGTGTATCGGTATTATTCTGAACATTTTCCGGACTCGGGTCGTTCCTATCTTGGTTGATGTTTAAATCATTATTAGATGTGTTTTGGGAATACATTTGGTTTGGCCTGGTGTTGGAAAGAGCTTCCATAATATTTGTTGTAGTGATTTTTAATAATTTTAACTCTTCTATTATATTAGATGGTAACATTTGATAAATTATTATTTTTCTTGCTTGGTTAGAAAGCATTGGGCCATTAAATTTGTTCAGTTTTAGGTTATTTTCATTTCTCATTCGAAATAATTGTTCCATTCTTTTTAGATATCCTCGCCCTCCATCTCTTGCTCTAAAGTAGCAGAATAATAGTTCACACATTTCCTCGTTTGACCACTGTCTTCGACCATCTTCGTTATTCTGAATTAAATTTACATTTTCTAAATTTTCTTCTCTATTTGTATTTTCATTTTGTAGATCGAGTTTAGCTGCACTTTCTATTTCTGATATAAGATCTTTCGATAACATCTCATATGATATTACTCTTCGTGCTTGTGTCGAAAGGGTTGTACCATTGAATGTTGCGCTCTTAGGATTATTCGGGTTTCTATGTTTGAACAAATTGTTTAATCTTGTTAAATATCCAATACCTCCTGCTCTTGCTTTGAAATAGCAGTACATGAGCTCCATTAAGTCATCTTTTGACCACTGCCTTCTTCGATCTTGTAGTGAGTTATTTCCTATGGTAGTGGTCATGTTAGTACCTGATGTGCCGGCAGCATTGTTAGAGGACAAGCCTTCACGCTGCAAAGCAACACCGTTTGCCTCCGTAGTGAGTGGTGAGTTCATCTTGTATTTATTTATTGTTGTCAGCTTGATATGACTGCCATTTTATTTTCGAAATGTCACTTCCCCGTATAAATTTTTTCAAACCTCTGTAAATATTGAAATTGTAGAAGAAATGTCCCGCAAATACTTGTGTGTTTATATAATTAAGTAAATCCACTATTAAAACTCATTATTCTGTATATAGGTTTGGTAAATAATATAAAAATCTATTTTTGTAATATTTACACCACTTCACTTTGTTGACAGATGACAGATAATATAATATAATATATATATATATATATATATATATATATATATATATATATATATATATATATAATGAATACATAAGAAGAGTAAGAAAAATCATTCAATCAACATTGAACGCTAGAAATATTATAAAGGCCATAAATACATACGCAACACCGGTTCTTATATATACTTTCAATGTAATAAATTATACTATGGATGACTTTAAAAAAATTGACAGAAAAACCAGGAAACTCCTAAACATATATAACATGCATCAACAAAAATCAAATACAGAAAGACTATATTTACCAGTCAATGAAGGTGGAAGAGGCCTATTAAACATAGAAAATCTATATATCAAATTAACTATTAAAATGGAAAAATATTTAGATGACAAAAATGACAACGTCCTAAAAGTAATTGTTGATCATGATAAGGAAAAAGGCCTATATAACATAATTTCACAAGGTAAAAAATTTAGACAAAAACTTAATATCGAACTACCCTCGGAAGATGAAATCTTAATCCACAAAAAACAGACTGAACGATCCAAAGAAAATTGGAAAGAAAAGCCATTACATGGTCAAATTGTGAGAGAGGTACTAATGAACCCAAATACAGATATTGAAAAATCTTTTTTGTGGCAAAAAGAACAACCTACATCTCCCCAAATGGAATCTAAAATCTTTGTAATACAAGAACAATCGATTAGAACAAAACAGTTTGAACGAGATATTTTAAAACTTGATACAGACGGACGATGCCGATTATGTCATGAAAAAGATGAAACAGTCAGGCATATTATCTCAGGATGCAAAATATTAGTACAGCCACTATACCTAAAAAGACATAATCAACTAGTCAAATACGTTTACTGGAATTTACTCAAGAAACACAAGTTCGAAACAACTAAATTTTGGTGGAAATGCCCGTTAAATGAACCTCATGTGGTGGAAAATGAAGAATTTAAACTAATATGGGAGATTGCTGTCACCACAGATTATGCGTTACCTAACAATCGACCAGACCTCATATATGTAGACAAAAATAAAAACAGAACTTACCTTATCGATATCACAGTACCGTCCGATTATAACCTCACTAGGAAGGAAAATGAAAAACTTACTAAATACTACGCACTAAAAATTGAGGTCCAAAGATTGTGGAATACAAGAGTCGAAATTGTCCCAATAGTTATTGGCACTACTGGAATAATAAATAAAACTGCAGAGAAACATATAAAAACTTTAGACGCTGGTATAAAATTAGAAATACTCCAACAACAGGCTGCAATTGAAACTACAAAAATAATTACGAAATTTCTAACTGGAATTTTACCACCTGACAGTGATGATCAATAGATAATAATATATAATATAACTCAAGATTGATCGGTGGGCCCGTCTTCTATCTTGGGAGGCACTCGAGCGAGGACGGGTGGCAGACCGGCGAGTACAAATGGTGTATCGCCGACGACTCCGGAAAATGCGGAAGGATAAAGTTATATATATATAAAAACAAAAAAAACTGTCAAACAAGTTGGTGTGCGAAATTTCGAAACATTTTAAAATAATTAATTTCTGTAGGATTTTTACCAATATTGTGTATATTAATTATAGCTTAGAGAGTTTTACATTTGAGAAGTAATCAATTTCAGATTTTTAGTGTATATTTTAGAAGATATCAAGGAAAGAAAATTGTAAGTGAAGATTTTGGAACCTATTGAAAAAAAAGTAGCAACTGCAGGAAAATACATACGAGAATAAAGGTGCCGCTTTTCTTTACACAAATCTGAAACGAGATCATAATTTCATTGAAAACACATTGAATTATAGAAGATCAAATCGTCGAAGTGGTAAATTTCAAATGTCAATTTGAATGTCAACAAGAAGCAATGACATCAATAACACAGATAAGCTTTTCTTATTCTTCATAATTAAAATTCTAAGTTGCTATTGAATGGGAAAGATAAAAAATGGATTCGCACACTGAACTACTGACGACTACCGATGATACCTTGCAGCAAAGGAGTATTCCAACTAATGCTGCCGGTACATGTGGGAATAATAGACCTAATTGTAATATGCTTGAAGATCGAAGGCGAATATGGTCAAAAAATGAAATGATTGAACTTATGTACTGTTATTATAAAACAAGATCACAAGGAACTGGATATTTAGCACGACTAGAAAAATTATTTGTTGAAAGGAATGCAAACAACGAAAAAAGTAAAAGATTCACCGGGACAACGTTATCAACTCAAGCGAGAAGAATTATAGCTAACGAAATGATATCAAAAGAACTTTTAAATGAATTAAAAAACAAAGCGGAAAATAATGTCGACCCTTGTATTTCGACAATAATGAATGACAGAAATAATGTGCTACAAAAAAATATTGATGATTCTAGAAGAAAATGGTCAAATGAAGAAATGATGGAATTGCTTTTTTGTTATTTTAAAGCAAGAGAAACTGGAAGGGGATATTTAAAAAAATTACAATATATGTTCCAAGAAAGAAACCCAAATAACCCTAAAACCTCCAAACACAATGGCCATACTTTATCCAACCAAGCTAGGAAAATTATTATTTACAAAATGTTATCAGATCAAATCATACGTGATATTGAAAATGCGCCCTGTACAACTGAAAATATCATGGAGTTCCTCAGGCAAACTGAACCCCAGGAAATAGGTACAAATTCCAATAATACTAACGCAACAATGAGGTATATGGGTTCACTATACTCCATCTACAATGAAGAAAATGAAATCACCTATGACAGAGAACTAATAAATCCAATAACTGATTCGATTAACAATCACATTGAACAGGTACCCAGTACAACACCCACTGATAACTTTAACAACAATGAAGTTGCAGAATCAATATTGTCCAGGGAATTAATAAATGAAAGAAAAGAACAGAATGCTGACCATTCATATGGAACCGAGTATACAGCTGCTAATCCACAGAGGACAGGCACTATAGCAGAAATAAATGAAGATGTCTCCTTCAATATATTCTCACCAAATATAACCAATTATAATATGAATATCAATTATAATTCGGAATCAAATTTATGTAATGACAGAAGTCATATAATAAAGAATTTAATAAATACAATAGAAGAAATAAAGAAAATTGACATAAATGAAAGACAATACTTACCGAAAGGAATGATAAACAAACAATTCATACAAAATGTCAATGAAATAAATGCATATTTACCAAATATATTAACATTTAACATGAGCATAACAGAATTAAACATAATCCTCTACTCAGCAGCGATGACAGTTATCAAAGAAAACAAACAGAAAATACTTGAAAAATCGTTTAACAATAGTAATCAGGTCCCAGTTTGGAAAAAGAGAATACAAGATAAAATTGAAATATTGAGAAAAAACCTTGGACAACTGATCGAAATTTCACGTGGTGTTACTAGCAGGAGAATGAGAAATATCAAGGACAACCTATATAAAAAGTATAATATAACAACTGATATAATGTTATACAATATAATTGAACTACTCAAACAAAAAATCAAAATGTATGCGGGAAGAATCAAACGGTATGAAAATGAGAATGAAAAAAAAAAAGAAAATATACTATTTAAACAAAATGAACGAAAATTCTACAGGAAAATGTTTGAAAAAAATATAACTCCAAAAGAAATCCCAACAAAGAACGAAATAGAAGAATTTTGGTCAAAAATTTACAGTGAGCCTTTTAACATTGATAAGTCGAATATTATGATACAAACAATTGCAGATAAATCACCAATAATCCAGAGTAACAATTTTAATGCAATAAATGATGTAGCATTCAAAGATGCAATAAGAAATCTAAAAAACTGGAAGACCCCCGGAATAGACAAACTACAAAACTATTACCTCAAATATTTTACCAGTGCACATCCATACATACTGCATTACTTTAACAAAATTCTTAATAACGAAGAACAGATAGATCCGTGGCTTACAACAGGTATGGTCACTTTAATCCCAAAAAATACGAATACAAATGATCCAAAAAATTGGAGGCCGATTGCATGCTTACCAACCACTTACAAATTATTTACATATATCCTATATGTAGAAATATACAAACATTGTAATGCCAATGATATAATGACTCCCTACCAAAGAGGTTGTAAATGGGGAGCGAGAGGTTGCAAAGATCATTTAATTGTCAATAAATCTATTTTAGAAGATACAAACACATACAAGAAAAACCTAAACATGGCGTGGATAGATTACAAAAAAGCATATGATTCGGTACCACATGAATGGATTATTTTTATCCTCAAAATATATAAATGCCCTGACGTAATTACAAATTGTATATCAAAAGTTATGAAAACATGGCAAGTGATTATGAATTCAATAAGCACTGACTCAAGAATTACAACAAAGCCAATAGTTATAAAACGAGGAATATTTCAAGGAGATTCTCTGTCCCCTTTACTTTTTTGTCTATGTCTTAACCCACTATCAAAATTACTGAGTGAATATGAAAAAACCGGATATACTTTAAGAAGTGGCCAAATAATTAATCACCTCTTTTACATGGATGATATAAAACTGTACGCTGCAAATAAATATCAGCTATCAAATCTAATTGATACCGTAGAAATATACTCCAAACAAATTGGAATGGAATTTGGCTTAGAAAAATGTAAAGTATTAGAAATAAAAGGTAGTAAAAGAATAAATGCTGAAGGTGAAGACCATATACTGCTTGATGGAAACAAATTTGAAGCCTTAAATAACAAAAAATATAAATATCTTGGCATTGATGAAAATGGGGAAATCAACCACAGACAAATAATAGAAGAGAAGAAAAATGAATACATAAGAAGAGTAAGAAAAATCATTCAATCAACATTGAACTCTAGAAATATTATAAAGGCCATAAATACATACGCAACACCGGTTCTTATATATACTTTCAATGTAATAAATTATACTATGGATGACTTTAAAAAAATTGACAGAAAAACCAGGAAACTCCTAAACATATATAACATGCATCAACAAAAATCAAATACAGAAAGACTATATTTACCAGTCAATGAAGGAGGAAGAGGCCTATTAAACATAGAAAATCTATATATCAAATTAACTATTAAAATGGAAAAATATTTAGATGACAAAAATGACAACGTCCTAAAAGTAATTGTTGATCATGATAAGGAAAAAGGCCTATATAACATAATTTCACAAGGTAAAAAATTTAGACAAAAACTTAATATCGAACTACCCACGGAAGATGAAATCTTAATCAACAAAAAACAGACTGAACGATCCAAAGAAAATTGGAAAGAAAAGCCATTACATGGTCAAATTGTGAGAGAGGTACTAATGAACCCAAATACAGATATTGAAAAATCTTTTTTGTGGCAAAAAAAACAACCTACATCTCCCCAAATGGAATCTAAAATCTTTGTAATACAAGAACAATCGGTTAGAACAAAACAGTTTGAACGAGATATTTTAAAACTTGATACAGACGGACGATGCCGATTATGTCATGAAAAAGATGAAACAGTCAGGCATATTATCTCAGGATGCAAAATATTAGTACAGCCACTATACCTAAAAAGACATAATCAACTAGTCAAATACGTTTACTGGAATTTACTCAAGAAACACAAGTTCGAAACAACTAAATTTTGGTGGAAATGCCCGTTAAATGAACCTCATGTGGTGGAAAATGAAGAATTTAAAATAATATGGGAGATTGCTGTCACCACAGATTATGCGTTACCTAACAATCGACCAGACCTCATATATGTAGACAAAAATAAAAACAGAACTTACCTTATCGATATCACAGTACCGTCCGATTATAACCTCACTAGGAAGGAAAATGAAAAACTTACTAAATACTACGCACTAAAAATTGAGGTCCAAAGATTGTGGAATACAAGAGTCGAAATTGTCCCAATAGTTATTGGCACTACTGGAATAATAAATAAAACTGCAGAGAAACATATAAAAACTTTAGACGCTGGTATAAAATTAGAAATACTCCAACAACAGGCTGCAATTGAAACTACAAAAATAATTACGAAATTTCTAACTGGAATTTTACCACCTGACAGTGATGATCAATAGATAATAATATATAATATAACTCAAGATTGATCGGTGGGCCCGTCTTCTATCTTGGGAGGCACTCGAGCGAGGACGGGTGGCAGACCGGCGAGTACAAATGGTGTATCGCCGACGACTCCGGAAAATGCGGAAGGATAAAGTTATATATATATATATATATATATATATATATATATATATATATATATATATATATATATATATATATATATATATATAATCTGCCAACTGTCAAACAAGTCGGTGTGTGAAATTTCGAAACATTTTAAAATAATTAATTTCTGTAGGATTTTTACCAATATTGTGTATAGGAATTATAGCTTAGAGAGTTTTACATTTGAGAAGTAATCAATTTCAGATTTTTAGTGTATATTTTTGAAGATATCAAGGAAAGAAAATTCGAAGCGAAAAATTTGGAACCGATGGAAAAAAAAGTACCAACTGCAGGAAAACACATACGAGAATAAAGGTGCCACTTTTCTTTACACAAATCTGAAACGAGATCATAATTCCATTCAAAAACCACTGAATTTCAGAAGATGAAAACGTTGAAGTCAACCAATGACATTAACAACACAGATAAGCTTTTCTTTTATTCTTCATAATTAAAATTATATATAAGTTACCATTGATTGGAAAAGATAAAAAATGAATTCGCACACTGAACTACTGACGACTACCGATGATACCTTGCAGCAAAGGAGTATTCCAACTAATGCTGCCGGTACATGTGGGAATAATAGACCTAATTGTAATATGCTTGAAGATCGAAGGCGAATATGGTCAAAAGATGAAATGATCGAACTTATGTACTGTTACTATAAAACAAGATCACAAGGAACTGGATACTTAGCACGTCTAGAAAAATTATTTGTAGAAAGGAATGCAAACAACGAAAAGAGTAAAAGATTCACTGGGACAACGTTATCGACTCAAGCGAGAAGAATTATAGCTAACGAAATGATATCAAAAGAACTCTTAAATGAAATAAAAAACAAAGCTGGAAATAATGTCGACCCTTGTATTTCGACAATAATGCATGACAGAAATAATGTGCTACAAAAAAATATTGATGATTCTAGAAGAAAATGGTCAAACAAAGAAATGATGGAATTGCTTTTTTGTTATTTTAAAGCAAGAGAAACTGGAAGGGGATATTTAAAAAAATTACAATATTTGTTCCAAGAAAGAAACCCAAGTAACCCTAAAACCTCCAAACACAATGGCCATACTTTATCCAACCAAGCTAGAAAAATTATTATCTACAAAATGTTACCAGAACAAATCATACATGATATTGAAAATGCACCCTGCACAACTGAAAATATCATGGAGTTTCTCAGCCAATCTGAATGCCAGGAAATAGGTACGAATTCTAATAATACTAATGCAACAACGAGGTATTTGGGTTCACTATACTCCCCCTACAATGAAGAGAGTGAAATAACCTATGATAGAGAACTAATAAATCCAATAACAGATTCGATTAACAATCACACTGAACAGGTACCCAGTACAACACCCACTGATACCTTCAACAACAATGAAGTTGCAGAATCAATATTGTCCAGAGAATTAATAAATTCAAGAAAAGAACCGAATGCTGACCATACATATGTAAACGAATATACAGCTGCTAATGCACATAGGACAGGCAATATAACAGAAATAAATGATGATGTCTCCTTCGATATATTCTTAACACCAGATTTAACCAATTATAATATGAATAACAATTATAATACGGAGTCAAATTTATATAATGACAGGAGTCATTTAATAAAGAATTTAATAAGTACAATAGAAGAAATAAAGAAAACTGATATAAATGAAAGACAATACTTGCCGAAAGGCATGATAAACAAACAATTCATAAAAAATGTAAATGAAATAAATGCATGTTTACCAAATATACTAACATTTAACATGAACATAACAGAATTAAACATAATCCTCTACTCAGCAGCGATGACAGTTATCAAAGAAAACAAACAGAAAATACTTGAAAAATCATTTAACAATAGTAATCAGGTCCCAGTTTGGAAAAAGAGAACACTGGATAAAATTGAAATATTGAGAAAAAACCTTGGACAACTGATCGAAATTTCACGTGGTGTTACTAGCAGGAGAATGAGAAATATCAAGGACAACCTATATAAAAAGTATAATATAACAACTGATATAATGTTATACAATATAATTGAACTACTAAAACAAAAAATCAAAATGTATGCGGGAAGAATCAAACGCTATGAAAATGAAAATAAGAAAAAAAAAGAAAACATGCTATTCAAACAAAATGAACGAAAATTCTACAGGAAAATGTTTGAAAAAAATATAACTCCAAAAGAAATTCCAACAAAGAACGAAATAGAAGAATTTTGGTCAAACATTTACAGTCAGCCTGTTGACATTGATAAGTCGAATATTATGATACAAACAATTGCAGATAAAATACCAATAATCCAGAATAACAATTTTAATGCAATAAATGATATAGCATTTAAAGATGCAATAAGAAATCTAAAAAACTGGAAGACCCCCGGAATAGACAAATTACAAAACTATTACCTCAAATATTTTACCAGTGCACATCCATACATACTGCATTACTTTAACAAAATTCTTAATGACGAAGAACAGATAGAACCGTGGCTTACAACAGGTGTGGTCACTTTAATCCCAAAAAATCCGAATACAAATGATCCAAAAAATTGGAGGCCGATCGCATGCTTACCAACCACTTACAAATTATTTACATATATCCTATATGTAGAAATATACAAACATTGTAATGCCAATGATATAATGACTCCTTACCAAAGAGGTTGTAAATGGGGCGCGAGAGGTTGCAAAGACCATTTAATTGTCAATAAATCTATCTTAGAAGATACAAACACATACAAGAAAAACCTAAACATGGCGTGGATAGATTACAAAAAAGCATATGATTCGGTACCACATGAATGGATTATTCTCATCCTCAAAATATATAAATGCCCTAACGTAATTACAAATTGTACATCAAAAGTTATGAAAACATGGCAAGTGATTATGAATACAATAAGCACTGACTCAAGAATTACAACAAAGCCAATAATTATAAAACGAGGAATATTTCAAGGAGATTCTCTGTCCCCTTTACTATTTTGTCTATGTCTTAAATCCATTATCAAAATTACTGAGTGAATATGAAAAAACCGGATATATTTTAAGAAGTGGCCAAATAATTAATCACCTCCTCTACATGGATGATATAAAACTATACGCTGCAAATAAATATCAGCTATCAAATCTAATAGATACCGTAGAAATATACTCCAAACAAATTGGAATGGAATTTGGGTTAGAAAAATGTAAAGTATTAGAAATAAAAGGTAGTAAAAGAATAAACGCTGAAGGTGAAGACCATATACTGCTTGATGGAAACAAATTCGAAGCCTTAAATAACAAAAAATACAAATATCTTGGCATTGATGAAAATGGGGAAATCAACCACAAACAAATAATAGAAGAAAAGAAAAATGAATACATAAGAAGAGTAAGAAAAATCATTCAATCTACATTAAACTCAAGAAATATTATAAAGGCCATAAATACATACGCAACACCGGTTTTTATATATACTTTCAATGTAATAAATTATACTATGGATGACTTTAAAAAAATTGACAGAAAAACAAGGAAACTCCTAAACATATATAACATGCACCAACAAAAATCTAACACAGAAAGACTATATCTACCAGTCAATGAAGGAGGAAGAGGCCTACTAAACATAGAAAATCTATATATAAAATTAACTATTAAAATTGAAAAATATCTAGATGACAAAAATGACAATGTCCTAAAAGTAATTGTTGATCATGATAAGGAAAAAGGCCTATATAGCATAATATCACAAGGTAAAAATTTTTGACAAAAACTTAATATCGAACAACCCACGGAAGATGAAATCTTAATCCACAAAAAACAGACTGAACAATCCAAAGAAAATTGGAAAGAAAAGCCACTACATGGTCAAATTGTGAGAGAGGTACTAATGCACCCAAATTCGGATACTGAAAAATCTTTCTCTTGGCAAAAAAAACAACCTACTACTCCCCAAATGGAATCTAAAATTTTTGTAATACAAGAACAATCGGTCAGAACAAAACAGTTTGAACGTGATATTTTAAAACTTGATACAGATGGACGATGCCGATTATGTCACGAAAAGGATGAAACAGTCAGGCATATCATCTCAGGATGTAAAATATTAGTACAGCCACTACATCTAAAGAGACATAATCAATTAGTCAAATACGTTTATTGGAATTTACTCAAGAAACACAAGTCCGAAACAACAAAATTTTGGTGGAAATGCCCGTTAAATGAACCACATGTGGTGGAAAATGAAGAATTTAAACTAATATGGGAAATTGCTGTCACCACTGATTATGCGTTACCTAACAACCGACCAGACCTCATTTAAGTAGACAAAAATAAAAACAGAACTTACCTTATCGATGTCACAGTGCCATCCGACTATAACCTCACTAGGAAGGAAAATGAAAAACTTACTAAATACTACGCACTAAAAATTGAGGTCCAAAGATTGTGGAATACAAGAGTCGAAATCGTCCCAATAGTTATAGGCACTACAGGAATTATAAATAAATCAACAGAGAAACACATAAAAAATTTAGACGCTGGTATAAAATTAGAAATACTCCAACAACAGGCTGCAATTGAAACCACAAAAATAATGACCAAATTTCTGAGTGGAAATCTACCTCCGGACAGTGAAGACAATAATATTATGTAACTCAAGACTGATCGGTGGGCCCGTCTTCTATCTTGGGAGGCACTCGAGCGAGGACGGGTGGCAGACCGGCGAGTACAATCGCCGACGACTCCGAAAAAATCCGGAAGAATAAAATTATATACATACACACAGACAGAGAGAGAGAGAGAGAGAGAAGTGCGTGGCGGCCATCACTGACTACAAGCGAGGAAAGTGAGAATGTAGATAAGTAGTGGTTGTGTACGGACAGCGTGCGCTGGCGCGCGCTTGTGTGAGTGCGAAATCGGCGCGCTTGTATGAAGACGGTTAACTAGTCTGTTTAAACTATGCCTTTAGCGTCCGGCGACTTTATGGAAATTAAAAAAAAACCATGAGAATATGCCGCGCGTCACACAGGACTTTCTTGCTAATACGGAACGTTTAGTCATTCAGTATAGGAATTTATTTTAACATCAATTGAAGACATATAGTATTAAAAAAGTAAAAAATAACAGACACTGCTGCGTGGTAAATTACCTTTGCCTCTCGCAAAAAAAGGGACAAAAAAAGAATATAGAATAAAGAATCCTACTAATATTATAAACGCGAAAGTTTGTGAGGATGGATGGATGTATGGATGTATGGATCTTTGTTCCTCTTTCACGCAAAAATTACTGAACGGATTTTTATGAGACTTGTACATTACTATAGCTTATACATCAGAATAGCACATAGGCTATAATTTATAAAGATATTGTGTAAATTTTCCAAAATATAACGATAAATGTCAAGTAAGGCAGAAAAAATCCCGCCATCATCTCTTCTCCCAAGAAAAACAAAAGCCTATGAACGTCACATAAAAATTTAAATAAAATAAAAATTTCCAATTCTGTTCTTTATTAAATTTTCAGAAAATAAATATGGCCAGTACGGAAAGGCGCGCGGCGGTGCGGAGCGGCGCGGAAAGTCGCGGGGCGGCGTGGAGCCGCGCGAGGCGGTGCGCGACGGCGCTGAGCGGCGCGGGGCGGCGCGGGACGGCGCGGGTCGGCGGGGGGCGGCGCGGGACGGCGCGGGACGGCGCGGTGCGGCGCGGAGCGACAGGCGCGGAAAAGCGCGGGGCGACGCGGGGCGGCGTGAGACGGCGGCGCGGGACGGCGCGGGTCGGCGTGAGACGGCGGCGCTGGACGGCGTGGGTCGGCGCGAGACGGTGCGGGGCTGCGAGCGAAGCCGCGGGTAAAAGCTTTCATAATATTTGATGTGACTTAACATTTTCCGGGTGAAAAGATTTCTGAAAATCGTCAATTTTCTTTTAGTATCATGGAGGGTCGTTCGATAAGGTAAGGTAAAAAGGCAAGCAAAAAAAATATTTTTTTTTTGGATTTTCATATTTATTTTTCGACATAGTCTCCTTCGAGGTCCGCACACTTGATCCAGCGGTGTTTCGATTTTTTCATCCCCGCGAAAAAGTTGGAAGTCTCGGGGCCCTGAAAATACTCATCCACAGACGCGATGACTTCTTCATTTGACGATTTTTTTTTCCTCCGAGCCAAATCTTCAGGTTTGGGAACAAGAAGAAATCACACGGGGCCAAATCTGGAAAATAGAGTTGATGCGGCAGCAACTCGAATCCTAATTGGTCCTAATCCCAACAGTCGACTTGTGGGTTGGTGCGTTGTCCTGGTGGAAGAGCCCTTTTTTGCGTGCCAATCTTGGCCGTTTCGCCAACAGCTGTTCGGTCATATGGTCCAACAGTTGCTGCATAGTTATCGTTTGACCCTTTTGTAAGTAGTCTATGAAGATGATTCCTTGGGAATAACAAAAAATAGATGCCATCACCTTCCCGGCTGACAAAGCGGTATTCGCCTTCTTCGGCGCACTTTCACCGGGTAGTGTCCACTGTTTCGACTGCTGTTTCCATTCGGGTGTATAGTAGTGGTGGATCCTCGCTTCGTCTACAGTCACGAATCGACGCCAAAAATCTCGTGGATTGTGAGTAAGCATCGACAAACATAGCTTCGAAATGTCTTTTCGCAGGCGTTTTTGATCGACGGTCAGCAATCGCGGCACCCATCGTGCACACAACTTTTTCATCTGCAATTTTTCATGCAGGATATTGTGTACTGTTGAGATGCCTACGATCTCAGCTATCTTACGCACATTCATCCGGCGGTCTTCCAAGACGATACCATGGATTTTTTCGATCATTTCCGGCTTGGAGACCTCAATTGGACGTCTAGGGCGCGCTTCGTTTTTCGTTGATGTCCTGCCACGTTTGAATTCATTAATCCAAAAATACAAATGGCCTTTAACGCTTGTGCAGAGTCCCCATGAACTTCGTTCAACTCGGCTTTCATCTGCGCAGTCGTATTTTTTAATGTTTTATCACTGCACGGAACTCGTTTTTCTCCATTATTGCGACAACTGCCGGAAAACTTCATTCAAACGTCTGTCAACTATCTGTCACTTTCGGCTGAAATTTGGTATAACGTATTAAAGAAAGTTAATTTTCGAGACCACTCTCGAAAATTTACCATACTTATCGAACGACGTACAGTCTACAAACGCAGTATATCATAAAACCAAGTAACGTACTCCAAGACCATCCCAGATTTATTATAAGCATATTGATTTTTGAACAACGAAAACTTTTGGTACAAGTGTCGATCTCACAACCTTGAACATTTTGTAGGTGACGCTATGTATGAATGTCCTCCTGCATTGGGTGTAATTTAGAAACCACAAGCTGTGCCCGCGGCTCCGCCCGCTCTCATATTTCACTTCACTGCTAACCTCATAAGCCATTTAGCGTGATAGTAAGTAGCCTACAGTTGATGGGAAGAATCAAGCTATCAGTAGAATTTTGTTTTATTAAAATCGGTTCAGTGGTTCTCGAGTTATAAGCGGACAGACAGACACTCAGACAGACAGAAAGCAGACGTTGGATTTTATTATAGGTAAGGAAGGAAGGAAGGATGACGTATGTAGGTACGTATGGTTTAACTACCGTAAAATGACAAAAATAGATAGGTTCATTTTTGAACAACGAAAACTTTTGGTACCTACAAGTGTCGATCTCACAACCTTTACTTAAAGGCGTCGGGGGACCGCTAAGTAAATAACCCTTCTAGATACATACATTCATACAGACAGGCGTTCCCTTTCATAAGAAGTAGAGATTGTAACCTAACCTCTCGCGCTAGTCCAGTAAATAGCATAATTCAGACCGCCAGCGGGCTCTTTGAGCTTGCATTGTGCGGTCAGACGGTCATCTTCCTTCGTGATTACCCAGTAGAGTCGACCGACGCTATCTCCATAATCCGCGCAGTTCTTTTCTCCTTCTATAAACGCCTTAACTCGCTCTGCCGACGTTGAATCTAAGATCAAAATTGAAAAAAATAATTACGTTTTACTTTATTTTTTTAAGTTTTTTTTATGATAACTGACACGGTTGGCTACATCACCTAAAACATCCGTGATGTCAGCCCATAACACTAGGTGCCATGTCAGTGCTTCCCTTCATTTCATGTCGGTTACACTGAACTGGACGGAAAACACGAACTATTTACATAGCCGTTTCGACCGACGGTGGTATCAACCCGGGCGGGATAAACACTATACCAACTAGTAAGGTAAGAAGGGAAGGGACCTACAGTTTTACGTGGAATCCGAACGACGCGACGGTCAGTCTCCAATGGTCGAGCGGTCACCCATCTAAATACTGACTGAGAAAATAAGCACATTAGTAAATGTACTCGTACATGAGGCGCAAAGGCGGACTTATCCCTTACAAATATATTTCTTTTAGTCGAAGTTTGCATGTTTGATGGTCGATTAGTAAATACGTAGGTACATAACGCACGCTATATCCCGACAATCAGAGTAAGCAGAGTAATCGGTGTTGTGATGCATGAGTTTACCGGATGCATGCATCCGGTAAATTACAGCACAACACCGACCACCAAGTTTAGCAAAGTATTGGACAAGATAACTATGTAGCTAGTAAGTAAGAACGAAAATCTACATCAGTCGATTATTACCTTAGTTATAGTGAAATGTAAGTAAGTAATCAATTGAATACTTAATCGTAATCGAACCGGATTGTAAAAACAAAATTGGACAAATTCAAGCAGTAATACGAATGATGAATAAAGATCAAAAAAATAAAGCAAGCACGAAGAACGACGAACGAAGAACGAAGAACGTAGAAATAAGAACAAATAATAAAGAATAAAGTTACACAAATCTTAGTACTTACTCGCTTGACTGCAGCAAAATATAAATCCCAATATTACGAAACAAGGGGCAAGTCTCGACATGTCTGTTATATAACTGAAAAAGAAATAAATAAAACCGTTTAAAAAAAAAGGACCTACTTAGACCCGACTACAATAAAACGAAGCAAATAACAAAGAAGGTTGTTCGAAAATATTCGATCATCTATTATTTATTTAGTAGCGTGTATATGTTCCAATCGATTCTTATAACACGTTTCTTGTATGGGGTCCCCCTTTGGCATATCCGCCATAAAACACAAATAACCTTCATGCAAATAACACATTGTGAAGGTATGAGGTACCTTATTAGGTGGTAGGCTCAAATCGTAGCCGACTGGGTTGAGGTTGGTACCACCGAACTGGATGTAAGGTAAGATGGTCGCGTAGCAAGCCTCGGTTGTGTTCTCCTCTAAGTCCAGTATAGCCAGCAATGCAGGGAAGTCTCCGGTATGGCACCTACCTTTTCGTAGCGCAGGTGATATTGTCTGGTCGGAGCACGTGCTTTGGCCCCTCCGACTCAGCAGCTGATGTTATATGGGGGCTAGTGCCCGGTTGTTCTGCCAAGTGATCTGTATTTATGCGAGGCGTATTTGATATTTCGAAAGGGCGTTATAGAAATGTGTAGCATTTGACGTTTTGGTCGTAAGCGCCATCTCACGGCGTGATTGTGAATCTTTCTGTTGGTTATGTCGTTAAGCGTTCTAGATTTATTATGAACTAACTAGCTGCAGTACTCGGCTCCGCTCGGGTGCAGTTCGATGTTTGCCAGTTTGTAACGTTATTGAATAATTTTGTAGCTAGTAAGCTTGATCACAGCTTCTAACGTCTAATTGTGTAGTGCATTACAACTGCTACGCGAGGGTCTCTTTATGACCTCGCGTAGCAGTTTGTTGTTGGTGTTTGTTGCCCTGGCCCCAGGAGCGAGCAAGTACAGGTTGCGCGCGGAACTCACGCGAGAGCAGGCGACGCGACGTAAAGCTGTCCGTGAGCGAAGCACTCACCGCGCAGGTCCATGCCGCGCCGCACATCTTTAGAGTTTGCCCTTGTGCCTTATTTATGGTCATGCCAAACGGGGACTCGAGCGGGGAATTTCAAACGTTTAAATTGAAATAGCAGGAATTATAAACTTTTCTCCAGTGGCACAACCTGTGATTGTTGCTTCGATTACAAAGTTTTTCATACTGTCTACTTTTAGGCGAGTCCCACTACACAGCTTAGGTGGATTTACATTTCTAAGTAAAACTATTGGTGCGCCGATTTTAACATTGAGCTGGTAGATGGGTAGACCGGACGGGTTGGGAGAGTTCAAAAACTCAACAGGATAGTGAACAGCTTCTTGAGGATCAACGACAGTGCCCACATATTTGTATATACTGGACGGCGGGCGCTTCGAACATCTCCAGAATATAGTCATTTTTCTAGTTGACACTTTCTTTGGTTGATGTCAAGACTGCTCGCTCCCTAAACCAGAACAGAGAATTTTGGGAGAGATGAAGATAGAGATAGAGAAGATAGAGACAGAGATATAGATATTTATCAGGTTGTGGGATAGGTTTTTTTGTTTGTTTTTTATGGAAACTGACACGGTTGGCTATATCGCCTACAAGATCCGTGATGTCAGCCCATAACACCTTGGTGAACTAGGTGTCATGAGTCAGTGCTTCCCTTCATTTGCATGTCGGCTACACTGAACTGGACGGAAAACACGAACTATTTACATAGCCGTTTCGACCGACACGCTTCATTCAGTGCGGTGGTAACAATTAACCCGGGCGGGATAAACCCTACCACCAAGTAAGGTAAGACGGGAAGGGACCCACAGTTTTTCGTGGAATCCGAACCACGGTCAGGGATAGGTGTCGCTATCACTACAACATATTCTGCGAAAATTTTACCCGGCTACGAGTACCTATCACGGTTCAAAAGATACAGCCATCGCTCGGACGGACGGACAAGTAGACTAGACGGGGCGTAGGCTTAATAATAGGCATCCGTATGGATACGGATGCCTAAAAAGCGGCTGTGCATATACTGGACACGTTACATAGGTTAGGAGAATTGCAAACTTCATACCTTGAGTTCTGTTTTATAAATTCCAATTTCTCACTGTTTTTATGTTGAACATTCGCACGCTGAATGCTTTTTAAATATATATTCCAAGTGGTATAAAATGTACAAATATAAACATGTTTAGAAATAAATAAAAATTATAAATTGATAATAGAAAAAATTTAACAGAAAATTTACAGATGATAGAGAAACGTATTTTTTATAATTTTTTTTTTTGCAATTGGTTTTTTTAATACCATGTGGCCAGTGTCACAGAAAAGTATTGAAGAAAATATAATACCAACCTCAACCTTTCGCCGCCGTGGAGACTTTGGGACCATGGTCGTCTGAAACCAAGGTTTTCACGGAGAAGCTGGGAAAGCTTCTCGCGGAGAGGACTGGCGACCGTCGTCGTTCCAAAGCCTTCCTTAAACGGCGGATTAGTATTGAGATTCAGAGGGGTAACGCGGTGAGCGTGCTGGGTACACTTGGCGTCGGCAGAGACGGGGCTTCGGCGGACTTTTCAGAAATTTATTTTTTGTAGGTTTTCTGAATATTAATTTTAGATTAGTTTTAGTTTTAGTGTATTAGTGTATAGTTGTATTTTGTAGGTTGTTGTGTATCGTGTATATTTTCCTTTTCAATATAAAAATATATAATAAAAAAAAAATACCATAGTTAAAACTCTTTGATCTACGACGACCAAAAAGATAAACATAATATAATATGACGTTACTATGGTAACAGCTGTCAGTGGGCAAACATGGAGACCTGTCATAACATAATTAAATTACGTAACTGAAAACTGTTCTAAAATATGTAAAGGATTCCTCCCCAGGAATCGACGGTATTCCATATTCCTTTTTAGCTAGGGCTGATGATCTCATTTTACAATATTACTTAGATATGGTAAATTTTATAATCGACTCAGGACAAATTCCCCAAGCGTGGAAATGTCAAATTATCATCCCTATTTTAAAACCTGGTAAAGACCCAGAAGAGGGTTCCTCTTATCGACCAATAGCTCTCTCATCTACTCTTCTAAAGGTTACTGAGCATTTAGTTAAAAACAGAATGGAATGGTTAATAGAAAGTAGAGGCCTCTTAGCTCCTACTCAGTTTGGCTTCAGAAAAGGTAAGAGTACAATGGACAGCCTTGCCATATTCTCAACTGATATTCGTTTAGCCTTCAGCCGGAACGAATATGTAGTTGCCGCTTTTTTAGATGTTTCTGGAGCGTATGACAATGTTCTTCTTTCAGTTCTCAGACATAAGTTGCAGAAGCTGATTATTCCTTCAAAGATGATCAATTTTATTACTAACCTTTTATTTCAAAGATCTATCTTACTTCGAACTGATGGGGTTGTATCTTCCAGGGCTTCCTCAGGGTTCAGTTCTTAGCCCCCTTCTCTACAATGTTTATACTCACGATCTTGAAAAGTATGTTCTTCCCTTTTCCAGGATATTGCAGTATGCTGATGATTTGCTCATTTATTCAGTTCATAAATCCATTGAAAATGCCTCTAATTCTGTTAATCAATCTATTGACTCCTTGACGACGTGGCTCTCTAATCATGGCTTGCAGTTATCTGCAACCAAGGCCGCTTGCTTGCCCGCGCTCCGAACAAAATTATGCATTGTTTGCCGGCCGCCGCTCCGCGCGCCGTCACTAACTGCCCGTTAAATAAACAAACAAACGAGTTGTTTGCCGGCCCCTCCGCCGCGCGGCGCGCCGCCGAGACCACTTCAATCGAAAGCCATTAGTTAGAGCGATGATTAATGGATACACATACTTGAAGTGTTCTGAGAATTTGTTATTAGTATTCTCAAGAAGGCCGTCGTTTATTTGTTATTGTTACAAATGGAATGATTCATTCGTATTGAGCTGTTGAAACACACGGGGGGAATGGGGGGGCACTTTTGGCTCTTGTAACATGATATTGAGATTATTACGAAATCGAGATGAGTAACATATGGATGTTTTATGTTTTTTGGGATCGTTATTAGTTGCTTTAACAACAGATAACAACAGATTGATATTACCAGCGTGGATTTAAACGTAAACAACCTCTAAAGTAGGTACAAAATCGAGCACTTAAGTCAAAACACTCAAGTGCTTAATACAAGTGAATATGGTTTGAATTCTATTGACGGCAGACGGATGGTTTCTAAGAACGAAAGAACGCCTACTATGTAAGGAAGAGACAGAAAATCAAGTGAGATCGATATTTAAATGCGTTTGAGAGGTATAGACATAGTTTCATCATGATGGCTCAAGGGATAAAACTATGCCCGAAGGCAAACAACTCACATTTCTCGCTGGGTACAAATCATACCCGAGGGCAAACAACTGACATTTTTCGCTGGGTACAAATCATACCCGAGGACAAACAACTGACATTTTTGGCTAGGTACAAATTTAGCCTGAAGACAAGCGAGCGGATGTAGGGCACCCCAATCGTCTAAAAAATTTTTTGAATTTATTTATTAAATATGACAACAGCTAATCGCCAGAACACTAATTTCCTCAATTTAAATAGTGATGCTAGATAGAACTAAAGTCAGGACTCCACTAATAAAATATGTGTTGCATTTCTCTCTCTATTTGTAGTGTGTGACCTGAGAGATATTAATATGTAGGCAGGTCTCGCCGTGTATGACTGTGTTGTGAGCACCTACTTGTGATACGTGTACCCTATACAATACTGGCTTTCATATGGTTACAAAGCATTGCTGTAAGCGTACTTCCGGTTTCGAGCCAACCAGTTCCTGTGACGAACCGTTAGATCGAATACGAAGTATGTAGATCAAACCTGGCCGTGATCGTCTAGTGGTTAGGACCCTACATACACAAAATTCCGGATATCAGTATTCAGTGTGACAATGCTGAAATCCCTAATAAAAAAGAAGTTAAATTTCTTGGAGTTATTTTTGACTCGAAGATGTCTGGCTCTCTTCATATTGATTATGTAGTGAAAAAATGTGAACGTAATATCAATATTCTTCGAACGCTTGCTGGTGTTTGGTGGGGTGCTCATCCATATTCGTTAAAGCTCCTATATAATGCTTTAGTTCGCAGTCACCTGGACTATGGAACATTCTTGTTAGAACCGTCAAATAAAACGTCCCTTCGCAAACTGGATCTTACACAATCAAAGGCACTTCGCATCATTGCGGGAGCGATGAAATCAACTCCAATCAATGCTCTTCAGGTGGAATGTGTTGACCCTCCCTTATACCTACGACGTCAATTTTTGGCAAATAGGTATTTCTTTAGGGCGTGTAAATTTTTAAATCATCTACTGATCCCTAAATTAAATCTTTTAGCTGAATACACATTGCAAAAGTACTACTGGGTTAATAAAGTGAAACCTCGATTGGTTAATAGCTACAAAAAATTTAAGTGCCTCAAAGACCCGACCCATAGGTCCCTTACCCTGCCAATGTATGAATTTCCATACTCATCCGTCATTCTAAAACCTGAGGTGCTGCTAAGTATTGGCATTTACAAGGACATGCCAAATGCCAATGATGCATTTAGAATTGCCGTTAACAGTAATTGGCCTAATTGGCATGTTTTCTTTACGGACGCATCTAAATTGACTCCAAACGGCAGTGTAGGTGTTGCTGTGTTTTGTGTCAACAAGGATGTATATTTGAAAATAAAATGTCCTCCAGAATCCTCAGTTTTTACAGGAGAATGTAGAGCCTTGTTGGAGGCGGTGAAGTATATTTCTTTGAATAGCGAGATAGATAAAGCTATAATTTTTTTCGGATTCGCTTAGTTCACTTCAATCCTTGCTTCAAAATCCTTTTAAATCCAAAATTCACAATCCCATAATTTATAATATTAAAAATATATTATCTGGTCTTACCGGGAGACAAGTGGTGTTTGCCTGGATCCCCTCTCACAGTGGTATTCAAGGTAATGAACACGTTGACGCCCTTGCAAAAGATGCTGTGGTTCGTGGGGGTAAGGTTGACTACGAAAAATTTTCGCACGACCTTATCGCCCTTCCAAGAGTTTATTTACACTCTTCTTGGTCGAATGCATGGAATAAATCCAGTAAAGTCAAGGGGACATACTATGCCAGTATCCAACCAGAAATTCCACTCAAACCATGGTTTTATAAACTGCGAATATCAAAAAAAGTTACATCAATAATATGCCGTTTACGATTTGGTCATTGTTGCTCTCCCGTGCACCTGGCTAGGTTGAGGATTCGGGATTCTTCAGTTTGTGAATGCGGCATTGACGAAGGCACTGTTGATCATATTTTGTTTTCTTGTCCACTCATTAATCAATACCCCTCCTTATATTCCACTCTGCCTGAACTTAAAATTCCCCTCCCCTCTAATATCTGCTGCTTACTATCGTCTAACAATATTGCTATTTATAAACTCATTTCGAAATTTTTTTTTTTTCATAACATTAATTTGTAACTTTTCAGTTATTAATCAGAGTTAATCATTTTGTTTTCGTTCTTAGGGTTTTCTTTTCTTTTCTTGAAATTATGCTTTTGTTTTGATTTGTAAAACTTTTTATTCCGTTGATGTAATCCTATCACACTTGACAAAGACAAAGTTCGCGCGTCAGCGCGAGTTGCCAAAAAAAAAAAACAAATAAAAAAAAAAATATATATATATATTTATACATGAACAGGAAAATATACACAATACACAAACTATAACTACCTATCAAATTAAATAGACAAATATAACTAATTAAAAAAGAAAAAAAAAACTATAACTAAAAACCACTAAAAACTAAAAACTAACTTATAAATTATATATTTCCTCAAGGGGCGTCGTCCCCGGGATGGTTCCCAGGATGGCGGCCGCGTTGCCCCTCTGTATCCCCAGACTAACTCGTTGCCGGAGATACGAGAGGCAACACGGGTTTCCAGTTGTGGTCACCATCCTGGAGCCCACCTCAAGGACGAAGGCCTTAGCCTCCTCCGACCATGTACCAAATGTCTCGACGGCGAAGGCCACGAACCAGTAGTTGCACCTAATATCATCACCCTGTCATAACATAAACAAATATCTGATAATCCAAATTCGAAGACCTAGCGCAGCGGTTATAGGTTGAAAAAAGGGTTCAAGCTTGCATTAATTCGTAATAGAGTTTTTTTTCTCAATCGCGTGTATCCTTATATAAGTTAAATTTAAAAAAATCCTCCAGATATTTTCCGTGCATTTTTTTTAAATCACTTTTTTAATTACTACTTCTCAACGGACGAACATTCAAGGTTGCTTTTTATTTTGAAAAATTGCTAATTTTTGTATCTACACACTAAAAAAAGAAATAATTAATTCCGATCAGAAAACATTACTTTTTTACCCTAAATCATTATTTCCATACAAAACCGGCGCGGTGCCATTGACTTATATATTATAGTTAGGGAGGTGAGGTCGCTAAATGGCGGCATTCTCGAGCGCCGTCGAGACCTATTAAAATCGAAAGATGAAGTAATTTCGAAAAGAAAAGCTAGTATGGTAAAAACCATTTAGCGGTGGGTATGACGTGTACGGTTTTTCAAAAATGTAAAAAAAACCGTTAGTTGGGCATTCTCGAGCACGTCAGATATTCATACCACGTATGCCCCAAGTGCCTCTGATAACAACGGTATACTAATCTGCCGGTTTGCGTGGTGGGGGTAGGCATACAAGATAGTAAAAAATCCGAAAAAAAAATTTGTTGTCTGTAAAGTCGGTTTGCGGACGATAGTTTTTACTCCAATCAATAAAGCATTTCCACTCGACGTAATTCCTCTGTCGCTGAATCTTTGCAGTGTGATAAAGTAGGGTTTAAAATACACGTTTGACAAATTATCTAGGATTTTTTATGTTTGGAAGTTAGGTATTTATACCTAAAGATGAAAATCGCTTATAACTGCTGGTGAAAAATTGCTCCGTCCGAAGTTCCTTCGGTATATGATATTATATATTAATAAGAGTATATACATAACATTATCTATGAAAATTTCGATTTCGAATAGGCAGAAATTTGAAAATACCTATTTTGTATCACAACTTCTTCAGAAAAATTGCTCTGTCAATTTTTATTTTATTATATGTCTTAATTTATTTATATATATCGCTTTAGACAAGTATCTAGGAAATTTTCCTTATCGATCACACCTTTACAGATTTTCGGCAATAATTCGCTGTGAAAAATTGCTCTGTCCAAAATTCTTTCGGAATATGATATTATATATTATTAAGAGTATATATATAACATTATCTAGGAAAATTTCGATTTCGAACAGGCAGAAATTTGAAAATACCTATAAAAATTACTCTGTCAATTTTTATTTTTTTTCATCTCCTAATTTCTTTAAATATATCGCTTTTCACAATTATCTAGGAAATTTTCCTTATCGATCACACCTTTACATATTTTTGGCAATAACCCAAGCACTGTGAAAAATTGCTTCGTCTGTTTTTATTAACTTATTAGACACAGAACATCAAAATATAATATAATTGTATATTATCCAATAAAATTTCTCCATTAAACATGAACTTTCGAGTAGTTTCGAGTATCGCAATATAATAAAACAACGTTTAAAAAGCGCGCGCTCGCACTACACTGAACTCGGGGTGCGGGAGGGCTGCGGGGAGTGGGGAAGAATAAGCCCGCCCGCCCGCGCGCCAGCAGCTCATCGTCCCGCACCGCGACCGACGAGACGACACGCGAGCGTCGTCGATGCTCGCGGCTCGCTATTCCGCCCGCCACCTCTGTCGTCCCACTACAACGCCGCTCCGCCGCGCCGTCCTGCCGCCTATGGAACGAAAATGTAGGGCCTATCTATATAGTATTAGGAACTTTTAAAATTTAACTTTCGTTCTGTAATTTAATTTGTATGACAGTATGTCGAAACAACTTATTAAACATATTTCATGCACGTACAGTCTGTATGTAAATAAAGTGTATACATTTTTGTAAAAAAACGATTTAAAAAATTAAAAACCGCCTTCAAAAATGTATGAAATTAAAAAAAAATCGAACCCTGGAGTTGAAGGCGGTCGGTTATTTTTGCTTGCACCGCCTTCAACTCTAGGGTTCGATTTTTTTTATTTCATACATTTTTGAAGGCGGTTTTTATATTTTTTTTAATAGTTTTTTATTTAAGTTTTTTTAGTAATTTTTTGCTATTAATGTACTCGGCGGAATCGCTCGGCTTTTGGCTTCGCGAATCCGCCTCGCTTTCCAATCCGATCTTGATGAAATTGAAATGGGACCACGCGGAAAGCACCAGCTTTCAAATAAAAAAAGAATCATCACAATCGGTTCACTTGGGGACGGAGTCGCGTGTGTCCGCCTGTAAGTATCTACAGGTCGCACTCAGACGACGCGGGGACAGCTCGATTGTTCGAGCACTTGAGTAGAGCGGCAGATGAAGGCATGTAGTTTCCCTATATATATATATATCCGCGGATATGGTTCTGCTTGGGGATTTTAATGCCCATCACGAGGAGTGGCTGGGCTCCGGGAGAACTGACTTCGAGGGGAGAGCCGCCTACGACTTCGCCCTGACGCATGACCTGCCTCAACTGATAGACCAACCTACCAAAGTGCCAGACATGGACGGTCATGCACCCTCTCTGCTGGATCTTCTGCTGACGACGAATCCTGCTGGATACAAAGTCACAGTGAGCACTCCTCTTGGCTTCTCTGACCACTGTTTAGTGGGGTCCACGGTGCCATTTTTGCCTCCTTAGTCTCGTACTGGAGGAATGCGTCCAATTTGGCACTACGTGTCAGCGGATTGGGACGGGATGCGAGAATACATCACATCCTACCCATGGAGAGAGCTATGCTTCAGTTCGGATGATCTACACCTCGGATGATCTACACCTTGGCTACGGCATTGGCGCATTCCGGCAGAATGCGCCAATGCCGTAGCCGAGGTGGTTCTGGGGGGAATGGAAATGTTCATTCCCAGCGCCCTCGTGCGCCTCGGTGGTAAAAGCCAGGCCTGGTACAGCCGCGACTGTGGTGAAGCTGTCGCAGCTAATGGCGCAGCTTATCGTGCATGGTCGTGCGCTCGTGCCAGACGCGATCCTAATGTATCCGAACTGAAGAAAGAATACAACCGCCTCTCCAGATCCTGCAAGAGGGCTATCGTCAGGGCCAAATTCGAGCATATCGGCAGAGTTGGTGATAGGCTGAACCAGCACCCAACTGGGAGCCGTGAGTTTTGGTCTCTCGCCAAATCTGTCGTATCGATTTTCTACCGCTCCTCCCTTCCACCTCTACAGGTTTGGCACAAATCGCTTCTGGGCTAGCTTCCGTCGTACGGACTTCCTTCTGGCCTCTGCGACTGGGTCGCCGACTTCCTACATGGGCGTAGCATTCAGGTCCTAGTGGACGGTTGCTCTTCGGACGCCCTGTCAGTGAATGCCGGCGTACCGCAGGGATCTGTGTTGTCTTGTCACCAACACTGTTTCTTCTGCATATCAATGACATGCTGCCACTCGGCAACATAAATTGTTATGCGGATGACAGTACAGCACATGGATCCTATACCAGTGACCCTTCAGTCAGACGGGATGTTGTGGATGAAGAGGCGAAGACTTGTGTCTGATCTCAAACAAACGCTTCGGTCTATTTCCGAATGGGGCCGCTGTACGCAACAGTCGTTCTCACCCCGTGGTGTTAGTGGGTGGACTGTAGTTGGGTGGGGGTGCGACTGTGCACATGCAATATCACGCCGTCACCGCAGCGGTACTCATATTCTGGGTTTGATAGTTTCATAAGGGGTGAAATAGGGTAAATAAGAGACGATTGGGACTTTTACAAGTTTCCCCGAGGCTGGTTTACGCGGCGGCGACGGGTGTTGTCTACTGTTATCTATCAGTCAGTTCAGATCTTATTTTGCGCTTCGTGATAGGATTAGTTTGGCGTAGCGTCTGGATCCGTCTGGCTGACTTCGGAAATTCGCTTAGGTGTCGGGCTCCGTCTGGATGGCGTCGAGGAACGCAGGGCAGTATCGGGCTCCGTCGGGATGGCGTCGGGGGACGTTGGGCAGTGTCGGGCTCCTTCCGAGCTGCGTCGGGATTAGTCGGACTGGCTTCGAGGCTCGCTTAGATGTCAGACCACGTCTGGATGGCGTCGGGGGAACGCAGGGGCAGTGTCGGACTCCTTCTGAGCCGCGTCGGGATTCGTCGGGCTGGTTTCGGAGCTCGCTTAGATGTCGGACTGCGTCTGGATGGCGTCGGGGGAACGCAGGGCAGTGTCGGACTCCTTCTGAGCAGCGTCGGGATTCGTCGGACTGGTTTCAGAGCTCGCTTAGATGTCGGACTGCGTCTGGGTGGCGTCGGGGGAACGCAGGGCAGTGTCGGACTCCTTCTGAGCAGCGGCGGGATTCGTCGGACTAGCTTTGAGGCTTACTTGGATGTCGGGCTCCGTCTGTATTGTGTCGGCGAACCCCAGGGCAATGTCGGGCTCTTTCTTAGCAGCGTCGGGATTCGTCGGACTAGCTTCCGAGCTCACTTAGATGTCGGACTCCGTCTGAATGGCGTCGTGGGAACGCAGGGCAATGTTGGACTCCTTCTGAGCAGCTTCGGGATTCGTCGGACTAGCTTCCGAGCTCACGTAGATGTCGGACTGCGTCTGGATGGCGTCGGGGGAACGCAGGGCAGTGTCGGACTCCTTCTGAGCAGCGTCGGGATTCGTCGGACTGGTTTCAGAGCTCGCTTAGATGTCGGACTGCGTCTGGGTGGCGTCGGGGGAACGCAGGGCAGTGTCGGACTCCTTCTGAGCAGCGTCGGGATTCGTCGGACTAGCTTTGAGGCTTACTTGGATGTCGGGCTCCGTCTGTATTGTGTCGGGGAACCCCAGGGCAGTGTCGGGCTCTTTCTTAGCAGCGTCGGGATTCGTCGGACTAGCTTCCGAGCTCACTTAGATGTCGGACTCCGTCTGAATGGCGTCGTGGGAACGCAGGGCAATGTTGGACTCTTTCTGAGCAGCTTCGGGATTCGTCGGACTAGCTTCCGAGCTCACGTAGATGTCGGACTGCGTCTGGATGGCGTCGGGGGAACACAGAGAAACGTTGGACTCCTTCTGAGCAGCGTCGGGATTCGTCGGACTAGCTTCGAGGTGTAGCGCAAAGTGTGTGGTGGTGTGGTACCTCCTACCTGGATGTTGATGTCTCCGCCCGCAGCCGCACCTTCGATAGCTCGGTCCTTCAGGTGGTGGTCGTCGATCGGCACGGAAACGTCCCGGTGTCCGAGGATCTGCTGGGCCCAGCTACGCACACACTTCGGAAACTACACTCACTATACTTATGCCGTATTAGGTCGCAACAAGCCCTGAGAGCCCGCGCCGCGCTCGATCAGGGTGGATTTTATCTTTCCCAGAGCAAAATGTTTGAACAAAACCGCCCGCTCCCGCTTGTATTTTCGGACGTGTCAGATCACAACAGTCCGTCGCCTAGGCAACCGGACTCTTCTCCTTTCCGCCAGGAGGCGCTGTGTGCTTCTTGCATGAAGACCGCTGCAGGTAGAGTCTTGAGGCGAAGAGAATGGAGGAACGTTTTTTTTTTATTGAAAGCGCGATATATGGCGCCGAGCCACCCATAAGGTGTCTAACGACGCCCATGGACATTCGGTCGTATGCGGGGGTTGCGAATGCCATGCCGGCCTGACAGGTGCCCATTCACGCCCCTCTTTAAGGACCCGAGACTGTACTTGGGGGGAAATATATTAGCAGGGAGAGCATTCCAGAGTTTACCGGTTCTGTAGAGGAATGATCTGCAGAATCGATTAGTACGCATCCGCGGTAAGTCCAGCGTATAGGGATGCAATCCCTGCCCAGTTCATGTGGTGCGGAGATGGACAGGGGACGGCGGGATTGCGTTAAACAGCTCCTCCGAGTACTCCCCATGGAATAAGCGATAGAACACACTTAGGGAGCCGACATCCCTACGGTGTTGCAGTGGTTTCAGATCGCGGGACACTGCGGCGTCACCCACTAGTCGCACGGCTCGACGCTGGATCGAGTCCAGAGGCGCAAGCTGGTATTTGGCAGAGCCATCCCACAGGTGCGAGCAGTACTCCAAGCAGGACCTGATCTGCGATTTATACAAAAGCAGCCTTTGGTCCGGCGTGAAGTACCGTCGCACCTTATTGAGTACGCCCAGCTTTTTAGAAGCCAGCTTGGCCTTCCCCTCGATATGGCGACGAAAGTTCAAGTCGTGCGACAGTTCGACTCCGAGGACCCCGAGGTGTTCGCTTAATTTAAGCGACGTGCCTTGGAATGAAGGAGCCGGTGTGAACGCCGCTCTCTTCGCACTTAACGCGCAAACTTGTGTCTTGGAAGCGTTGAACTCGACCAAATTGCTACGGCCCCATTCGGAAATAGAGCCGAGTGTGTGTTCGAGCTCAGACACAAGTCTTCGCCTCTTCTCATCCACAATATCCCGACTGGCTGAAGGGTGACTGGTGTACGATCCGTGTGCCGTACTGTATGTTGCCCAGAGACAGCATATCATTGATATGCAGAAGAAACAGCGTGGGTGACAACACAGATCCTTGTGGTACGCCGGCGTTCACTGACATGGCGTCCGACGAGCAACCGTCCACTAGGACCTGAATGCTACGCCCATGTAGGAAGTCGGCGACCCAGTCACAGAGGCCAGAAGGAAGTCCGTAAGCCGGCAATTTGCCCAAGAGCGACTTGTGCCAAAGCCGATCAAATGCCTTGGCAATATCAAGGCCAATTGCCAAGTATTTTTCATTTCATTTTTCATTTATTCATTTCCATCTTAGGTACCATCGGTACACTTGAGTTCGTCACATTTTAGTTTACCAAATTTACAATTGAAACTGTCTGGGTCTAGCCATGGTAAGGGACTAATAATTAGCAATAATATAGGTACATAACTAAAAATTATAAGAATACAGAGAAAAAAAAAACTGTTTTGTGCATGAAAGGCAATTAAAACTAGAGCTAAATTAAAATACTTCGCATCAATAGAATTGTCAAAGGTTAAAAATTCAATTATGTCAATATAAAAAAATATAAAATTAAAATTAAATTAAAATAAAATTAAAATAAATTAAAATAAATTAAAATTCAAAATTAAAATAGGTAGCATCAATTCACCATGACCGTCAAGCGATTCCCCCCAAAGGTGAGTGACGTACGCTAGGAGATCACCAGCAGATCGTTTTGGCCGGAAGCCGTATTGCCGATCGCTGATGAGGTCATTCGTCTCCAGGTACTTCATGAGCTGCGTATTGATAATGCGATCCATCACCTTACAGAAAAGGGTAATCGCTATAGGTCGGTAGTTTGACGGGTTTGAGCGGTCACCCTTTTTAGGGACCGCTTGCAAAAACGCAGATTTCCAGGCCGCCGGCACACGGCAATTGGAGTAGGAGAGACGGAATAGGCGCGTCAGCACTGGGGCCAGCTCGGGAGCACACCTTTTTAACACCAATGCAGGAATCCTATCCGGCCCACTCGCCTTCCTGACGTCTAGGGAGAGAAGTTCCGCCCGTACAGTCCATTGTCGAAACTGCACTTCCGACATGGAGTTCTCACACCTAGGTATGGATGGGGGAGTGGCACCCCCATCGTCCAGGTTGGAGTTCCCCGCAAAGAGAGATACCAGTAAGTCGGCTTTCTTCTTTGCGGAGTGGACAAGTGAGCCTCCAGGACACTGCAGAGGTGGAAGAGAGGAGCGGCAGAAATTTGACTCGACATATTTAGCGAGAGACCAGAACTCACGGCTCCCAGTTGGGTGCTGGTTCAGTCTATCGCCGATTCTGCCGATGTGGTCAAATTTGGCCCTGGCAATAACCTTTTTGCAGGATCTGGAGAGGCGGTTGTATTCCTTCTTCAGTTAGGATGCGTTCGGATCACGTCCGGCACGAGCGCGCGACCATGCCCGATAAGCTGCGCATTTAGCTGCGACAGCATCAGCACAGTCGCGGCTGTACCATGGTTGGCTTTTACCACCGAGGTAGACAGAGGCGCTGCGAATAAACATTTCCATTGCCCCCAGAACCACTTCGGCAGCGGTATTAGCGCATTGCGACGGATCGCCCGAACTGAAGCAGATCTCTCTCCAAGGGTAGGATGCGAAGTGTTCTCGCATCCCATCCCAATCTGCTGACGCGTAGTGCCAAATTCGACGCGTTCCTCCAGTACGGGACTGAGGAGGCGAAGATGGCACCGTGCACCACACTAAACAATGATCAGAGGAACCCAGCGGGGCTCTCACTGCGACCTTATATCCAGTGGGGTTCGTTGTCAGCAGAAGATCCAGCAGAGAGGGTTCATGAGCGTCTATATCTGGCAGCCTGGTGGGCTGGTCTACCAGTTGAGACAGGTCATGCGTCAGGGCGAAGTCGTAGGCGGCTCTCCCCGCAAAGTCAGTTCTCCTGGAGCCTAGCCATGCCTCGTGATGGGCATTGAAGTCTCCAAGAAGAACCAAATCCGCGGTAGGGAACCGCTCTTGGACTTTGTCTGCCGCTCCACTCAGGTACTCAAATAACCGAGCTGTCTCTGCATCACCAGAGTGCGACCTGTACAGACAGGCGTACACCCGCGAGACCGTTCCCAGATCCTCGTGGACCCAAAGTACTGATAGCTCGGAGTCCTCAAGGCAGCGCAGGCGACGACAGCAAATATCTGCCCTGACAAACAAGCAAACCCCGGCTCGCGACCGGAAGGCTTCTTCCAGGGTGTAGCCGGGGTAGTGCAGGTCGATATATTTGTGATTCCGTCAGGAAAAGCAAGGCCGGCTTCTTCGTCTCCAGGTGGTGATGGACGGCATTCAAATTGGTATGCAACCCTCGCACGTTGGTCGAGTCAACGCTAAATAGTGGTGTAAGGGTGTGCACCGCTGATTGAACCTTTTTTTCCTTTTTTTTCGCTGCCATGATTTTTGTAAGAGGGAGGGAAAGAGCATGAAAGGGTGGCTGTGGTGATTCACGGGCAAAGCGTGGACCCTAACTTCATCGCTTACTACTCAGGTTAGTGTTGCGCCGACACGGAAGACGGAAAGGCCCCCGGTCCCCCCCGGAAGTGGCCGCCGGAACCCCTACTCCGGTCACCAACCGGCACGACGGACCACTCCGGGATTATGCGCCGGTTGACCGGGGCAGCCTCTCGCGTTGGTTAGACGCGATTGGGCTCCTGTACTACCCGGCGGGCGACCAGCGGAATAACCGTTTAACCGGGTCTCCCTGTCAACCGTGTCGATGCGTCACCTCTGAACAGCGAATCCGCGTCGGGATCACTGGCCTACTCCTCACCACAGCCAACCCCACCTGCTACTGGGTCCCCGGGAAGTACACCGGAACACAGCGAACTGTTATGCCGGTGTAATTGTTTCTCCCGGGGTGTGGTGGCGAACCCAGCCGATCCGAAGATCTCCCACACGCTGATTGCTGTTCATTTGGCACCACCCAGGAGGCACGTGTGACTTTTATATCGGATTTCTATTATTAATAATTTTAATTTTAATAGGATTCATTTATTATGTTTCATATTATTTTATTTTCTAAATAGAAAAATTTTAAAATGTGTGAATGTTAGTTTGTGACTTGTATATGTTATACAAATAAATATTCTATTCTATTCTATTCTATCTTCAATGGTTACGTTAGGCGGCGCGGCGTAGGCACCTGCTTAGACGACGACGTCGAACTACACTCTGACGATATGTCGCGATCACTACGTAGTAGGTACATTGAGCCACGTCGAAAACAGCAATTTACTTTACTTGTACCGTGTGGGGTCGGTACTTAAAAAGAATAGCCCCACAGCATCTCTCCCCGTCGCATGTCGTAAAAGTCGACTAAGGGATAAGAAAATTCGTCAGCCTCGGTAGCTCAGTGGCGCGGTTGGTTAGTCAACTGTTATTAAGCAACGCTGAGCGCGGTCAGTGATTGGATGGGTGACCGCTCGACCGTTGGAGGCTGACCGTGGTTCGGATTCCACGTTAAACTGTAGGTCCCTTCCCTTCTTACCTTACTAGGTGGTAGGGTTTATCCCGGCCGGGTTGGTACCACCGCACTGAACGAAACGTCGGTCGAAACGGCTATGTAAATAGTTCGTGTTTTCCGTCCAGTTTAGTGTAGCCGACATGAAATGAAGGGAAGCACTGACATGGCACCTAGTTCACCCTGTGTTATGGGCTGACATCACGGATGTTGTAGGTGATGTGGCCAACCGAGTCAGGTTCCATAAAAAAAAAAAAAAAAAAAACTTCGCGGTCGTGAACTGACACATTCGTCGCGGTAGTGAACTGAACTGAACTTATTTATTATTAGGCGTTCTGTTTCATAGAACGTAGACATGTTTGATTTTATTTTTAGAAAAAGAACTCTTATTTCCAATGAAATAAGACTCACTATAGGTCCCCAAAGGCAAACCAACCACATAAATTGATTCCATTTTTGCAATATACCGTTTGTTTTTATTATAAATGCCAAAAAGAACCACATAAATTGGTTCCACTTTGCGATATACAGTTTGTTTTTATTATATAATGCCAAAAAGAACCAGATATCTTGGCTCTGTTTTGATAAATACTTTTAGCGTACTTCATTAAAAACAAAAAAGTCCATCTCGCTTGGATCTTTTACGCAAAAAAAAAATCTGACCAGTTAGCTAGTACCAAGTAGCATAATTCTGTTCTGCTGTTGCGATATACCTCAATTGGGCGGACGAATGTGTAGAAACCTATTAGTATATACCAAGTAGCCTGCCTGGGTCTTTTCTGCAAAAAATAGAGGGTTGATTAGCTCTCGATTGGTATATTTAACTCATTTTTAACCAATTTGTGGGTTGGTGCCTTTTGGCATTTATATGGTCAATTTTCTGAAGAAGTTGTGATACAAAATAGGTATTTTCAAATTTCTGCCTATTCGAAATCGAAATTTTCCTAGATAATGTTGTATGTATACTCTTATTAATATATAATATCATATTCCGAAGGAATTTCGGACGGAGCAATTTTTCACAGTGAATTATTGCCGAAAATCTGTAAAGGTGTGATCGATATGGAAAATTTCCTAGATAATTGTCAAAAGCGATATATTTAAATAAATTAAGACATATAAAAAAATTCAAATTGACAGAGCAATTTTTCTGAAGAAGTTGTGATACAAAATAGATATTTTCAAATTTCTGCCTATTCGAAATCGAAATTTTCCTAGATAATGTTAATATATTCTCTTATTAATATATAATATCATATACCGAAGGAATTTCGGACGGAGCAATTTTTCATCAGCAGTTATAAGCGATTTTCATTTTTAGGCATTCATTCATTTTAATACCTAACTTCCAAACATCAAAAATCCTAGATAATTTGTCAAACGTATATTTTAAACACTACTCTATCACACTGCAAAGTTTCAGCGACAGAGGAATTAGTCCGAAGAGCCCATACAAGGAATTTCCTCGTTTCCTGGACTATTTACGTGATAACGTCATAAAGTGGTAAGACTACTGGGAACGGTTCTAAAGTACCAGGGCAGATGAAATTGAGGCAATGCGACTTCGGACTGAATCTACGTCAGACAGACAGTCAGTCAGTCAAATTAATAAGCAGACGAATAAATCACAAAATTAATTACAAAACGTCTATAAAAGTGTAAATAAACGTGATAAACATAATGCCTGTTATTAGAACAGTAAGTGAAAGTGTTATTTCAAAGTAATACGAACTAAAATAGCAGCCGGTGTTCATCAATTTATAAGACGTGACGTTATCACGTCAAAAACTATTAGCAAAATAATATAAAGTGCGAAGTCAGATACAAAATCACTTTATAATACTTTATCGCGCTTAGAAGTTTAATTGTTAAATCGCAAATGTGAGTACTTTAAAAACTAATAATATTAATTATCAATATAAACTTTAAATTTGTAAATTTCTACATAACACATAATTAAATCTACCTACTTTATCAATAATCCTACATAACGCCATCTACATATCAAAGCGCATACTACAACGTTGCAACACCTACCTAACTGCGAATCAAGTAAACTACCGCTGAAGTATTTCATTTACTATTGACGCTAGATGTCGCTCCAAAAGACTCAACGCCATAAAATCTTCACCTACTGTTGGTTGACCGAATTCGCTTCGCTAGTACATGATCGATTTAGCCGGGTGGTTAAGACGTCTGGTTGGTCACACAATATTGGTGGCAGGGACCGCGGGTTTGAGGCTCGCAAAATACGGACAAATATATTTTGTATTTCCTACTCTCCTTATATGCCTCTCTATCGCTTGTTACGCGCTCTCGCTTGCACACACAGGTTCAGATGGAACGTGACACTTTTTCGTGCTTGCAGCCGGTGTTCATCAATTTATAAGACGTGACGTTATCACGTCAAAAAATGTACTCGAGAGCGTCAGATTTTCAGAAGGGGTGTTAAGTAGGCCCCAAGGAAGCTTCCTTCAAAAAAACTGACGATTTCGGCGTGACGATAACTTACGAAAAATTTTTGAAAATGCAAAAAAAAGACGTTCTTTTGAAATACTCAAGAGCGTCAGATTTTTATAGGGAGGGTTTATCTCGGTGTCCTTAAAGCATATTTTCTTAATCTGACAAAAATGTTGGTGGGTTCTCTTAATCTGACGAAATATTTTTTTTTTTATTATTTTTCTGATAAAACGGGGAATTTAGGAATGACAATAAAGCGATAGATACAATCAACGTAAATGTAGATGAATCGTAGTAAAAATTGTATTTTTTATACAGATACGCGGAACTTTTTTTGAGTCCACAAACATTTTTGAGAAGCTTTAGGAAAAAAAAGCTTGCGATATAATAAAAGTTAGATAATTTAATCATCGTTGTTTAATATCAATTTTTTTTAACACCCTCCGTTTTCGAGATATACTCAAAAACCGGGAGTTTGAGTTTTTATGATGCTATAAGTCCAAAAGTTTTGACTTTAGACAAAAATATAAAGATACCTTTTTTGTGTAAAATAAAATTATCTACTTACCTTCTTTTTTATTTGAATCTTTTTTTTTTGTAAAATGTATCGATTGCGATTTATATGCATTCATATCGACTCTCGGAGTCGGTGAACATTCGAGCCCTCTCTGACGAAGAAACCTACAAATATTTGGTTATGCAGGAGTGTCTTGGTATCAAGGATGCGGTCATGAAACAACACGCAAAGGCTAAATTCTATCACCGTCTCACAATAGTACTGAAAAGTCTATTGTCGGGCGGTAATAAAATCAGAGCATACAACGGTTGGGTCATGCCCGTTCTTATATACACCTTTTACATACTCAAATGGTCTCAGACTGAGCTGGAGGCCCTGGACAGAAAAGTCAGAACGCTGATGACGACGTCCCGGATGATCACCAACGATCATCGGTCATGAGATTGTATATCCCGCGGAAGTGTGGGGGTAGAGGTATGCTAAATGCCAAGAACCTACACAACCGCAAGGTATGCAATCTCCGTCAGTATTTTATGGAAAAGACTGATGTTTGTGAGATGCACCGCGATGTCGTCGTCAGCGATAAAGGCCTTACCCCGCTGGACATGGGAAAAGATGATTGGCGAAAGCCAGTTGTACTGAGCATCGTGGATCGCATAGAAGTATGGAAAGGCAAGGCGCTGCACGGTAGGTACTTCCGGCCTCTCACGGAGCCGGATGTAGATCAACTCGCCTACGTGCACTGGCTACGCTTCGGTGACCTCTTTGGGGAAACCGAGGGTTTTGTCTATGCAATGCAAGACGAAGTTGTCAAGAACAGGAGATTAATTATGAAGGATGGCACCACTGACATCTTTCGCGCCTGCCACAAACCTGACGAATCCCTCAGACATGTAATCTCCGGTTGTTCGCAACTTGCCAACTCCGAGTATTTGCACAGGCACAACCTAGTAGCCAGGATGATCCATCAGCAACTTGCTTTGAAGTTCAACATTGTCGGCTCGGAGGTGCCTTACTACAAGTATAACCCACAGCCAGTTCTCGAAAATGCTCACATCACGCTCTACTGGGACCGGTCGATTATTATCACTGATAGGACTATTATGGCTATTAGACCTTGATTAGACCTGACATAGTGATAATCGACCGGGGCGCGGCGCGCAGCGCTCCTCGACATCACGGTGCCGCATGACGAGAACATTGTGAAGGCAGAAAAAGACAGGATGTTAAAATAAATCAATCTGTCTCACGAGGTTCACGGGTAGTCGCTGGGGAGCGATCGCAGCGGTAGACTTCGGTCTACCCAAGATGTCGGGCCCGGCCACCAGGATCCATAGACCCGTATTAGCGACCTTTGTACGGGATCGCAGAGGCGTTCAGTCGTCCAAGGTGTCGGAGTTGGGTACTAGTATCCGTGACGTTTCCCTATGCAGACCACACGGTGGCTACCCTTAAAACTAGCAGTTGGCTACCCTATCCCGCAACTGGGCGGTGTAACGGGCGTCACTGTTAGAAATAATGTGTGGTAGAGAACTTGTTCTCGACGATTACTCATTAAACGTTGCTTGTCTAACATGAGTACTAAGTTGGGGGTTTCGGCCTCCGCTTAGCTCACGCTGCTGACTCTACTCAGGTCGGTGGGTCAAATGAGATACTACCCTAAACGCTGGGTTGAGTACTGCGGGGTTCCGTTAAAAGCCCCAGAATGCTTCGTGCTTCTGCACGGAGCACTGGAGTTGGTCTCGCAGGGGTTGTGGTTTAGCGTTGATTCCCTGGTGCTTCTGCACTTGTGTAGTCAAGCACCTAACACGGGAATAAGTAGCGAAAGCTGCGAGTGGTGAGCCACTTAGAGCTCCGTAACCAATGTGGAGAATTGGTAGACATGCGAATAATGTAGATCGGTATGTCGGTGCAACACACACTTATATGTGGATGTGGAATGGATTTTCCACGAGCTAATGACGCTGACGTAAGTCTGTCATTCGAGACCGGTGGATCCCCGGTACACATTAGGTGGTGGTCATATGCACTTCCACGCATATACATAGCTGGTGAAAACAAAAGCCTTTAGGCTAGTACAAAACGCTGAGGCCCTGGGCACAGGTTGTGGTTGGATAGGGTGCTGACCCCAGTGGCAGTGAAGGCTTCACCCCCGGCTCTCGACTTCGGTCGGGGGTTCCCTCGGGTGGACGGGTGGTGGCTCGGATCGGCTGGGGAAAGGTCGCAGCCTGTGTTTCCCACGGGATTTTTTCGGAAGAACGGATGTTCGACAGAGCAGCTATGGGGCCTCGATCTGGCATACATGATCACTGTACTCGCAAGAGTGCAGGTAGTAGACGTCTGGATTTTGTGGCCGAAAGGCTGGTATCTCTGGACGTCTATAAACAAAACGTAATTCAAACAACAAAAATGATAGTAAAGGAGGTTGTCTCACGAGGTTACCGACATGTAGCCCGTGGACTCGACGATCGTTGTGCCCATAGTCGTGTCTGCGCATGGGCTGATAGCGAAGAGCCTCGACCATCATCTCAAGAGGCTCTCGCTAGAGCCACTTGCTTGGATCAAGGGTCAGATGCAGAAGGCGGTCTTGCTCGACACCGCTCGAATTGTCCGGAGGTTTCTCTCTCTCGGGTCCGACCATCGGTAGCCTGGGTTCGCCCATCGCCGGTGGTTGAAGCTCCATTTAATTTATAATAATTTTATATATAATTTTTGTATATTTTAGGTATAGTTTATTATATGTAAAATTATTTTAAATATATGTGTGAATAAAAGAATAAATAATAATAATAACGAAATAACCTTGTAGGTACCGAGGTGCCCCACTATAAGTACAATCCACAGCCAGTTCTCGAGAACGGCCATGTCACACTCTACTGGGACCGGTCCATTATGATAGACAGGACTATTCTCGCGAACAGACCTGATATTGTGATAGTGGACCGGGAGGCAAGGCGCGGAACGCTCGTCGATATCGCCGTGCCGCATGATGGTAACCTCGTCAGTAAGGAACCAGAGAAGATGTTAAGGTATCTGGATCTGCAGCACGAGGTTACCAAAATGTGGCCCGTCGACTCGACGATCGTTGTGCCCATAGTCGTTTCGGCGCATGGGCTCATAGCGAAGAGCCTCGAAGACCACCTTGAGAGGCTCTCGCTGAGTGGTTGGGTCAATTGAAGGCAGCCCTGCTCGACACTGCACGCATGGTCCGGAGGTTTCTCTCCCTAGGGCCCGACCATCGGTAGCTTGGGTTCGCCCCGCCACCGGTGGTGGAAACTCCGTTTATTAACCGACTTCCAAAAAAGGAGGAGGTTCTCAATTCGTCTGTATGTTTTTTTTTTAATTTTTTTTTTTTATTTTTTTTTTTTTTGTATGTTTGTTACGCGATTTCTCCGTCAATTGAGGGCCGATTTAGAAAATTCTTTTTTTGTTAGTTAGGTCATACTTCCGAGGTGGTCCCATTTCAATTTTATCGAAATTGGTTGAGTGGTTTTCGAAAAATCAGCATAATACTATAGTGTGTGGTTACCTTCAGCAAAACTTGTGATGTGGCCGTATTCGGCAATTTTCAGTTTGATAAATTAGTATGGTGTGTGGTTACCTTCAGCAAAACTTTTGTGATGTGGACTTATTCAGCAATTTGCAGTCTGACACATATGGCGAATAATTCTGTGCCACTTCAATCGATTTCGATTATTCGATTTCGATTATTCTTATTTATGTAATATTACTAAAAAGAATGAAATAAAAACTGTTTTAAAAAATATTAAACCGATTTCAAAAAAACAAAAAGAACTAAAAAGTATTAAATACCTAATATTTTGAAATTTTCTCTGTCCTGTTGAAATACATGAATCGATATTTACTAGTGATACATATTCGGACCCTTGTTTCATGAATATTCTAAATTTGAAATTTTTTATCTTTTCCGACCGGCCAGGTGCGCATAATTTATTATGGTACCTGACCGGTACCTACTGTACCGAGTACCATCGAGCTGGTCTGATGATGAAGACAGAAGGTGGCCATAGGAACTCCTAAACTACACATGATAAACCCATCGTGTTTGGGCTCGTTGCATTTGTCTTCACGAGAAATTTACTTTAGACCTAAGAGATTCTCAATTCGACAGTATGTTTTCTTTTTTTTGATGTTTGTTACGCGATTACTCCGTCAATTGTGGGCCGATTTTGAAAATTCTTTTTTTTTTTATTTGAAAGGGGATAACCCTGAGGTTTTTGAAGTGAAAACTTCTTTAGCGGCGCTTGGCACTTTTTTAGGTGGGTAAAAAATGTATAACTCGCGACATCGCGTCAGCGTCATTTTTAAAATGAAACCTTAAGTCATTGCATTAAGGGTTAAGTTAGAGTGGCACGGGATCTGCCGGCACTCCCGGAGTGCAACTGTTAAGTAGGGTTCGGTAACACGTTTATGTCTGTCCATTCTACTAAGTTCTGCAAAATGAATGTAGGGTTCCGTAACAAATGCATGTCTGTCTGTTCTACTAAATTTAACATTTATTTCAAAATGAATGTAGGGTTCCGTAACAAATGCATGTCTATCCGTTCTACTAAATTTTACAATTTTCAACCAAGGTCCTCCGACGGTTATTTTATAATAAAAGTAGGGTTCCGTAACACGTTTATGTCTGTCCATTCTACTAAGTTCTGCAAGATGAATGTAGGGTTCCGTGACAAATGCATGTCTGTCCGTTCTACAAAATTTAACATTTATTTCAAAATGAATGTAGGGTTCCGTAACAAATTTATGTCTGTCCGTTCTACTAAATTTTACAATTTTCAACCAAGGCCCTCCGACGGTTATTTTATAATAAAAGTAGGGTTCCGTAACAAATGTATGTCTGTCCGTTCTACTAAATTTCACAATTTTCAACCAGGGTCCTCCGACGGTTATTTTATAATAAAAGTAGGGTTCCGTAACATGTTTATGTCTGTCCATTCTACTAAGTTCTGCAACATCACCTACAACGTCCGTGATGTCAGCCCATAACACCGGGTAAACTAAGTGCCATGTCAGTACTTCCCCCTTTGATCGTATTGACTACACTGAACTGGTCGGAAAACACAAACAAAAAGGCTACACAAATCACAAAGGATATTATCATCCGCTCATGTTTTCTTTCATGCATCATTTTTGCTTGCTTTAGCACCGCCTTCAACTCTAGGGTTCGTTTTTTTTTTAGGTTTTTATTTCACATATTTTTGAAGGCGGTTTTTATATTTTTATTTTAAATAGTTTTTTAGTTTTACTTTTTTTAGGAAGTCGGTTTTATGTTTTTTAAAACTTTTTTTTTATTTCACAGTTTTTTTTAGTAATTTTTTGCTATTAATGTACTCGGCGGAATCGCTCGGCCTTCGGCCCCGCGATTCCGCCTCGCTTTCCAATCCGATCTTGACCCAATTAAAATAGGACCACGTCTGCTTCGATAGCTCAGTGGTGCAGACAGTCAACTGTCGCTATTGAATTTTAAGCAACGCTGGGTGCGGTCAGTACTTAGATGGGTGACCGCTGACCGTTGGAGGCTGACCAAGGTTCGGATTCCTCGTAAAACTGTAAGTCCCTTCCCTCGTAATCTTACTTGGTTGTAGGGTTTAACCTTCCCGGGTTGGTACCACCGCACTGAATTAAACGTCGGTCGAAACGGCTATGTAAATAGTTTGTGTTTTCCGACCAGTTCAGTGTAGTCAGCACGATCAAAGGGGGAAGCACTGACATGGCACTGGTGTTATGGGCTGACATCACGGACGTTGTAGGTGATGTTGCAGAACTTAGTAGAATGGACAGACATAAACGTGTTACGGAAGCCTACTTTTATTATAAAATAACCGTCGGAGGACCTTGGTTGAAAATTGTAAAATTTAGTAGAACGGATAGACATGCATATGTTACGGAACCCTACATTCATTTTGCAGAACTTAGTAGAATGGACAGACATAAACGTGTTACGGAACCCTACTTAACAGTTGCACTCCGGGAGTGCCGGCAGATCCCGTGCCACTCTAACTTAACCCTTAACGCAATGCCTTAAGGTTTCATTTTAAAAATGACGCTGACGCGATGTCGCGAGTTGTACATTTTTACCCACCTAAAAAAGTGCCAAGAGCCGCTAAAGAAGTTTTCACTTCAAAAACCTCAGGGTTATCCCCTTTCAAATAAAAAAAAAAAGAATTTTCAAAATCGGCCCACAATTGACGGAGTAATCGCGTAACAAACAACCAAAAAAAAGAAAACATACCGTCGAATTGAGAATCTTTTAGGTCTAAAGTAAATTTCTCGTGAAGACAAATGCAACGAGCCCAAACACGATGGGTTTATCATGTGTAGTTTAGGAGTTCCTATGGCCACCTTCTGTCTCCATCCTCAAACCAGCTCGATGGTACTCGGTACAGTAGGTACTGGCCAGGTACCATAATAAATTAAGCGCCGGTCGGAAAAGATAAAAAATTTCAAATTTAGAATATTCATGAAACAAGGGTCCGAATATGTATCACTAGTATATCGATTCATGTATTTCAACAGGACAGAGAAAATTTCAAAATATTAGGTATTTAATACTTTTAGTTTTTTTTTTTTTTGTTTTTTGGAAATCGGTTTAATATTTTTTAAAACAGTTTTTATTTCATTCTTTTTAGTAATATTACATAAAAAAGAATAATCGAAATCGAATAATCGAAATCGATTGAAGTGGTACAGAATTATTCGCCATATGTGTCAGACTGCAAATTGCTGAATAAGTCCACATCACAAATGTTTTGCTGAAGGTAACCACACACCATACTAATTTATCAAACTGAAAATTGCCGAAAACGACCACATCACAAGTTTTGCTGAAGGTAACCACACACCATAGTATTATGCTGATTTTTCGAAAACCACTGAACCAATTTCGATAAAATTGAAATGGGACCACCTCGGAAGTATGACCTAACTAACAAAAAAAGAATTTTCTAAATCGGCCCTCAATTGACGGAGAAATCGTGTTACAAACATACAAAAAAATAAAAAAAAAAATAAAAAAAATAAAAAAAAAAAAAAAAACATACAGACGAATTGAGAACCTCCTCCTTTTTTGGAAGTCGGTTAAAAAGGTAATTAATTAAATTTTAAGAACTTAGAAGAAATTTATTTGTGTGCATAAAGTATTAAGTATTCTGTGACAAAGTTAAACACTGTTTCTTAAAGCTACCGAACTTTGTAATAAAGATGTCAGTAATGTGGGTGACCATGATTTCTGCGCTCATTGAAGCCACCAAAGGAAAAACACTTACCGCTGGTTAGACATACATACATATAATACGCTCAAGGAAAATATTATCCGTTACTTACGTACGTATTCACGTAAAACACACGGCCGTGTCGACACAGCGACACTAGGGGATGCATCCCAGGAATCGAGACTCTCGAAAGTCCGAGAATTTCAAGACTTTACAACACTAATCGAGACTGAGAAATTTAAATACTTTTCCCGAGAATTTCGAGACTTTCGAGAATCAAACTAAACTGTGAAAATAATTTAAACAAACCTATTTTCATGCAATATTAGTAGCACTATCTCTGGCAGAACAAATCCGCATGAGAATTTTTTATCAGGTATAAGAATTTTGGTCGTGTGTCGCTGCGACACACGACACAGCCACACCCATTGATATCTATTTTATAGATTGGCCCATCCCATCACATCACTCCCGAACAAATATGTTCTCGACGAGAACCGCATATAATGCAGATTTCACGGACAGCCTCTTCATACGGCGTGTGCGGCGCGTGTTGAACGCACGCATGTCTGTATCGAGTCGGTGACGCGTGTGTGCAGCATGCCCGGTTGCTGTTATAAAGAGTGACAGTGACAAACGTTGTTGTTTGTTTCGCCTGAGCATGTTACGGCGTGTTAAGAAGCCATGCTGTCACGGATAGGATCGTGTGACGGTGCGGGGGTAACGCGTTCTCGTTCTCGCTTGCTTGCTGGTGATGGGAGTGGGCGGAAAGACGGCAAACGCGCCGCATGACGTCTTTCTCGCTCGTTCTTGTCATCTGTGGGTTGGGGGGGGGGGGGGGGGGGGGGGGGGGCGAGCGCGCGATAGTATCGTCGTAGGGATCGTGTCACGTATCACAATGTGCGTGTGTGTACACGCACACTTGTACCGACGTCTAGCACAGGTTGCATCGTACGACGTTCGATCTATAAAATAGATGTCGATGGCCACACCCCGATTTTTTATTGAAAGCGCGACTTATGGCGCCGAGCCACCCATAAGGTGTCTAACGACACCCATGGACATTCGGTCGTAATGGGTGTTGCGAATGCCATGCCGGCCTGACAGGTGCCCATTCACGCCCCTCTTGAAGGATCCGAGATTGTCTTTGGGGGGGGGGGGGGGGGGGGGATATATGAGCAGGGAGAGCGTTCCAGAGTTTACCGGTTCTGTAGAGGAAAGATCTGTAGAATCGATTAGTACGCATCCGCGGTAAGTCCAGCGTATAGGGATGCAATCCCTGCCCAGTGCGTGTGGTGCGGAGTTGGAAAGGGGACGGCGGGATTGCGTTAAACAGCTCCTCCGAGCACTCCCCGTGGAATAAGCGATAGAACTCATTTAGGGAGCCGACATCCCTACGGTGTTGCAGTGGTTCTAGATCGCGGGACACTTCGGGGTCACCCACTAGTCGCACGGCTCGACGCTGGATCGAGTCCAAAGGCGCAAGCTGGTATTTGGCAGAGCCATCCCACAGGTGCGAGCAGTACTCCAAGCAGGACCTGATCTACGATTTATACAAAAGCAGCTTTTGGTCCGGCGTGAAGTACCGTCGCACCTTATTGAGTACGCCCAGCTTTTTAGAAGCCAGCTTGGTCTTCCCCTCGATATGGCGACGAAAGTTCAGGTCGTGCGACAGTTCGACTCCGAGGACCCCGAGGTATTCGCTTAATTTAAGCGACGTGCCTTGGAATGAAGGAGCCTGTGTGAACGCCGCTCTCTTCACAATGAACGCGCAAACTTGTGTCTTGGAAGCGTTGAACTCGACCAAATTACTACGGCCCCATTCGGAAATAGAGCCGAGTGTGTGTTCGATCTCAGACACAAGTCTTCGCCTCTTCTCATAAGTGTGGGAAAAGGTGTTTACTGATGGCTGCGGGGGGCCTGCTGGGCGTAGCCTACAGGCGAGGCGGAAGACGCTCTGTACTGCGACCTCTGTTTACCTCGACTGCCGGGACACAGCGTGATTATATTTTATAACTGTGTGAACAGGCTGGCACTTCGGAATGTTGACAGCGAGCCTCAATCACAGTGATGGCTGCGGGGGCCTTCCTGGGCGCAGCCACCGCTCTGCGCAAGGTGAGGCAGGAAGACGCTCTGTACTGCGATTGCGCACTGCGACATAACCCTGCGTAGGGGGTGTGTTGATTTCTAAGTTAGTGTTACTCATTGTTGGGTCTAGATTTTTGATCAAATAGTGCAATGAATTTTTTACAAGTTTTTATTTAATTGAACTTGTTAGTATGGGTCAAATCTTGTAATGGAATCTTAAATCTGTTCCTTCCAACCGATTGAGACTTTTGCTGCTGGTGCTAAATGAGTATACTCAAAATTGTAAAAAAAAAATTAGCTAAAAATCACAGAATAAAATAATAAATAAAAAACTTTCGAAAACAAGATTTTATTTAAGCCATTTTTCATACACTTGACAGAAGTTAACTTGTAGCTACATTGTGGCCGATGAAGGTGAAATCGGCCGAAGTAGGGTTCCGCAGTTATTTCCATTTGCATGCATAGCCTGGCAGCCGCAGTGCCCCCGCAGTACAATACACATGAATGCTATTTTCTCTACAACTGTTTGAGATTTAGCAACCTCGGTAGCTCAGTGGTGCGGTCGCTCGACCGCCGTTCGTGATCATAAGCACACCTGGGCGCGGTCAGAATTGGATGGGTGACCGTTCGACCGTTGGAAGCTGACCGCGGTTCGGATTCCACGTAAAACTGTAGGTACCTTCTCTAGGTCGGTTGAAACGGGTATGAATAGTTAGTGTTTTCCGTCCAGTTCAGTGTAGCCGGCATGACCGAAGGGAAGCACTGACATGGCGCCTAGTTCACCAAGGTGTTATGGTCTGATATCACGGGTGTAGTACGTGATGTAGCCAAGCTTGTATTAAGGTGTTACTTGTGTATGTTGTAAAATCGTTTGTATCAAGAATAATACTTTTTTTATTATTATAAGTGAAAATTTAAAAAACCCCCGACTCTTAAAAAGTCAAAAATAATTTCCGTTTACTTACTTAAAGGAGTCGGTAGACCGCTAAGTAAATTCCCGCGCAACTTTTGAGTCTTTATATTTAATTTACTTAGCGGTCCCCCGACTCCTTTAAGTAAGTAAACGGAAATTATTTTTGACTTTTTAAGAGTCGGGGGTTTTTTAAATTTGTAATTTAACTTTTATTTCAAGCTTTTTAAAAAAAACCGCATGCAAATCGGTCCATTTTTGAAGATAATAATTTTTTTTATTACTTAATTACTTAATTACTTGATTACAAACATAGCTAAGAACCATCCCGATTAAACAGGCTTCCTAATAAAAAAAACCGCATCCAAATCGGTCCATCCGTTTGGGAGCTACGATGCCACAGACAGACACACACACACACACACACACACACACACACACACACGTCAAACTTATAACACCCCTCCGTTTTTTTCGTCGGGGGTTAAAAATGGGAATAAAAGAGAGAAGAAAATTTGAAGTTTTTTATTTAAGAAATACGTTTAGATAATGAACATCGATATAAAAACAATGATTTCGTTATAATTATTTTTTCACCAGATTTTCTGCAACATGAAGAATTAAAATACAGGTAATTTTCAAAGTTTAGTAACATTTGTTTAAAAATTTTTATCTGTTATTTTTAAACGTGCCCAACATTAGACAACACGCAAATAGAAAAACAAGCATATTGTGCACAAGTGAATTTTTAGCGCTCACGAAGCGCGCGCATCGGTCCATCCGGAGAAAGAGCACTGCAAAGTGAAATATGCACTCCTTGCGAAGTGCACAGATAAGCCGATGCGATGCGCGCACTTTCGAACGCAATCGGACCATGCGAAGCGCACACATCAGTCCACGCGAACGCATCAGTCCACGCGAACGTCGGCCATCATCGGCGTCTAGCATCGGATATCATGCGGCCGCCGCACGGACGACAGCAGTCGGCCTCGCAGCATTCCCGGCCACGGTTGTGGTACTTCAGCGCAAGGGTAGTTCCGATTGCACTTCCAGCGACCATCAGCGCCACCAAAGAGCACGCTACTAGTATGAGACGCAGGTGCCAACCTGCAGGAGAACACAAATAGTACGAGACGCAGGTGCCAACCTGCAGGATATCAGAATTAGTACGAGACGCGGGTGCCAGCCTGCAGGAGAACACAACTAGTAACGACCAACGGAAAGCACTGATATAGGTAGGTATACCTAAATATAAATACCCTGCGAAGTTTCTTGCCGGTTCTCCTTCGTGAGTGTAATCGAACCGGATAAAACAAATTGTGACAAGTTCGAGCGCAGTCGCCATATTATGAATAATCAATAAACAATAAAATACAATTTTGTCTGAAGCGGTAGCTCAGTGGTGCGCGGTCGTTCGATTGTTATTAAGTAACCCTGGGCGCGGTCAGTACATGGATGGGTGACCGCTCGACCGTTGGAGGCTGACCGTGGTTCGGATTCCACGTTAAACTGTAAGCCCCTTTCTTTCTTACCTTACTAGGCGGTAGGGTTTATCCCGCTCGGGTTGGTACCGGAGCACTGAATGAAAGGTCGGTCGAAATGGCTATGTTCGTGTTTTCCGTCCAGTTCAGTGTAGCTGGCACGACCGAAGGGAAGCACTGACATGGCACCTAGTTCACCCGGTGTTATGGGCTGATATCATGGATGTTGCATTGTAGGTGATGTAGCCAACCGTGTCAGTTTCCATAAAAAAAAAAAATATTCAGTGTGGCCGGAACGACTGAAGGGAAGCGCTGACAATGGCACCTAGTTCACCAAGATGTTATGGGCTGACATCACGGATGTAAGTAGATGATGTAGCCAACCGTGTCAGTTTCCAAAACAGTTTAGTTGGATAAGAATCTTTCGTCCGCCGCCGGGAACCTAACAATGACTTTATTTCCGACCTTCAACACGAAAAGTGTCCTTCTTCACGGGTATTTCCTTATCGTCTGCATTCCCTGGAGTCGGTGCCTTCGTTGGAGGCGTTATAGGCGCTGCAGGATTTGCAGCCAAAGGACCGTATCGCCTGGCGGCCTGCGGTAAAGGCGACGACGCGAAATCGTCACTCTCGAAGTCCGAGAGCGAATTCGCCGCAAAGAGGTCCACTGTCGCGGACACTGTCAAAGCAAACGTTCCGATTCGTTACACAATACTCCCTTGCGCGCGCAGCAATAGTGCTCGCAGCGGTCGTTCGCTGGGTCCGCTTGGGTCTGAAACCCAAGTACCCCTCCTGAGTATAATGTTCGAATAAAATAATTTTCATATGATTGTTATTTTTACATAGGTAATAAAGTTGTTTATCCATTTGTAATCATTTGTTTGATTCTAATGTCTACTTAGTAATCACAATATAATACGAAATAGGTCCCAATCAACCATTCATCAGTGGAAATAATTTTCACTAATGAGATAAGTGGGACGCCCTCTTTTTACTTTGTAGAGGTAAACGTGGCCACTGGCCATTGTGCGCACACGCGTACCCCTTACCTTGAGCCTACGTACCTCTGGGGGTACGCGTGCCACTATTTGGGAACCACTGGTATAAATGGATTAATTTGATAATTTGATGTGGAATCACGTCTTACTCATGTGGTACGTAAGCTAAAATATGACGTCACCGACGCGAAACATGTACGTACCGGAAAAATTGTCAATGCTCAGTTTCTAAGCAGCGCACATACAAAACACATATTATAATATGCGAAGTGTTCTCGCATCCCATCCCAATCTGCTGACGCGTAGTGCTAAATTGGTCGTACTCCCCCAGTATGTTACTGAGGGGGAGAAGATGGCACCGTGGACCCCACTAGACAATGATCAGAAAAGCCCGGCGGGGCTCTCACTGTGACTTTATATCCAGTGGGGATCGTCGACAGCAGGAGTTCCAGCAGAGAGGGTTCATGACCGTATACCTATATCTGGTAGCCTGGTGGGCTGGACTACCAGTTCAGACAGGTCATGCATCAGGGCGAAGTCTATGGCGGCTCTTTCCTCAAAGTTTAACCGGGACGGTTCTTAGCTATGTTTGTAATCAAAAGTAATCAAAAAATTGCGCCTCTTAAAAAGCTTGAAATAAAAGATTACAATATAAAATAATTTCACTTTAGTTACTTAAAGGCGTCGGGGGACCGCTAGTTAAATATAATAAGAAAACTCAGAGCTGCGCCGTTATTTACTTAGCGGCCCCCCCGAGACTATGAAATGAAATAAAATAAGTAAATGGAATAAGTAAATAGAAATTATTTTGTCATGGAATCATATGACATGTTTTACACGCACCAATTGCGCGGTCGCCGCTGGAATTTTAATTTGAAAGATGTAACCCAAAAATAGTAACGCAGTAGAAGCGTTATATCTCCGAATGGATAATACCTAGGAGTATGTTTGAAACACGATAGTATAGATGAATAAATGTATTAGATTGTACATACGTTAAATTAAGATTTTCATATTTAAGGATGTGATGAGGCATCAAAGTTGAAATTTGACCATACGCGGAAATAGTAAACCGGGAGAAGTGCTATATCTCGGAATCTATAATAGCTAGAGTATCTTTGAAACACCATACTATAGATGATTAAATTTGTGAGAATGTACCTACGCATGGTTTTTACACGCACCTATTGCGCGGTCGTCGCTGGAATTTGTATTTGAAAGATGTAACCCAAAAATAGTAACCCAGTAAAAGCGTTATATCTCCGAATGTATAATACCTAGGAGTATGTTTGAAACACCACACTATAGATGATTAAATGTATTATATTTTACATATGTTAAATTAAGATATTATTAATATTTAAGGATGTGAGAGTCATCAAAGCTGAAATTTGACCATACGCGAAAATAGTAAACCGGGAGAAGTGTTATATCTCGGAATCTATAATAGCTAGGAGTACGTTTGAAACACCATACTGTAGATAGATGATTGCGCGAAAATGAATCGCCGTGCATATGTCATGCAAAGGCTCGAAAACTGCTGGACCGATTTAAATAAAGTCTTTTATGTATTGTTCTGTATATCTCTGGGGTGGTTCACAAAAAAAATATGAAAAATCAGAGGGAACAGGCAAAACATTTTAATATATGAAAATTAATCGCCGTGCATTAGTCTCGCAAAGGCTCGAAAATGAACCGATTTGAATAATGTTTATTTTTTGTATTGTTCTGTATTTTCTTGGGTGGTTTATAAGAAAAAAAATATTTGAAAAACCTAAGAGAACGGCAAAAAATAAAAATCATTCGCCTTAAGTAAATATCGAAAAGTAAGGCTCGAAAACGACTGGATCGATTTGAATAATGTTTTTATGTATTTTTCTGGGGTTCAAAAAAAATTGGAAAAACCAAATGGAACAGGCAAAAGATAGTAATAATCTAAATTGCTTATATTAAAATCGGAATTGCCACTTCTATTATTCGGATACATTTCAATAGATGGCGTTCGTGGCGGACCTATCGTGTGATAGCTGCGCATGCATAAAAGTTGTTATTCATTAAGTGCGGTTGTGTGAAATTTATTAATATTAATAAATATATAGTTTTTTTTTTCAAGATATTCACAAGAAGTTTCAAGTTTCGAAATGAGACTAATATACGAGGAATACGCGAAATAATAACGAAACGTGTTTGAGGGGTCGAGGGGTCGAGGGGTCGTGTTTTGACATTTGATTCCATGTTCGGCAGATGTCCACAAAAAGCGACCTGCCTAGGGCGAGTGTTTGACTTTTTAAGAGGTCGGGAGCTTTCGTAATTGCTAATTTAACTTTTATTTATTTATTTTTAATTTATAGCGATCAACTCTTCCACCTTCCTTACTATCGTAATGTTTTCGGTTACGCGGTATATTATTTATTACAAAGCGACTTATGTACATTCGTTAACGTTTCGTCCAGTTTACCAAAAAGTTATATGATTTGCTTCTAAAACTTCGATTTTCAGAAAATTTGACTAGACTATGTAGCTATAAGCGGATACTTCATCCGATGCGTGTAGGTTCGACATCTCTTGCTGGAAAAGGTCGGTGCACCGACAGTTGTCATCCGACTGGACGACGTTTCGGGTGTCCTCCAGGTCGTCGCAACTCCGCCAAGTCGCTTTGTAATATACCGCGTAACCGAACACATTAAAGATAATATATAACAGCGGTAAAAACTTCTTCCTTCTGCGCCCCCATAACGTAATGTAAAGAATCATTATACCAATGTCAAGTCCGTCTCCTCCGGAGTCTGTCTCCGTGACGGAGGGTTCCGTGAAATCACCACCACCAAGCAAATCCGTTGTGGTATCCGTCCCAATCTCCCTGTCGAAATAATTAAAATAGTTTAGGAACGTATGTGTTGAAAGCAGGCGTGCCTCTCGGCCGTTGTCGTTGCAAGCCTAGCTCGGCTCTCATCTCTTATCTCTACTCTCTATCTCCATCTTCTCTATCTCTACTCTCTACTTCTTATAAAAGGGAACATCTGTCTGCATGTATGTATGTTTGAGGTAAACTCCGGAACCACTCAACAGATTTTGATGCGGTTCGCACCAATGGAAATAGTAATTTTTGAGGCTCACTATAGGCTACCATCACACTAAATAGACGTAGGCCTGAGCATTATCAAAGACAGTAAAGTAAGGACGGGAAAGAGAGAGAAAATACAAAAGAAGCGATCGTTTATTATCACATTTGCTACTAGATACTAGCGTTTGCCCGCGGCTTCACTCGCGTGAAATTTGTATTTAAAACGAAAAAAGTTAGTACCTAAGGCCGCTACCGTACCTTTATTTCGGCGCGCGAAACAATTCGGTTTGTATTAGAGCCACATCTTAGCGTAACCGGAAGTGGATTTTATTTAGCCTATCCTGTGTCCCGTATAATTATATGTGCTTGTACTGTTTCATCGAATTCGGATGATCGGTTTAAGATTTATCGAGGAACATACATACAGAAAACATTTCTAAAAAACATCATTTAGTTTTAGTATCATACATAGAGTCTACAAACGCAGTATTTCATAAAACCTAAGTACCATCATGACCATCCCTTATCAGATTTATTATTAGTATTGATGATGATGATAATAATATTAATTAAACCGAGTCCACCGCGAGCGAAGCCGCGGGCAAATGCTAGTACTAATGTAAATGAATGAATGATAACCCATTTCAAAATAAAGGCTCTTTACACCTGATATACTTAATTAATAAGTCTTAACTCTCAGTAAAATTGTTAATCTTGCTCTCAAGCTGTGCTTGCGATAGACTGTGTTTATGTGATAGATGTTATTATGTCGCTAGTTACTTAATACTTGTTATCATATCGAGGGCGTCAAGCAGAAAGGTCGTATCTACAGAATTTTCGAAAATTTCTTTTTGGGGCGAATCGCCATATTTTGACTAACTCTACAACATACTGAAATGGCGTAAGCATACCCCCACTACAAGTATTAGATAGTCCATAACATAAGGGCGTATTTACCAAGGTCGTATGGGGACTTCCACCCCAAAAACACTTAAGCATTTTCGTACCTGAAAGGGCTAATGTACGAGATACGCCCTTTTCTTCACTTTGCCTGTGAGTTTCGCCCTTAAAAGTATAATTTGTATGGAAAACACACACAATATGTACGCTATTCTTGACCCCAGAATTTGCTTCATGTGGATTGAGAAGGAAATTGACGGAAATTGATTAAATTGGGACGTGCATTATTGTACTTCGTAAATGATAACAACGTTATCGGACTCGGACTTTTTTTTATGGAAACCGACACGGTTGGCTCCATCACCTACAACATATTATGTGATGTTAGCCCATAACACCGGGTGAACTAGATGCCGTGTTACGTGTTAGTGCTTCCCTTCATTTCATGTCGGCTACATTGAAAACATTTCCAGTGAAGTTTCTTGTCAGTTCTTCTTCGCTGTGATAATCGAACTGGTGGAACGTTACAATGTACATGTGACAAATCTGAGCGCAGTGTACTGCCAATAGATGCAATTTTTTTTTTTTATTTTTTTTTTCTTGTTTCCGAACTAGCTGGCTGTGTCCGAGGTCGAAGCCTCAGGCGCAGCCAATATCACCCCCGAAGAGGTGCCAGTCCGGCTTGGAGGTGGACTAATGTCGCTGGGGAAAGGCTACTTACCCGAGATTTGAAGATCCATGGATTGTAGGAGTGGGGAAAGATATTCCCCGGAAGCCCGTTCCACACCTTTGCAGTGCGGCACAAGAACGATTTAGAGAATCGTGCCGTTCGAAGTACTCGTCTGTCCACTACAAAGGGGTGTTCCGCGACAGTATGGCGGGTTTGGCGAAGGCGAACAGGAGGAGGAGGGATAAGGGAAGCAATTTCGTCAGAGTAGCCCATAGTAGTATCGATAAAACAGGCCAATGACCCAACGATACGTCTGTGCTTTAGAGGTTGAAGGTCCTTTGTGAGTACAGAGTCGCCAATGAGGCGAATGGCTCGTCGTTGGATAGAATCCAAGGCTGAAAGAAGGTACTCAGGGGAACCCTCCCAGAGATGACTGCAATATTCCATCACCGGTCTTACTTGTGCTCTAGAGAGTGTAAGCAATTGGACCACCGGCGTGAAAAATTGCCGACATCGGTAGAGTATCCCTAATTTTCGAGATGCTAGTTTCGCCTTGGATTCTATGAACGATCGAAATCCAACGTCCCTGGACACCTCCATACCCAGGACGCCCAGACTACCATCATTGGGGACTTGGCTGCCCTGGAAAGTTGCTTGGAGTGGAAACGGAAACAATAAACTGAACTGGACGGAAAACACAAACTATTTACGGTCTGTGACACATGTCTAATTTTTTGTCAATCGTGTCCAGGCCAAAACAACCATTCTATCCTAGCTTGTGCACTGTTATGCGCTGCAAGCACTCATGACACCATTGAAACTTTTTTTTTTAATAATCCGATATCGGTGGCTGTGTCGGAGCGCCAAAGCACATGTTCCGTCCGACCAGCCAATATCACATCCGAGAAAGTAGGTGCCATACCGGAGACGTCCCTGAATCGCTGGCTATACTGAACTAGAGAAGAACACACCCGAGGCTGCTATGCGGCCATCTTACATACAGTACGGTGGTAGCAACGCAGTCGGCTACAATTTGAGCCTACCACCTAGTAAGGGGCAAGAAACTTGTGACCTGAAGTTTTTGGAACCCCGGCATACACACATGGATTGCGATAGCATGCACCCCACCCACGATAGAATATGCCAGTGAATAATCAAAATAAAAAAACTATTTAAAAAAAAGTCGGCAAGTGCGAGTTGGACTCGCGCACTGAGGGTTCCGTATCATCAGCATCACTCAATATATTTGTAGATATTATGTATGTACAAAAACAATTGTTTTGGAAAATCACGAACCGCCTAAATAAACACTACAGCAATGGTTTTTGACTGTGCGGCATTCGTGAAGTTGAAATATACAAAAATATATTTCTTATATGACATAACGACATATCCTTTTCGGATTTTATCTTTACTTGTGAGACCTTGCTTCTTGCCAAATTTCATTACTCTAGCAACGGTAAGTACCCTATAGGTTTTGATTTCATTTGAGTGAGTTTGCAATTATTAAAATTTCCCATAAATAGCAGTATCTTTTGATTATATTGATTTAGAAGCTTTCATTTTCTATAGCTCGAAGGGATCACAGACGTTAGTATTTCATATTAATTTCATATTGATATCTTGACTCGTTACTGAGAAAAAGGGTCTTGACACACAAAACAAGCAATTTTTTTTAATATCATATAACTACAAGTTTAAAATTTTAGGATTTTTTCCTTTACGTGTGCTAAGAGACCTTGCTTCTTACCAAATTTTATGATTCTAGGTTGACGGGAAATACCCTATAGGTTTTGATTTGATTGGAGTGAGTTTGCGAGTATGAAATCTGACATAGATGGCCGTATCTTTTGATTGCGTTGATTTAGAAGCTTGCATTTTTCACACCTTAAAGAGATCGCAGATCTTAGTATTTCAAATTAATTTCAATTTTTTATCTCGATCTCTTCCTGAGAAAAAGCGTCCTTGACATACAAAATAAATATATTTTTTTTGTGTCAATATCTACAATTTTACAATTTTCGGATTTTTTCCTTTACTTGTGCTGTAAGACCTTGCTTCTTACCAAATTTTATGATTCTATGTTAACAGGAAATACCCTATAGGTTTTGATTTGTTTTGAGTGAGTTTGCGAGTATGAAATATGACATAGATGGCCGTATCTTTTGATTGCGTTGATTTAGAAGCTTTGATGTTCTACACCTTAAAGAGATCGTAGATCTTAATATTTCGTATTAATTTCAATTTGTTATCTTCCGTTATGATCCGTTCCTGAGAAAAAGGGACCTTGACATACAAAACAAACAAACATTTTTTTTAATGTCACATAACTATAAATTTACAATTTTCTTTACTTGTGCTATGAGACCTTGCTTCTTACCAAATTTCATTATTCCAGGTTAACGGGAAGTACTCTATAGGTTTTGATTTGGTCTGCAGACAGACAGACAGACAGACAGACAGACGGACAACAAAGTGATCCTATAAGGGTTCCGTTTTTTCCTCCTATGAGGTACGGAACCCTAAAAATATAAAAACGGCCTTCAAAAATGTATGAAATAAAAAAATCTAACCCTAGAGTTGAAGGCGGTCGGTTATTTTTGCTTGCTTTAGCACCGCCTTCAACTCTAGGGTTAGATTTTTTTATTTCATACATTTTTGAAGGCCGTTTTCATATTTTTTTAAATAGTTTTTTTAAAGATCCCCAGTTTTAGGTGGCAGGGAACACATTCACCGGAAGACCGTTCCATATTTAGGCCATGCGATACAGGAACGATTTCAGAAAGCGATGCGTTCTCAGAAGTTGTGTGTCAACAACATATGGATGTTCCGAGCGAGTCGGCCAGATGTGACGGATACGGATCGGGGCAGGAGGGATGAGGGCAGGGCTGGAACGCGACTTCGGGTCACTCACCTTAATTTTTGCCGCGAACGTCTAGTAGAAACTCTTTTGTAAGTGTTGGTCGTGGTGTCGTTTATAGGCAGCACTTCTATAAGCTTCCCGTCCACTGGTGGCCAAGTCTTAGCAACGCCTGTAATATTATTCAAATTAAATTTTTTTTTTTTTTTTTTATTGATACGCGAGACACTTGGCGCCTTCAGCATGAATTGTTGAGCCGACGACGCCCAAAAGCATTCGTTTTAGAACGGGGGCTGCGAATGCCGTGCCGGCGTGACAGATGCCTTTTTACGCGTCTCTCGAATGATCCCAAGTCATACACTGAAGGAAACACATCAGGAGGAAGTGCATTCCAGAGTTTCGCAGTGCGGAAGATAAAAGAAATACTGGAGCGCTTAGTCCGCACTTTAGGCATTTTATTCAATTATTTTGGCACAAACAACAGAAATATGTCACAACATGTTAAAATACATAAATTACTATAATTTACAGACATAGTTCCTAAACGTTTGTACACTTCGTGTTTAGGGCAGCAAGATTACATTAAAAAAAATAGAACAATAATTAGAACAAAAAAAGTTAAATATTTTGTTTTTTATTTTATTTTATTATATTAAAAATAAAAACTAATAATTAATAGAAATACACGCACGTACACACAATTACAGTGTACAACAAATATCCTATACACGTTTTTTAAACCGGTAAGATGAGTAACTGAATCCAATACAGGTCAGCATAATTATCTCTGACTCATATTCAGGGTGTCCAGTAAACCTTGTCTGACCTTGTAGCTGGTGATAGGTCTGGTCACGTACTATCATAATAACAAAACATGACCTCAGTAAAAACCGCACGGTTTTCGAGATATTGACACTTTTTCAAAATTACAACAAATCTGCACCATACGGCGGTTTTTTAAATGCTGTGCCTACAAATGTCAATTTTTTTCTTTTCTTTTTTTTTATTATGATTACCAAGGAGTAATGCTATCGAATCAAGTAAATAAATATTTAAATGTCTCTAATGCGTTCAAGTAAAAAAAAAATTACTTGAAATTTTTCGTGTAATGCTTTTTTGACAACTAAGTTTGTACATAATTATTCAAAAAAAATTGTATGATACAATGTTGACCCCTAATCTAGAAAACTTGGCTGTTTCATTCCAATTATAAAATGGTATGCAACATCTTAATCGGACCTTTAGAAAAAAAAATATTACTCTTCTCATAAATCAGGGACTTATTTTTATTTATTACGTAATATGAGAATTTCGAATTTAAATAAAAGAAAATTGTAAATTGTATTTTTTTTTATTAATTGAATTACATACTTACATAACACACGCTGTATCCTGACAATCAGGAGTAGTGTAGAATTGGGCTATCTAATTCACCTCGACAAACATCATGCCGTTCAGTCTAACTCGCATCGCTTCGCTCATGCTCATTATCCTGAACAGCAAGATGTTTCTGCCGAGGTGAATTAGATAACCCAATTCTACTGTATCGCTGCGGGCAACTATGCTGATTATTTGAATGACGTCGAGGTTAAATTCTGTTAACTTCAAATCGATAAAACTCAATTTACCTGGTGATATTCATGTATTGATTAGACTGAATGCCGATGAGCTGCATATGGCGATTATAAATGTTTGCAATTTTTTTTTTTTTAGAGACGCTGTAAGTAAGGCATGCATGCTTTATAAAATATTGTATGCAATATTTTTTTATATTCTAAGTATTTCAAGCAATTCTCGCTTTGTCTAAAGCCCACCCGCCCGTGGAGCACTATTAAATTTCATGTAATGAATCTCTTTATCGTTTGCATGCGAGCTATTGTACATACATACTCAAATTGCGACATCAAAATCAAGCAGGAAATTCATCAAGCCCTCCACAACCAGACTATATTATGAAATCTTTCCTATTTCCCAGCTCAGCCCCGGCGAGGTTACATAATAAGCCGGATCGAGCTTGTAATGTTTTAAGCTCATATTCCTAAAGTTTTCAAATATATCGCACAATAACAGAACATCGCTTTTTAAGTAAAGATCTGTATATTGACCCAAACTTTAAACTCTAAATAGTCTCCAAACATTTACAGCATGCTCATAATCGCTTTGCGATATATCAGCCGAAGTGAGCGCGTTGTAAAAACTATCTTTTAACGGTAACTCGATTTCATCCAAGAGTTAATCAATCATTACATCGCTTAAAAACATGAGACAGAGCTCCAAGTTTAAACATGCATGAAATTTTTACAAGTATTTGAAATTGTGATGCTTAAAAATTGGAAAACAGACGGGAATTGATCAAGTGTTTTATTTGAAATTTCAAAGTATTTTTTCAATTTAAAACAGTGCAAAGGGTCTGAGAATAACAAGTAAAAATTGCCCTAGTTATGAAGAGATAAAACTTACCAGTCGAGTTCCTTGAGTCTCGGCGAAGGCGGGGGGCAGGCACTTACTTGTTCACTTTCCACTTTTCACTAGGCACTTGTACTTACTGCTTACTGCTCAACTGAATGATGCCCGGTACTAGCGCGACGTCAAATTTATACAAAAACCAATGCATAAAGCCAGATTCACATAGGGACTGAAATCTTACAGTAAATACAATGTTTGTATGCAACGATCCACCCGTGTTCCATATTTCATCATCAAAACCGAGTGTGAGCATGTCTTACAGAATAATGCAATCAGGCGAATCAGCATTTTCACGGGAATTGAAATAATATTGCTTCGCAGGCGGTTGTACAAAGCGAGGCGCTGTGGCGCGCCGAGTGAAATTCGAAGCTTCAATGCCCGGCGGCGGTGTTAATTCGTAAAAATACATCTATGCGACCGCTCTATATGAAATTTTAGGGTTCCGCGCATTAAAAGGAATAAAGGAGTGCTTACAAAAAACACCTGCCTGCCTGTATGCCTGTCTGTCAATAAAAAAAAAAAAATGTAGGGATACTGCATGCGGTATGCGCATATATGCATGTTATTGCACATATGTATGTTGGCTGGGAAAAATTGACTGAGGCGGTAAACCCATCCTCGCCTCATATTAAGCGGTGTAAAGCGTATTATTATATTATTAATATTATGTAAATACAAAATTATTCTCGTAATATGACTACTTTACTTGCAAATGAGAATAGATTTATGCATAATCTTTTTTTTTTTTTTTACTTGAATTTAAATAGTAAATTTGCTGGGGAAATTAAAACTCAAGAAGTATCTTACATATACATTTATTTATTCTTTAAATTTCATGTTTAATGTATTTATAAAAATAAAAATAAACAATCAACCTTACGATATTATGCTAACACTACAGTGTGGAAAATGTGCATTCTCGGGATATCTTTCTTAAAATATTTTGAGTTAAATCCATAATTTCATTATAACCGCTTTCAACAACCACGTACTGAGACTGCACTGTTAGAACTTCAGAAGCTTCGCTCCCTACTAAATCATACATCTGAATTTTTATTAGATGGTGTCCCCGAGCCTGCTGCGGTGTTATTATGTATGATGACGGCTGTTGTTTAACGGCAGCTTGCATATTCCTTTTTCCCCGTCCTTGACTAGTGGACTGGCTCGCATTTTTGAAAACGCCTGTTTCGTCTATCCCATGACTCTTGAGACGTCCGGCGCTCCGCTCGTTTTTTAAAATATCATTATAAGTTTGAAGTATGAGAGGTTTTGAACTTGCATCGCGATATGTCATGGCTTCCTGATCGCGAATCTGAAAAAAAAACAATTAAACATTATTTTATGTAATGCTGATTTGATGTAATGCTGGAAAACATGAAATAGTTATTATTTATTTATTTATTTATTCTTCCTTTATCACCATAGTGAAACATGGAAATAGTTGTTATTATTATAATATGAGGCTTACCGACATGATGCAGGCGTGCGAAGTATTCGAAATGTAAAGCTGAAGTGCCTCGAGAGCGGAGGGATTCGCATCGCTGCAGCCGTGAAATTAAATTTCATCAATATTTCAAGTAAAACCTGTTCTAACATGTTTTTTTTTTCATCGAGTAGCACCTGCAGATACATGTGCGAGCTTGCTAGACACGTTCCGCTGAAATCATTGCAGATGTCGCAACATGATTTTTTTTCTTTTTCATCGATTAGTACCTACAGTGGTGTGCACGAGCTTTCTAGACACGCATCGCTGAAAGCATTGCGGATGTCAAATTCGCGCATAGTAAAGCGTTAATTAGGCATACACCCCTTTTTTAGATTATATTGCATGTAAAACTTTTTGTTTTTTTTTTCATACAGCCGGAATTTATAAAAGGGGGTGGCTTTGCTGAAGATAATCATATATGTGCATTCAGCAGCTGAGTAAGGAATTATATTAGGAGTATAGCGGTCATGAAATTTGTAAAACAACCTATATTATTAGATTTAAATTTCGCTTATCGCTGCGGTGAAAGTGAAAATTCAGCGCCGAGGCATTGCAGTCTTCTACCGAATAGTATAAGATCTTTAGTATGCGGAGCCAGTAATTCCGGGAAAACAAACCTGATTTTAGCACTCTTATTACACGAGAATGGGTTAAAATATAGAAACATTTATCTTTACTCAAAAACAATATTCCAACCGAAATACCTTTTCCTTAGCAAAGTTTTCGATAATATACCTGAAGTAAGATTTGAAAAATTTAATGATAATGAAAAAGTTATATCACTCCTGGAAACATTGCCGGATTCCATTTTTATTTTTGACGATATTGCGTGTGAAAAGCAGAATAATATTCGCGATTTCTTTTCGATGGGAAGACATGCATTTATCGACTGTTTTTACTTGACTCAAACATACTCGAAGATACCGAAGCAGCTTGTGAGGGATAATGCTAATTTGATTATACTTTTTCGGCAGGATGATGTAAATCTGAAACATGTTTACGATGAGCATGTTAATAGCGATATGTCGTTTAATGATTTCCGTCATATTGCGGCGAGAATTTGGAGCGAGCCCTATAATTTCTTGGTAATTAATAAGGACTGCGAAAAGAGTAATGGGCGGTATAGAAAAAATTTTGATGAATATCTTTCCAGCGAATAAAATCTTTAAAATGTCTCGAGGGAAGAGTCAAAGCTCATTAATACTTAAATTTTACTGGTAATAGGTTGTCTTTTAATTTTTTATAACAATTATCATGATAAATATTAATAAAAACAAATCCATCAAAGAGGAAATTATAAAATCTGTACAAGCGGTTAAGAAAAAAGTTAGTGAAATGCGGGAAAATAAAATGCATGACGAGAAAGTGATGGAAGACATGTTCCAGCCAATTATTCAACCGCTGAAAAAAATTGCTGACCGCTCCGCGAATGCAAACTCAGGTCGGGAATTTGAACACTCTCAGGAAATTCATGATGACGATCAATTGAGCAACAAATTCGACTCGCATAACCATAGCAATATTAGCGATGGTGCCGAGTTAGATTCGGAGGAGGAAAAAGATGTTGAGATATTCGAATCTCCTAATACAACTTTCATCCGCCAATCATCGGCTTCTTCGCTAGAATCAGGAAGCGGCGACGCGGGCGCTAATAGACCTCGTCTTACAGATATGATAAAACTGGATGTCCCCTTCGGTGTGAGAGTAGACAGAGGAAAAACAATGATAGGTAAAAACCCTGTTAGAATAGAAAACGATGAGATTACGCTGGCAGGTTTTAAATACAAATTATCGCCTGGTTTAAGAGAGTTATTATTCAAGAAAAGTCCAAATTTAAGCAAAATAACAGCAGCGGACAAAATTAAGTATAAAGAAATTTTGTTAGAAACTAGCGTGCATAAACGAAATTATGATCCCACTAAACCTGTAAAGAGTAATAAAGGTATTAAATATCGGTATATAATAAAACCACTGCTAAATTTGGATCGGAAGACGGATGGCGATGGCTATACATCAGGAAATGGTCTGCCTAGTATGAAAATGTTGAAGAAAAATACCTCCTATGTTTACTGGGATGATCCGAATGAATTAGTCGACCGCCTCCGTTTGCTAATCGCATCGCGGGATGCAGGAAATACAGGCCTCGATAATGAGATTATATCTATTTTAGAAGAGTTAAAAGAATGCGGCGTTATTAATGTATAAAATGTGGTGTTGATGGTTTATACGCTCAGTAACATTCAAACTTTCGCAGCAATTATTTCCGAGGCTTGCTAAAATGAATATTGATAAATTCGGCCAGCATGTGCACAAAAGACTTAGGCTTTCTGAGCTTCAACGTGATCATATAGATTCATGCTTCCATAGAACTGGAGATGGCAATATTGATGCACGATCATCGAGATTGACAGGGCTTCTGCCCCCGAAAGAATCAAATGATGCTGTTACAAAATCTTATATCGATAACCTCCTTAAGGAATTTTGCAGCAAAAAACAGTTAAGCGATAGCTTTCATCGATTTCAAGCTGATATAAAACACGATATTGAATTGCTACAATCTCATTTCGATCGAAAGATCTATACTAAAGCAGACGTTCATAGCCTTGAAGGAGAAAATAAATCTTCATAATGGAGGCTGTTGTCGAAGAAATTCATAAACCCGCTCGTAGAAATTTTCCGAGGCGAATAGTAGAGCTTCGAGGCATAGACGATTTATGGCAAGCAGATCTGGCTGAGATGAGAAGTTTTCAACGGTATAACAGAGGATATAAATTAATACTAGTTGTAATTGACGGATTTTCGAAATTCGCATGGGCAGTTCCTGTGAAGACAAAAAATAAGGAGGATATTTGTAATGCGATGGAGGTAATTTTAAAAAAGGGGAGAAAACCCGCACACCTGCAGACCGATCACGGGAAAGAATTTTACAATGAAAAATTTAAAAAATTTATGGTGAAACAATCTATTAATCATTATTCAACATATTCTATCAAGAAAGCTTCGATCGTTGAACGTTTTATAAGAACGCTAAAAACCCGATTGTATAAAACATTCAGTTTAAATGGTAACTATAAATGGGTTGGAAAACCACTTGCAAATATAATGACTAATTACAATAATACAGTGCACAGCACCACGCGTTTTAAACCTGCAAATGTGAGCAATTATAACGCGGCTGCTGTTCATGCAAATATTGAAAAAAGTAGAAAAAAATATGCAAACGCGCTGCTACCCCCGAAATTTAAAATAGGTGATCATGTCCGTATAAGCAAATACAAAGGAGCTTTTGCCAAGGGATATAATCCGAATTGGTCAACTGAACTGTTTAAAATAGCTAAAATAAAAACAGTGAGGCCTGCCTCGTATATATTAAGCGATATGCACGGCCAAATTATATCAGGATGTTTTTATGAGCAAGAACTGATGAAAACAAGATATCCAGATATTTACCTGGTTGAAAAAGTTTTAAAAAGAAATGGGGAAAAAGTGTTTGTAAAATGGCTGGGTCTTCCCGCGTCTGAAAATAGCTGGATAGATGCTGATAACAAGGTATAATTAGTTATAAAAACTTGAAACGCTTGCTAAAACGTTCATTTGATATTAAGTGATGAAAGGGGAGGGAATAGTCGATACATTGATAAATAATTTACCTTTTGAAATTCATCTGCCTGGCTATAATTATTGCGGTCCGGGGACGCGTTTAAATAAAAGACTGCAGCGAGGTGATACGGGGGTTAATCAATTGGACGATTACTGTCGAGAACACGATATAGAATATATGAAATCAAAAAATTTGGGCGTTAGACGTATAGCTGATTTAAAATTGATGGATAGAGCGGGGAAACGTTCAAAGTGTGCTGATGCAGGGAGAGGAGAAAAAATCGCTTCATGGCTGGTGAAAAATATTATGAAGGCGAAAGTGAAAGCGGGGGCCGGTGTAAAGAAAAAAATAAAAACGTTTAAGACAGCGATAAAAAAAATTAAGACTAAATTAGGAAAAATTAAATCCAAAAGCAATAAAACGGTTATTCGTCGGGCGCTTGCTTTTGCAAAAAAGATTATTCCGAGAAATGCATGCATTTCATTGCCTAGAGTAATACCAATTCCAAAAACAGGTGGTATATTACCGCTTATACCAATTTTTGCAGGTCTATCTGCTTTAGGCAGCTTGGCTGGAGGGGCTGCTGGAATCGCTAAAGCCGTGAATGATTACAAAATAGCTAGAGAAGATTTGAAAGAAGCACATCGTCATAATAGCGCCATGGAATCAATCGCTATAGGACATGGTTTATATCTCAAACATTATAAAAATGGAGCTGGATTATTTTTTAATGGTTCAAAAAACTGATCAAAAGGCTGCCTAGAAGAGCGCTTACAAATATAGATATCTTGGAACATGCTCAGGATATACCGCACTTTAGAAATGTATACATGAGGGATGCCCTGCCTCATAAGCCTAAAAAAATTGAGTGCGGTGTTCTTAATTTGGATAGCAATAAAAACCATGGAACTCACTGGGTGGCCTATGCTAAAATAAATAATTATGCTGAATATTTCGATAGTTTTGGAAATTTACAGCCACCGCTAGAATTAATACATTATTTAAAAACGTGTAAAATTTATTATAACTATAAAAAATATCAAAAAGATCATGCTAAAAATTGCGGTCATCTGTGTGTCAAATTCCTCCGCAAATTTTGGGAAATACATTTATAATGCAGACGTTAGTAAAACGCATTCATTTCGAAAATGTCTTTCACTCTGTCAATTCACGGCACCGATTCCCTCTTAACCAGCAATTATTTGCCTGCACTTGAACTGAACGGAGAATACGAGTGTGGATTGCTCTATTTTGCAACATTTAATTCTATTCCGAATGTTGACTATAAAAATAACAAATTTCATTTTAACGATAGTGATGTCTTAGAAATTCCCGAAGGCTCTTACGAGCTGCAAGATATAAGCGAATTCCTGAAAAATAATTTAATTAATAAATGTAATATTAATATTACATCCAATAATAACACTTTGAAGTGCAGCATCAACTGTTCGAAAGATGTTCACTTTGAGAAGCCAAATTCAATAGTTTCTCTGCTCGGGTTCCCCCGAGAGATGCTGAAAGCAAATATAACTCATGAATCGACTCAAACGATCGCCATTCTACCTACAGCAGTCATAAGAATCGAATGCGATATTGTGAATGGCTCTTTTATAAACGGGAAACCATCGCATATAATTCACGAATTTATTCCTAATTCACCTCCAGGTTATAGGATTTTAGAAAAACCTGAAAATATTATCTACTTCCCCGTCAATCAGCAAACAATATCAGCAATAACCATAAGAATACTTGACGGAGGTAATAGTTTAGTTAATCTTCGCAAGGAAGATATACATATGTGTCTGCATTTAAGAAAAAAATCATGCTAGTGTTCAATAAATTAGCACCTCCCCCTAAACAATGTGCCAGTAACAGACGCATCGCTCGGCAAGAACGACGCGTGATTAAATTAACAAAAGAGAATAAACAATTTTTACGGTTAATCGGATTAATACAAAAATGAGCATTTTCGATGTAACAGCATTGCCCGAGCAAGATGATTCTATAGAAAGCTTTGAAATTCATTCCTATAAGCCCTATGTCAATAGTTTCAGTAACAACGATGAGATTAGAATACCGATAAACCAGCAAGATTTGTATGTACTACCATCAGAAAGTTCCCTGTACATGGAGGGTGTATTTCGTGCGTACAAATCGAATGCTGATAATAAAACTGAGAAATTGCCTAATATGCATTTAATCAACAATTCCATTTTATTTTTATTTCAAGACATACGATATGAGCTTAATGGTGTTGAAATAGATAAAATAAAAAACGCTGGTATAACAACAACTATGAAATCATACATTTCGATGAATGAAAATGAGTCGAAAATGGCTGGAGCATGGGGATGGTATACAGATGGTGTTAATAGCGATGGAAATTTTACCGTTAACATCCCCCTCAATAGAATTCTAGGCTTTGCAGAGGATTTCAAAAAAATTATAGTTAACTGCAAACATGAGCTTGTGCTTTTGAGAAGTAGCAGCAACGTGAATTCCTTAAAACTGAATCAAGGTGAATTTATTTCGGAAGTATTTATTTCAAAAATAATTTGGAGAATGCCTCACGTTAAAGTGTCAGATCGCATGCGTTTAAATTTACTCAGGCACCTGGAAAAAGATAAATCATTAAAAATTGCTTTTAGAAACTGGGATTTATATGAGTACCCTCTTCTACCTAGAACAACCAAACACACATGGTCTATTAAAACATCGAATCAGTTAGAAAAGCCTAGATTTGTTGTCTTAGGTCTTCAAACGAATCGCAAAAATTCTCAAGGAAACATGTCCGAATTTGATCATTGTAATTTGATTGATGTTAAAGTCTTTTTAAATTCTACTTATTACCCGTATGACCTCCTCTCCATAAAATTTAATGAGTCGAAGTATGCTTTATTATACGAGTTATACTGCAAGTTTCAACAGTCTTACTACGGCCGTCAGCCGAGCTCGTTGCTAAGTTTAACCGATTTTAAAACAAAAGCACCACTTTTCGTAATAGACTGTTCTCATCAAAACGAGACTGTGAAAGCTGGGGTAATTGACGTTCGACTGGAAATTCAGAGCCAGCAGGAAATACCTGACAAAACAGCAGCTTACTGTCTTATAATTAACGACTGTTTAATAGAATATAAGCCTCTAAGCAGTATTGTGAGGAAACTAACATAATGGCTCAACCTATCATAGTGGACGTTCAAGGATTTAAAACTTCTGAGAACAAATTTATTCTCAAAGAACTAGCGATGCTTGCAGACACGAATACACAAGTTTTTGTTCTAAAAGCACCATTTCCCTATGAGAAATTAAGCATTGAAGAAAGAAGACAAGTCAATTGGCTGCAACGAAATCGGGAAATTTCCTGGGGCGGGGGTTTCATGCATATGTATGAATTTAATAAAATTGTTAAACCGTATTTTAGCGATAAAAAAATTTATTGTAAAGGTGAAGAAAAAGTGGCATGGATAATACAATTACTTGGAAATGAAAATGTAATAAATCTAGAAAGCTTGAATTGTCCTAATTTTAAGATTTTAGAAGAAAAGTATTGTGATGAGCCATACTATTATAATTGTATAAGTCATAAGAAATGTTGTGCTTTGAAAAATGTAATATGTCTAAAGAAGTGGTGTGATGAAAATATAATTTTTTAAATAAAAGGTTTAAAATTCGATCGCATTTATTACTTGGTTTTTTCATTCTTCGGTATAGCCATCGTATCTTCATATCGATTGCTGTGAAAACTGTAATCTATTTAGCACCTAAACATTACCATTCTGCCATCGGCATTCAGTTTACCGATCAAAAAGCGATTTTAACGCTCAAAGAGCTCTGCAATGCAAACGATCTGCACCTGCATCGCAGACGTAGTTTATAATTGGGCTGTTTGATTTCACCTCGACAGACAGATCGAGCTGTTTGAATCATGAGTATGAGCGAAGCGAATGCGATTATGATTGAGCAGCTCGATGTTTCTGACGAGGTGAATCAAACAGCCCAATTATACACTACTATCAGGGTAAGTAGAGTAATCGGTGTTCTGAAAGCTGGTAAGCTACCAATCATTTCAAATAAAAATATTTACCCAAAATTCTCAATGAATCAGAAATAAATTACTTAAAAAAAATCATGAAAAAAAACCAGTTGATGAGGGGTTAAATTATTCCAAATAACCTATAGTATAACCCCTTTCAAGGAATAGATCGAATTTCCAGTCAACCTGTATAAGGCATTGACCTTTTCAAGCAAAGAAGGTCCTCGACCCGAGCAAGGAGAGTGGAACCGTATTTTTTCCCTTTGTCACTTTCAGCTCGATGGTTGTGTGTGTGTGTGTGCGTGTGTTTGCCCACTCCCTAAAACGAGGCGTTTCGTCCGTCCACACTAATGAAACCGAGGCGCCGTCAAAAGCGAGACCACCTCGGATTTGACAGGAAAATTCTAATGGCAGATTTGAAATCAGCGACCCCTGATTGGTCAGAAAACGTATATTTTACGGACCAATCAGAGCAGATCAAATTTTACGCTTCGTTTTTGGTAGTTTTGGCAGGTTGTGTAAGTGTGTATGAAAATGTCTAAAAATACGTAGTTCCAGTGTGTATGCCATAGGTGGCGCTGCAGTCGCAAGTGTGTATCCATCGGACACGAATCCGAGACCGCCTCGCTTTTTTAGTGTGTAATGTGTGTGTAAGTGTGTTTAGTGTGTATCCTAATCTATGCTATAATTACCGAATCTGAGACCTTTTCATTATTATTGTTACCTTGTAAATATGTGTGTGGGGCGCGCACGCGCCACCGACCCCGGACCCGCTCCGGTCCCTACCTTCCTTGCGCGGATTCATTGAATGAGTCAAGCAGTCCGTCAGTCGCCCGGGTGTCGCCCCACAGAGAGGCGGTATTTATTTATGATGAGTAGCTTCAATTCAAATTTTCAAATTCCTTTCTATAAAAAAAATTATACTTTCATAAAAACTTTCATCCCCGATTTCCACCCTTTAAAATCTGAAAATCTAAAAACCCTGAAATACGTTATTATTTGTTTATGAAGAGTAGCTAAAATAAAAATTTTCAAGTTCCTGCCTTTAAAAAAAACGATACACCCATACAATTTTTCATCCCCCATTTCCACCCCTTAAAATCTGAAAATTCAAAAACCCTGAAACACGTCATCATTTGTTTATGAAGAGTAGCTACAGTTAAAATTTTCAAGTTCCTACCTTTAAAAAAATCTAAACTCCCATGAAAATTTTCATCCCCCATTTCCATCCCTTGAAATCTGAAAATCCAGAAACCCCGAAACACGTCATTATTTATTTATGATAAGTAGCTATTATTAAAATTTTCAAGTTACTATCTATAAAAAAATTACTTTTCCATAAAAAAATTCATCCCCGATTTCCATCCCTTAAAATCTGAAATCCAAAAACACTGAAACACGTCATTATTTATTTATGATAAGTAGCTACAATTAAATTTTTCAAGTTCCTATGTATAAAAAAATTTATACTTCCATAAAAAATTTCATCCCCGATTTCCACCGCTTAAAATCTGAAAATCCAAAAACCCTGAAACCCGTCATCATTTGATTATGAAGAGTAGCTACAATTAAAATTTTCAAGTTCCTACCTTTAAAAAAATCGATACTCTCATAAAAAATTTCATCCCCCATTTCCATCCCTTAAAATCTGAAATCCAAAAACCCTGAAACACATCATTATTTATTTATGATAAGTAACTACAATTAAAATTTTCAAGTTCCTATCTATAAAAAAATTTATACTTCCATAAAAAATTTCATCCCCGATTTCCACCCCTTAATATATACTTATATATATATATTTTGTTATACAGTTCTGGTTAGTTTTCCATATTTATGATAAATTAGTTTTAGTTTTTTTAGTGTTTTTGGTAGGAATTTAAGGTTATCTTTCTTTTTTTGTTATTCTCACAATTGTTTTTATCATCAATGTATATCTAGCCTGTAAGTAAAAAAAATGTATTTCCCGGCAAAATGGGTTCAACTGAAAATCAGCGCAATAGGTATCTATTGCACACGCTGAGTTGAGCCCAATTTGTCGCCAATATTACCAAATCATTAGATTGTGTTGTTTCTTAAAATTGTAATGCGAAATGGCGATAAATAAACGTTTTTCATTTCATTTCATTTCATTTCATTTAATATCTGAAAATCCAAAAACCCTGAAATACGTCATTATTTGTTTATGAAGCGTAGCTAAAATTAAAATTTTCAAGTTACTGCCTTTAAAAAAATCGATACTCCCATACAAATTTTCATGCCCCATTTCCACCCCTTAAAATCTGAAAATTCAAAAACGCTAAAACACGTTATCATTTGTTTATGAAGAGAAGCTAAAATTAAAATTTTCAAGTTCCTGCCTTTAAAAAAATCGATACTCCTATACAAACTTTCATCCCCCATTTCCACCCCTTAAAATCTGAAAATCCAAAAACCCTGAAACCCGTCATCATTTGTTTATGAAGAGTAGCTACAATTAAAATTTTCAAGTTTCTACCTTTAAAAAAATCGATACTCCCATAAAAACTTTCATCCCCCATTTCCATCCCTTAAAATCTGAAATCCAAAAACGCTGAAACACATCATTACTTATTTGTGATAAGTAAACAATTAAAATTTTCAAGTTCCTATCTATAAAAAAATGTATACTTCCATAAAAAATTTCATCGCCGATTTCCACCCCTTAAAATCTGAAAATTCAAAAACCCTGAAATACGTCATTATTTGTTTATGAAGAGTAGCTAAAATTAAAAATTTCAAGTTACTGCCTTTAAAAAAATCGATACTCCCATACAAATTTTCATCCCCCATTTCCACCCCTTAAAATCTGAAAATTCAAAAACGCTAAAACACGTTATCATTTGTTTATGAAGAGTAGCAACAATTAAAATTTTCAAGTTCCTACCTTTAAAAAAATCGATACTCCCATAAAAAATTTCATCCCTCATTTCCATCCCTTAAAATCTGAAAATCCAAAAAATCCTGAGTTGTAAAATAAACCTGTGTTCTAAATTTCAGCTTTCTAGGTCTTGCGGTTTAGGCTGGGCGATGATGATTGAGGCGGGCGTATAGTTTTATTAATATAAAAGATAGATATAAAAGCGAGACCATATCCCAAGAACGACAACAAAACAAAAAAAGTAAACAGATAACTAAAAATAATAATTTCATACACTCCAAATCCGAGGTGGGTAATACACACATGCGATTCAATATACGAAAGTGAGACCGCCTCGGATTCAGGTAAAATAAAATACCGAAAGCGAGGCGTTTTAAAAAAATTCTCATAGACACTCTAAATCTGTTGAAAATGACGAAAGCGAGGCTCCAGCCTCGCTTTCGTGCACGCCTCGGATTCGGGTGTGTTAGCACTTTTCTGAAAATTGCAATATCTCATGAAATACACCATCTATCGAGAAACGGGAAAGATTGTCGTATACCTAAATTCAAGTTACATCACATAGAGACACAAAACATTGTGAAATACCGTTGTATCACTAAGGCCTCGTTTTCGTGCTTCTCAACAACTAAACACAGACCGCCTCGCTTTCGGGACTGAGCAAACAAGGGTGTGTGTGTGTGTGTCCAATAGTGATGTGAACAGGTATGTGTGATGGATGACGTCAGCAGTGGCGGCTGGTGACTTCAGTGACCGGTAGTGCGCTAAGTACCTACCTACTTAAATACCTACCAAATTTCTCAACACATTCCCGTCATGTTATTTTAAGATCGGGACTTACGAATTTTTTAAACGCCTGCGTTTTATTATGTACTGTTAGCAACATATGAATACCTGTTATTAATTATTTTACTAATTTAGAAGTATAATTTACTTTGGTTATCTAAGTTTTAACATTGTCTAAATCTAAAAGGAATGAAACGAAGGGCAGCGCCAAGATGGCGGATTATGTGGTTTTGACGAAAATCGTGGAGTTTGCCGAGTGTTAATGATTGTGATTAATCGTTGGTTGTATACCTGGATTTAAGGAATTATAAAGAGTGAGTACTCGATATAGTGTTTTATTCACAATTTACCTATACCTATTGCTAGAAGTACCACCAAAGGGAATCGCAATTCCCATTTCATCCTGAAATGCCATGAAATACGGCAGGTTCTTGCAGTTCAGAAGTGGGGTGGACTCAAATTTCAACTGGCATTATTGTTTTCCTTTAGTTTCCAAATGTTTACATACATTTCGTGTTCCCACTAATTTGAAGGAATAATTATAATTATTTTTTTTTATATATATTTATTTTGTTTTGTTGACGTCATTAGTTACCAGATTAAAATTAGAATTGTAGAAACTTCATTGAATATATTACTAAAAAAAAAAAAAAAATATATATATATAATTAATAAACATTCTTTATTGTTCACACTTAATACCTACACAGAGTTAAACAGGACGGTTTTTTTTTTTTAGGCTTTCGGAGAGAACAGTCCACTGTCGGATTTATATCTGTTCGCTTTTCAGTGACCGGCGAAACTGATGGTACTGGACTGTATAGTCCGTCACAGCCTACCGGGAGTGGAGCCGCCGCCGGGAGCGTCTGCGGAGGGCCCCAGGAGTCGTGCCGCCTCACGTACAGCCGGGAGCGTACCGGAGGACGCCGAGGGTCGTGTCGCCGCACGCACACCCGGGAGCTCAGCGGAGGACGCCGGGAGTCGGGCCGTCGCCGCACGCACAGTCGGAAGCACAGCGGAGGGCGCCGCCGGGAGTCGGGCCGCCGCACGTGCAGCCGGGAGCGCAGCAGATCGTACCGGGAGTCGAACCGCCGCCAACTGCGCAGCCGAGAGCGCAGCGGAGAACACCGGGAGACGACCTGCTGCACGCGCAGCCGGGAGAGCAGCGGAGGGCGACGGGAGTCGGGCCGCCGCGCACGCAGCCGAGAGCAGCGGCGAAGGGCGCTACCGCGCCGCCGGGAGTCGGGCCGCCGCACACGCAGCCGGTCGGCGAGGCGCAGTCTACGCAGTGCAGCCCGAGAGGAGTCGCCTCGCCGGACGGAACGGTTCTCGCGCAGCGTTCAGCGGGCACAACGTAGTAGTAGGGAGACTCGTCGCTCGGACAGCCATGTAAGCAGACGGTCGCGCAAGCAGGTGGTACGCCCGTCACGTAGTATTACTCGCTGCCAGGAGGGCCAACGTCGGCCCATTAATACATTTCGTGGTCATACAGAGAATACTGGCGAGTCGAATACATCGCTTTCTAACGCTAAGGAAAGTTTGGCTCACTTATTAGAAGCTATTAAATCGATTGGTCGTACAGATAATAATCCAGAAAAGTTAGGAAGTATGCACAATACTGTTCCCGAGTTCGACCCCTCGAGAAAAGAACAGACTATGACTATGTGGCTTCATAAGGTAAATCAGTGCGCTTTAATATATGGATGGACAGAGAAGCAGTTGATACATTTCGCTCTACCTAAGTTGCGAGGCGTAGCACAGCGATGGTACGAAGGTCTATCATCCGTTCTTTACTCGTGGGAAGAATGGCAGACAAAACTGTTAGCAGCTTTTCCTTCGGAAGAGAATTACGGGCTAAGCGATATGCTTGCCAAACGTGCTCGCTTCGGAGACGCTTTAGAGGACTACTTTTACGATAAAATAGCCTTCGTGAACCGATGTGGCATCACAGGTAGACGTGCTGTGGAGTGTATACTTCACGGCATTGACGACCGTTCTGTCAGGTTAGGGGCTGAAGCCGTGCAATACGAAGATCCAGACAGGCTTTTGGCATATTTGAGAAATGTCAGAAATATAAAGCCACAAGTAGATCGCCGGTTTCCCAGAGGTCATATTTCAATTAGGCCACATGACACTCCTAACAAACAACAGGACAAAATAATACCACGCTGTTACAATTGTAAGAAGGAGGGCCACATTACAACTAAGTGCACAATGCCTATAAAAAGATGCGGTAAATGTTCTAAAATAGGGCACGAAACGGAAAATTGCTATTCAAAATTACCAGCTACTACCGAGAAAACTGTTTTAACTGTCTGGAATAAAAATTCCCACGGAGAGAAATACCATAAAAATGTATACGTCAATGGCATTCCTTTTGAGGGATTTATAGATTTCGGCAGCGAATGTTGTATGGTTAGGTTATCCGATTTTAATAAAATTAGCAAACAATTTGATACAAAAGCACTACCAGCTCTCCGAGGTTTTGGCAATTCTGTCGTTCAAGTATTAGGTAAGCAAGAACTCCGTATCACAGTTGACGAGGTTGAGGCTGACGTAGAATTGTACATTGTACCTGACGAGACTATGCATGTACCAATTATGATTGGTCAAACTTTTACAGAGCAACCCCACGTTGTAGTCTATAAGACGAACGATCAGTTATATATGTACAACTCAGTTGACGATTATAATACCTCGGATAAAATTAAGTTCTTCTGTAAAAGCGATGTCTCTCTTTCCGGATTATCAATCATTGAAGTTTACACGGATCCAACTTTTGAAGGTGAGGTGTATATTGAAGGAGGTATTTGTCTTAAGTCTGATGTACGCTTCTCAGTGCCCTCAGGATTGTTTTCCGTTCGAAAAGGAATGAGTAACATAGTAGTTAACGTTCCTGATGATAAAACAATTGTTCTAGATGAAGGTTGCGTAGTGGCTCGTGGGCGTGTGGCGAGAGAGGAAAGTTCAACAGCACCTTTAGATGTAATGCGCGTTGTAGCGACTAACCAGTTATTACCCATAGATTCTGCTAATGTACGGGTTGGCAAAGGGATTTCTTCCTACGAAAAGGAACAATTGATGTTAATGCTAAATAAATACAGACGCTGCTTTGCTTCAAATTTGTCCGAATTAGGTGCTACATCGGTAGGCGAAATGACTATAACTTTGAACAACGACGAGCCTGTAGTCTACAGGCCATATAGGTTGGCAGTCCAGGAGAAAGAGGTTGTAAGAGATATGATAGCCGAATTACTAGAGAATAATATAATACGTTCCTCCACTTCGCCCTACGCCAGCCCAGTCGTGCTGGTGAGAAAGAAGACTGGAGACTATCGACTCTGTATTGACTACCGAGCTCTCAATAAGAGCACCATCAAAGAAAAGTATCCGATGCCACTCATAGACGATCAGCTGGACGTTTTAGCTGGTCATCAGTTTTATACCACTCTGGACTTGGCATCTGGCTACTATCAGGTGCCTCTCCGCGAAAACGACAAATATAAAACCGCATTCGTGACTCCGGACGGGCATTATGAGTTTAATCGAATGCCCTTCGGTCTTGCAAATGCCCCGGCGACATTCCAAAGAATCATGAATCAGGTATTAGGCTCTTCACGCCACAAGGAAGCACTCGCTTACTTAGATGACGTTATTATTCCTGCCAGGGACTTCGATGAGGGTATGGCTCGACTGGAGAAAGTTCTGAAGCTGTTTTTGGATGCGGGTCTAACACTAAAACTTTCAAAATGTTGGTTTTTCGGCCATAATGTCGATTACTTGGGATTCGAGGTTTCAAAGGATGGAATTCAACCGGGGTCTAAGAAGGTGGAAGCTGTGGAGAAGTTTCCAACACCGGAGAATCAACATAATGTACGCCAGTTTTTAGGGTTAGCGAGTTTCTTTCGGCGTTTTGTGCCTGGATTTTCTTTGATTGCAAAACCTTTAACTTATCTTTTAAAGAAAGATATAACTTGGGTCTGGGGAGATGAACAGGAAGTAGCATTTAGAACCTTGCAGCAAAAGCTAGTCCAGAAACCTACATTGGCTCTTTATGATCCTAATGCAGAAACAGAGCTGCATACGGACGCGTGCAAGATTGGTCTTGCGGGAATTCTCCTACAAAGTGGTGATGGTGGAATACTTAGACCGGTGGCTTATTTCAGTCGTCAAACGACCCCTGAAGAACAAAATTATTCTTCCTATGATTTAGAAACGCTAGCTGTGGTGGCCGCCCTTCAGAAATTCAGAGTATATCTTGTTGGTTTGTCTTTTAAAATTGTGACGGACTGTAATTCATTGCGTGCAACCTTTTCAAAGAGAGACATGATACCGCGGGTAGCTCGATGGTGGGAACAAATGCAGGAGTATAATTTTGACATTCAGTATAGGGCCGGTACAGCAATGGCCCATGTTGACGCCCTTAGCCGTAATCCCATTCCTGGTTCGTTGCAAGAGATTCATGATATTATGGCCATTTCGGAGACTAGCTGGTTAGTTACAGTGCAAAGTGCAGACTCTGAGGTGCAGAGAATTGTCAACATTCTCAAAGACTCGAATCTCAATGATGTAGCTGACATTAAAACCAATTTCAAGTTAAAGGGGGATAAGTTATTTCGGGTTACCCCACAGGGAGACAGATGGGTGGTACCAAAAGGCGTCCGTTGGCAGATCGTCAAACAGAACCACGACGACATAGGCCACTTTTCTGTCGACAAGACCCTAGAAAAGATTAAGTCGTCTTACTGGTTTAGTAAAATGAGGGCTTTTGTAAAAAAAATATGTCAATTCGTGTCTAGAGTGCGCTTATGCGAAATCATCAGGGGGGAAAAGACCTGGATTCTTGCATCCAATTGAGAAAGTTGATAACCCATTTGACACCGTCCACGCGGATCACGTTGGACCCTTTGTGCGAAGCAGTAGAGGGAATGTACATATATTGGTCATTATAGACGCCTACACACGTTATATTTACCTTAAACCAGTGCGAAACACTAAGTCACATACGTCTATAAAGGTGTTCCGGGAGTATTTTGGTATTTTCGGGGTACCGAGAAGACTAATTACGGATCGAGGAACTTCGTTCACGAGCATATCGTTTAAAAGATTCACAGGAGAAAAAGGCATTAAGCATATACTCAATGCGGTTGCTACACCCAGAGCCAACGGGCAGGTGGAGCGCTACAATAAAACAATCGTAGACGCCCTTACAGCAAAGTGCATTGGTACACCAGATAGTAAATGGGACGACCACCTGCCCGATGTGCAGTGGGGTATCAACAATACCCTTAACAAAGGCATTAATCGTACCCCGTCAGAAGCATTATTTGGTGTTAGACCGGCAGGTACTAATGAGAGCAGGATACTTACTGAGATAGCCGATGATGTGGTTAATAACGAAAGGGGCCTTGATCTAAGTAGATCTGAAATTAGACAAGAAATTAATGCCCATATTGAATCTAGCCAGCAGAGCCAAAAATCAGCATTTGACAAGAAACGTTGCCAGCCAGTAAATTTCCAAGTAGGAGACTTGGTGCGAGTTGAGCGCCACGTACCTTCTATAGGCCAAAGCAAGAAACTTGTGCCCAAATACCAGGGCCCTTACCGAATTACGGCGGTATTAGACCACGATCGTTTCCACGTGGAGGGAACACCTTTGACCCAGAAAAACGGTAGACGGTTCTCTTCGATTGTAGCCATAGATAAGATTAAACCTTGGCTTAATTTTAGTCGACCTCACGGGCAAGATTTAGTTGCGTCTGGTGAGTCTAGCGGAGAAAATGATTAACTTGGTTCATTAACCGACTAATTGTGTTTTATGATATCCCCCGTGTTATTACTGTTTCGTAACTCTTAAGTTCTGATTATATTACTTATTAAATGTGGAATGTTATTTTTGTAAAATGTAATATTGGTTTATATAAATACTATCTATGAACGGATATTTTGTGATTTGGTATTCAGGACGAAGGGGCCTGTTGCCATATGTGTTGGTATTCAGGACGAAGGGGCCTGTTGCCATATGTTTTGGTATTCAGGACGAAGGGGCCTGTTGCCACATGCTTTGGTATTCAGGACGAAGGGGCCTGTTGCCATATAATTTGGTATTCAGGACGAAGGGGCCTGTTGCCATGTTCTTTGGTATTCAGGACGAAGGGGCCTGTTGCCACATGCTTTGGTATTCAGGACGAAGGGGCCTGTTGCCATATAATTTGGTATTCAAAACGAAGGGGCCTGTTGCCATGTTCTTTGGTATTCAGGACGAAGGGGCCTGTTGCCGTGTTCTTTGGTATTCAGGACGAAGGGGCCTGTTGCCATATAATTTTGTATTCAGGACGAAGGGGCCTTTTGCCGCTATAATTATTGTATGTGAATAATTTAAAAAAAAAAAAAAAAAAAAACTTATATGTATAAAATGGTTGTACCATTTACGTACGTACGAGGTCGTACATATTTAGCTTGGATGGCCGACTGTTAGCAACATATGAATACCTGTTATTAATTATTTTACTAATTTAGAAGTATAATTTACTTTGGTTATCTAAGTTTTAACATTGTCTAAATCTAAAAGGAATGAAACGAAGGGCAGCGCCAAGATGGCGGATTATGTGGTTTTGACGAAAATCGTGGAGTTTGCCGAGTGTTAATGATTGTGATTAATCGTTGGTTGTATACCTGGATTTAAGGAATTATAAAGAGTGAGTACTCGATATAGTGTTTTATTCACAATTTACCTATACCTATTGCTAGAAGTACCACCAAAGGGAATCGCAATTCCCATTTCATCCTGAAATGCCATGAAATACGGCAGGTTCTTGCAGTACGTACCCACCTAGTATGAATATTCTCAAGACACTCAATGAGTTGCAAAAAACAAGAAAAAAAATCCAAACAAGTTTTTTAACTTATTTTTAGTACCTTTATGAATACACCCATAGACCACAACACTACTGCAGCTTTCAAAAAGAAAACAGTAGTAATGTCCCAAAAATACTTCAAAAAAATATATAAAAATAAAAGCATTTGAAACGTAGGAATTAACCCGGGATAACCTGATTGTAAAGCCTTACCTTTAACCAACCCTTAGGCAAATATCGGCACCACTTAATTAACAGTATCACGTGACAGAAAGCACAAAACCTAACCATATCCCATTTTAAATATTCGCGCGCTAACGGGTATGTGACATCAGTCATCCATCAGACATCACATGACAGCGCGCTGACTCGCTTCGAGGTAGACGGTTCGCTTTGAGGTAGACGGCAAAGAGTTTGTAAGACGGACTCGCGCAAAACGAATCGCTCGCGACGCGACGTGTCGCACGCGCGGCTATTCACGATATAGCGTCCTTGTTTGGCGCTCGTGCGTCGCACGCAGAAATCCTTTCGGCCCATACTGTTTCTATGAAGTATCTTCTGTCTCACGCGCCAGCGGTATTTTGCCGATCCCCATACATTCAGTATGGGAGACCCGCGTGCGATGAATATTCCGCACGGCGCGCGCGTTTACTCGCAAAAACGTGCCTTGTGATCTATAAAATAAGGTCGAATTCACATTCGTATTTATTTGGAGTACGATCTTTATGGTTTTAATGTAGTATGTTGTAAGGTATTATTTATTTTGAGCGAAGTGAAGACTTCTCGTGGTATGGTAGTGCGGCGCACGAGCGCACTTTAGGACCAGCCGCCAGTGGACGTCAGAGATATCAAGTTCCGCGGGCCCTGCGCGCTATCTTCCCCCTCCTTATTCTGCCTACACAGGGTTGCTAGTTAGAAGAGAAAAATAAATTTCATTAATTTAAATGGTGGAATGAAACAGCCAAGTTTTGTATCATAAATTTTTTTTTTTTATAATTATGTACAAACTTAGGTGTCAAAAAGGCATTACACGAAAAATTTAAAGTAATTTTTTTTTTTTACTTGAACGCATTGGTAACATTGAAATATTGAAATACTTGTTTCCATAGCATTACTCCTTGGTAATCATAATAAAAAAAGAAAAGGAAAAAAATGCTATTTGTAGGCACAGCATTTAAAAAACCGCCGTATGGAGCAGATTTGTTATAATTTTCAAAAAGTGTCAATATCTCGAAAACCGTGCGGTTTTTACTGAGGTCATGTTTTGTTATTATGATAGTACGTGACCAGACCTATCACCAGGTACAAGGTCAGACAAGGTTTACTGGACACCCTGTATAAACGACACATCCGTTATATGGGGTTATAGTATGCCATGTTATTGTTACAAAACGGAAGCAAAAACAACTTAGGTCGCCTAGTCCTAGCACAACAAGTGTTAAAACAAATTTTTGAAAGAACAGTAGTATGTAGCTGGGCATTAATTATATTATAGAGGCACATTATGTCCTGCATATTATGTCGAACGACAAGAGAATCTAATTTAAAATGTTGCAATCTCTGGTCATATGTTGTCAATGACCTTTTTAAACCATGTCTCAATCAATGCTGGTGTTCCACAAGCATCCGTGCTGTCGCCTACGCTGTTTATATTGTTCATCAATGACATGCTCTCGCTCGGCGAAATACACTGTTACGCGGACGACAGCACGGTGCACGAAGGGTTCATCAAGGACTGGAAGGGTAGAGAAGCCTCAGCAGCAAATGCGAGACGCGAAACTGTTGCTCGGGTTGACCAGGTTCTCGAAAAAGTATCCTCTTGGGGGAAGAAGAACTTGGTCAACTTCAACGTAGCCAAGACGCAAGCTTGTGCCTTCTCTACTAAGGCTGATCCGTTTCCTCTCCAAGCCACTTTTCAGGGCAGCCAAGTCCCCAACGATGATAGTCTGGGCATCCTGGGTATGGAGGTGTCCAGGGACGTTGGGTTTCGGTCGTTCATAGAGTCCAAGGCGAAACTAGCGTTTCGAAAATTAGGGATCCTTTAACGATGTCGGCGATTTTTCACGCCGGTCCAACTGCTTACACTCTACAAAGCACAAGTAAGACCGGTGTTGGAATATTGCAGTCATCTTTGGGAGGGTTCCCCTGAGTACCTTCTTTCAGCCTTGGATTCTATTCAGCGATCATTCGCCTCATTGGTGACTCTGAACTCACAAAAGACCTTCAACCTCTAAAGCACAGACGTATCGTTGGGTCATTGAGCCTGTTTTATCGGTACTACTATGGCCGCTGCTCTGACGAACTTGCTTCCCTTATCCCTCCTCCTCCTGTTCGCCTTCGCCAAACCCGCCATACTCTCGCGGAACACCCTTTTGTAGTGGACAGACGAGTACTTCGAACGGCACGATTCTCTAAATCGTTCTTGTGCCGCACTGCAAAGGTGTGGAACGGGCTCCCAGGGAATGTCTTCCCCCACTCCTACAATCCACGGATCTTCAAATCGCGGGTTAATAGCCTTTCCCCAGCAACATTAGTCCACCTCCAAGCCGGACTGGCACCTCCTCGGGGGTGAAATTGGCTGCGCATGAGGTTGCGACCTCGGGCAGAGCCACCCAGTTCGGTAGCAATAAAAAAAAATATATTCTAATCGATATTGCCCGAAGAAATTTTTTTTTTAACACATTCTATACGGTCTCTATGTATAGCATAGTGGGGTGACCATATGACAGAGGCATACTCTAGACGACTTCCGACTAGACTCTGATATAAGTTGATTACACTGCTGTAATTTATGAAACCTTTGGTTATCCGTAATATAAATCCAAGAAGTTGATTAGATTTTTTTACCACTGCTTCATAATGATTACTTAATTTAATTTAGAGTCCAATGTATCACCTAAGTCCCTTGTTGAGTTTGAGCGTGTTAAGTTCTGACCGTCTAGAGTGTAATTGAAAGGTACACTGTTTATCTTTCGGGTAAATGATATTACAAAACACTTCGAAATGTTGAGGAACATGAGATTCGATTGGCAGCAATCTGCTACAAGATTTAGGTCGTTTTGTAAGTCAGTACAGTCTCTTACGGCATATATTACGCAAAAGCAGCTAAGTTTGGAGATTAGATCATTAATAAATAACAAAAATAAAAGTGGCCCAAGGTGCGACCCTGCGACACACCGGAGGTAACAGCTACTGGTGAAGACCTAAATCCATTCACAGTAACAATTTGGCATCGATTATAAACATATGATATAATCCAACGCAAGAGGCTACCGTGAATCCCATAAACAGCTAGTTTTCGGCAGAGGAGTCTGTGATTGACCTTATCAAACGCCTTACGAAAGTCCGTGTAAATAGCATCAACCTGGTCACGTTCATTGAAAGCCTCATAAATGTAATTGGTGTATTCCAACAGATTACTCGTTGTTGACTTTGCTTTAACAAACCCGTGCTGGAGAGGGTTCAGCATATTTTTAACGTGATTATATATAATTCCGTATACGGAATCAAAAATTAAAGATTCAAAAATTTTGCCAAAATATGATAACATTAGGGCCTGTAATTACTACAGTGTGATTTGTCACCAAAAATATAATATAAAATAAAATAAAACTTCTTTATTTCAAACAAATATGTCCATATAGCGTACCCACAACAATATTACACAGAAAAAAAATCGGGTCAAGTGCGAGTTTTCCTCACGCACGGAGGGTTCCGTAGATCCACTATCTATCCATACCTGTCAAAAAACCATATCATCCGTCTATCTTTTGTCTGGCTGCAATACAAAGTGTCATGGAAATGCAAAAATGCCTTTGACTCCATCTATTATTTATTAGCGTGAATATGTTCTAATAGATTCTTAGCATGTTTCTTGTATGGGAACCACCTTAATTTTTCACTTTATGCTTTTATTATTATTTGTTGACATTTATCCGCCGTAATAACACATATTCTGTGAAAATTTCCACCGGTAGCGGCATGAGTTAAAAGCTCTCGGCGACAATTGTGGGGTATCTCTTCTATAGTCTAACGCACGCGTCTATCTCGCACCGACACATGGCGTGCTTACCCCACATTTTTCGCCAAGCGCTCTTAACTCGTGCCGGTACCTACCTATATGCCAAAAGATATAAAAATAGATATATCAAAATATACAGCCCTAGGAGACGGACGAACGGGCAGACAGACAGACAGACATACGGCGTATGCTTAGTGCAGTTGATTTCACGAGTCATGAGCACAGATGGGCAGTGGACTAACATTGCACACAAGTGTATAGTACGGTTCGGGCCTTATGGTCCAATTCCCTGAATGACCAGTCCCTGGATGTCCATTACTCGAATGTCTATTACCTGAACGTCTAATTACCCGGACGTCCATTACCAGAAAATAAAATAATAACTTTATTTACGCCCTTGTTTAAAGAACGGTTGGAAGTATAAAGAAAACAATAGTAGATTTAAACTGAATACCTGTTTGGGCTCTGGCAACCCGAACTGCTGGAAGCAATGTCGTAGTCAAAAGTTTGGCGGTGAAAGGTGCACTGCTCCGTTCTTTTCTGCTGCTGGATAAAGGCCTCTTACTCGTGGTTCTTGATCCTAAAGGAAGAAAAATAGTTTTTATCCAATCCGGTGTGGTGTGGCCCTATCAGGGGCGAGTAGTTGCTCCGATAAGACAATATCACCCCCGAGAAGGCGCCATACCGGAGACTCCCCTTGGATCACTGCTGGCTATATACAGGGTGTTTCAGGGTGGGGTTTCGTAACTTCAGGGTTCGAAAGGGGCCCATATTTGAAGGCGAAAAGAAAAGCTCTGAACGTTTTCCCAGATTCACCAAAAAGTACTATACATTTTATAGTACTTTTTGGTGAAAATCGTTTAATCGAGATTTGGTGAACAGGTGAAAAAGGGGACTGGACCAGGTCATTGCACTCCCTAGACCTAAATAACACTTTTGCCAAATCTCCCAAAACAAAGAAATAAATAAATAAATAAACAAACAAAAAATTAATAAACTCTACTCCAGTATCTACAGCGTGTTTCAGGATATGCTTGAGAATCTTCAGGAATAGAAAGTATTCATTATTAGAAGAAAAAAATCTTTATAACTCAAATCGAAATTCCATATACTTTTTTTCATACAAACATTTAAAATTGGAATACCTTACAGACAAAAATCTTAGAAAAGAAAAATTATATATTTTGGTGTTTTTTCTTACGTCGTTCATCCAATAAGAGTTCCTCGCTTCTGCATCTAGTCCGGGAGTTGTTTCTCATGTAAGTTTGAACGAAGCACGTGATGTGTCCATCTGCTGTTGCTCCCTGTCTATAAGTGCAGGATAATGTTCCATCTTCCTCCTTGTCGAGCTGTTGTCCTTTGCACTCTTTTACTACGCTCTCGGTTTCATGCTCTGTGTGAAATAAATGAAATGTTTTAGGGCCTAATTGTCAACCCGTATTCACCCGTACTCCTCTTTCAAGGCGCCGCTTTCGCTGGTTAGAGTAGGATGCAACATTCGATCAACAATTTGGTTTTTATTTTTTTAATCCAAAACTACGGATCGAAACAAAAAAGTAAAAAGCTACGGATTTAGATATAATATTCAACAAATAAAATAATTTTTTTCCAAAGCCTTGGTTTGGTCACGTTGCCTTAAATACGTTTTATAACTAAATTCAGAGGCATGTTCATGATTTTTTTCTATCGAACGAAGTTAATCAAATCGTGTTTTCAAAAAGCTATCGATCTGCGCTGATAGATGAAGTTTTACATATATTAAAACAGAATCTGTCAGATAAGTAATATCGGCGGTACACTTCGTGAAATTCCAGACAGCCGCAGTCTCACATCACCTGGAAGCCTTTGGATTCACTACACTAGCGGTCCCCAAACGGTCATACGCGATCGACCGGTCGATCTAATGAGGCTTTTAGGTCGATCGATGAAAATGAATATATCAACAAGTGGCATCGTGGAAACATCAAAGTATTCACAATTTCTGACAATAAGGCTCTGTATCAACAATAATAGGCATGTATCAACAATTTCTGACAAAGGCTCTATACACCTTTGTGGAAATATTATACGTAGTAGTACGCTAGTACATAATATATCTTTGCTATACACCATGATTTTATTTTTACTTTACGGGGGGGGTGTCGCTTCACACCCCGCGCGCTCCCAGCAACGAATTAAAAAGTATCGGGAAGTGGCATACAACGCACCGACTTGAGGCGCGCTATTTGTGAGCATACAGCGCACCCTCTTTCGCGAGCAGTCAGTGCGCCGAACTGCGCCACTCAGGCAGGTCACGTTTTTGTATCCGTCCGTCCGTAAAAGAGAGAGATAAAATATCATGCATTCGCATACACAAAATATGAGCGTGAAAAGGATAGCTATACGTTACTCGGTTCGAGACGAGAGCATACGAGAGTCAGTCACTGAGAACATGCAGTGGCGACATGCAGGGTTCTAAACCTATCTTGTAACGCATGGCACAAGTCTTTATATGAATATAAAGGGGCACGCGCAAGCCGCGACGTACAAAGTTCAAGTATACGGATTCTAATTTGGATTGTAAAATAATATCCCAGTACGAGTCATTTTATAAGAAGTAGAGATTGTAACCTAACCTCTCGCGCGAGTCCAGTAAATAGCATAATTCTGAACCGCAGCGGGCTCTTTGAGCTTGCATTGTGCGGTCAGACGGTCATCTTCCTTCGTGACTACCCAATAGAGTCGACCGACGCTATCTCCATAATCCGCGCAGTTCTTTTCTCCTTCTATAAGCGCCTTAACTCGCTCTGTCAACGTTGCATCTAAAGACCAAAATTGAAAAAAATATTACAACGTTTTACCACAGAATACTTAATAGGGGTTTGACACCTGAAAGCCTTTGCGGCGCCTGCGGCTCCTGCGGCTCCTTTCGGAAACACGGCTCGGGTTGAATCGGCTCGAAACGAAACACTCGGCTCGAAGCGACGCATCTTCTTTATATTAACCCTGGTTATTTTTTTTAAACCACCAAAACATCACGCAAACCACACTTTCCTTCGATCGAGCCGAAGTCTGGCCGAAAGGAGCTAAAGGAGCCGTAGGAGCCAGGAAGTCTTGCAGGTGGCGGACCGTACTTAATAGTTACTTCGTAGATAAATAACTCCATAGAAAAAGTTCCATACCTTCGGCTTTAATAGCCTACTGTTTTACGTCGCCAATCGCTGCGTGCGAAAATGTATCTACCTACCTAAACGATGGAGTGTAAAGTGATTATTGCTTTGCAGCTGCACGCAGTTGCGTGGGCGAGCGTGTAGGTATGCTTCGCGCGGCTGACGAATTTCCACTGAATTAGATCGCCGGCGCGGTGGTCCACCGGACGGTAGTACATAGAGTGCGTGAGGCCTGGTTTTACTTTAGTTTTTTTTAGTTTTTTATGAACAGTTTTCATAAAAAAACTAAAACACGGTTGACTACATCACCTACAACATCCGTGATGTCAGCCCATAGCACCGGGTGAACTAGGTGCCATGTCAGTGTTTCCCTTCATTTCATGTCGGCTACACTGAACTGGACGGAAAACATAACCGTTTCGACCCACGTTTCATTCAGTGCGGTGGTATCAACCCGGGCGGGATAAACCCTATACCACCTAGTAAGGTAATAAGGGAAAGGACCTACAGTTTTATGTGGAATATCTGAACGACGGTCAGCCCCCAACGGTCGAGCGGTCACCCATCCAGCACCACTGAGCTATCGAGGCTGACTGAGATAATAAGCACATTAGAAAATGTACATGAGGCGCAAAGGCGGACTTATCCCTTACAAATATTTCTTCCCGTTGAAGTTTGCATGTCTGAGGGTAGATAGTAAATACATAGGTAAATAGCGCACGCTGTATCCCGACAGTCGGAGTAAGCAGAGTAATCGGTGTTGTGATTCAAGTGCTCCGGTAAATTACAGCACAACACCGACCACCACGTCTAGTAAAGTATTAGGACAAGATAACTAACTAGCTAGCAAATGAACGAAAATCTACATCAGTCGATTATTACTTAGTTATAGTGAAATGTAAGTAAGTAATCAATTGAATAATCGTAATCGAACCGGATTGTAAAAACAAAATTGGACAAATTCAAGCGTAGTGTACTACGATACGAATGATGAATATAGAACAAAAAACAAAGCATACAGAATGAAGAAAGAAAAACGAAGAACATAGAATGTAGAACGAAGAACCAATAATAAAGTTACTTACACAAATCCAAAGCACAAATCTTAGCTCCACTTGCACCAACACGAGTTTAAAGTTAAGTAGCGAGTTTTGGATTTAAACGCGGTTCCCACAGTCAAAGGGTGCTAGCTTAAACTGGTTTAGCGAGTTAAACTGGTTTATATATAAAATTTGTGTTGGTGCAAGTGGGCCTTAGTATACTTACTCGCTTGACTGCAGCAAAATATAAATCCCAATATTATGAAACAATGGACAAGTCTCGTCATGTCTGTTAATTAACTGAAAAAGAAAGAAACGATAAAAACGAAGCAAATAACAAGGAAGGTTGTTCGAAAATATTCGATCATCTTTTATCTATTTAGTAGCGTGTATGTATTAGGTACAAGCTGTGCCCGCGGCTCCGCCCGCTCTCATATTTCACTTCACTGCTAACCTCATAAGCTATTTAGCGTGATAGTAGCCTATAGTCGATGGGAAGAATCAAGCTATCCGTAGAATTTTGTTTTATTAAAATCGGTTCAGTGGTTCTCGAGTTATAAGCGGACAGACAGACACTCAAGACAGACAGAAAGCAGACGTTGGATTTTATTATAGGTAAGGATGTATATGGGCTGGGCACGTTAGCCGAAGAGACGACGACCGTTGGAGTAACCGTGTCCTACACTGGGCTTAGAACGCCTTTATGAGATTAGTCCTTCCAAGGGGGGGCTGGACCGCACCGCAGTCAATGCGCGTCATCGGGGCCAAATTGGTGGTATCCCGACAGCGGGCCTCCCTGCGTGCAACGACTTTCAAATGATTGTTCCATGATGAAGTCGTGACACAGTGCGGGTGCTATGGCCGCCTTGCCCCTTACTAGGTCATACGCTCAAATTGTGGCCGACTGGGTTGATACCACCGCACGGGATGTAAGATGGCCACATAGCAGCCTCGGCTGTGTTCTCCTCTACTTCAGTATAGCCAGCAATCCAGGGAAGTCTCCGGTATGGCAGCTACCTTCTCGGAGGTGATATTGGCTGGTCGGAGCATGTGCTTTGGCCCCTCCGACTCAGGCAGCTGATGTTTTTTATGGGGGCTAGTGCCCGGTTGTTCTGCCAAGCGATCTGTATCTAGAAGAGGCGTATTTGATATTTTGATATTTTGATGTGTTAAAGAAATGTGTAGCTTTTGACGTTTTGGTCGTAAGCACCATCTCACGGCGTGATTGTGAATCTTTCTGTTGGTTATGCGGCGCGTAACCAACAGGTACGTTTATTATGAATATTTATCAGGTTGCGGGATAGGTTTTTTTTATGGAAACTGACACGGTTGGATAAATCGCCTATAACATCCGTGATGTCAGCTCATAACACCTTGGTGAACTAGGTGCCGTATCAGTGCTTCTTTCATTTTCATGTCGTCTACACTGAACTGAACGGAAAACATGAACCATCGACCGAAGTTTCATTCAGTGCGGTGGTTACAACCCGGGCGGGATAAACCCTACCACCAAGTAAGATAAGACGGGAAGGGACCTACAGTTTTACGTGGAATCCGAACCACGGTCAGGGATAGGTGTCACTATCACTACAACATAATATGCGAAAATTTTACCCGGCTACGAGTAGCTATCACGGTTCAAAAGATACAGCCATCGCTCGGACGGACGGACAAGTAGACTAGACGGGGCGTAGGCTTAGTAATAGGCATCCGTATGGACTGGACACGTTACATAGGTTAGGAGAATTTCAAACTTCATACCTTGAGTTCTGTTTTATAAATTCCAATTTCTCACTGTTTTTATGTTAAACATTCGCACGCTGAATGCTTTTTAAATATATATTCCAAGTGGTATAAAATGTACAAATATAAACATGTTTAGAAATAAATAAAAATTATAAATTGATAATCGAAAAAATATAACAGAAAATTTACAGATGATAGAGAAACGTATTTATTTTTTTTTTGCAATTGCCTTTTTAATACCATGTGGCCAGTGTCACAGAAAAGTATTGAAGAAAATATAATACCAACCTCAACCTTTCGCCGTGGAGACTTTGGGACCATGGTCGTCTGAGACCAAGGTTTTCACGGAGAAGCTGGGAAAGCTTCTCGCGGAGAGGACTGGCGACCGTCGTCGTTCCAAAGCCTTCCTTAAACGGCGGATTAGTATTGAGATTCAGAGGGGTAACGCGGTGAGCGTGCTGGGTACACTTGGCGTCGGCAGAGACGGGGCTTCGGCGGACTTTTCAGAAATTTATTTTTTGTAGGTTTTCTGGATATTAATTTTAGATTAGTTTTAGTTTTCGTGTATTAGTGTATAGTTGTATTTTATAGGTTGTTGTGTATTGTGTATATTTTCCTGTTCAATATAAAAATATATAATAAAAAAAAAAACAAAAAAAAATACCATAGATAAAACTCTTTGATCTACGGCGACCAAAAAGGTAAATATGATATATGTGTCGTTACTATGGCAACAGCTGTCAGTGGGCAAACATGGAGACCTGTCATAACATAAACAAATGTGGGAGTAGCTGTAAAAGGTGGAGAGATGTTGATGTCTTGTATCCACCGGGGCGGCTGCGCAGCTGGATGTTGTGTGGGCTACTGCCCAACGCTCTCAGTGAGCAAACTGATATACAGAGCGTATTTGCACATTTAAGAATGCGTTGAGCGAATGTATGGAATTTGACATTTTACGGTTCTGCGCCATCTGTTAGCGCGTTCGTGAGTCAACTTGTTGTTTCTGAAGAGTACCGTCGTAAGTGGTTCTCGAGTTTCGTTCGGCTGTGGCCAGGTGACGCCACACAAATATCTGATAATTCAAATTCGAAGACCATGCCACCTGAGCGGATAGCCGGATATTATTGATAGCGGATAGATACGGAAACTTTCGCGCGCGAGTAAAACTCGCACTCGACAATTTTTTTAGCATAATATGTACTAGCGTAAATTCGTACTAACCACGTTGTGTTTGTCAGTAATTGTTGAGTAATTTTAAGTAATTGATTGTTATGTTGGAAATATATTATTTATAGGTAGTTTTAATTTAAATTTTTTTTTAGGTTTAGTTTATAAATTATTTTAGTTTAGTTTTTCATATTTCTTAATTTTAGTTTAATTTTATTGTTATATTGTATTACTAGCTGTTGCCCGCGGCTTCGCTCGCGTGAAAATCGTATTCCAAAGAAGAATGTAAGTAACTAAGGGCGAGGCCGAAGGCCGAACTGCGTTCAGGTAATCGATAAACCTTCTCAAAGAAAGTAACTAAATAAGGGCGAGGTCGAAGGCCGAGCTGCTTTAAGGTAAACGATAAACCTTTTTCAAATAAAGGAAGTAAGTAAGAGCGAGGCCGAAGGCCGAGCTGCGTTCAGGAAGACGATAAACCTTCTGGAAGAAAGGAAGGAACTAAGTGCGAGGCCGAAGGCCGAGCTTCGTTCAGGTAAACCAAAAACCCTCTTCCGCCTTCGGGCCTCGCCCTTAAAGACTTCCTTTCTTCGATAGAATATAATATCGTTTACTCAATCTATTTATTTCATAAAAATAAAAAAGTAATATTAATAACTAAAGAATTAAAACCTACCTAACAAACATTAAAATAACTATCAAAACGGGCATTTTCAAATGTTCTTAGAGCACTTGCGGCATTACCCCGCTGGATAGCAAGGCTTACCCTTTGAATGAAGTACATACATAAGCTCTTGATGGCGGGACACCAGTTGCGTCAATCAGCAGAGGCCCAAGCCTCTTTTGGCTTCACTGCTCCACGGACCGAGGGTTTCAACCGCAAACGCAACAAATTCGAAATCTTGAATTATATTTCTATATTTGTTGCGTTTGAGGCTCTCCGCCCCAGTCTCGGCCGCGCCAGCCGCTCTTGAAGATGTCCTAACGTGACTTGGAGTCAATATGAAACACAAGTGGCGTCCCACATCAAAGAACTACCCTTAGTCCATGGTACTAAGGTGATAGCATCGGGCTTCTTGCCATCCAGCCGGGAATAACCGCGAGGTTCTAGGATGCACGGTATACATATTTGCCGTCAGAAGCGTGGACTTTATAATAAAATTTAAATTAAATTAACTCAATCTTAATATTAATTAACTTTATTCGAGATGGTTTAGCTTCTTCCTGAACGCAGCTCGGCATTCGGCCTCGCCCTTAGTTACTTGCTTTCTTCGAGATGGTTTATCATTTGTCAGAACGTAGCTCGGCCTTCGGCCTCGCCTTAGTTACTTTCTTCAAAAATGTTTACCTTCTTCCTGAACGCAGCTCGGCCTACGGCCTCGCCCTTAGTTACTTGCTTTCTTCGAGATGGTTTATGGTCTTCCCGAATAGAGCACGGCCTTCGGCCTCGCCCTTAGTTACTTACTTCCTTCAAGAAGGTTTAGCTTCTCTTACTTTCTTCAAAAATGTTTACCTTCTTCCTGAACGCAGCTCGGCCTACGGCCTCGCCCTTAGTTACTTGCTTTCTTCGAGATGGTTTATGGTTATCCCGAATAGAGCACGGCCTTCGGCCTCGCCCTTAGTTACTTACTTTCTTCAAGATGGTTTAGCTTCTTCCTGAACGCAGCTCGGCCTTCGGCCTCGCCCTTAGTTACTTGCTTTCTTCGAGATGGTTTTTCAATTATTCGAACGTAGCTCGGCCTTCGGCCTCGCCTTAGTTACTTAGTTTCTTCAAGATGGTTTAGCTTCTTCCTGAACGCAGCTCGGCCTGCGGCCTCGCCCATAGTTACTTACTTTCTTCGAGAAGGTTTATGATCTTCCAGAATAGAGCTCGGCCTTCGGCCTCGCCCTTAGTTACTTCTTTCTTCAAGAATATTTTTCTTCTTCCTGAATTCAGCTCCGCCTTCCGCCTCGCCCTAAGTTACTTTCATCGAGAAAGAATATCGTTTACGTGAGCGCAGATCCGCCTTCGGGCCCGCCTTTAGTTACTTACTTTCTTTTTTTGAAATACGAATTTCACGCGAGCGAAGCCGCGGGCATTTTATAAATTTTATTGCACCAATGACAGCGACATAACTTCGACTTTCAATTTATTTTTTTTATTTATACAACAATTTGTCACCGGCCAGCTCTCGTCGAGATGACAGTTCTCCGTTGTCAACATGACATTTAAAATAATTGTTTTTGACCTTTACTTTGGATTGCGTGATTTTTATTCTATTTTTTAATTATTATATACACTGTCACTATAAAAAGTTTCGTCAAATTCCGTTCAGTGGTTTTTGCGAGATGCGCGTACAAATAGAAATTTTTGCATTTACGATTTTATTATATGTATAGAAAAATAGATATGTATAGATAGACTATTGTGTTCAAGTTATAAAAAAGAAGAACTGTCATTTTCGTTGTATCTACTTATTTTTAAATTTCGAATGAATATTTTATTCAAATTGTATTTGATGCCAGTTCTCAAGATATAATTATGTACTTTGGACTACGTGATTTTAAACGCGCAATAATGTTTATAATTGTTTAATTTTTTTTTAATTTTTGTTATTTTTTTTTACGTATTATGTTAACCCGGCATATAAACTGCCACTATACAAAGTTTCGTCTAATTCCGTTCAGTGGTTTTTGCGTGATGCGCGTACAGACAAACAAACAAACAAACAAACAAAAATTTTAAAAACTGTTCTAACATGTTCAGTATCTCATTTTAAGCCACCCTGGTTAGGTTTTTTCCGAATACATTCAATGTACAGACTTTCTTACCTTTACGATTTTATTATATGTATAGATTGTGTTATAAATTGTATTATTGTGTTATAAATTAATAAATACATTGTTATGGAGCTATTCTACGTAGAAAAACCTAAATAAAAAAAATTAAAAAATATATATTTTATCTGAAAAAAAAAATATGATCCAAAAAATTACAGACCAATTACATGTTTGCCCACTATCTATAAACTACTGACATTCATTCTGACAAACAAAATAAATGTTCACGACCGCCAAAATAACATCATGTCGGCCACTCGGTATGGATGTCGGGCTGGATCCCGCGGTACTAAGGAGCTTCTTCTCATAGATGCGACTATTTTCCAGCAGGTTCGCCGCAGCAGAAAGAATCTGCCCGCCACCTGGATTGACTATAAAAGGGCATTTGATTCTGTACCCCACACATGGCTCAAGAAAGTTTTACTACTATACAAAGTTGATGAAAACATCGTGCATGTATGCCAAAGATGTATGCAACAATGGATAACAGTTCTTAGCCTTCCAGGTGAAAGACAGCTTTCTGATGTGGACGACTGCATTCATATAATATGGCGGGGCATCCTCCAGGGTGACAGCCTGAGCCCGCTTTGATTCTGCTTAGCACTGAACCCTCTCAGTTCGCTTCTGGAGGATTCGGGACTGGGCTACTTTCTGCGGAGAGAGAGCCACTCGATTTCTCACTTGTTCTATATGGATGACCTAAAAATACTGGCTAGTTCGGACTCTGAGCTGATGTCGATGCTGAAGACAACTGAAAATTTCAGCACGGACATTGGAATGGAGTTCTGAATAGACAAGTGTGCGAGCATCCATATAAAACGAGGGAAGGTCACGGCTTCCGACGGGATTCAACTCTCGGAGTCGGTGAACAATCGAGCCCTCTCTGACGAAGAAACCTACAAATATTTGGTTATGCAGGAGTGTCCTGGTATCAAGGATGCGGTCATGAAACAACACGCAAAGGCTAAATTCTATCACCGTCTCACAATAGTACTGAAAAGTCTATTGTCGGGCGGTAATAAAATCAGAGCTTAACAACAGCTGGGTCACGCCCGTTCTTATATACACCTTTTATATACTCAAATGGTATCAGACTGAGCTGGAGGCCCTGGACAGAAAAGTCAGAACGCTGATGACGACGTCCCGGATGATCACCCACGATCATCGCTCATGAGATTGTATATCCCGCGTGAGTGTGGGGGTAGAGGTATGCTAAATGCCAAGAACCTACACAACCGCAAGGTATGCAATCTCCGTCAGTATTTTATGGAAAAGACTGATGTTTGTGAGATGCACCGCGATGTCGTCGTCAGCGATAAAGGCCTTACCCCGCTGGACATGTGAAAAGAGGATTGGCGGAAGCCAGTTGTACTGAGCACCGACGATCGCATAGAAGTATGGAAAGGCAAGGCGCTGCACGGTAGGTACTTCCGGTCTCTCACGGAGCCGGATGTAGATCAACTCGCCTACGTGCACTGGCTACGCTTCGGTGACCTCTTTGGGGAAACCGAGGGTTTTTTCTATGCAATGCAAGACGAAGTTGTCAAGACCAACAATTACAGGAGATTAATTATGAAGGATGGCACCATTGACATCTTTCGCGCCTGCCACACACCTGACGAATCCCTCAGACATGCAATCTCCGGTTGTTCGCAACTTGCCAACTCCGAGTATTTGCACAGGCACAACCTAGTAGCCAGGATAATCCATCAGCAACTTGCTCTGAAGTTCAACCTTGTCGGCTCGGAGGTGCCTTACTACAAGTATAACCCACAGCCAGTTCTCGAAAATGCTCACATCACGCTTTACTGGGACCGGTCGATTATCACTGATAGGACTATTATGGCTTATAGACCTAACATAGTGATAATCGACCGGGAGGCGCGACGCGCAACGCTCGTCGACATCACGGTGCCGCATGACGAGAACCTTGTGAAGGCAGAAAAAGGCAAGATGTTGAAATACATCGACCTGTCTCACGAGGTTACAGACATGTGGCCCGTGGATTCGACGATCGTTGTGCCCATATTCGTGTTTGCGCATGGGCTGGGAGGCCACTGTTGTGAAGAAATGAACCGTGCAACGTGTTTCTGTAAAAAATGTTGTGTCAGGCGAGCTTTGTGGGACGGTACTGACTGAGTCTTGTTGAAACGTCCAGCTGTTCGTACCGAATTGCTTGCGTGCCTACGGTATGAGCGCATCATTTAATTACCACCTTTTGTTGGTACACTTGCCGGTTGACTTTGACGCCCTGCTCGATAAACACGAGTGGAGAGCGACCATTTGCGGTCACTGCAGCCCAGACCATAACAGAAGCAGGTGCTTGCTTTCGAAAGGCAACTCTATCGTCCAAATTCTCGTTAGACTTACCCCGCAGCCAAACGCGATCATTTCGTTTGTTTACATACTGTTGGACAGTAAAAAAAATTTCATCGAAAAAAAACGATATTTTCCAGCTCGCCACATTCGTGGAAGGTTTTCAGTGCTCGGGCTCTTTGTAGTCGGACTGCCTTCTGCGCTGGAGTAAGATGTTGTACTTTTTGTATCTTGTATGGCTTCAGTTTCAGTTCGTTTTTCAGTATGCGCCGAATACTTGAGTCGGATACTTTCAGACTTTTTGCCAATTTTGTAGCACTTTGGCGCGGATTTCTTTGAATTCGAGCTTTCACCTTTCGAACCATTTCCCGTGATGTTTTCGGATGACCGCCACCATGCCGTTTAGCAATGCTGGTTGTAACGCTTAATGGTTCGATACACTAACATTTTGTTCACAGGTAAATGTCGGAGCTCCCGAACGATGGCTGGTGGTGATTTTCCGGCCAAATGCAAGGCGATAACATTGTTACGTTTTATGTACATTTCGAAAACTTACTTTAAAATTAAAATGCTTTACCTGCTCTTTGCACCCACTTTAAAACAATAAAACAAACTGTCGTTTCACCAAAATTTGGCGCGCCGGCATTATTATTTTGACAGGAAAAACAGTGTGAAGTTATCAGTTCGAGTGACGGACCCTGTATAATTAATGTAGAAAAAAAGTGTGTAAATAAAGGAATACTTACAATAATAAATTTGACAATTGGATACACTTTGTATCTTTAAATTTTTAATATAACAGCCTTTTTTTTTCTATGGAAGGTCATACATCGGGCAGACGAAGAGGAGCGTAGCGACGCGGGTCTCGGAGCACATACGAGCGGCGAGACAACTGGACTCCAACAAATCGGCAGTGTGCGATCACATGGACTCCGGAACGAACCACTGGATTAGGTTCGATCAGGTCAAAATTCTTGCGACCGAAACACGACACGTCCCACGTCTCGTCCGAGAGTCCATCGAAATCAAGAAGCACGACAACTTCAACCGGGAGGACGCCTTCAAGTTGTCGCCGATGTGGAACCCAGTCATAGCGCCGCTCAAGAGAAGAAGACACGACGGACACGACCAGCCGGAAGTGGACACCGTCAGCGCCTTCTGTCTCTCCGCCGAGATCCGGAACGCACCTGAACCCCCGTCTACGGAAACTACCCGCACTGGCCACGGCTACAATCTGCGTCAACGACGGACGAAGATGTGACAGTTCTCTGCCAACCGTCGCACAAGGCAGAGTGCTCCATGAAGATGGGCCATACGCTTGGCCCGAAACGTCGAGCCACATAGCTCGGAGTGAAACCGTGAGTAAAGCTGATTGATTTAAAATAATGACTTTTTTATTACAATTCTTTGTAATTTATTGATATTGTGAGCGGCAGTACCACAGAACAACGATCGGGCCACACCGCCCGCCCGGAATTTTTGGTCTGTGGGTAGTAGCTATGGGTTAATTATTTGTAAGTTACTAAAATATACCTAATACTTATAAGGTAGGTACCAACTAACAAAACATTGTGACTTGATATTACTTTACTCTTTGGTGACTTGCGAAGTTTGTTTGTCAGTTCTTCTTAGCATTGAATTTAGAACGGGCGGAATTTTTGACATTTTTGGAAGTGGTTCTGGGGGCAATGGAAATGTTTATTTCCGTTTATTGCCCGTGGTACCACCAGGTTGTACACCCAGTGGTACCACGGGCAATTTTTTTCTTCCAGCGCCTCTGTCCACCTTGGTCGTAAATGGGAACCGTGGTACAGCCGCGACTGTGCTGTTGCTGTCGCAGCTAAGTGCACAGCTTATTGTGCATGGTCGCGCGCTCGTGCCGGACGTGATCCAAATGTACCCGAACTGAAGAAGAAATACAACCACCTCTCCAGATCCTGCAAAAGGGTTATTGCCAGGGCCAAATTTGATCACATCGGCAGGATCGGCGATACACTGAACGAGCACCTAACTGGGAGCCGTGAGTCCGGTCTCTCGCCAAATATATATATATAGGGTGTTACGTTGACCATGTCATTAACTTCGGGAGGGTTACATAGACACTCAAATAAACACGTTACGCAAAAAAATATATATGTTTATAGTATTACTTTTCGAGAAATTTAACAAAACATGTTAGCTACCTAAACATTAACCTGTGTGTAACAGTAGGTAACTTGCATTGTACGGGGTCAATGACCGTACTATGTTCAACCGCAGAACAGCTGTTTGTTGTAAGTAAGTCACAAGGTCACTATGATTGGTTTTTACAGCTACTTATTTGATTTAATTTTTTTGTTAGGAGAAAAAATGTGCCTATAAACATATGTTTTTTTCTTACGTAAAGTGTTTATTTCAGTGTGTATGTAACCCTCCCGAAGTTAATGACATGGTCAGCGAAACACCTTATATATAAATAAAATCTGTCGAGTCGAATTTCTGCTGCTCCTCTCTTTCACCTCTGCAGTGTCCTAGAGGCTCACTCGCTCACTCCGCAAAGGAGAAATCCGACTTACTGGTAGGTATCTCTCTTTGCGCGGAACTCGAAATATATAAATATATAATCGAAATATACTCGAAATATATAATAATATATAAAATGGAGCCACATAAGTTCAGGTTTTGAGATTAAACTCGGAGCCAAGAAGTATCGTTTAGTATAAAAAATTGGACAGTTACGGATCCACATCAGTTTGGAATTTGAGTAAAAAAACCGTTGAGTATAATGTCTTTTCTGTATATATGTTTGGCAACGACGCATAGTAAAATGCGACATTGCCATTCGGTGCGAAAGATGGAGTCAATGTATTGGCTCACTGCTGGATCAACTAAGTTTTTTGTTTTGTTTTTTTGACGTGATGACGTCACGTCTTATAAATTGATGACCACCGGCTGCACGCACGAAAGCGTGTCCCGTTGATATTCAAAGTTACCATGGAAACGTCTTAAGAAGTAAAACTGTCAAGATCAGACAACAGAAGTTTTGATGGCCAGTCACAAGATGATTAATCTTTCTACTGGAAAAAGAAATTACTGATCTTTGATCTATGTACTACGATTATTCCACGTCATCACGTAAAACTATCGTCCGTAAACCGACTTTACAGACAACCAATTTTTTTTTATTGAAAGCGCGACTTATGGCGCCGAGCCACCCATAAGGTGTCTAACGACGCCCATGGACATTCGGTCGTATGCGGGGGTTGCGAATGCCATGCCGGCCTGACAGGTACTCATTCACGCCCCTCTTGAAGGATCCGAGACTGTACTTGGGGGGGGGGGGGGGGGGGGGAATATATGAGCAGGGAGAGCGTTCCAGAGTTTACCGGTTCTGTAGAGGAAAGATCTGCAGAATCGATTAGTACGCATCCGCGGTATGTCCAGCGTATAGGGATGCAATCCCTGCCCAGTGCGTGTGGTGCGGAGGTGGAAAAGGGACGGCGGGATTGCGTTAAACAGCTCCTCCGGGCACTCCCCATGGAATAAGCGATAGAACACACTTAGGGAGGCGACATCCCTACGGTGTTGCAGTGGTTCTAGATCGCGGGACACTTCGGGGTCACCCACTAGTCGCACGGCTCGACGCTGGATCGAGTCCAAAGGCGCAAGCTGGTATTTGGCAGAGCCATCCCACAGGTGCGAGCAGTACCCCAACCAAGCAGGACCTGATCTGCGATTTATACAAAAGCAGCTTTTGGTCAGACATGAAGTACCGTCGCACCTTATTGAGTACGCCCAGCTTTTTAGAAGCCAGCTTGGCCTTCCCCTCGAAATGGCGACGAAAGTTCAGGTCGTGCGACAGTTCGACTCCGAGGACCCCGAGGTGTTCGCTTAATTTAAGCGACGTGCCTTGGAATGAAGGAGCCGGTGTGAACGCCGCTCTCTTCGCACTGAACGCGCAAACTTGTGTCTTGGAAGCGTTGAACTCGACCAAATTGCTACGGCCCCATTCGGAAATAGAGCCGAGTGTGTGTTCGATCTCAGACACAAGTCTTCGCCTCTTCTCATAAGTGTGAGAAAAGGTCTTTACTGATGGCTGCGGGGGGCCTGCTGGGCGTAGCCTACAGGCGAGGCGAGAAGACGCTCTGTACTGCGACCTCTGTTTACCCCGACTGCCGCGACACAGCGTGATTATATTTTATAATTGTGTGAACCAGCTGGCACTTCGGCATGTTGACAGCGGGGGACCCAATCACACTGATGGCTGCGGGGGCCTTCCTGGGCGCAACCACCGCTCTGCGCAAGGTCAGGCAGGAAGACGCTCTGCACTGCGATTGCGCACTGCGACATAAACCTGTTTTGATTCTAAGTTAGTGTTACTCATTGTTGGGTCTAGATTTTTGATCAAATAGTGCAATTAATTTTTACAAGTTTTTATTTAATTTAACTTGTTAGTATGGGTCAAATCTTCTAATCGAATCTTAAATCAGTTCCTTCCAACCGATTGAGACTTTTGCTGCTGGTGCTAAATGAGTATACTCAAAATTGTAAAAAAAATTAGGTAAAAATCACAAAATAAAATAATAAATAAAAAACTTTCAAAAGCAAGATTTAAGCCATTTTTCATACACTAGACAGAAGTTAACTTGTAGCTACATTGTGGCGGGTTTGGCCGATGATGGTGAAATCGGCCGAAGGAGGGTTCCGCAGTTATTTCCTTTTGCATGTATAGCCAGGCAGCCGCAGTGCCCCCGCAGTACACATGAATGCTATTTTCTCTACAACTGTTTGAGATTTAGCAACCTCGGTAGCTCAGTGGTGCGATCGCTCGACCGCCGTTCGTGATCATAAGCACACCTGGGCGCGGTCAGAATTGGATGGGTGACCGTTCGACCGTTGGAAGCTGACCGCGGTTCGGATTCCACGTAAAACTGTAGGTACCTTCTCTAGGTCGGTTGAAACGGGTATGAATAGTTAGTGTTTTCCGTCCAGTTCAGTGTAGCCGGCATGACCGAAGGGAAGCACTGATATGGCGCCTAGTTCACCAAGGTGTTATGGTCTGATATCACGGGTGTAGTACGTGATGTAGCCAAGCCTGTGTTTATGTTGTAAAATCGTTTGTATCAAGAATAATACTTTTTTTATTATTATAAGAGAAAATGGGAATAAAAGAGAGAAGAAAATTTTAAGTTTTTTATATAAGAAATACGTTTAGATAATGAACATCGATATAAAAACAATTATTTCATTATAATTATTTTTTCGGGTGGTTCCACATTCGCCAACTTCCGTACTGGCCAATTCTTTATTCGCCAATTCCTTATTCGCCAACTCATGATTTGCCTATTCCCCACTGGCCTACAGCTGTAAAGTACAGTTACAATACAACCAATAAAATAACAAGGTAACTTGATTATATTGTTTATTTTGAAAAGAAATTAAATTCAGATTCCGCAAATTAAAAAAAAATATACTTGTGTGTGTAAGTAAGTAAGAGTCACAGACGATTTGTAGGTTCGCTTAGTCTGTTTATCGCTTATCTCTACCAGGCTTTCCACTCCGACCAACTAATCTGACCAACTGAAACGGATCAACTATTTTTCTTTCCCAACGAATCAACTTTTTGGTTGGTCCGATAGGAATATTTTATTAATTTTAATTTTAATTTTTAAGTCGTTTTGTTTTTTTAAATATTTTTAAAATATGTAAATTTTGAAAAACAGACAAAAAATATAAAATATATATTATTTTATATTGGCGAGGATTAAGAAACATTAACAAACATGAAGTTACCAAAGTACCAGGGCAGCAGAAATTGAAAGGAGGTTTCCATAATTTTATGGAAAACTCCTATTAATTTCTGCTGCCCTGGTACTTTAGAACCGTTCCTAGTAGCATAGTAAAATAAGACATTGTCTGTTTAAACTATGCCAGTAGTTTCGCCAATTCCTTATTCGCCAACTCCTGATTTGCCTATTCCTTAATGACCTACAGCTGTATAGTACAGTTACATTAATATTTTTTTATTATTTTTTTTAACACCTGACCAGAGAGTTGATTTGTTTTTGTATTCATTGTACTTTTCGCAGCAAGTAGGCAAATCAGGAGTTGGCGAATAAGGAGTTGGCGGATAAGGAGTTGGCGAATAAGGAATTGGCGAATAAAGAATTGGCCAGTACGGAAGTTGGCGAGTGTGGAACCCCCGATTCTTTCACCACATTTTCTGCAACATGAAGAATTAAAATACAGGTCATTTACAAAGTTTAGTAACATTTGTTTAAAAATTTTTATCTATGTTATTTTTAAACGTGCCCAACATTAGACAACACGCAAATAGAAAAACAAGTGAATTTTTAGCGCTCACGAAGCGCGCGTATCGGTCCATCCGGAGAAAGAGCACTGCAAAGTGAACAGTGCACTCCTTGCGAAGTGCACTGATAAGCCGATGCGATGCGCGCACATTCGAATGCAATCGGACCATGCGAAGCGCACACATCAGTCCACGCGAACGCATCAGTCCACGCGAACGCCGTCCATCATCGGCATCTAGCGTCAGATACCATGTGGCCGCCGCACGGACGACAGCAGTCGGCGTCGCAGCATTCCCGGCCACGGTTGTGGTACTTGACCGCAAGGGTAGTTCCGATTGCACTTCCAGCGACCAGCAGCGCAGCCACAGAGCTCGCTACTAGTACGAGACGCAGTTGCCAACCTGCAGGAGAACACAAATAGTACGAGACGCAGGTGCCAACCTGCAGGATATCAGAATTAGTACGAGACGCAGGTGCCCAAACTGCAGGAGAACACAACTAGTACGAGACGCGGGTGGCAACCTGCAGGATAACAGAATTAGTACGAGACGCGGGTGCCAGCCTGCAGGAGAACACAACTAGTAACGACAAACGGAAAGCACTGATATAGGTAGGTACACCTAAATATAAATACCCTGCGAAGTTTGTTGCCGGTTCTCCTTCGTGAGTGTAATCGAACCGGATAAAACAAATTGTGACAAGTTCGAGTGCAGTCTAACGCCATATTATGAATAATCAATAAACAATAAAATACAATTTTGTCTGACGCAGTAGCTCAGTGGTGCGCGGTCGTTCGATTGTTATTAAGTAACCCTGGGCGCGGTCAGTACTTGGATGGGTGACCGCTCGACCGTTGGAGGCTTACCGTGGTTCGGATTCCACGTTAAACTGTGGACCCCTTCCCTTGTTACCTTACTAGGTGGTAGGGTTTATCCCGCTCGGGTTGGTACCTCCGCACTGAATGAAAGGTCGGTCGTTATGGCTATGTTCGTGTTTTCTGTCCAGTTCAGTGTAGCTGGCACGACCGAAGGGACGCACTGACATGGCACCTAGTTCACCCGGTGTTATGGGCTGATATCACGGATGTTGTATGATGTAGCCAACCGTGTCAGTTTCCATAAAAAAAATAAAAAAAATTCAGTGTGGCCGGAACGACTGAAGGGAAGCGCTGACAATGGCACCTAGTTCACCAAGATGTTATGGGCTGACATCACGGATGTAAGTAGATGATGTAGCCAACCGTGTCAGTTTCCAAAACAGTTAGTTTAGTTGGACAAGAATCTTTCGTCCGCCGCCGGGAACCTAACAATGACTTTATTTCCGACCTTGAACACGAAAAGTGTCCTTGTTCACGACGGGTATTTTCTTATCGCCTGGATTCCCTGGAGTCGGTGCAACCGTTATAGGCGCTGCAGGACGTGCAGCCAAAGTAACGTATCGCCTGGCGGCCTCCGGTGAAGGCGACGGCGCGAAATCGTCACTCTCGAAGTCCGAGAGCGAATTCGCCGCGAAGAGGTCCACTGTCGCGGACACTGTCAGAAGCAAACGTTCCGATTCGTTACACAATTACTCCCTGTTCAGTGCGAACATTGTTCACGCGAACTTTCACGCGCAGCCGCACTGCCATATTGCGCGCGCAGCAATAGTGCTCGCAGCGGTCGTTCGCTGGGTCCGCTTGGGTCTGAAACCCAAGTACCCCTCCTGAGTATAATGTTCAAATAAAATAATTTTCATATGATTGTTATTTTTACATAGGTAATAAAGTTGTTTATCCATTTGTAATCATTTGTTTGATTCTAATGTCTACTTAGTAATCACAATATAATACGAAATAGGTCCCATTCATCAGTGGAAATCATTTGACTAATGAGATAAGTGGGACGCCCTCTTTTTACTTTGTAGAGGTAAACGTGGCCATTGTGCGCACACGCGTACCCCTTACCTTGCCTACGTACCTCTGGGGGTACGCGTGCCACTATTTGGGAACCACTGGTATAAATGGATTAATTTGATAATTTGTTGTGGAATCACGTCTTACTCATGTGTTACGTAAGCTAAAATATGACGTCACCGACGCGAAAAATGTACGTACCGGAAAAATGGTCAAGGCTCAGTTTCTAAACAACAAAACACATATTATATGCGAAGTGTTCTCGCATCCCATCCCAATCTGCTGACGCGTAGTGCCAAATTGGTCGTACTCCCCCAGTACGTCACTGAGGGGGAGAAGATGGCACCGTGGACCCCACTAGACAATGATCAGAAGAGCCCGGCGGGGCTCTCACTGTGACTTTATATCCATTGGGGTTCGTCGCCAGCAGGAGTTCCAGCAGAGAGGGTTCATGACCGTATACCTATATCTGGTAGCCTGGTGGGCTGGACTACCAGTTCAGACAGGTCATGCATCAGGGCGAAGTCTATGGCGGCTCTTTCCTCAAAGTTTAACCGGGACGGTTCTTAGCTATGTTTGTAATCAAAAGTAATCAAAAAATTGCGCCTCATAAAAAGCTTGAAATAAAAGATTACAATATAAAATAATTTCACTTTAGTTACTTAAATGCGTCGGGGGACCGCTAGTTAAATATAATAAGAAAACTCAGAGCTGCGCCGTTATTTACTTAGCGGCCCCCCCGAGACGATGAAATGAAATAAAATAAGTAAATGGAATAAGTAAATAGAAATTATTTTGTCATGGAATCATATGACATGTTTTACACGCACCAATTGCGCGGTCGCCGCTGGAATTTTAATTTGAAAGATGTAACCCAAAAATAGTAACGCAGTAGAAGCGTTATATGTCCGAATGTATAATACCTAGGAGTATGTTTGAAACACGATAGTATAGATGAATAAATGTATTAGATTGTACATACGTTAAATTAAGATATTCATATTTAAGGATGTGATGAGTCATCAATGTTGAAATTTGACCATACGCGAAAATAGTAAACGGGGAGAAGTGGTATATCTCGGAATCTATAATAGCTGGAGTATCTTTGAAACACCATACTATAGATGATTAAATTTGTGAGAATGTACCTACGTATGGTTTTTACACGCAGCTATTGCGCGGTCGTCGCTGGAATTTGAATTTGAAAGATGTAACCCAAAAATAGTAATCCAGTAGAAGCGTTATATCTCCGAATTTATAATATCTAGGAGTATGTTTGAAACACCATACTATAGATTAATAAATGTGTTAGATTGTACATTTAAATTAAGATATTCATATTTAAGAATGTGATGAGTCATCAAGTTGAAATTTTACCATACGCGGAAATAGTAAACCGGGAGAAGTGCTATATCTCGGAATCTATAATAGCTAGAGTATCTTTGAAACACCATACTATAGATGATTAAATTTGTGAGAATGTACCTACGCATGGTTTTTACACGCACCTATTGCGCGGTCGTCGCTGGAATTTGTATTTGAAAGATGTAACCCAAAAATAGTAACCCAGTAAAAGCGTTATATCTCCGAATGTATAATACCTACTAGTATGTTTGAAACACCACACTATAGATGATTAAATGTATTATATTTTACATATGTTAAATTAAGATATTATTAATATTTAAGGATGTGATGAGTCATCAAAGCTGAAATTTGACCATACGCGAAAATAGTAAACCGGGAGAAGTGTTATATCTCGGAATCTATAATAGCTAGGAGTACGTTTGAAACACCATACTATAGATGATTGCGCCAAAATGAATCGCCGTGCATATGTCATGCAAAGGCTCGAAAACTGCTGGACCGATTTAAATAAAGTCTTTTATGTATTGTTCTGTATATCTCTGGGGTGGTTCACAAAAAAAATATGAAAAATCAGAGGGAACAGGCAAAACATTTTAATATATGAAAATGAATCGCCGTGCATTAGTCTCGCAAAGGCTCGAAAATGAACCGATTTGAACAATGTTTATTTTTTGTATTGTTCTGTATTTTCTTGGGTGGTTTACAAGAAAAAAAATATTTGAAAAACCTAAGAGAACGGCAAAAAATAAAAATCATTCGCCTTAAGTAAATATCGAAAAGTAAGGCTCGAAAACGACTGGATCGATTTGAATAATGTTTTTATGTATTTTTTTGGGGTTTAAAAAAAAATTGGAAAAACCAAATGGAACAGGCAAAAGATAGTAATAATCTAAATTGCTTATATTAAAATCGGAATTGCCACTTCTATTATTCGGATACATTTCAATAGATGGCGTTCGTGGCGGACCTATCGTGTGATAGCTGCGCATGCATAAAAGTTGTTATTCATTAAGTGCGGTTGTGTGAAATTTATTAATATTAATAAATATAGTTTTTTTTTTCAAGATGTTCACAAGAAATTTCAAGTTTCGAAATGAGACTAATATACGAGGAATACGCGAAATAATAACGAAACGTGTTTGAGGGGTCGAGGGGTCGAGGGGTCGTGTTTTGACATTTGATTCCATGTTCGGCAGATGTCCACAAAAAGCGACCTGCCTAGGGCGAGTGTTTGACTTTTTAAGAGGTCGGGAGCTTTCGTAATTGCTAATTTAACTTTTATTTATTTGAAAGAAAGAAAGAAAGAAAAAACGTTTATTCAGCCAAAACTATAACTATAAAATACAAAACAAGATTATAAAAATGTAAAACAACATATTTTAGCTGAAAGGGAGCAGACACAGCACGATGCAAAACCTAACAGTAGGTAGTTGCGGCTGGTTTTAAGCCTGCCCCCTTACATTATTAAATAACAAACAATTTAGATTTAATCAAATTATAAACTGAAAATCAAATTTAACAACCAAAAACAAAATATAACCACAAAAATATTTAATATTTAAAAACATAATGGTAGGTAACTCAAAGACACATTACATAAAAAAGAAAATAGTAACGAATTAACAATTTTGAACAAAAAAAAAAAAAAAAAAAAAAAAAAAACGTCTAATAAACGGTATATAATATATAAAACACAAGGAAACAAAAAACAAAACCCTTAAAAATATATAGCATTTATTATAGGAACACAACAACGATGTAGCTATAGCAATCGCTGTTGTGTCATCAACAACAGTTTATATTTAGATTTGAAAGCGACATTTTTAAGACCTTTCAGCGGTGGTGGTATGTTGTTCCAACATTTAGTTGCTGCATAACGGAAAGATCCCTCAAATGCCGCCCCCTTGTGTTTGGATATTATAAGGAGTTTACCTACAGCTCGCGTACCAAACCTATGCCGTTCTCCGGCCCATGTCAGTTTATCGAACAGCAACTCTGGCGTACCTGTGTGAACAATGCGACTGACCTGCGCGGCGAGGTGAAGGGCACGCCTGTTCTCCATGTTGAGGATATTCAGCTTGTTCAGAATGGGCGTTATCCGTTGTCTACGTCTGATTGGACGACAGAAACGCATGCAAGCATTCTGAACACGCTGAATTCTCTTTTGTGTCTGTTTCAGGAGACAGGGACCGTACACAGTATCGCAGTAATCGAATTGGGACAATATAAGTGCATCTGTAAGAATGTGCCGCACCTCCTCAGTCAGATGCTCGCGTACTTTATACATTATTTTTAGTCTCCCAAAAGCAGATTGAATTTTTTTTGTAACGTGATTATCAAATTTGAGATGGCTGTCCATCTGCAGTCCTAGATTACGAGCACATTGCACTAGAGGGATGGGAACATTATTTATCTTAATGTCGGGTTTCATTTGAACCACTTTTGATACTTGATGCTTTGTACCCATTATCAAAAAGACCGTTTTATCCGGATTAAGAGCCAACCCATTATCTATTGACCACTGCCAAGTTCGATTTAGGTCCTCATTTATTTTAAGAACAGCGTCGTTGACTTGGTCCGCATGAAAGGAGTATGCAAGTTGACTATCATCTGCGTACATTTGACATTTCATATGACGTAGACATAAGTACATATCGGCAGTGTGAATAGTGTACAGGAGAGGTGACAAAATGGAACCTTGAGGACAGCCTCTCGTGATAGGTGTTGTTTTAGAGTATGTAAAAACTCCATCTGCAGCTTTGCATTTGGTTACTTGCGACCTGTCCGTCAGAAATGACCTCATCAAGCGACACGCGTCCGAGTTGAGTCCGTAATACGTTAACTTAGCTAGAAAAAGCTCAACATCGAGACAATCAAAGGCTTTAGAAAAATCTAGCAGCACGAGAATACTCACCTGGCCCTGGTCTGCTGCAGCTAATATTTCATCTGTGATGTGTGACAGAGCTGTGCTCGTGCTGTACCCCTTGCGAAAACCGGCTTGCACAGGCGGAATGAACTTATGCTCATGTATATATTTTGAAAGTTGGTTGTGCATTATTCGTTCTAGAATCTTCGAAAATGCTGGAAGTATGCTTATCGGCCTGAGGTCACTAACCAGTTTAATAATATTTTTTTTTGGAATTGGGGTTACTACGGCCGTTTTCCATGCCATTGGAAATTCACTTTCAGCTATACAACAGTTCAGTATACTTGTTATGACTAACAAGGTGTGTGGCAAGGTAAGTTTTATCATTTTGATTGAGACTTGATCTAAACCTATAGCATTTGACGTGATAGTATCAACACATTTCTGTACGTATTCCTGTGTCACCATTTGAAAAGAAAAACCGGTTGTGACGTGTGAGTGAGTTGTGTTCGTATAAAGAGCTAATACATTCAATGAGGCAGGTTCACTCACCGGCAGCTTTAGGAAATGAGAATTAATGCGATCTGGGTCACAAAGATGGTTAGGTAGCTCTATAGATTTATATCCAACCGTCACCTGCTTTAGTCCCTTCCAAAGTAACTGAGAGTTTTTATAGTGATTATTTACATGGTGTTTGAAATAAGCTTTCATTTCCCAGCGCACTGTAGATGTAACCAAGTTACGCAATTCTTTGTAATATTGTTTGTGATGAGGTTTTTTGGTTCGAATCGCTCTATTTCCTGCCTGAATCTTAAGTTTAATCATAAATTTGACAGTGTTTGTTATCCAGGGTTTTAGCACAGGCCGGCATAATTTGGTGGCCAATGGAGCGTGGGAGTCATAAATGTTTAAAATGATGGTATAATAACGTTCAAGCATTTCTGGTAAACAGTTCATGGTTAGTATGCTATACCAATTTGCATTTTTTACGTCTACTTGAAAGTTGTCATGATTTATTTTGTGAAAAGCCCTAAACTCGAACTGTGTCGGCTTGATGTCAGGTGTTGGTATTTTAAATGTAGCTATAAGCATGGCGTGATCGCTGATGTCTGTGTTATGTATGACGGAGCAGGAGAGACAGTGCTCTGCGGCGGCGGGCGTGACGCACATCACGTCGAGCAAGGTGCTGGAGTCGTCCGTGACGCGTGTCGGTTCCGTCACAAGCTGCGCGAGGCGGAACTGATCGAGGCACCGCTGCAAGGACTGCACGTGCTTGTTATTTGTATTCAGCATGTTTATATTCATGTCACCCATGAAGAAGGTGTGGTCGGCGAGCGGAGCCGCGTGCGCGAGACTCTCGCTCAACAGCTCCACCGCCGCTTCTTTATCGAGTTCGTGCCGGCGGTATGCCGTGCCCACGGCTACACTCGCCTTGCGCAACTTTATTAATAACCAAATCTGTTCGAGTGCCGTCTGCTCCGTTTTTATCAGTCGACAGTCGAGACCGTCACGAACGAAAAAAGCAACTCCTCCTGCCCGCTTGGCGCTCGGTACGTGGTGAAGCCTGTAGCCGGGCAACTGGAACGCCTTTCCGTCCTCCATGGTTCGCATCCACGTCTCGTTTATACCTATTATGTCCAGTGCATTGTCCAACACGGATACGTAGAGCTCGTCGAAGCCTGTTCCAAACGACCGCACATTCAGAAACCCAATAGAAAGAAAATTCGATTTAACCCTGTAAATCATCTATAATAATATAAGAAATACTTATTACATAAAAACACAAAGTTAAAAAAAAAATATTAATAATACTAATTTTGTGACTATAGGTCTCTGAGTCCTGCGCGAGAGCCGCTCCAAAACTATTCTCACAATAATATACTTACCATCGGGTATAGCTCGAACCTCAGGATATACAGATAGAGGAAACCTTATATATTTATCTATAGATAAACAGACCATTAAAAAATAGAAGACAAAAAAATAGACACACGAGTATGTAACAATATTAATTATACATATAATTTTATTTCTAGTTTTAGTAATGAAAAGATACAGTTTTGCAATAAAAAACGAGAGATGTGACAACATTATTGTTTTAGCTTTAAAAAATCATCATGTGAGTGTATTGCTGTAATTTTACATTCGTCGTCCTTCCTTAGAAGAATATTATCATTTTGTACCCAGAGATATTTATAATTATATTTTTGTTTGAATTCCTTGGCCGTAGCCAGAAGTTTCTTCTTGCTTAGAGTTAGATGCGAGTTCACATATACAGTTGTTTCGGGCACAGATAATCCTAGACATTTTGTGGTGAGGGGACGCTTGCGGCGCGCTGCCGCTAAGAACTCATCACGTTTGAATTTTGCAATAAAACGCACAATAATGTTGGAAGACTGGAGTAGGGTTCTCGCGCCCGCCGGGGAGTCGCCGCGTCGCGCCGCCGCAGCAGCCGCCGCCGCTGTCGCCCTCGTCCGGCCTCCTGCGCGCGCGCCAGTAGCCGCCACCGCGTCGCCGGCTCCGTCTCCGGCGGGCGCCGCCGCCGGCACCGTTCCGCTGTCTCCGCTACGATTATTATTTATTCGTCGTATGAATGAAATATCACCGGCTGATATGGAGCAACCTGTAGCTTGTCCGAGTTTGATCACGATGGCCATGAGATCTTCGCTAGCAGCCCCAGGAATCCCTCTAATCTCCACATTACAATCGCGCGCTTGCTGCTCCATATTATCCATTCTCTTGTCGACGGCTCGGTTGATGCGTTTCTGGATATCTCGCTCCTCGCACAGCTCGTCTACGGTCGTCTGGATGCTCGCAAAACCAGATAGCTTTACTTCGATGTCATCGAGTCGAGATGATTGGTATTCTAAGCTCTTGATGAGATCACGCTGCCCATCGGCGATCTTTTGTACGGTAGCTTGTAGTGAGGAAATTGCATTCCCGATGTCGACAGACACGGAGAAGGCGTCCGCGTTGCGTTCGCCCGATACTGGCATCATGTTGTCGTCGTGGACGTTGGATTGCTTCGGCGTATCAATTTTCTCACAGTCTCCACAGAGCCACGACTTTTTAGATTCTCTCAGCGTCAAAACGTCGGCTTGAGGTAACTTCAAGCAGCGGTAGTGATGCCAACGACTGCAGTCCCCTGAGCACTGAAGTCCCGTGTTGGAGGTCACAGTCCTATTTTGACAAGTCTTGCAGGATTTCATTTTATGTAAAACCGGATTATTTTTAAAAACTAGATTTCAAAAGAGTTTCAGATTTTCAGAGTTTCAGAAGATTTTAGATTTCAAGAGAATTTATTTATTTTTAATTTATAGCGATCAACTCTTCCACCTTCCTTACTATCGTAATGTTTTCGGTTACGCGGTATATTATTTATTACAAAGCTACTTATGTACATTCGTTAACGTTTCATCCAGTTTCGTCCCTCGCTCCGGGGCGGACCGGCACATGAAAGAACTAAGGAATATCGGCTGTTTTCGCGCGCGCCCACATGTACGAAACGAAACGTAACAAAAACGACATGCACCGCCTCAACATTAGGTTAGGGTTAAGTAAGACGCATCTTCTTTATATTAACCCTGGTTTTTTTTAAACCACCAAAACATGACTCATACCCACTCATACCACACATACCACACATTCCTTCCACACATTCACAGCCACGGAGGTGACGTTTACAATCAGCTGATCTATAGCGCAAGAGTCAATCCTATTCCTTTGTTCTTTCATGTGCCGGACCCGCTCCGGGGACATCGTCGCGTCAGGCACAGGACTCGCGGCAACTGCGCAGACCTGGAGGACATCTAACCTAACATGTCGTCCAGTCAGACGTCAACTGCCGGTCGCCGCTCTGCCGTAGTCTGTAGCTATAAGCGGATACTTCATCCGATGCGTGTAGGTTCGACATATCTTGCTGGAAAAGGTCGGTGCACCGACAGCTGTCATCCGACTGGACGACGTGTCGGGTGTCCTCCAGGTCGTCGCAGCTCCGCCAAGTCGCTTTGTAATATACCGCGTAACCGAACACATTAAAGATAATATACACGGTGTTGCAGTTGCCCCCGTAATATTTTTAACTGACATAAGGGGGTCATTCTATATGTGAAAATAAACAACTTCTGTGTTGAAAAAAAAAAATTTGAAACAAAAAAAAAATTATTGTTCCATACCAATTTTAAAGTGTGTGTGTGTGAACTGAGGGACCACATGGTTTTTTAGTAGTTTTAGTTACCGAAACGTTTAGTATTAGTTGTAAATTAATTTGTAAAATGAATCCTGGAATTTGTAAAGAATTAATTAAAAAGTTATACATGCAATAGTGTGGTCTCCCAGTTCTCACACTTCATCTTCCAATTCTGGGCAAGTATTTAGTTTACAGGCATGTTATATTTACAGGAATTTAGTAAAACATATTTAAATGTTTTTACTATACGACAGAACCTAATCTGGCTATGATTATGTGAAACTAGATGTTTTTTCTATGGTCCCTGGGAGACCACATAAAGATAACGTATATGTTATTAATTAAAGCTAAGCTAATATAAAGTTTCTATGTATACATTTAATAAAAGTTAAAAGGGAAATTGTAAAAGTAAAAAAAGGAGACAATCATGGGCCAATCTTGTAAAATTCATATTTATTTGTGGAGTCGACACACTCAAAAAATGTAAATTAATTAAAATGTCATAAAATATGCAGAATTATGAAATATTAAGCTTATAATCTTTTGTAAAAAAAATTGACTATATAATAGTATTCGATACAACACTGTTTAAGGTTCATGTGACAAGTTATTTGCGTTTCAATAATTTCTGTACAATGTATGCCATAGGGTAACCACAAAATAAAAATTTGCTGTTTATTAACTCTCTTTAATAATTAAGAAATATAATAAATTACAAAACAATTCTCTGTTATTTATGTAAAAAATAATACGTAAATTGGTCATTGTATAATTTCATCCATAGTAGAGGTAGATAACCTACGCTTGGATATGTCGAAAATTCCGCCAGTTCTAAATTCAATGCGAAGGAGAACTGACAAACAAACTTCGCAAGTCACAATGTTTTGTTAGTACCTCAGATCAGGAAAGCAGGAAATCAGATCTTCCTTTCCTGATCTGAGGTTAGTACCTTATAATTATTATATTATAGTAACTTACAACTAATTAACCCATACTACCGGTATGATAACTGCTAGGTGAGTGGCGGAAAGAGATATTATAAATATTATGGTATGACAGATGTACGGGAATACAAAAGATAGATACACTTAAATATGAATAATTAAATACTATACCTATATACCAGATATATACTTATTAAGTAAGATAGACTAAATATACTCAGTTTTTACGTATTATATATATTTACTAACTATATAATATATATTGATTAACTAACTAATGGTGTATGGTATATTAAAACAGTCATCGTTTACATACATGAAATTTTTTTTAATTGTTACGAACATGAAAACAATGTTTAAACACGCAGATCTACATCTTCCACTGTTTCGTCTTCCGAATCTTCGTTTGCTGGTGGCTCAATCAAATACCAGATTCTTATAGTATTTGGTCATTGGGCACAATCCGACCCAATTTGTGAAGGTTTGCCTACAGAAACAAAATTACTTTTAAATTAATAAGGTATATCCCACTTTTCATTTTAAGTAAAAATTATTAAAAAAAACCATGGGAATAAAATATAACAAGTGATTTAAAAGTTGAAGATATTTATTGCAAAAAACAAATTCATACAATTTAAATGAAGGAATTGTATTAAAAAACACCATGCGTACAAAGAGGTATATGTACTAGCAGCGTACTAGAGTTGATGGGATGGAATAAATCTTATAAATAAATAAATAAATATTTTTTTTCACAAATACATTATTTTATTTTATCCATCACGAACAATTTATCGAAATTCTCTACACTATTTTATTTCTGTAGATTCTGGGTATATTATTAAACGGTTTTATTTTTTATTTTTATTATATTTAGCTTGACTTCGTATATTTGTTTCTATCTTTGTTTCAAATCTTGCGACAACTTTTTCAACTACTTCTACTGAACCGATTTTTATGAAACTTTGCACACACATTGAGTTCTCGTGACAATACAATATTATGATAATTTCAACTTGGTAACGAGGGTCTGATGATGGAGTCAGGAGGTGGACACTGGAACTCTTCAACCGTTACTAGTAACCCCCTCGAGTTTGGGCTCATTTGGTTGGTTTGGACGAGTGTCCCATACATCTACCAATACACTTGGTGACGAGGGTCTGATGATGGAGTCAGGAGGTGCAAAGTGGAACTCTTCAACTGTTACTAGTAACCCCCTCGAGTTTGGGCTCATTTGGTTGGTTTGGATGAGTGTCTCATACTTCTACCAATACACTTGGTGACGAGGGTCTGATGATGGAGTCAGGAGGTGTACAGTGGAACTCTTCAACCGTTACTAGTAACCCCCTCGAGTTTGGGCTCATTTGGTTAGTTTGGACGAGTGTCCCATACTTCTACCAATACACTTGGTGGCGAGGGTCTGATGATGGAGTCAGGAGGTGTACAGTGGAACTCTTCAACCGTTACTAGTAACCCCCTCGAGTTTGGGCTCATATGGTTGGTTTGGACGAGTGTCCCATACTTCTACCAATACACTTGGTGACGAGGGTCTGATGATGGAGTCAGGAGGTGTACAGTGGAACTCTTCAACCGTTACTAGTAACCCCCTCGAGTTTGGGCTCATATGGTTGGTTTGGACGAGTGTCCCATACTTCTACCAATACACTTGGTGACGAGGGTCTGATGATGGAGTCAGGAGGTGTACAGTGGAACTCTTCAACCGTTACTAGTAACCCCCTCGAGTTTGGGCTCATTTGGTTGGTTTGGACGAGTGTCCCATACTTCTACCAATACACTTGGTGACGAGGGTCTGATGATGGAGCCAGGAGGTGCACAGTGGAACTCTTCAACCGTTACTAGTAACCCCCTCGAGTTTGGGCTCATTTGGTTTGTTTGGACGAGTGTCCCATACTTCTACAAATACACTTGGTGACGAGGGTCTGATGATGGAGTCAGGAGGGGTACAGTGGAACTCTTCAACCGTTACTAGTAACCCCCTCGAGTTTGGGCTCTTTTGGTTGGTTTGGACGAGTGTCCCATACTTCTATCAATACACTTGGTGACGAGGGTCTGATGATGGAGTCAGGAGGTGTATAGTGGAACTCTTCAACCGTTACTAGTAACCCCCTCGAGCTTGGGCTCATTTGGTTTGTTTGGACGAGTGTCCCATACTTCAACCAATACACTTGGTGACGAGGGTCTGATGAAGGAGTCAGGAGGTGCAAAGTGGAACTCTTCAACTGTTACTAGTAACCCCCTCGAGTTTGGGCTAATTTGGTTGGTTTGGATGAGTGTCTCATACTTCTACCAATACACTTGGTGACGAGGGTCTGATGATGGAGTCAGGAGGTGTATAGTGGAACTCTTCAACCGTTACTAGTAACCCCCTTGAGTTTGGGCTCATTTGGTTTGTTTGGACGAGTGTCCCATACTTCTACCAATAAACTTGGTGACGAGGGTCTGATGATGGAGTCAGGAGGTGCAAAGTGGAACTCTTCAACCGTTACTAGTAACCCCCTCGAGTTTGGGCTCATTTGGTTTGTTTGGACGAGTGTCCCATACTTCTACCAATACACTTGGTGACGAGGGTCTGATGATGGAGTCAGGAGGTGCAAAGTGGAACTCTTCAACTGTTACTAGTAACCCCTTCGAGTTTGGGCTCATTTGGTTGGTTTGGATGAGTGTCTCATACTTCTACCAATACACTTGGTGACGAGGGTCTGATGATGGAGTAAAAAGGTGTACAGTGGAACTCTTCAACCGTTACTAGTAACCCCCTCGAGTTTGGGCTCATTTGGTTTGTTTGGACGAGTGTCCCATACTTCTACCAATACACTTGGTGGCGAGGGTCTAATGATGGAATCAGGAGGTGGACAGTGGAACTTTTCAACTGTTACTAGTAACCCCCTCGAATTTGGGCTCATTTGGTTGGTTTGGACGAGTGTCCCATACTTCTACCGATACACTTGGTGACGAGGATCTGATTATGGAGGCAGGAGGTGGACTGTTGAACTTAAATAAAACAAAAATAATGATCAGGATATTTGTTTGAATCCACCCAAGTTAAGGTTTCTGTATTGTCCCGAGAACTGTGTGGTGTTAGGGTGGCTAAAAATGATACGTCGTTAGCGATACACCACCCAAGTCAACGTTTGAGACGTGCCACGGACTGTGTGGCATTAGGGTGGATAAAAATTATACTTCGTTAGCGTTTCAACCTTCAAGGCTGGGCACACCTTGTTGTATGAGAGCCTTGCCCCTCTACATGAACCTCTGGGGGGGTCGACTGTTATTGGTCCAATACTCGTGCGAACAACATGAAAGAAAAAAAATATATAAAAAAAATTAAACTAAGAACGAGTAAATAAAAAAATAGGTAAAAAAACTTTTAAGTTAAACGGTTTTATTAAAAAAAAATTGCTGTACAAAAAACTAGAAAAAAAATCAGCTATACAAAAACTAGAAAATAATATGGGCACAAACCTGGGCCTTCTTAAGATTTTACATCTGGGTAAGAAATCGTGCAATACTAGCGTGCTGTCTTCTCATGTCGGATGCCAAAGGGCACTTTGTGTCGCTGCGTCAGCGGAATAAGTAGGTAATAAATTGAGACTTTTAACAGACTAATATAAAAACGTGGGGCGTATAATATACGTAATAAATAACATGCGCCCCACGTTTTTATATTAGTCTGTTAAAAGTCTCAATTTATTACCTACTTATTCCGCTGACGCAGCGACACAAAGTGCCCTTTGGCATCCGACATGAGAAGACAGCACGCTAGTATTGCACGATTTCTTACCCAGACGTAAAATCTTAAGAAGGCCCAGGTTTGTGCCCATATTATTTTCTAGTTTTTGTATAGCTGATTTTTTTTCTAGTTTTTTGTACAGCAATTTTTTTTTAATAAAACCGTTTAACTTAAAAGTTTTTTTACCTATTTTTTTTTCGTACTAAGTGAGATAGTACGATTGCACCTGTAGACATTAATCAAGTTGAAATAAACCTCAGTAATATATTTTTTTCTAAGATACAGAATTTCATTTTCTGTCTAATTCCCATTATTCCATATATTCGTAAACCAGAGATATATGTCGAAACATCCCACATCAATTATTCTGTAGGTCGTGGGTAATTTTTTCATACGTAAGTGACCAATGACCTTTGATTCAAGTAAGCAGCAAATTTTTATTGTGTGGTTACTCTATGACATACATTGTATAGAAATTATTGAAAAGCTAATAACTTGTCTCATGGGCCTAAAACAGTGTTGTATCGAATACTATTATATAGTAAATTTTTTTACAAAAGATTATAAGCTTAATATTTCATAATTTTGCATATTTTATGACATTTTAATTAATTTACATTTTTTGAGTGTGTCGACTCCACAAATAAATATGAATTTTACAAGATTGGCCCATGATTGTCTCCTTTTTTTAATTTTACAATTTCCCTTTTAACTTTTACTAAATGTATACATAGAAACTTTATATTAGCTTAGCTTTAATTAATAACATATACGTTATCTTTATGTGGTCTCCCAGGGACCATAGAAAAAACATCTAGTTTCACATAATCATAGCCAGATTAGGTTCTGTCGTATAGTAAAAACATTTAAATATGTTTTACTAAATTCCTGTAAATATAACATGCCTGTAAACTAAATACTTGCCCGGAATGGGAAGATGAAGTGTGAGAACTGGGAGACCACACTATTTCATCTACAACTTTTTAATTAATTCTTTACAAATTCCAGGATTCATTTTACAAATTAATTTACAACTACTACTAAACGTTTCGGTAACTAAAACTACTAAAAAAACATGTGGTCCCTCAGTTCACACACACACATTTTAAATACATATTCTCAAAAAAAAATTTTTTCTTCAAATAAAAAAGTCGTAGAACAAAAGTTGTTCTATTTCACGTACAGAATCGCCCCCTTTCGGGTTTTACGGTTGGGGTTGCAACACCGTGTATAACAGCGGTAAAAACTTCTTCCTTCTGCGCCCCCATAACGTAATGTAAAGAATCATTATACCAATGTCAAGTCCGTCTCCTCCGGAGTCTGTCTCCGTGACGGAGGGTTCCGTGAAATCACCACCCCCAAGCAAATCCGTTGTGGCATCCGACCCAATCTCCCTGTCGAAATAATTAAAATAGTTTAGGAACGTATGTGTTGAAAGCAGGCGTGCCTCTCGGTCGTTGTCGTTGCAAGCCTAGCTCAGCTCTCATCTCTTATCTCTACTCTCTATCTCTATCTTCTCTATCTCTACTCTCTACTTCTTATAAAAGGGAACATCTGTCTGCATGTATGTATGTTTGAGGTAAACTCCGGAACCACTCAACAGATTTTGATGCGGTTCGCACCAATGGAAATAGTAATTTTTGAGGCTCACTATAGGCAACCATCACACTAAATAGACGTAGGCCTGAGCATTATCAAAGACAGTAAAGTATGGACGGGAGAGAGAGAGAAAATACAAAAGAAGCAATCGTTTATTATCATAATATTTGCTACTAGATACTAGCGTTCGCCCGCGGCTTCACTCGCGTGAAATTTGTATTTAAAACGAAAAAAGTTAGTACCTAAGGCCGCTACCGTACCTTTATTTCGGCGCGCGAAACAATTCGGTTTGTATTAGAGCCACATCTTAGCGTAACCGGAAGTGGATTTTATTTAGCCTATCCTGTGTCCCGTATAATTATATGTGCTTGTACTAAGTTTCATCGAATTCGGATGATCGGTTTAAGATTTATGGAGGAACATACATACAGAAAACATTTCTAAAAAACATCAATTTAGTTTTAGTATGATACATAGAGTCTACAAACGCAGTATTTCATAAAACCAAAGTACCATCATGACCATCCCTTATCAGATTTATTATTAGTATTGATGATGATGATAATAATATTAATTAAACCGAGTCCACCGCGAGCGAAGCCGCGGGCAAATGCTAGTACTAATGTAAATGAATGATAATGATAACCCATTTCAAAGTAAAGGCTCTTTACACCTGATATACTTAATTAATAAGTCTTAACTCTCAGTAAAATTGTTAATCTTGCTCTCAAGCTGTCCTTGCGATAGACTGTGTTTATGTGATAGATGTTATTATGTCGCTAGTTACTTAATACTTGTTATAATATCGAGGACGTCAAGCAGAAAGGTCGTATCTACAGAATTTTCGAAAATTTCTTTTTGGGGCGAATCGCCATATTTTGACTAACTCTACAACATACTGAAATGGCGTAAGCATACCCCCACTACAAGTATTAGATAGTCCATAACATAAGGGCGTATTTACCAAGTTTTTCTACCTCACTTACGAGCTGAAAGGTCGTATGGGGACTTCCACCCCAAAAACACTTAAGCATTTTCGTACTGAAAGGGCTAATGTACGAGATACGCCCTTTTCTTCACTTTGCCTGTGAGTTTCGCCCTTAAAAGTATAATTTGTATGGAAAACACACACAATATGTACGCTATTCTTGACCCCAGAATTTGCTTCATGTGGATTGAGAAGAAAATTGACGAATTAAATTGGGACGTGCATTATTGTACTTCCTAAATGATAACAACGTTATCGGACTCGGACTTTTTTTTATGGAAACCGACACGGTTGGCTCCATCACCTACAACATATTATGTGATGTTAGCCCATAACACCGGGTCAACTAGATGCCGTGTTAGTGCTTCCCTTCATTTCATGTCGGCTACATTGAAAACATTTCCAGTGAAGTTTCTTGTCAGTTCTTCTTCGCTGTGATAATCAAACTGGCGTAATGTTACAATGTAAATATGATAAATCTGAGCGCAGTGTACTGCCAATAGATGCTAAATAAACAATAAACTGAACTGGACGGAAAACACAAACTATTTACGGTCTGTGACACATGTCTAATTTTTTGTGAATCGTATCCAGGCCAAAACAACAATTCTATCCTAGCTTGTGCACTGTTATGCGCTGCAAGCACTCATGACACCATTGAAACTTTTTTTTATATAATCCGATATGGGTGGCTGTGTCGGAGGGCCAAAGCACATGTTCCGTCCGACCAGCCAATATCACCTCCGAGAAAGTAGTTGCCATACCTGAGACCTCCCTGAATCGATGGCTATACTGAACTAGAGGAGAACACACCCGAGGCGGCTATGCGGCCATCTTACATCCAGTACGGTGGTAGCAACGCAGTCGGCTACAATTTGAGCCTACCACCTAGTAAGGGGCAAGAAACTTGTGACCTGAAGTTTTTGGAACCACGGCATACACACATGGATTGCGATAGCATGCACCCCGCCCACGATAGACAATATGCCAGTGAATAATCAAAATAAAAAACTATTTAAAAAAATATAAAAACGGCCTTCAAAAATGTATGAAATAAAAAGTCGAACCCTAGAGTTGAAGGCGGTCGGTTATTTTTGCTTGCTTTAGCACCGCCTTCAACTCTAGGGTTAGATTTTTTTATTTGATACATTTTTGAAGGCCGTTTTTATATTTTTTTAAATAGTTTTTTTAAAGATTCCCAGTCTTAGGTGGCAGCTGGGAACACATTCACCGGAAGACCGTTCCATATTTTCGCTTGCTTTAAGCATCTTTTGCTTTAAGCATCTTATTCACCATCCATCTTGCTGTACGTCCCGCCAAGGCCGCCGTGCTGGACGTAGCATACACACCATCGTGCGCGCATCCAGCGTGCTAGTTTCCGTCAAACGAGTGAGAGAGATAGCACGTCTGTTGTTTTGTTGTCTATGAAACGTCAAAAAATGGGAATTTGCTGTACAGCAAGCCTACACACGATCCGGCCCCGGATATTCATTATCCATCGGCGACGTACGTTACGCTTAGACAGTGGTGGGGGGACCGTTGCTGGATGAAAAATGCATCCAGCGGGTCCAGCAAGCAATTAATAATAATTACCGACGTACGTCGAGCCTATTCATTGTCGTTTTTCATCGTGCATCGTGCGTGGCCTTCGCAGGACGTACAGCAGGCTGGATGGTGAATAAGATGCTTTAGCACCGCCTTCAACTCTAGGGTTAAGCATCTTATTCACCATCCATCTTGCTGTACGTCCCGCCAGGGTCGCCGTGCTGGACGTAGCATACACACCATCGAGCGCGCATCCAGCGTGCTAGTTTCAGTCGAACGAGTGAAAGAAATAGCACGTCCGTGGTTTTGTTGTCTATAAAACGTAAAAAAATGGGAATTTGCTGTACAGCAAACCTACACACGCTCCAGCACGCACTATTCATTATACATCGGCGACGTACGTCACGCTTAGACAGTGGTGGGGGGACCGTTGCTGGATGAAAAATGCATCCAGCGGGTCCAGCAAGCAATTAATAATAATTATCGACGTACGTCGAGCCTATTCATTGTCGTTTTTCATCGTGCATCGTGCGTGGCCTTCGCAGGACGTACAGCAGGCTGGATGGTGAATAAGATGCTTTAGCACCGCCTTCAACTCTAGGGTTAAGCATCTTATTCACCATCCATCTTGCTGTACGTCCCGCCAGGGTCGCCGTGCTGGACGTAGCATACACACCATCGAGCGCGCATCCAGCGTGCTAGTTTCAGTCGAACGAGTGAAAGAGATAGCACGTCTGTGGTTTTGTTGTCTATAAAACGTAAAAAAATGGGAATTTGCTGTACAGCAAACCTACACACGCTCCAGCACGCACTATTCATTATACATCGGCGACGTACGTCACGATTAGACAGTGGTGGGGGGACCGTTGCTGGATGAAAAATGCGTCCAGCGGGTCCAGCAAGCAATTAATAATAATTACCGACGTACGTCGAGCCTATTCATTGTCGTTTTTCATCGTGCATCGTGCGTGGCCTTCGCAGGACGTACAGCAGGCTGGATGGTGAATAAGATGCTTTAGATTTTTTTATTTCATACATTTTTTAAGGCCGTTTTTATATTTTTTTTTATAGTTTTTTTGAAGATTCCCAGTTTTAGGTGGCAGGGAACACATTCACCGGAAGACCGTTCCATATTTTCGCCGTGCGACACAGGAACGATTTCAGAAAGCGATGCGTTCTCAGAAGTTGTGTGTCAACAACAGGATTACTGATGTGTCATTCCCGGGATCGAAATTTTATAGCGGGAAAATTCCCAATTCGAACCCGGGTCTGAATTCTCAACGGGATCGAATTGGGTTACGTTAGCGGGAATACGACTGTCACCGAGATGGGTAACTTCCGGAAACCTTTCCAAAGTAGAAAGTATTCCGAATACGGTGCGGAAAGGTTTCCGTTTTTGGAAGCGTATCGGAAGCGTATTTTTAATATTGAAAATGTTTTTATTTTTAAATAATTTTCGGGTTTCCTCAAATCTCACTTTACCGGTACTACTACCACGACTGGCTGGGCGGTGACGGTAGTAACGCGCACGCACAAAACAGTCGGCAAAAGATGAAAGCTTTGCCGAATGCGCGGCGCGCCGCATGAGAGCGAGATGGGCGGTGCAGTTTACGTGTAAAAATACTGCCGCCAAGTTTAATGTGCATAATAGTGGAATATCTTATCGTCGGTAAGTCATTCTAATTACAAAATTCAGTATTTCTATCTATTAGAAAGCGCGACCTGTGGCGCCTAGCCGCCCATAAGGTATCTAACGACACCCATGGACATTTGGTCGTACGCAGGGGTTGCTTATTTTTTACATACTTTATTTTTAACCCCTGATGCAAACCCCCCCCCCCCCCCCCCCCCCCCCCGTGTTATAAGTTTGACGCCTATATCTGTGTGTCTGTCTGTGGCACCGTAGCTCCCAAACGGATGGACTGATTTGGATGCGGTTTTTTTTACTAGAAAGCGGATTTAACTGGGAGGATTCTTAGGTATGTAACTAATCAAGTAATAAAAAAATTACGTCTCTTGTCGACTTTTCTAAACTTTTGTTAATTTTTGTCAACTTTTGTTGACTTTTGGCAACTTTGGTAAAATTTTGTAAACTTTTGTCGACCAAAACTTACCAAAGTTGACAAAAATGGACAAAAGTCGACAACAGTGGACAGAAATCGACAAACGTTGTCCAAATAGACAAAAGTCGATTAAAGTCGACAAAAGTTACCAAATGTGACAAAAGTCGACAGAAATTGACAAAAGGCCTCAAAAGTTGACAAAAGTCGACAGAATTCGACAAAAGTTGACAAAAGTCGATAAAAGTTGTCAAACGTCGAGGAAAGTTGAAAAAATTTTACAAAAATCTACAAAATTCGTCCAAGTTGACAAGTGGACGAAAGTTAACAAAAGTCAACAAAAGTTGACAAAATGGACAAAAATTTACAAAATTTGACCAAGACGACAATCGTCAAAATCATTTTTCAATACACAGTCGTCTCTATTCTCCATGGTACTGTAGCAAAAGTGTCGTGTCGGTCGAACACTTAGACTTTTTCGCTTAGCTCTCATTCGCCAATTGTCTCAATTGAATCAATACGGTACCTTTTACAACAGTACCCCCCCCCCCCCCCCCCCCCGAGACGTTAAAAACCCTTAAAAAGTAAAAAAAAAACGGAAGTGGATTTAGAAAGGTTTCTAAAAAATTGGAATCCATTCCAATAAACTTCCAAATAAAGATACGCTTCCATTTGGAAGTTGAAAGAATCGCGACTCTTACTGCCGACACTGCCTAGTGCAGAGTCGAGTGCAGACTGCCGAATAAAGAGCGTCACGGTGTTGCCAGGCAATTATGCGTTATAGCAAAAAAATATCACCTTTTTATAGCATTTTACTTTTTGTGTGCCCTATTCCTGTTTTGTTTTATGTTCAAAAATTGGTTGTCTGTCTGTAAAGTGGTTTACGGACGATAGTTTGACGTGATGTCGTCATAAAGTATATAAAGTGCGAAGTCAGATACAAAATCAGTTTATAATACTTTATCGTGCTTAGAAGTTTAATTCTTAAATTGCATCAATATAAACTTTTAATTTACGCCATCTACATATTAAAGCGCATACTACAACGTTGCAACACCTATCTAACTTCAAGTAAACTACCGCTGAAGTACTTCATTTACTATATTGACGCTAGATGTCGCTCCAAAAGACTCAACGCCATGAAATATTCACCTACTGGTGACCGAATTCGCTTCATTAGTACTGACCGATTTAGCCGGGTGGTCGCTCACACAATATTGGTGGCAGGGACCGCGGGTTCGAGGCTCGCAAAAGACGGACAAATATATTTTGTATTTCCTACTCTCCTTATATGCCTCTCTATCGCTTGTTACGCGCTCTTGCTTGCACACACAGGTTCAGATGGAACGTGACACTTTTTCGTGTGTGCAGCCGGTGTTCATCTATTTATAAGACGTGACGTCATCACTTTAAAAATATTTTGTGTTCATTTTACGATAAATGTCAATAATAAAGTTAATATAAATTCGAAATCGTCTCATATAAATAAATTTCCGCCATGGGGATTGAATCGGATTTAAACCCAATAAATTCCCGATAAATTCCCAATTCAGACCCAATAAAAATTCCAACCCAATTCGAATATTCCCTCTACCCATCAGTAATATGGATGTTCCGAGCGAGTCGGCCGGATGTGACGGATACGGATCGGGGCAGGAGGGATGAGGGCAGGGCTGGAACGCGACTTCGGGTCACTCACCTTATTTTTTGCCGCGAACGTCTAGTAGAAACTCTTTTGTAAGTGTTGGTCGTGGTGTCGTTTATATGCAGCACTTCTATAGGCTTCCCGTCCACTGGTGGCCAAGTCATAGCAACGCCTGTAATATTATTCAAATTTTTATTTTTATTTAATTTAATAATTTTGGCACAAACAACAGAAATATGTCACAACATGATAAAATACAAAAATTACTATAATTTACAGACATAGTTCCTAAATGTTTGTACACTTCGTGGTTAAGGCAGTAAGATTACATTTAAAAAAAAAAATAGAACAATAATTAGAACAAAAAAAAAGTTAAACATAAAAAATAAAAACAAATAACAATAACTAGAAATACATGCACGTACACAAAATTACAGTGTACGACAAATATCCTGTACACGTTTTTTAAACCGGTAAGACGAGTAACTATCCAGGTCAGCATCATTATCTCTAACAGACTCATATATAAACGACACATTCGTAATATGGGGTTATAGTATGCCATGTTATTGTTACAAAGCGGAAGCAAAAACAACTTAGGTCGCCTAGTCCTAGCACAACAAGTGTTAAAACAATTTTTGAAAGAACAGTAGTATGTAGCTGGGCATAAATTATATTATAGAGGCACATTATGTCCTGCATATTACGTCTAACGACAAGAGAATCTAATTTAAAATGTTGCAATCTCTGGTCATACGTTGTCAATGACCTTTTTAAACCATGTCTAATCGATATTGCCCGAAGAATTTTTTTTAACACATTCTATACGGTCTCTATGTATAGCATAGTGGGGTGACCATATGACAGAGGCATACTCTAGACGGCTTCTGATTAGACTCTGATTTAAGTTGATTACACTGTTGTAATTTATGAAACCTTTGGTTATCCGTAATATAAATCCAAGAAGTTGATTAGATTTTTTTACCACTGCTTCATAATGATTACTTAATTTAATTTAGAGTCCAATGTAACGTCCCTTGCTGAGTTTGAGCGTGTTAAGTTCTGACCGTCTAGAGTGTAATTGAAAGGTACACTGTTTATCTTTCGGGTAAATGATATTACAAAACACTTCGAAATGTTGAGGAGCATGAGATTCGATTGTCACCAATCTGCTACAAGATTTAGGTCGTTTTGTAAGTCAGTACAGTCTTCAACATTTCGAATTACTCTGCATATTTTTAAGTCATCGGCATATAGTACGCAAAAGCAGCTAAGTTTGGAGATTAGATCATTAATAAATAACAAAAATAAAAGTGGCCCAAGGTGTGAACCCTGCGGCACACCGAAGGTAACAGCTACTGGTGAAGACCTAAATCCATTCAAAGTAACAATTTGGCATCGATTATAAACATATGATATAATCCAACGCAAGAGGCTACCGTGAATCCCATAAGTGGCTAGTTTTCGGCAGAGGAGTCTGTGATTGACCTTATCAAACGCCTTACGAAAATCGGTGTAAATAGCATCAACCTGGTTACGTTCATTAAAAGCCTCGTAAATGTAATTGGTGTATTCCAACAGATTACTCGTTGTTGACTTTGCTTTAATAAACCCGTGCTGGAGAGGGTTTAGCATATTTTTAACGTGATTATATACGGAATAAAAAATTAAAGATTAAAAAAATTTGCCAAAATATGATAACATGCTAATGGGCCTGTAATTACTAGTGTGATTTGTCACCAAATAAAACAAATAAAATAAAACTTCTTTATTTCAAACAAATATGTCCATATAGCGTACACACAACAATATTACACACAAAAAAATCGGGTCAAGTCAAGGTCAAGTGCGAGTTTTACTCACGCACGGAGGGTTCCTTAGATCCACTATCTATACCATACCTGTCAAAAAACCATATCATCCGTCTATCTTTTGTCTGGCTGCAATACAAAGTGTCATGGAAATGCAAAAATGCCTTTGGCTCCATCTATTATTTACTAGCGTGAATATGTTCTAATAGATTCTTAGCATGTTTCTTGTATGGGGACCACCTTAATTTTTCACTTTATGCTTTTATTATTATTTGTTGACATTTATCCGCCGTAATAACACATATTCTGTGAAAATTTCAACCGGTAGCGGCATGAGTTAAAAGCTCTCGGCGACAATTGTGGGGTATCTCTTCTATAGTCTAACGCACGCGTCTATCTCGCACCGACACATGGCGTGCTTACCCCACATTTTTCGCCAAGCGCTCTTAACTCGTGCCGGTACCTACCTATATGCCAAAAGATATAAAAATAGATATATCAAAATATACAGCCCTAAGAGACGGACGGACGGGCAGACAGAGAGACATACGGCGTATGCTTAGTGCAGTTGTTTTCACGAGTCATGAGCACAGATGGGCAGTGGACTAACATTGCACGCAAGTGTATAGTACGGTTCGGGCCTTATGGTCCAATTCCCTGAATGACCAGTCCCTGGATGTCCATTACCCGAATGTCTATTACCTGAACGTCTAATTACCCGGACGTCCATTACAAGAATGTCTATTACCTGAACGTCTAATTACCCGGACGTCCATTACCCGAATGTCTATTACCTGAACGTCTAATTACCCGGACGTCCATTACCCGAATGTCTATTACCTGAACGTCTAATTACCCGGACGTCCATTACCCGAATGTCTATTACCTGAACGTCTAATTACCCGGACGTCCATTACCCGAATGTCTATTACCTGAACGTCTAATTACCCAGACGTCCATTACCAGAAAATAAAATAATAACTTTATTTACGCCCTTGTTTAAAGAACGGTTGGAAGTATAAAGAAAACAATAGTAGATTTAAACGTTTAATGCATGTTACCCATATTAAAAAAAAACATTACAACCATAAAAAAAAAACAAAAAAATTAATGACACCAACAGAAATTATTATTGACTACAAATTAACTAAAAGTATTATTCTTATTCAATATCTAAGGTCTCAAGTACTTTATGTAAGCTTTGTTTGTTCTGTTCTTTGTTTGTTTAAAAAACAAGTTCTTATATATTCCGTTATCGAAATGTATGATTTCTTTTTGCAATACAAAAACTGAAAAAAATTTGGTGATTTTGGTATTTTGGTTTTCAATCGCCGATGCCAGGCTTCCAACGAATTCGTGGTACGATGTCTGTACTCGGTACAGGAGCGTCGACTGAAGCTGACTGGCCAACCAATCGCGTGAAGCGTCGGCGCCGCCGTCGAGGTCACATTCCGTCAAACCGACCAATGAAAAGTGTGCTCATGACTCGTGAAAGCAACTGTAACAGGCTTAATAATGAGAATACCTGTTTGGGCTCTGGCAACCCGAACTGCTGGAAGCAATGTCGTAGTCAAAAGTTTGGCGGTGAAAGGTGCACTGCTCTGGTTTTTTCTGCTGCTGGATAAAGGCCTCTTACTCGTGGTTCTTGATCCTACAGGAAGAAAAGTTTTTTTATCCAATCCGTTGTAGTATGGCCGTGTCAGTGGGGCGAGCAGTTGCTCCGATCAGACAATATCACCCCGGAGAAGGCGCCATACCGGAGAGCTGCTGGCTATATACAGGGTGTTTCAGGGTAGGGTTTCGTAACTGCAGGGTTCGAAAGGGGCCCAAATTTGAAGGCGAAAAGAAAAGCTCTGAACGTTTTCCCAGATTCACCAAAAAGTACTATACATTTTATAGTACTTTTTGGTGAAAATCGTTTACTCGAGATATGGTGATCGAGGTATGTACAGGTGAAAAAGGGGACTGGACCAGGTCATTGCACTCCCTAGACCTAAATAGCACTTTTGCCAAATTTCCCAAAACAAAGAAATAAATAAATAAATAAATAAATAAACAAACAAAAAATTTATAAACTCTACTCCAGTATCTACAGCGTGTTTCAGGATATGCTTGAGAATCTTCAGGAATAGAAAGTATTCATTATTAGAAGAAAAAAATCTTTATACTGAAATCGAAATTCCATAAGTATATTTTTGTTCATACAAACATTTAAAATTGGAATACCTACCTTACAGATGTATTATTAGTATTGATAAAATATATAGGTACAAAAATCTTAGAAAATAAAAAATTATATATTTTGTGTTTTTTCTTACGTCGTTCATCCAATAAGAGTTCCTCACTTCTGCATCTAGTCCGGGAGTTGTTTCTCGTGTAAGTTTCCACGAAGCACGTGATATTGTGTCTATCTGCTGTTGCTCCCTGTCTATATGTGCAGGATAATGTTCCATCTTCCTCCTTGTGTAGATGCTGTCCTTTGCACTCTTGTACTACGCCCTCGGATTCATATTCTGTGTATTTCACACATTAAATGTTTTAAGGCCTTGCCAACCCGTATTCACCCGCACTCCTCTTTCAAGGCGCCGCTTTCGCTGGTTAGAGTAGGATGCAACACAATCAACAATTTGGTTTTTATTTTTTTATTCCTAAACTACGGATCGAAACAAAAAAGCCGGTATCTCCTTCTTATATAGTGCTATCTCCTTCTTATACGTGGTGATAGAGAAAGTTGACGCTATGAACAGATGGGTCGGTTTTGCTGTCTGAGCTGTCCAACAAAGAATAAGGTCGCCAGTACGCAGAAAAATATTGGAATCAGAAGAAAGAACGCACCTATAAAGTTAAGCTCGAGTTTAGTTAAATTAGTACTAATATGTCATGGTGCAAGACGAGATACTATGTAGCGAGTTATGGATTTAAACCAGTTCAACTAAATTCGAACTTAGCTATTTAAACGTGACTTTGGTGCAATTGGGCCTAAATATGATAATAAACTATCGCTTCTCTTATATTCTATCTCTCTCTCTCTCCCTCCCGCCCTCCCCCCTCTCTTCCCTCCCTCACCACATCCCTCCCACCCTTCCCCTCCGTCCTTATATCCCCTTTCCATCCGGGGCACTACTGTTCGACAATAAATTCCTTTCATATTATACTTCCTTTGATACAGCTCAGCCCTATTGCTATTAAGCGTGATGATGCTATTTAGCCTATATAGCGAACCTCCAAGCACTACTCTTTACATTGGTGCAATCCGAATCAAAGTCTGTTCAGTGGTTCCGGAGTTTACCTCATGCGGTAGATACCATCGCTAGATACGTACATACTTGCTAGATACTAAGGACTCAATATATCAATAAAAAAAGCTTAAGTACAAATTTAAAAAAATTCCGACACCTTAAAGAGTAAAACATTATTTCCGTTTAGTTACTTAAAGGCGTCGGGGGACCGCTAAGTAAATAACTCTTCTAGATACATACATTCATACAGACAGACGTTTCCTTTTGAAGTAGAGATTGTAACCTAACCTCTCGAGCGAGTCCAGTAAATAGCATAATTCTTAACCGCAGCGGGCTCTTTGAGCTTGCATTGTGCGGTCAGACGGTCATCTTCCTTCGTGACTACCCAATAGAGTCGACCGACGCTATCTCCATAATCCGCGCAGTTCTTTTCTCCTTCTATAAGCGCCTTAACTCGCTCTGTCGACGTTGCATCTAAAGACCAAAATTGAAAAAATTATTACTTTTTTTTATATTAATTCGTCTCCTCCCGAAACAGGCAAAACTCATTAGAGTATACAGCCATTTGTGTTGTCGCTTTTAACGTCTGTTGCATAAATTCTCGCACCGCGAGAACCACAAAAATATATATTTTTAATCGCAACGACGACGCGACAAACTTCCTCCGTCCGCCAATCGCCATTACCAATCAAAGAGGATATAACCACGAGAATATAACGTTTTACCACAGATTACTAGGTGTTTGACACCTGAAAGCCTTTGCGGCTCCAGCGGCTCCTGCGGCTCCTTTCGGAAACATGGCTCGGGTTGAATCGGCTCGAAACGAAACACTCGGCTCGAAGCGATGCATCTTCTTTATATTAACCCTGGTTTTTTTTTTAAACCACCAAAACATCACTTTGACCGTGTGGGGCCGGTACTTTAAAAGAATAGCCCCACTGCATCTCTCCCCGTGTATGTCGTAAAAGGCGACTAAGGGATATGACTCCCTTCTTATATTACTAGGTGGTAGGGTTTAACCCGCCCGGGTTGGTACCACCGCACTGAATGAAAGGTCGGTCGAAACGGCTATGTAAATAGTTTGTGTTTTCCGTCCAGTTCAGTGTAGCCGGCACGACCGAAGGGAAGCACTGACGTGGCACCAAGTTCACCCGGTGTTATGGGCTGACATCACGGATGTTGTAGGTGATGTAGCCATCCGTGTCAGTTTCAATAAAAAAAAAAATGTGGAATATCTGAACGACGGTCAGCCTCCAACGGTCGAGCGGTCACCCATCCAGCGCCACTGAGCTATCGAGGCTGACTAAGAACGGCTGACTAAAGCACATTAGAAAATGTACATGAGGCGCAAAGGCGGACTTATCCCTTACAAATATTTCTTTCCGTCGAAGTTTGGATGTTTGAGGGTCGGTTAGTAAATACATAGGTACATAACGCACGCTGTATCCCGACAGTCGGAGTAAGCAGAGTAATCGGTGTTGCGATGCAAGATCTCCGCTAAATTACAGTACAACACCGACCACCAAGTCTAGTAAAGTATTCATCATCAGCCTGTATCGGTCCACTGCTGGACATAGGCCTCTCCCAAGGCACGCCACCACACGCGGTCTTCCGCTCTTCTCATCCATCCACTCCCGGCTACCTTTTTTAGGTCATCTGCCTAGCCGGGGGGCGTCCCACGCTACGTTTGCTTGTACGTGGCCTCCATTCGAGCACCCGTCTACCCCATCGGTTGTCGGGTCTACGACAGATGTGCCCAGCCCACTGCCACTTCAGCTTGCTTATTTTCTTAGCAATGTCGACTACCTTAGTTCTTTGACGTATCACGTCGTTACGGATTTTATCGGTCAAAGAAATGCCGAGCATTGCTCTTTCCATAGCTCGCTGAGCGACTTGAAATTTGTGGACCAGGCCCATCGTCAGGGTCCACGTTTCCGCTCCGTACGTCATTACTGGCAGAACGCACTGATTGAAAAGTATTAGGACAAGATAATTAACTAGCTAGCGAATGAACGAAAATCTACATCAGTCGATTATTACCTTAGTTATAGTGAAATGTAAGTAAGTAATCAATTGAATAATCGTAATCGAACCGGATTGTAAAAACAAAATTGGACAAATTCAAGCGTAGTGAACTACGATACGAATGATGATTAAAGAACAAAAAACAAAGCATACAGAATGAAGAACGAAGAACGAAAAACGAAGAACATAGAATGTAGAACGAAGAACATAGAATGTAGAACGAAGAACGAATAATAAAGTTACTTACACAAATCTTAGTATACTTACTCGCTTGACTGCAGCAAAATATAAATCCCAATATTACGAAACAAGGGGCAAGTCTCGACATGTCTGTTATTTAACTGAAAAAGAAATAAATAAAACCGTTTAAACGAAACGTTAAAAACGATAAAAAAAACGAAGCAAATAACTCTGAAACGCTCTCCCTGCCCACATATTTCCCCCCAGGTATAGTCTCGGTTCCTTCAAGAGAGGCATGAATAGGCACCTGTCAGGCCGGCATGGCATTCGCAACCCCCGCGTACGACCGAATGTCCATGGGCGTCGTTAGACACCTTATGGGTGGCACGGCGCCACATGTCGCGCTTTCTATAAAAAAAAACCTTATTAGGATTTATCTGTAAAAGCGTAGCTCAAATCGTAGCCGACTGGATTGCGACCACTGCACTGGATGTAAGATGGTCGCGTAGCAGCCTCGGTTGTGTTCTCCTCTAGTCCAGTAAAGCCAGCAATCCAGGGAAGTCTCCCGTATGGCAGCTACCTTCTCGGAGGTGATATTGGCTGGTCGGAGCATGTGCTTTGGCCCCTCCGATTCAGGCAGCTGATGTTTTTTATGGGGGCTAGTGCCCGGTTTTTCTGACAAGCGATCTGTATTTATACGAAGCATATTTGATATCCATCCATCCATGCACTCCCGGCTACCTTTTTTAGGTCATCTGTCCACCTAGCCGGGGGGCGTCCCACGCTACGTTTGTTGTACGTGGCCTCCATGGATGGATGGATGAGAAGAGCGGAAGACCGCGTGTGGTGGCGTGCCTTGGGAGAGGCCTATGTCCAGCAGTGGACCGATACGGGCTGATGATGATGATATTTGATATTTTGATGTGTTATAGAAATGTGTAGCATTTGACGTTTTGGTCGTATGCACCATCTCACGGTCGCGGCGTGATTGTGAATCTTTCTGTTGGTTAATAAATAACCAACAGAAAGATTCACAATATGCACCGCGAAGCGTTGTAGGTTTCAGGTTGCGGGATAGGTTTTTTTATGGTTTTTTTACGGTTGGCTAAATCGCCCATAACACCTGAAGTAATGAAAGATTTTACCTAATTCATAGGTTTTAGACAGATAATGTTTTTTACCACATTCTTCCCTCCTTAAAGATATTCATCTAGACGTTTGGGTTTGGCGCAAACTCTGCTAGATCGTCGCAAAGGTTGGCCAGAACTGTCATTAGTGGGTTGACTGCAGGTAGGAGGCTCTTTAAAGCTTGTTGAAGGTTGGCCATCTCGTTCTGAATTTGTAACTGATATATCCGGTCTGCTGCAGGTTCGCTCTAGTTCAGGTTGTTCGTCATCAGTCCTAGCATTTGGGGTTTCATATGCTGGTTCCACAAAATCTAAGTCTGTTGGCTCTCCTCGTGTAGCCGGTGCCAGGTGCCTGTTGTTCATGGTTAGTTCTCGTCCATTACTCAATCGAACTAATGAATATAATGGATTTGAATGTAGCAGTTCAGCTTCTTCAACAATAGGATCATATTTCGATTGTCTTACATGCCTCTTTACAAGGATTGGGTCTGGTTGCAGCCAAGACGGTACCGATTGTCCATTTGCTGATCTCCGCGGATGTAAAAACATCCTATCATGAGGAGTTTCATTGGTGGCTGTGCAAAGCAATGATCTGATCGAGTGCAAAGCTTGAGTTAGTACTTGTTCCCAGTATTTTAATTCTAGATTTTTGGTCTTCAGATCCAGTTGTATTGCTTTAAATATTATTCCATTGTAGCGCTCGGTCTGTCCATTGCCTTGTGGATTATACGGTGTAGTACAGCTTGTAGCTACACCTCTTTCTGAAAGAAATTGCTTCACTTCGGCTGACAAAAAATTTGTTCCTCGATCAGAATGTGTGTAGCTCGGCAGGCCAAAGATAGCAAATACTTCAGTTAAACGTTTTATCACGGTTTGTGCTGTGACATCGGAACATGGGAAAGCGAATGGAAATCTTGAATATTCATCTATCATTGTCAAAAGATAGGTATTGTTCGTATTAGACGGCAGAGGTCCTTTAAAGTCGATTGAGATTCTTTCAAAGGCTGATGTTGCTTTGATGAGAGTACCTGATGTTTTCCCGAATACAGGTTTCAGTAAGTTGTAAGCATGCACTGAGAGTACGGTAAGTTCTTTGATCGAACCCAGTGAGCAAGGCGTGTAACCCCAGGGTGGCAGAGTGTTTCGTGAAGACTTATTAGTTCCTTGATTTTGTGAGGTACTACATCAGACACAGCTGCAACTCGAGACAGCGTGTCGGCAACGGTATTTTGTGAGCCAGGTCGGTAAATGATATCGAATTTGAAGCATGATAATTCTAGGCGCCATCTCAATATCTTCTCGTTTTTTTATTTTGGAAGTATGATTTTGATCAAACATAAAACTAACAGAACGCTGATCTGTGATGAGTTTAAATTGTTTTCCCATGAAAAAATGTCGCCACTTGCGCAGGGACTCCACAATGGCGTATGCCTCCTTTTCAATGGCTGAATGACTTAGTTCGATTGTGATAATGTTCTAGTGAAAAATGCCCCCGGTCTGCCATTTTGTGACAGGGTGGCTGCTATGACGTGCTCAGAGGCATCGGTTTCCACGGTGAATGGGGCCTTTGGATCTATGGCATTGACAGCCGATGTTGCAATATTTTGTTTTAGTATTTTGAAGGCATTCATGGCTTCATTACCGAGCGGAAATTGTCGACAAGCGGTCTTACTTTCTCGGAATATTTTGGAATATACTTTGCATAATGGGCAAACATGCCCATAATCCTTTTTAAGGAGCTTGAATCATTGGGTGCCAGTAGTTCCATTAGATGGCGCAGACGTTCCGGGTCAGGCTTTATAACACCATTGCAGATGTGGTAGCCAAGTAGATGTATTTCGGTCAAAGAAAATTCGCTTTTGTCCTTGTTAATAGTAAGATTATATTTATGAATGGTATTTATGAAAGCTTCGAGATTTTTGTCGTGATCCAATTGATCTGATCCAGAGATTGTAATGTCATCTAAATAAGCGTTCACCCCATTTAGTTTTTCTTATCTATGATGTGGTTGATTGCTCTCTGGATGCAGGCCACTCCATTAGTGACACCAAAAGGAATTCAATTGAACTGGTATAAATTCCCAAATGCCTCAAATGCTGTGTATGGTTTATCGTCATCAGCTATTGGTATCTGATGATAGGCGCTCTTTAAATCTATTTTACTGAAAATCTTATGTCGTGTCACTTCAGCAACATCTTCCAATGGAGGTAATGGATAGGCATCCAGGAGAGTGAACCTGTTGATGGTTTGGGAGTAGTCGATGCACATGCGCTTTTTATGATTTTCGTTTTTAGATACAAGAACTTGAGCTCTCCTTCTTCAAAAAAAACTTTCTTCGATTATTCCATCTTGTATGAGTTTGTTTACCTCTCCTTTGATTAACTGAAGGTCTTCGGCTGTATGTTTACGCTTTTTAGTGATGGTTGGCTTACAATTTGGTGTCAGGTGCCTGATTAATTTTTGCGGTTCTATGTTGGCTGCTGGCAAAGCGCACAAATAAAGTCTTGGTCGCGGTCCGCCGAAGTCGAGTGTGACTTGTGAATGCTGTCCCATTATATCTCGTCCAATGATGACATCAGTACATAAGCCTTATAATACGCGCAGTTCAGCTTGATAGTCATTGTCCTTTAGTTGTATGCTGACTTTGCAGGTTCCGAGCACCTTAGATTTCAAGTATGAAGCTGCCAGTCTGACTTTCTTGTCTAGTGGATTAGTTTGAACACGTAGTCCGAGTCAGTGCTTTCCTTCATTTTCATGTCGTCTACACTGAACTGAACGGAAAACATGAACCATCGATCGAAGTTTCATTCAGTGCGGTGGTAACAATCCGGGCGGGATAAACCCTACCACCATGTAAGGTAAGAAGGGAAGGGGCCTACAGTTTTACGTGGAATCCGAACCACGGTCAGGGATAGGTGTCGCTATCACTACAACATATTCTGCGAAAATTTTACCCGGCTACGAGTAACTATCACGGTTCAAAAGATACAGCCATCGGTCGGATGAACGGACAAGCAGACTAGACGGCGCAGGCTTAGTAATACCACAGAAGAGAGATATAGGGCTAACGCCCAGAAGCGACACGAGCCTGTACGTGTGAGTTTAGTTGATCTATAGATACGCACGGAGATGCGTATGTAGCTTGAGCCCGCTTTGAACGATAGGGTTGGTAAACGCAGAGTACGGGTGGAATGAGCGAGCGAGAGAGTTCGGTTCGAGAAAGAGAAAGATGAACAGAGGGCGAACGCTGCGACACCGCATCGCTTGCTAAACGAAAGAACAATAAATGCTAGCTCGCAGCAGGCAGCAGCCTGTGCGACGAGTCACCTCCCGTGAGTTCGTCCGACCGCTCCCGCCGACCCGCACCCACCCCGGAACACACACACACATGCGCACGCGCGGTTGCTTACACAATACATTCAACCGTGTCGCCGGCCTGGTAATAGGCATCCCTTATGGATACGGAACCCTAAATAAAAAACGGTTGTGCATAGACTGGACACGTTACATTTGCGTTACATAGTTAGGATTGCAAACTTCATACCTTGAGTTATGTTTTACAAAATCCAATTTCTCATTGTTTTTATTATGTTAGACATTCGCCACGCTAAATGCTTTCTAAATATACATATATACATAGTGGTATAAAATGTACAAACATAAACATGTTTAGAAATAAAGAAAAATTATAATTTGATATTAGAAAATATAACAGAACATTGACAGATATATTTTTTAATTTTGTATTTGTTTTTTTTTTTGCAATTGTCTTTTTAAAATACATTTTGGCCAGTGTCAGAGAAAAGTATTTAACAAAGAAAATAATGCCATTGTATAATACAGAGATTATACAGCTCGCAGCGTGTTTGAGTTTCATTCAACCCACAGATTACCAATATATACAACCTTTCGCTGTGGAGACTTAGGGACCATGGTCGTCTGAAACCAAAGTTTTCACGGAGAAGCTGGGAAAGCTTCTCGCGGAGAGGACTGGCGACCGTCGTTCCAAAGCCTTCCTTAAACGGCGGATTGGTACTGAAATTCAGAGGGTTATCGCGGCGAGCGTGCTGGGTACACTTGACGTCGGCAGAGACGGGGCTTTGGCGGACTTTTCAGAAATTTATGTTTTGTCAAAGAGGTATTATACTAGAGTTATCGCTCCGAAGAAATATACAGAGAAGCGGTGTCCCAGCGGCTGAGGTATGGGGTAAGGTAGCGGGGAGGCGGAGCGCAGAGTCGAGCGGAAGAGGGGAGCGCGCGCGGGGCGGGAAGCGTGTGGGAGACGGTCTGGCGGCCGGTGTGAGGGGCTCGCGCGGGGCGGGAAGCGTGCGGGAGAGAGGCAAGGGATCGGGAGAACGATCGCACTCGTGCGTCGGTGTGCATATTGTCTTTTCATTCTAACACTTCATCTCCAGATTCGCCGTCGCACCTTCGACTAGCTAACATATCATTAACGTCTGCCTGAGCGCACCGACGAAGATGTGTAAATATATTAGTTTAAAGTAGGCGAAGCGCGATCGCAGCAGGCAGGCGACGACTGCGCGCTGCGGCCTCTCGCGCTCGACTAAGAGACTTGAGAACCGTGAACCGCAACTCGTTGGAACATGTTAGTTGGCCGAGTGATTTGTCTAGTACGCTAGTACATAATACATCTTTGTGTTTTGTAGGTTTTCTAAATTTATTTATTTTTGGCAATCACACACACAGATAGCGTATTCAAGTCCCGTCTTTAGAGTTATATAGAAGTTGCATGACCAAAACACTTTAGTCATTAAAACCAACCAAATTGTAGAGGTTAAAAATATATTAATTTTAGATTAGTTTTAGTTTTAGTGTATTAGTTATTTAGTTTTTATTGAAACATACCATAGATAAAACTCTTTGATCTCAGAGGGCCTAGTCCGAGTTAACGTGACAGCTACGTAAACGTCAAATACCGATCGAATTGAGTTTTTATGTATGGGAGCACAATACGCTCACCGCGGCGCCACTAGAGAGCTCCATACATAAAAACTTAATTCGATCGGTATTTGACGTTTACGTAGCTGTCACGTAAACTCGGACTAGGCCCTCAGGTGACCAAAAAGTTAAACATGAGATATTTTAGATATTAGAAGTACAACAGAAAAGGCTGTATACTTTAAATAGTTTTGCCTGTTCCGAAAGGGGATGAATAAAATATAAAAAAATTTTTTTATAAAAAAACTAAAGATATTAGGTACCTATCAAAGAGGATATACAGGGTGTCCAGGGTCTGTTCAGCAATATCGAAATGAGCTATTGTATATCATCTAATAAACACATTAAAAAAAAGAAAAATGGTCCTATCCATACTAGTTTTCGAGATATGAATTTTCAAAGTTTTCAATTTAGTCAATCTATGCGCGCTCTAAGTGACCAGACCGCGGCGGTGCGGAGGAGGCGGGGCGGCGCGGCGGGCGCGCCGGCCGGGTCGAATGTTCGCTATAGCACCGCACCGCACCGCGCTGTTGCGCCCCCGCGCCGCCCCGTGTCGGCATCGCACGCTGCTATCAAAGCAGGCATCGCACGATGCCGCCCGGTGGCGGCATCGTGCGCTGCCATCAAAGGACGCCGCGCGGGCGCGGCGGGCGGCGCGGGCGCGGAGGGCGGCGCGCCGCGCTGCCTGTATGCGACCGACCTGCATTGCGCTTCAGTCCAGCCGGTCACGCGGCGCGGAAGATCAATGTGTGTCAGTCGGTCAGTATGTCAAGGGCGGCCGACCGTGTTGACGTATTTTTGGTAATTCGATTCGTAAATTGAATTAGTGAAAGTTTCGCGCTCGTGTTTAACATACGTACTTGTTAAAAGTTCCATTCACGAATAACGAATATGTGGATATGTTGCTCGCGTATGGAGCAGCAAACGGAAATGGGCTTCAAACGCATTTATCGTGAAAGATTTCCAAACAGGCGTCAGACTGCCGGTGCTGGCTGAAGTGATTGTGCGTGCATTGTACTGTTTACGGGAACATGGCAATCTAGACCCGCTACTGCATCGCCCGGGTCTCGTCATAATGCATCGAGCTGCAAGGAGATCACGTAGAAAACCTTCACATCATTTGAGGTATGTAGATAATCATTTACTTTTTACTGGCTACATCGTAGACAGAAAAAATAGTTCTGGACTCCGCACTTCATACTTCAATTATTACTAAAACGAGACACCGTGGTTATGGTAGTGTGCGTATCGCGTAATACAGGACCGACCATCTCAAGAGATCGCAGTGATATTGTGTCATCCTTTTTCCACGCGCAGTAATCCCGTATCGCTTGCCTGCACGCTCCACGCAAACATTTACGTGTTCCAAAACAAGCGAATGTCGCACGTAGTCGATCGATAAATTGCCGCTTGCTTCAACGGCTCAAAATTATGGAGGTGGCTTTTTACTTCTTATTATTAAATTATTTATTAAAAACATTTATTGCAATTTTTTTCGTTTATTTTTTTTATGGAAACTGACACGGTTGGCTACATCACCTACAACGTCCGTGATGTCAGCCCATAACACCGGGTGAACTAGGTGCCATGTCAGTGCTTCCCCCTTTGATCGTGCCGGCTACACTGAACTGGTCGGAAAACACAAACTATTTACATAGCCGTTTCAACCGACGTTTCATTCAGTGCGGTGGTATCAACCCGGGCGGGTTAAACCCTACCACCAAGTAAGATTAGGAGGGAAGGGACCTACAGTTTTACGATTTACATTTATTTGTGAAAGAAAACCTATGGACGATGAGTGAATTATTTTATAAAAAATTCAAACGCATTTGTCAATTTAGGTCGACTTTAGACGTGTCTTATATTATATCACTTGCAACTAAAATCACCTAAAATTTGACAGATGTGCTTAAATTAAGATTATTAAATCATTCGTTCATCTCCTGTCTTTCTTTCTCAAAATGACAATAATGACAGGAATATCTAAATTTTAGCTTTAATAGTGTGAAGTGTCTACTAGAAATAAAGCCAATATGTTACTAACATTAAAAACACAGACCAAGTTGACCAACCCACAAACCGAGGGTTCCGCACAAATACGACGGAGGCGTGGCTTTGAAGTGGGGAAGTTTGCTAGCAAATTGCTAGTAAGCTTATTGTGTAGACTGAAGTTAAAAAATAAATTTTAGTGAAATAATGTTTTGCCGGACGCGTAGTTTATTTAGTTTACTTAAAAGAAGAAACAGGTTTCCATACAACTTTTAATTTTTAATCTTTCATGCAAAATTAAAACTTTACTTTTTTTAACTACAAAAACATTGATTTTGAATAGACATGTATGCAAAAACGACACGGGCTGCCTCGACATGGTCCCTATTAGGTTACGGTTAATTTATAGAAGATGCGGAGCGTAGTGACGCATCTTCTATAAATTAACCTTGATAATTTTTTTTGAACCACCAAACTGGTTATAAAAAGAAAAACATTTCTCACCTCCACTCATCACCTTTTTGATACATAAATATATTACAAACAAACTTAATTTTGCAGTCAACCTAAATAATAATTTCTCACTAACTATTTAAACGAGACCAGTTTTAATATTTTCGTATTCCTCCCTTTGATGTTAACTTTTTTGAACCACTTTGTCATATACGTTTCATAAAGCAAATAAATATGTTATTCAAAATCTGTAAGAATCAAACATGAACCAACCAAGAAAGAAACACGTAAATTTCTTGTGCACCTAAGTCCTTTTGCACAAATCGCAGATCAGGTCATGCGTGGAGTACTGCTTGCACCTGTGGGATGGCTCTGCCAAATATCAGCTTTTAAAAGGGAAATTTGTTTGAAAAGAGGAATTTGTTAAAAAGGATTGCATCCCCACACGCTGGACTTACCGTGGATGCGTACCAACCTCTTCTGCAGATTTTTCCTCTATAGAACCGGTAAACTCTGGGACGTTCTCCTGTCTATATATTTCCTCTCAAGTACAGTCTCGAGTCCTTCAAGAAGGGCGTGAACAGGCACCTGTCGGGCCGGCATGGCATTCGCAACCCCCGCATACGACCAAATGTCCATGGGCGTCCTTAGACATCTCCCTTAGGGTGCCTCGGCGCCACAGGTCGCGCTTTCAATAAAAAAAAACACAAAGAAAATACAAGCAAAAATCTGTAAATAAAAATCATGTAAGGGTTCTGGTATTTTGTTGATTTTATTGTAGCTTTTCAAATTGCCATCTAATATAGTAAAATATATATATTATAAAATAATTCTTTTGGGAATCCAGTGTTACCGTTTTCAAATTTGGTGACGTAAAAAAATATAATTTTAAAGAAGCCATCTCCACTTAATCCAAACACATTAAATGTATGAAGTGAAAATTTTTACTTTTTCTTATATAACATTGTATTTGAAGGGATTTTCACTCTTGAAATATAATGCCAGATGCTCTCGTATACTATGCAGAGGCCTGAAGCCGGCATTTGTGTAATATTGAAGACGCTGAAGCAAGTGCTCTCGCGCTGGCGGTCGATGGCAGAATGAGCGGGCGATGCACGTATTATTTGAATTGCACGTATTTTTGGTGGGGCACGAATCGCCCTGACATGCGGAATCTTAATATTTTTTATGATCGAAGGGCTACATACATACATACACCTACATGCCTTATTGCAGTGTAGTAGGTAGGTATGCTACGTCTTATATCGAAATCTATGATTCTCGCTCGTCAGCGCCGCGCGCGCCCCGCGCCCGCGCATCTCACGCCTCGCGATCGCGAACCGCGCGCCTCGCGCCGCGTCCCTCGCATAGCCCTACGCGGCCGTGCACAAGCATAGAGCGCGATCACACTATCGTATGCATTTACTTTGTTAGAAAATGGCAAAATTGGAAATAATTGAGATTTAAAAAAAATTCTTTCATCACTGCACTTTACACACGATACATATCACGATCCTTCGATATTCCACATCACACTTTGGACACCCTGTATTATTCGGTTCAAATGCTGTTAGGATAATACCTTTTGGAATGGAGCGGCATATGACGTCACGCCTCACGCCTCGCCTGTCAGTACAGTTAGCAACGCCAAAGAGAATATAACAACGCTGTCGGGAAAGCGCTAGCACGATGTGCGCTAGGCATGGCTTAGGTAACTCCGTTATGAGATTGGATATATACGGCATATCATTCCAAGCATAGATATTTATACGAAAAGCAACAGTAACTTGTAGTTGCTATGTGTAAAACACAACGCCTTAAACTAAACTGCTGGCTGAGTCGATCGAGTGCCGACGCCGAACCGAAAAAAATTCACAGATCTCGTGCATTACACGACCTTCGAGGTGCATTGAAAATGAACTCAACAAAAAAAAAAGTATTACAATTATAATATTTTTAATTATTTTTCAAAAACACAAGCAGCTTAAAAAAATGTAAACTAAAATTTAGACAGAAAAAGAGATAAGCTTGACATTATGTCTAATCAAATATAAAAATATTATGCAGGGTGTTTGATGACTATAGGTCATATAGCAAACCAGGTACTCCTGAGCCTATTTGGAGCAAAAAAGTTAGACGACATGTTGCTCTACGGTGAACTTTTTTTTTGTTTTTCCATACAAAACTAAATAAAATTATTTAGTTTTGTATGGAAAAAAAAAGTTCACCGTAGAGCAAAATGTCATGTCAATTTTTTGCTCCAAATAGGCTCAGGAGTACCTGGTTTGCTATATGACCTATGGTCATAAAACACCCTGTATAGGTTAGGTTAGAAGATGCGTCGCGTAGTATATTCCTATGGCTTCCTTCCGGCTCTATCATCAGGAGCCTGGAAATCATATATGACTAGAGTACTTGCGAAGACAAATCCAACGAGCCCAAACATGGTGGATTTATCATGTGTAGTTTAGGAGTTCCTATGGCTTCCTTCCGGCTCCATACATTAATAACTTGCCCATACAATTTCTTCGATCCCTCGAAAAATCTCACATGTCTAATCGCCATAAACGGCAAACGAGGTGATATTAATCGCTAGCTTATGGGGCATAGTGTGCAGGTAGATTTGCCTCTTCCGGGTAGACGAATCCATTCACAGTAGATAAAAGCAGTGTATGTTTCTGTCTCAGATCATTCATACACGTGCCGCAAACCTTGAATCCACTTATAGTCGGATCATATCCGATATTCACCAAATGACTCCACGCCGCCGGCGCACAGTGGTTCGAAAATCGAACGTAGAAGACTTAGGGTTTAAAAAAAAATTTCTTCTTGTTTTCGATATTTTTATTATGTTAACGTGTTGTCCATATTATTACAGATATTTTTTCATCATACACGTTTTTTTCTTAGCCTAACAGTTTAGGAGATATACCACTTTTATGGTTTTCAATGTATGAAAATAATTTAAAAAAATTAATTTCTCAAAAACCTTAAAATATATTACATAATTCTTTTCATGATACGATTAAGTAACTATTCGACTATTTTCATGCAAACGCTGTACCCTCGCAAATGCTCGCAGCTCTGCACAGTGGACAATTTATGTGAATTTTGTTTTTAAAATTAACTCATTCAAATTGTGTCACCCTACAACTCTACTTAAGAAATACTTCAAAAACAGGATTACAGGATGAATTCTGCGCAAAGATTTAAATGCTACCTGTTAATACTTGTTAGTAAATTAGGGTTATAAAAAGTTTAAAACTGGCTCATCAATTTTGTAAATTGTAGGGTATGCATACATTGGAGTTCAAAAAAAGCTAGTATACTATTAATCATTGTAGAATAATACACATTTCGTTCATACATACCACTGTCATATCTACAACATAGAATGAAATAAATTGCGTTTTGTTAATTTTTTTTTCATAGAATATTTATTTCTATAATAATAACATTTAATATATGCCGCTGATTAATGCATACCATGAGTATACCACCCGAGTCAAATAATTCATCTTGAAAAAGAAAGATAAGCATATACTTACGCCAGAAAAATATCTCGGAACCATGCTATCTACAAAACTGACCAAATGGCAATATAACGCCATGAGAGCGATAACACAGAAGGAAGGAGTGACTCTTTTTCCTTCATACTATAAAATTAAAAAATCCAAAGAAGAGTGTTACCCAGCAAAAGAGGACGTCACAATCACTGAGACAGATGTACAAATAAAATTACAATCTTTATTAGATTTGACAACGAAAAGGCTATTCATGCTTATATCGGATTACGATAACGAGAATGTGGAGTACAAATTAGAAAGCAAGTGGGGAGTAGACGGAGCTTCAAACCAAAGCACCTATAAACAAATTCTACCCGAGGATAGCGACGATTCGTCTGTCTATATGGCAAGTCTGGTACCCATAAAGCTTACTTGTGGCGAGAAAACAATGTGGAAAAATTAAAGACCTAACTCGACTGAATTTTGTAGACCGATGTTTTTTAAATTTAATAAAGTGACAGCATTAAATGTTACCAGCGAGGTCAGTGCGATACAAACCGAAATTCAGAACTTGGTATCGACTCAAATAAATAACAAACATGTAAAACACGTGCTTTATTTGACGATGATTGACGGCAAAACATCTTCGATTCTCAGTGACACGTCAACTCAGCGCTGTGATATTTGTAAATTGACACCGAAGGAGACAACCAACTTGAAATTCCTGAAATCAGTGGATTCGATCGAAGGTGACAAGGAGATGCTATAAATACGGGTTCTCCACCCTCCATGCGTGAATACGCTACTATCTACCATTCGACCTAAACTAGAGAAGAACACAAGACACCACTAGTAGATATTCGTAAATTATTAGTTTTATCAAATGACGACAAAGAAAACATCGTATTCATAGATGTCGAAAATGTTTTACCGCTGTAATTTACATAATATTTAAGTTTGTAACATTTTTCTGACTAGTGGACTAGCCCTACTGGGGAAACCACTTAAAAAAAATGCGCCTGGTACCGAACCTCAAGGGTGGTGTGGAATAAAGTACTAAGTAATAAAACCTTTATTGACACATTGTTATTATTATAGAAATAAATTCAGTCGAGTTAGGTCTGTTATTTTTCCACATTGTTTTCTCGCCACAAGTAAGCTTTATGGGTACCAGACTTGCCATATAGACAGACGAATCGTTGCTATCCTCGGGTAGAATTTGTTTATAGGTGCTTTGGTTTGAAGCTCCGTCTACTCCCCACTTGCTTTCTATTTGTACTCCACATTCTCGTTATCGTAATCCGATATAAGCATGAATAGCCTTTTCGTTGTCAAATCTAATAAAGATTGTAATTTTATTTGTACATCTGTCTCAGTGATTGTGACGTCTTCTTTTGCTGGGTAACACTCTTCTTTGGATTTTTTAATTTTATAGTATGAAGGAAATAGAGTTTTTTTTATGGAAACTGACACGGTTGGCTACATCATCTACAACCTCCGTGATTTCAGCCCATAACAACGGGTGAACTACGTGCCTCCCCCTTTGATCGTGCCGGCTACACTGAACTGGTCGGAAAACACAAACTATTTACATAGCCGTTTCAACCGACGTTTCATTCAGTGCGGTGGTATCAACCCGGGCGGGTTAAACCCTACCATCAAGTAAGATTAGGAGGGAAGGGACCTACAGTTTTACGAGGAATCCGAACCTCGGTCAGCCTCCAACGGTCAGCGGTCACCCATCCAAGTACTGACCGCACCCAGCGTTGCTTAACATTCAATAGTTGTTGTTGCACACAAAACAAGTTGACTGTCTGCACCACTGAGCTATCGAGGTTGACAAAGTCACTCCTTCCTTCTGTGTTATCGCTCTCATGGCGTTATATTGCCATTTGGTCAGTTTTGTAGATAGCATGGTTCCGAGAGATTTTTCTGGCGTAAGTATATGCTTATCTTTCTTTTTCAAGGTGAATTATTTGACTCGGGTGGTATAATCATGGTATGCATTAATCAGCGGCATATATTAAATGTTATTATTATAGAAATAAATATTCTATGAAAAAAAAATTACAAAACGCAATTTATTTTATTCTATGTTGTAGATATGACAGTGGTATGTATGAACGAAATGTGTATTATTCTACACTGATTAATAGTATACTAGCTTTTTTTGAACTCCAATGTATGCATACCCTACAATTTACAAAATTGATGAGCCAGTTTTAAACTTTTTATAACCCTAATTTACTAACAAGTGTTAACAGGTAGCATTTAAATCTTTGCGCAGAATTCATCCTGTAATCCTGTTTTTGAAGTATTTCTTAAGTAGAGTTGTAGGGTGACACAATTTGAATGAGTTAATTTTAAAAACAAAATTCACATAAATTGTCCACTGTGCAGAGTTGCGAGCATTTGCGAGGGTACAGCGTTTGCATGAAAATAGTCGAATAGTTACTTAATCGTATCATGAAAAGAATTATGTAATATATTTTAAGGTTTTTGAGAAATTAATTTTTTAAAATTATTTTCATACATTGAAAACCATAAAAGTGGTATATCTCCTAAACTGTTAGGCTAAGAAAAAAACCTGTATGATTAAAAAATATTTGTAATAATATGGACAACACGTTAACATAATAAAAATATCGAAAACAAGAAGTACATTTTTTTTAAACCCTAAGTCTTCTACGTTCGATTTTCGAACCACTGTGCGGCGGCGTACTTATCTTCCTTCACACAGCGCAACTTATTATTCCACCATATTCTATCACACACATGACAATATGAATTTAGCGTACTTACTGGAATAAAAATTATTATGCATATATTTTTTGAAATTCTTCAAGCGATTCTTACGCAACGAACGTATCCGAGAAGCTTGCCTCCGATAATAAATAATATTTTATTATACTTTTATAATATTTACTTTCATTATCAATCATCATAATATTCCAAAACATTATATTTATATGTAAAAATCATAAACTTTAATGCTACTACTCAGATTAGTCTACATACCTCCTGCGGTATTCAAAATTCCGCCGCTTAGAGGATAAGCAACAGCCTAGACCGTGAGAGATAGCGAGGTCCCGTTTTTTGCAAATTGTAGCCCAACTCAATACCCCGAGTGCTTTTTTCATTTTTTCGATATCGTTTTTCGTTTTCGAGAAATCACCGATTCAATGAGAGAAGACACCAAAAAAGTCATTTTTCGACATTTTTTTATTTTTTGAAAAAAGTTTTTGACTTTTCCAAACAAAATTGTAGCCCTCGCCGAGACGCATCTTTTGGCACCCCAATCATCCACGTAGCTGTAAAATTCACGACACCAGGGCGATGTCGCACTTTGTCCTTGAAATGGGTGCCCTACCAACGCTATCGAAAAAACATTTTCAATGTTAAAATGATATTTATTTTAAATATTGGTTTTATCCGTGCAGCGCTTCAGCGAATGCATAAAAATGCGCTTTTAGTGATAGCGTTATGCTGGCATGTTCGGATATTCTCGGGCGGGTTTCGGATATTGTCGTGCCACGACTCCTTATATGTTGAGGGAATCAGGCTCCGATCTCCGCTCTCCGCTCCGACACAAAATATATAGGCACATGCACATCTGTGATGTGATGTAGATGTAGGTTGCACCGCCTCAACATTAGGTTATGTATGTCGCTACGCGACGCATCTTCTATAAATTAACCCTGGTTATTTTTTTTTTAAACCACCAAAACATCGTGGATATTTTGGTGGAGAGCCGAGATCGGAGCCTAATTCCCTCAACATTTAAGGAGTCGTGTCGTGCCAGAGGTGTCTGTCGTGTCGGTTTGCGGCACGAAGTCGCGCACGACAGTTTCGGGTACAGCCCGAACACGGTGCGTGCAAGCCGAAATGTTCCGAGCACGATCGTGTTTCCGTGCTAGCTAGGCCAGCCCGACGCCCGGTCGACACGATAAGCACGAACCGTGTTGACGGCATGCTGATGTGATTAGATTATGCGCACCTACAAGAATTTAGGATTTCTTTATTTATTTCTTACTTATACAATGTCAGCCCAATGCAAAATTTTTCCTATAATTAGGAATAAGATGTCAAAGAAACAAAAGAAACTCTTTTGTTTTGGGATTAGTCTGGCTACACTAGACTGCAGCCCTGCCTGTCTTGTCAGCTTAAATTACGAAGTTGTACACGACAATTTCGGACACAGCCTGAACACGGTTCGTTCTGTCTGAAATATTCCGACTACGATCGTGTTTCCTGGCTAGCTAGGCCAGCCTGAAGCTTGGGCAACACGATCGGCACGATCGCTGATGTGGTTATAGGTACCTACATACATTTCTCACACAAACATAATTTTTTCGTGTCTGTATGGGGCCGGTAGGTACTTTAAAAGAATAGCTCCACTGCATCTCTCCCCGTGCATGTCGTAAAAGGCGACTAAGGGATAAGGACAAGATGCCGTGCTAAAGGGCGACAGGCTAGCCCCCTCTCACCTTGGCACGGTCCTTCTACCGAGTCATGCAGCGGGTGGGTTTTCGTGCCTCACTTGCTGCTTGATAGTTATCTTGTCGTCGGAATACTTTACTAATCCGACAGTGTGAAGTGAAAACATTAAAAAAAAAATACTTTTGTTTCGTACCTGGATGGACAAGTATATATATTTATATATTTATTTATTGGTGTATTATATTTTAGATATTTATTTAGTGATTTATATGTAGGTATATATTTATATTGCTTTTATTTAACTAGGATGTATTTATATGTATTATTATTTATTAATAAGTATTCTTATTATTATTTTATATTCAATTCTCACGCTCAATTCTTTTGCTACTACCTACTTACATTCCACTATATTAATCGACTCTCAAACATCCAAAGGTTGACTGTAAGAAATCTCTTTTAGGGATAAGTCCGCCTTTGCACCTCATGTAATTGTTGTTTTTACTTATTATTGATGTATGTTTCTAGGAGCAATAAAGAATTTCTGTAGATTTTATTCTATTCTGTGTCACTTCACTCGCTCTTTGTCGCTCGCTGGCCTAGCCGCGCGGCGCGAGGCGGCATGTGACGCGTCAATACGTTTGATCTGCCGCCGCGTGCCGCCGACCAATGGCTATCGGCGGGACGCGCTCCGTCACAACGTTTTAGTACGAGAGCGCACCGTAAAAAACCAACGTCATCGAGTACCAAGATGGGACTAGTTTGTGGTGGTCTAGAATAGGATAGGTATCTAAAATATACAGGGTTGCCTGAGCAAATCCTGGCACGTTTTGTGTAAAAGGTAATTAAACATGTCATTTTTTTGGTGCAATTTACGTCATCGAGTACCAACTGGAGATCTGGCACATTCGATAAAGGTCATCAAGAAGAGCACAAAAATACTAGGTTGCCTCGTCCTACCTTGGCAGTTTTTGGAGTCGGGCAAATTTAAGAGTGGTGAAAAATGGTCAAATTTACGTCATCGAGTACCAAGATGACAGTCACACCATTCGATAGTTCTGATAACCTAATTCATAAAAAACCTTGGTTGCCTGCCCTCACCTTGGAGCATTTCCTAGTCGGCCAAGTTGAATATCGGATAGCCGCCTTGTTACTAAGTTCTAAAATCGTTCATGTGTAATCATAGGACCGTTTAAAGATATATTTATCATAAAACTGTGAACACTTTATTTATCCAGCAATACCAGTGGTAGTCAAACCGCGGCCCGCGGGCCGCATGCGGTCCGCGGGTGGTATTTGTACGCATTGTCACAAACAGCGCAGATAATAATATATATTTTAGCTTTTACTCAGTATGAAAATATTATCTGCGCTGTGAGTGTGTGTGCGCGCTTGACGACAAAAACTGATGCGTGAATATTCAGAGCAAGTGAGCGGGTGGCGGGACTGGCGGGAGAAGAGTTTCGGTAAATTTTCCAAATGTTGCTGCTCTGCGATTCGACGTATCTATTGCCGATAGTATCTATCAAAATATGGTTATACTTGAAGAAATATTTAAAGAATACGTAACCAGTCTTTTTTGCCCGGTAACCCCGTGAGGCCTGCCGTCACTTTGTCCGCCCTATATAAAATAGCACAGTCGCCGTGGTCGGCTGGTTGGTGAGTAGGAGCCATGGGTAGGAGCGGTCACTTTGTCCGCCATAAGTTAGGGCGGCCGCAGTGACTGACTACTGGCTAAGGGCGAGCGGCATCGAAGCCGCTGCAGCTGCGAGTGGTGAAGAGAACTGCCAATGAGAAGCGAATGTCAGTCAAACCGCCTGCTTGCTCGACATCGACCCTGGCGCCCGCCGGGACGATGGTGCTAGAAGGAGTTCCGCCAGTTCGATTACCACAGCGAAGAAGAAAGAAACCCACTGGCAAGAAACTTCGCTGGGTCGTACCCTGGTCTTCGACGGTAGGACGGCGAGGTGGTTCCGGACCTGCGAAGTTAAACGGATATGTTAGTATAGTATCGACAGAGAGCGCCGTGTTGATGGATCCCACAGTCGGTAGTCGCAAGCGCTAGCGATCAGCGGGCTGTCGTGTCAGTACGCGCCTTGAAGAAGCCCGTGGACAGCGTCTGGATATACTCCTCCAGCGGTGCTATCCCTGTACGTACGGAGTACGGTGCGGTCTCTGTATAGGTTGGCGTTTCTGTGGACCAGGGCGCACATGTGGTGATGCACAAGAATTTGTGTTGCCTGACCCTCGTCTTGTTGATGAGTCCTTTGGCCGAAGGGCCGCTGTGTTAAGCCTTGGTAGTGTTCTCTGGAGCTGAATGGAGTTCACCAAATTAGGAATCTAGCAATCTACTATGCCAGTGGCGGTTCACACTCAAGTAGAGCTCAGCAAGTCCGACATTGATTGCGACGATGTCTGTAGGCTTTGCCACCGTCCTAGACCTCGCACAGCTGAGAAATGTCAGGCGAAAGGCAATCATCCTGCGCCTAAACTGGATCTATTTTCACCTTCAATATGTTGTAGACAGATTCTCCACCATGTCGCCCGGTTCGGTACCACAGGTCGCAGGCGAAAAACTCCTGATGTCACTTCCTGCACTTGGAGGTCAGCCTAGCTGGTAACTTAGCCATTGCACACGGATTGACGCAGTTGGTGTCCGGAACTACTAGCATATCGGATAACCCTGCCCATCGACCTAGTTTATTGGACCTTGTCCTGACTACTGAGCCAAATGGCTACAGGGTGAGGATTGAGGCTCCCCTCGGTAACTCCGACCATTGCCTTATACGCTCAACTGTGCCAACTGTACACTTCGCAGAAGCACGTGAATGTAGTACGCGGACAGTTTGGCACTACCGGTTAGCACAATGGGATGACTTCCGTTCCTTCCTGGGTGCATACCCTTGGCGCGACGTTTGCTTCTCTTTTTCAGACCTACCCCTGTGTGCCCAATCGGTCGTCGATGTGATCGCACAGGGTATGAATTTCTTCATCCATCGTTCCCATCGGCGGACGCCTTAAGCCTTGGTTCGATCGTCATTCCAGGCTGGTTATTGACGCTAAGAACTAGGCCTATAGGAAATAGCTGCAAAATAGGTCTTTCAGCCTCGGTAGCTCAGTGGTGCGGTCGGTCAACTGTTATTAAGCAACCCTGGGCGCTTACTTGGATGGGTGACCGCTCGACCATTGGATGCTGACCAAGGTTCGGATTCTAAGTTAAGCTGTAGGTCCCTTCCCTTCTTGCCTTACTAGGTGGTAGGGTTTATCCGGGCCGGGTTGGTACCACCGCACTGAACGATACGTCGGTCCAAATGGCTATGTAAATAGTTCGTATTTCACGTCCAGTTCAGTGTAGCCGACATGAAATGAAGGGCAGCACTGACATGACACCTAGTTCACCCGGTGTGGCTGACATCACAGATGTCCGCGTGATGTAACCAAACGTGTCCGCTTCCATTTTAAAAAGTCGAGAAAAGACGAGAGCTCAACGTCGCTGCTAGGTTCTACAAAGGAACGCAAAACTTGGCCAAGGTCAGACGCGGCCGTGGAATTGGCGCGAAACTCGCACCTACCTCTTCGGGTAGCCGCGCCTTCTGGTCTCTCGTCCTTTGATCGGAATTTATGCCGTCTTGCTACCTCCGCTGGAGCGTTCGGTCGGATGGTTTGCTCGAGTTATGTGCCCAGCAGCAGGCGATTCCCGCTGACGATGCAGACGACTTCTGAGGACAGCACCTCGGCCGGCCGCCTGCATTGTTCTCTTCACTGAAGACTCCGATATATTTTAGTTAGTCTGTAAACTATCGCCGACCTGAAAAGAACTCTGTAAAATTACTACTAATTAATCAAATACTTTTTAAAAAGTAAATAACCGGTGTCGACTACGTAATTCTCGCTATACTCGCGAAGGAAAGGTAAATGTCTTTGCACGCCTTTTCGCATCCAACTCCAACATGGATGACCTGGTCGCCAACCCCCGTCATTACCCCATTGCGGCCGTATGATGGCAAATATTACGTTCCACCCCAGAGTCGTCTATAAAACGCACGTGGGTAGAATATTTCGAAGAGGAGCTAGGAGCTAGCCTGACGGTGTTCCAGCGATCGTCTTGAGAAGTTGTGCACTAGAATTTGCGCCATTCCTCACCAGCCTATTCAAATGCCCCTATTCCCCCGGTTCAATGCCTTCTTGCTGGAAGAGAGCTTCGGTCCGGTCGGTTTCGGACCCAGCGAACCCATCAAAACATCGCCCTATTTCGATAACCTCACTCTTCACTAATGCTATGGAGCGTATGGTCAACTCAGCGCTCCCGACGTACCTAGAAGACTTTAAACTCCTCGACGACAAGCAGTACGGCTTACTCAAGTAAAGGTCGACTGGAGATCTTCTAGCGTACGTCACACATTTGTAGGCTGAAAGGCTCGATGGTTTTACGGAATCGCTGGCGGCCGCTCTGGATATTTCCAAAGCATTATCGCGCCGCCGGGCACGGGGAAATACTAAGCAAGCTTCCAGCCTACGGTGTCCTAACAAAACTGTGCACTTGGATTTCCAGTGTTTGAGTGGTCGGTTGATCTTTGTTGCCCTAGATGGTGCCTGTCTGGTCGATTAATCAATCAGCTTGTGTTTCACAAGGGTCCGTGCTGTCGCCAATGCTGTTTCTTTTATTTATCAACAAGGGTTCACCAACGACTGGAAGGGTAGAGGGGCCTCAGCAGCAAATGCGAGGCGCTAAACTGTTGCTCAGGTTGACTCGTTTTCGAAAAAGTATCCTCTTGGCAAAGGAGAACTTGGTCAACGTCAAGGTAGCCAAAACGAAAGCTTGCGCCTTCTCTACTAAGGCTGATCCATCTCATCTTCAAGCTACTTTCCAGGATGTCTCCAACCAAGTCCCCAACGACGGTAGTCTGGACGTCCTGGGTGGGGAATGTGTCCAGAGACGTTGGATTTTGATCGTTCATAGAGTTGAAGGCGAAACTATTGTCTTGAAAAGCTTATAGGGGTACAGAGACGTGCGTGTTAGAACGACAGAGAGATGCTCAACAACCGGATTGTCTCTTTTTAAATCCCGATTTACTGCCACGTACTGTATAGTAAACAATAAATGTGTGTCTTCGAGATGTTTAATACAACGACAAACATGTTTTAGTTAATTTATATGTGACATAATTTAAAGTATTGAAGTGTACTGTGTTCATTAAAGTAATTTAAAGTAAAGGTGTACTACGTTACTTATTTCTTCTATGTTGGCGTCTTTGGGACTACATGCAATCCTCATTGCCTCTTCCGGCTGAAAAGGCTATTGCAATATTTGTTTTTTAAGATGTTCATTTTTGAAAATGAAACTTCTCAGAGTTACGTCGAAAGAAACTTTGTTAAAATAGTGTGGAGTCTTGAAAACATTTAAGGGTGCTAGGCTTTCTCAAAAATTTTATGTCCTCCTGCTTTTCACGATGTTCGATGAAGTGAGCTTTAGGTTGTGTGCCGTGTTTTAGTTCTATTATTTCGTTCATCAACTGGCTGAATAATTTCATGTCATCATTTTCAAAATGTTACGGGCTTTCTTTGTAGAAATAAAGCAATTATTAATACTTTTCACATCGTTAATTCTTTTTTTAATTTATGTCAAATATTCCTTCAAATATGACACCATATCTTGATAGATATTAGATATGTCGTAGGTATCGCAGGGCAGCAACAGTTGGAAAATTTGCCGAAACTCTTCTCCCGCCAGTCCCGCCACCCGCTCACTTGCTCTGCATATTTCCGCATCAGTTTTTGTCGTCAAGTGCGCACACACACTCACAGCGCAGATAATATTTTCATACTGAGTAAAAGCTAAAATATATATTATTATCTGCGCTGTTTGTGACAATGCGGACAAATACCGCCCGCGGACCGCATGCGGCCCGCGGGCCGCGCTTTGACTACCACTGGTATAGCTGGATTAATAAAGTGTTCACAGTTTTATAATAAATATATCTTTAAACGGTCCTATGATTACACATGAACGATTTTAGAACTTAGTAACAAGGCGGCTATCCGATATTCAACTTGGCCGACTAGGAAATGCTCCAAGGTGAGGGCAGGCAACCAAGGTTTTTTATGAATTATGTTATCAGAACTATCGAATGGTGTGACTGTCATCTTGGTACTCGATGACGTAAATTTGACCATTTTTCACCACTCTTAAATTTGCCCGACTCCAAAAACTGCCAAGGTAGGACGAGGCAACCTAGTATTTTTGTGCTCTTCTTGATGACCTTTATCGAATGTGCCAGGTCTCCAGTTGGTACTCGATGACGTAAATTGCACCAAAAAAATGACATGTTTAATTACCTTCTACACAAAACGTGCCAGGATTTGCTCAGGCAACCCTGTATATTTTAGATGCCTATCCTATTCTAGACCACCACAAACTAGTCCCATCTTGGTACTCGATGACGTTGGTTTTTTACGGTGCGCTCTCGTACTATTTGATTTAAATAGCGATACCGCCAAATAGGAGAAAGAGAGACAGAGGTATGGGCATTACGCATTAGACATGGAATCAAAGATAATTGATCGAATTTCGTATTTTTAATATTATTGCAAGCTTTTATTGAACTTGCAATTTAAGTTTAAGTAGGTATGTATGCAGGTACATAAATGTTAGTTTGTGTGTTCAGTTAATTGCGAATGAAAACGACGAAACCTATACTTAACTGTGTAAAGAGTTTAACGTTACATACAGTTAACTACCTACCTGAAGGCAATAAGTTCACCTTCTACCTGCCTGTACAGTCCATATGTAATATTTAATAATAAATAATTATTAACACACGATTCTTAAAACAATACATACATACATACATATACATATCACGCACGCTGAATCCCGTAAATCGGGGTAGCAGAGTAATCAGTGTTGTGCTGCAAGATCTCTGGTAAATTAGAACACAACACCGACCACCACGTTTCGCAAAGTATTCGGACAAGATTTATCTATCAAGCAGCAATTAAGGCACGAAGACCCACCTGCTGTATGACTCGGTGAAAGTACCGTGCCAAGGTGAGAGGTGGCGAGCCTGTCGCCCTTTAGCACGGCATCTTGTCCTTATCCCTTAGTCGCCTTTTACGACATGCACGGGTAGAGATGCAGTGGGGTTATTCTCGACATGCACGGGTAGAGATGCAGTGGGGTTATTCTTTTTAAGTACCGGCCCCACACGGTAATACAATATCATTGCTAAATCATGGCCCAGGCCCACTTGTGGCATAATAACTTCCGTCTCGTGTACAGCGGGCTGGCTCGTGTCGTGCGTGACACGAACACGAAACGGGCCAGCTAGGCTGAGCCGAGTTTAACCGAGCACGCGCGGCGTCGTACACGGGGCGCGCACGCTCGCTTGATTCCTGTGCACCGGGCTGCGTTCGTGTCCAACTCGACACGATACGACAGGTCTGTGTCGTGCCGCACGTGTTCGTTCGTTCGCTCGACTCGTTCGGCTCGAGCTTCGGTTCATTTCGGTTTCGTTCGTACCGACAGCCTACCGCGTCGCCGAGTCGCGCCGCGTGTTCGTTCTTTCGCTTTCACTCCCGTAAATGAATGAATGGATATAGGATATTTTATATCAGTTATGCTAAAAAGAGAAGGAAGGATTTCTTTCCGAATTGTGATTAAAGTGAAGTATATCTACTTGCAAAAAAATTAATTAACTGATTAATATTATTCATCTGACTGTTTTTCTGACCCTACAAGTCATCACTGTCGCGTAACGCAACTGCAAAAGGTATTATCCTAACAGCATTTGAACCGGATACCTATTGAAATGAAATGAAATGAAATGTTTATAATGAAATCAAATGAAATGTTTATTAATACCATTTTACATACAATTTGCATTCCCTCTCCTCTAAACTAGCTTCATGGCTGTAATATGAAGGAGAGGTATTCAGTAAGGTGTATTTCACTTGGGTAATAAATATTCTATAGAAATGTGAGATGTGGTGTGCTGTGTGGTGGTGTGTGGTGGTGTATTGTGGTGTGATGTGGTGTGGTGTAGCGTGTAGTGTAGTGTGGTGTGTACTGTGAGTTTAATTATGTTGAGTTTTTTTTTTTTTTTTTATGTAATAATCAAGTACCTACGTACATCTTGTTTTGCCTTTAGGCCACAACCGAGAGTTGTAGTTCAGTAGCTTCGTAGTTTATTTTAATAAGCCAACTATTTACTTTTATTTTACAATGATATCTTGTAATTTTCCTTATTTCTAATACCCTATCAACTCTGTTGTAAATATACGGACCCAGAAACCATGCAAAGCGCTGTGCAAAACTAGTCCTCGTAGATTCGCAAATCAAGTAGCAGTCCCGACTGCTACTTGATTTGCGAATCTAGTTTCGTGATTGTGCGTAGACCTAATTTGTACGTCTTGACATTTCTGATGCCCTATTATTTCTGCAATAAATAGCTTGCGCACGCTTAGGAGGTTGCTTTCACTCAGAAGTTGGTGAGTGGGATATCGGAAAGGCTTCCTTAACATCACTCTTAGCCAGTGGCGATTCCTTTAAGTTGGCTAGGTTGGCGCCGCCAAACCGAATAAAATGAATGCCACCATTAATATCGAATTAATATTAATAACCCACGATGAATAAGATAAAACGTCAATCCATAATTTGAAATTTCGCGCGCGTTTGACGCGCGCGACGAATGACGACACATCAAGGCATTCATTGGCCGCTTGGCTACATTTGAAGCGCCATCGTATTCCATACAAACGGCCGATGTCCCCCATCCCGCGCGCACCCGCTGAACAGCCTTTCGAGTTGGCGCAGCGGGGAGCGCATTATTTAGCGCGACTAGCGAGCTATAGGTGTGCGTAAGTGTGCGCGCTGCGACTAGCGAGCTATGTGTGTTGTGTGTGCGTGTGTCAGTTGATAGCTGCATGTATTCTGTTATGTAGGTATGGACCTGGTAATCCTGGTATGGATGAATCCTCTGCTGTGTTTTTTTTTCATTGGTTATATGAAATTATGAAAAAAAAATTCCTTAGCCAGAGCCAACCCAATACTCAGCACCAGGAATCGCTGCTGCTCTTAGCACCACTCTTTGTGAACGCTCGACCTTCAGCAGGTGCGTTTTTGCCGCACCTCCCCAGGAAGATATGCAATAAGTAAGCAGGGACTGACTGTGAGAGCCAGGTAAACCGTACGAAGGGTAGTTTTATCTAGTACATTTCGTAACCCTTTAAATACATATATAAGTCGTCTAACCCTTCCAGTAAGTACCTCTATGTGTTTTTCCCAGGACAGCCTATCATCCAATGTGACACCAAGGTATTTTATGTGTGTCCCCTTACTCAGAATTTGGCAGTCACACTGGATGCCAGGTTCACAGGTGTGTATACGGATTTTTTGCGGAACATCTGGGCCAGGGTTACGGATACTGAAACAAATAAATTTGGTTTTTCCTACGTTCAGAGTCAGAAGATTATTTTCGAGCCACCTATTGATTAGTTTAAGTCCATTCTCAGCCAGTACAGTGACATCCTCCCATGTTTTTGATGAGAAGAGCAGAGCAGTGTCATCAGCGTAGGTTATAATTTTACATGCTTCTATTTCCTGGTCACAAAGGTCATTGATATAGATGAGAAAAGAGTAGGACCCAAAACACTGCCTTGTGGCACTCCATAAGTAACATTTAGGTCTTCACTCTTTGTCTCACCTATTCCAACGAGCTGGGTTCTATCAGAGAGGTAACTTTTAAACCACTGCATCGCTGTGCCCCTGATACCCAGCCGACATTCCATTTTCCGTAGCAGTATTGGAATAGACACCGTATCGAATGCCTTAGCTAGATCCAGGAACACACCGATACAGTGGCGTCCATGGTCCAGATTTTTTGACAAAAACTCAGTTAGTTCCTCAACTGCGTCTGCAGTTGATTTATTTGCTCGAAATCCAAATTGATTTTTAGAGAGTAAGTTGTTAAGATCCAAGAAATCTATTAGCCTCTTTCTGACAATTTTTTCTAAGACTTTTGACAAAACTGGCAGTAGGGAGATAGGCCGGTAGTTAGAAATAGTGTCCTTGTCGCCAGACTTGTAGATGGGATATATGACTGCTCTTTTGTATACATTTGCGAAGACTCCAGTGGACAAGCAGAGGTTGGAGATAAATGTAAGTGGTTCTAATAAATAACTCTTCATATGCTTTAGGAACTTGAATGTAACTTCATCCCACCCAGATGAGTTTTTCATTTTCAGTTCCATAATATATTTGTTGACTTCAAAAACATTAGTCGGGTACATGAAAAAAGAATTTGAATGAGCACAATCATTGCATATCTTACTGGCGAGCTCACTTTCCGTTATTTTTAATTTAGAAAGAGTTTTTGAAGCTAGGGCTTCGCCAATTGTTGAAAAATATGTATTTGCTACATTAACCGATTTTTTTTTCGTTAATATCAATTTTTAATAGTTCAACCGAAACTGTATTTGCTTTTCTAGGTAAGTAGGCAGCATCTTTTATTATTTGCCAGGTTTTTTTAGCATCTTTGGCATTTGCTGCAAGATTGGTACGTATATATATTTGCCTAGTTGTTTTTATGACCCGATTACACACATTTCTATATTTTTTATAATTAACTTGGATTGTAAGATCCTCGTTGTGTTTTCTAGCCTTTTGATGTAACCTATCTCTTTTCCTGAGACATTTGATGATACCGGGTGTTATCCATGGCTTCTTATTTTGTTTAAGGTGATGCATAATACGAATCTTAGTGTTTTTCTTGAGTAGTGTGCTTATGACATTTGTAAAATTTTCAGTAGCAGTGTTTACATCGGTACATTCAAGAACCGGGCTCCAATCAATACCTTCTAACTCCGAGCTCAGCGATTTGTAGTCTGTAACTTTGATGGTACTTGTACTATTCTGTTGTGATTTTTCCGAACAACTAAATAAACCTAGCACTATGGAATGGTCGGTTACAACTGTTTCACAGATTATACTTGTGACTTTCTTATTACTGCGTACCATGAGGTGATCTAAACATGCTAGCTGTCTTGTAGGCTTTCTTACCGCAGGATAGAAGCCATGCTCAGTCATTAGACAAAGATACGGTTCGGCTCGCCCATCCTTTGAGTCCTGTGCAATGTCGATATTCATGTCGCCCGTTATTATCACATTTTGATTTTTTATTTTATGAATGGAAGTATTAAGAGATTCTAGAAATAGGTCTATGTTTCTAAAACATGGCGGTCGATATATTGCAACTACAGTGATGGTTTTCCCGATTTCTAGTGTTATACAGTTTGCTTCAGAGAGCCTTGTCTCTGTAGCTATGATTGTAAGACTTGTTTTCACATAGACTACTACTCCATCGTTCTGATTCATATGGTTGGTCGTGTTAAAGGAGGATTTACCTTCAAGGTAAATAGGTTGATATGTATCGCTGAGCCAGCATTCTGTGAGAACAAGGACGTCAAAATTGATGTTTATTCTGTGGATAAATGTAATGAGATTATCAAAATTTTTATGTATGCTACGAATATTGAGTGACAGTATCTTAAGATGAGAGGTTTGTGACATTATATTGTGACAGTCTTCTGGTAGTGTGATGATTATGTACGACTGAGCGGCATCAATATTGTCTATCTCACTCAAGATGTCCTCGCTGCTATTTATTACCAGGCCCCCTCGGAACTGATGTCCACTATGCATGCAATTATATTATGTGCCCATTCTAACAATGTTAGCAACTTGAATAGGACACAAACTCTTTATTGCACAAAATGGAAAGAAGAACAGTACACGACAAGAAACAAGAAATACGGAGTGCGCAAAGGCGGACTTATCACTGCAAGTGATTTCTTCCAGTCAACCTATAAACATAAAGGAACCTTAACAAATAATCATCCAAGGTCAATCAATCCTTAACCTAGGTACAAATGCACATATAATATAATTCGAAACGTATGAATAAACTGAACATGGAATGACTAAGGAAAAGGGGGGATTGCGCCGGTTGAGCGGCGGGGCGGTCCTGCCAACTCCCCTGCGGTACACCTAATATAATAATTTTAATTTTTACGGTAATAATTTTAAACGACGAGCTAAACTAATTCTAATTGAAAATAAAGGGTCAAGTGCGCAGTACCCGTAACTGACGAGCATGCATGAAGAACATTAATTTGAGTGGAAGAGGCGGCAGTGGTGTGTCAGGCAGGATCGTGGCACGTGGAGATCAGAGCTGCGCTTCGTGCGCACGAAGCGCAGCTCTGTGGAGATCCGATGTCTCTGCCTAGGCCAACCCCACGGGGGAAAAGGCGTGACGCTATGTAGGTATATGTATGTATGTTAATTGAAAAGAGTTATTACACTATTAAGGATGCTTTAGCTGACCATAACTTTATCTAACAGTCTGACTACTGTTTTTCCCACTTGGTAAATAACTTTGACAAATTGCATACACTTTGTATCTTTAGATTTTTAATACACGGAGTTGCAACCCCAACCGTAAAACCCGAAAGGGGGTGATTCTGTACGTGAAATAGAACAACTTTTATTCTACGACTTTTTAATTTGAAGAAAAAATTTTTTTTTTCTCCATGCGTTTAGAGAATACCTAGGTACCTAGGTATTTAAAATTTGTATGGAAAAATATCCACTGAAGTTCTTTAGTTTCACATATAGATTAACCCCCATTATGTCAGTTAAAACTATTACGGGACAACTGCAGCACCGTGCACGGTGTAGTTTATTATAAGTCATATTATGACTTACTTATAATAAACTTTTACTAATTGTTGTTAAATTGACTTGATATATACATACACATACATACATAGCGTCACGCCTGTTCCCCGGTGGAGTAGGCAGAGACAACGGATCACCACGTGCCACGATCCTGACACACCTCTACCGCCTCTTCCACTCTCATAATGTTTTTCATGCATGCTCGTCGGTTACGGGTAGGTATAGTGCACGGGCCGGATCTCGGCGTGTCGTCGCCGCAGCGGGCGACCCGCCACGCGAATACACTATACAAGTACGGTGCGGGTGCGAGGGAGAACACTGACGAACCGCTGCGGCGGAGACACGCCGAGATCCGCCCCGCGCATTATATATATAACCCAATTTTTATAACTGTGCACTACGAGCTGTCAAAGTCGTTAGGTTGGCAGGACTGAATTCACCTCCCGCTTACTTCCTCACCTCTCCGCCGACGCCTATCAGTACACGCCCTTGCTGTGTGTGTGTGTGTGTACTGATAGGCGTCGGCGGAGAGGTGAGGAAGTAAGCGGGGGGGGGAGGGGGTATGAATTCAGTCCTGCCAACCTAACGACTTTGACAGCTCGAAGTGCACAGTTATAAAAAATGGGTTATACGGGTTGAGTTTTGCATAAAAGAACCAACTAACATTTTTACTGAAAATACAAACTTACAAATAAATAAATTAAAATTTCTTTTATGCAAAATACTACAGCATTCATTCCTCACACAATATTTCCCGCCAATTTAAATGTTTTTTGTAAAAGCGAGAGTTACCTGGCGTCGCCGCTCGGCCACGTAATGCGTCTTGTCATTATTATGATATACCTATTCATCTCTTTCCTTCCGGCTTCTTAGGTCACGTGGTACAGGCTCAAAAGTCCACAATAGTGAGAAATGAGTGCTGTCGTCTGTTACGTCTAGCTAGGGCGACCCTTCCCGACTCTTCCGCTCACATTCGCTCCGTAAATTTCTTTCGTCAATTCACATCGTCCATTCTTCCAACACGACCGAACCACCGAAGCATACCTTTCTCGATCCTTGTCACTATATCTTCTTTCAGACTACAGCGCTCTCGCACTACACTATTTCTCAATATAATCTTTCATTGTAACTCCACACATCCACTCCACTCATCAACGCGCGTATTTCCACAGCATTTATCCTGCTGTTTCGTCTGCCATGCCCATAGAAATACCAATTAAAATTTATGAGTCGGTATTTCGTAGCTGTAACTGTAAGAATTCTTCTTCACCCTTTTTCTGTGGTTGTTGTGTATATGTTTTTTTTTAAATATTTTTATGGAAACTGACACGGTTGGCTACATCACCTACATACCATCAGCCCATAACACCGGGTGAACTAGGTGCCATGTCAGTGCTTCCCTTCGGTCGTGCCGGCTACACTGAACTGGACGGAAAACACAAACTATTTACATAGCTGTTTCGACCGACGTTTCATTCAGTGCGGTGGTATCAACCCAGGCGGGTTGAACCCCAACACATAGTAAGGTAAGAAGGGATGGGGCCTACAGTTTTACGTGGAATCCGAACCACGGTCAACCTCCAACGGTCGAGCGGTCACCCATCCAAGTACTGACCTGGGCCTAGCGTTGCTTATTAATCAACTAGCTGTGCCCGCGGCTCCGCCCGCTCTCATATTTCACTTCACTGCTAACCTCATAAGCCATTTAGCGTGATAATAAGTAGCCTATAGTTGATGGGAAGAATCAAGCTATCCGTAGAATTTTGTTTTATTAAAATCGGTTCAGTGGTTCTCGAGTTATAAGCGGACAGACAGACACTCAGACATACAGAAAGCAGACGTTGGATTTTATTATAGGTAAGGAATAAGGAATAAGGATAAGGAAGGATACAGACAGGGTGACTGGAAGGATGAGTAGGTATTTGATATCCGAAAAAAATATATAATAGGTATGGGATGGGGAACGTGATAAGTATCTGATACACATTCTACTCCCCTTAGCGTACTATTACCTACTAATGAAATACCTTATATAAGGTTTTTCAAAATTAGTTCATAGTACGCTAAGGGGGGTTCTGTATCACATAGGGAGTAAAACCTATATAATTTTTTTTGGACCATGGGCTTTTTTTTAATGTAAAATATTTTTTTATGTATTTAAATAAAAAAATAGGTGGTTCATTTTTATAGCCTAATCGATTCAGTTTCAGAACAGTAACAAAAAAGTCTTCATGACCATTATGACGTAACATGTGTAAGTTGGTAAAAAAAATCAAATTCTTTCTATTCCATACTAATAAAACTAAAACCATTTCTGAAAGAAAGAGATCTATGTGTTGGAAGACTTTTTTGTTCCTGGCATGAAACTGAAACGATTAAGACATTTTTTTTTACATTTTAATTAAAAAAAAAAATTTTGTGGTAAAAAAAAATTATTTGTTCTTCAAAAGTGATCTATTTCCGATACAGAATACTATGAACTAATTTTGAAAGACCTTATATACATAGTTACATACATACCACACGCTGTATCTTGACAATCGGGGTAAGCAGAGTAATCGGTGTTGTGCTGCAATTACTCTGATAAATTATTACAGCACAACACCGACCGCCACGTCTAGCAAAGTATTCGAACAGGATAACAATCAGGCAGCAAGCAAGTAAGGCACGAAGACCCACCCGCCGCATGACTCGGTGGAAGCACCGCGCCAAGTTGGCTATCCCGTCGCCCTTTAGCACGGCCCTTATGCCATAGTCGGCTTTTGCGACGGGGAGAGATGCGGCGGGGCTATTCTTTTTGAGTACCGGCTTCCACGGTACAAGCTCTGTGCGAGTCAATTTGTACTTTATCGCGTCGTCGCAGAGTAGCTATTTCTTTGTGAGTGTTTGTACAGAGCAGCTTCTGTACGGAGTACTCTTCTCTATTCTGTGGTACAAGGTTGTATCCGACTGTGTTGGTAGTGGTACCGCTGTAATGGATGTAAGATGGCCGCATAGCAGCCTCGGTTGTGTTCTCCTCTAGTCCAGTATAGCCAGCAATCCAGGGAAGTCTCCGGTATGTAAGCGGCGGGTGGCCGAGTGGTTTGGGCATCGGCTTCTCATGCGGGAGGTCCGAGGTTCGAATCCGGACGGCGTGTACCAATGAGTTGTTTCTGACGAAAAAAATTACGTGCATACCTACACCTGCTGCTTCACCGTTCGGAACCGGTGTAAAACTGTAGGTCCCTTCCCCTGCCCCTTACTAGGTGGTAGGCTCAAATTGTAGCCGACTGGGTTGCTACCACCGTACTGGATCTAAGATGGCCGCAAGCAACCTCGGTTGTGTTCTCCTCTAGTCCAGTATAGCCAGCAATCCAGGGAAGTCTCCGGTATGGCACCTACCTTCTCGGAGGTGATATTGGCTGGTTAGAGCATGTGCTTTGGCCCCTCCGACTCAGCCAACCATAACGGATTGCATAAAAAAAAAAATTGGAGACCTACCGTCTCCTACCTAGCTTCCCGGAGGTGAGGGTCGGAGCATGCGCTTTGGCCCCTCTGACGCAGCCAGCTATACCGGTATTACATAAAAAAAAAAGTCAAACACACTGGTTCAAAATAGTAGGTATATTTGAATCACATATTTGTTCTTCTTTCACAGATATCACGAGGTAGAACTAATATAAAATAAAATTATAAACCGCCACTTTCTCGCTGCACAATATAATTTGTATGTATGTACTTTTTTTTATGGAAACTGACACGGTTGGCTACATCACCTACAACGTCCGTGATGTCAGCCCATAACACCGGGCGAACTAGGTGCCATGTCAGTGCTTCCCCCCTTTGATCGTGCCGGCTACACTGAACTGGTCGGAAAACACAAACTATTTACACAGCCGTTTAGACCGACGTTTCATTCAGTGCGGTGGTACCAACCCGGGCGGGTTAAACCCTACCACCAAGTAAGATTAGGAGGGAATTAGGGACCTACAGTTTTACGAGGAATCCGAACCTCGGTCAGCCTCCAACGGTCAGCGGTCACCCATCCAAGTACTGACCGCACCCAGCGTTGCTTAACATTCAATAGCGACAGTCGACTGTCTGCACCACTGAGCTATCGAGGCTGACAATATGTATAATAGTGAGTTGTCATCGTTTTTCATATTTTCATTGAGTCTGAAGAATTTGTAAAAGCTGTTTTACATGAAGGAAACACAGAAATATATGAAATCTCGAAGTGCCCAACAGTGAAAGAGGAAATTAAATTTTTTGTACAGTCAAGCTTACAATGAAAGGCTGTGAACTCAGCATGTGAATAGACTAAACTGTTTAAAAAAAAACATTGAACTGACTTCAAAAAACTGCTACTTAGAACTAAAAATTATTAAATAATAGAGTTTGAATGCGGTACAAAAGCACGAAAGGGCTTCATCTATCAATTCTCTGGTGTGCTTTTGTACCACCTTCAACTCAATTATTTAATAATTTTTAGTTCTAAGTAGTTGTTTTTTTGAAGTCGGTTCAATGTTTTTTTTAACAGTTTTTCATTTCACTCTTTTTAGTAATATCACATAACAAAAGAAACACAGACATCGGTTGTCGCGTTATAGAATTATCCGCCCATTTGACACAGTTAAGAGCCCATATCTTGAAAACTACTGAACCGATTTTGATGAAACTTGCACTGTTCCCTAAGTTAAAGTAAATGTAAGAAGTTGATGTAAATGTAACAACCCGATTAACAGTTTCGGAGAAATTCGTGGACAAACATACAAACATACATACATACACTTATGAAATTTGGCACACCTGTTTAGAAGCCCACATAGACTAACATAATACGAATATTTTGCAATTCCAGCAATCGCGTCATCGTGGATAATTTATTTTTTTATGGGAACTGACACGATTGACAAAGGGATATGACTCCCTTCTTATATTACTAGGTGGTAGGGTTTAACCCGCCCGGGTTGGTACCACCGCACTGAATGAAAGGTCGGTCGAAACGGCTATGTAAATAATGTTTTCCGTCCAGTTCAGTGTAGCCGGCACGACCGAAGGGAAGCACTGACATAGCACCTACTTCACCCGGGTGTTATGGGCTGACATCACGGATGTTGTAGGTGGTATAGCCAGCCGTGTCAGTTCGCATAAAAAAAAGCTTTCTCGCTCTCTCCCCAAACGCGCATATTTTTTTATGGATACCGTGACATGTGGCATCGCTTCACCTACAAGTAGGTGTCTAACGATGCCCATGTACATTCTGTGATGCACGGGGATTGCGAATGCCATGCCCCGGCCTGACAACAGGCAGCCCTTTCACGCCTCTTTTGAAAAACCCCAGGCTATACTTGGGGGGAAATAGATGGGCAGGGAGTGCGTTCCACATTTTCCCGATTCTGTGAATTTCCATTATGTTGAAGGACCCGAGACTGTACTTATGCAAAACTCTGACATTTACTTTTCTTTAGCGAGAAAGTCGAAATAAATGCAATGAGAAATGATGACTTACAGATGGCAAATTTGCGTAAGGTCATTTTATAATATGCAATGATTTGACATTTTGTTGCGAAGTTAAAAAAACTACCAAATTGTTTCATTTCCTTAATAGCACTATAGAAACCTGCTCAATAGCGCTATAGAACCTGCTCAATAGCGCTATAGAAACCTGCTCAATAGCGCTATAGAAACCTGCTTAATAGCGCTATAGAAACCTGCTCAACAGCACTATAGAAAACCGCTCAATAGCACTACAGAAACCTGCTCAATAGCGCTATAGAAACCTGCTCAATAGCGCTATAGAAACCGGCTCAATAGCGCTATAGAAACCTACTCAATAGCGCTATAGAAACCTGCTCAATAGCGCTACAGAAACCTGCTCAACGGCGCTATAGAAACCTGCTCAATAGCGCTAGAAACCTGCTCAATAGCGCTATAGAAACCTGCTCAATAGCGCTATAGAAACCTGCTCAACAGCACTATAGAAACCCGCTCAATAGCACTATAGAAACCCGCTCAATAGCGCTATAGAAACCTGCTCAATAGCGCTATAGAAACCTGCTCAATAGCGCTATAGAAACCTGCTCAATAGCTCTATACAAACCTGTTCAACAGCACTATAGCAACCTGCTCAATAGCGCTATAGAAATCTGCTCAATAGCGCTATAGAAACCTGCTCAATATCACTATAGAAACCTGCTAAATAGCACTATAGAAACCTGCTCAATAGCACTACAGAAACCTGCTTAATAAACAACATTAACATCTTGAAACTAAATAAATTCTCTAGTTCATACGTTTGCGTGTATCATGCGTAACACTCGTCACATTTTTTTTTCTATATTCACGTTAGCTACTTATAATTAAAAATACTGCAATATTTCTGAAATAAAACCCTGTTTAATGTTTAATAATTGCGTTGATTCGGGTTTTTATTTCTACTTACATAGGTAGTGAAATAAATCTGGCAAGCTAAGTCTGCAGGATGGCGTGGCAGGAAATTATACTATTGGACAATATCCCACAGAGTAGAAACATCAACAGTAGATTGGCCGACACACTTTAATAGGCACCCAGCGGTGGCGCTAGAGGCGCGTTCGCGATTGTCGCTCTCGCTCGCTCGCTGAGGGCTTTTCAAAATGGCGCGCGTAGTTACCGTCTTGGTCATTTCAAAATGGCGCATTTAGTTACCGTTTTGGTCATTTCAAATGGCGCATGTAGTCACCTTTTTGGACATTTCAAAATGGCGCATGTAGTCACCTTTTTGGACATTTCAAAATGGCGCATGTAGTCACCTTTTTGGACATTTCAAAATGGCGCATGTAGTTACCGTTTTAGTCATTTCAAAATGGCGCATGTAGTTACCGTTTTGGACATTTCAAAATGACGAATGTAGTTACCGTTTCGGACATTTCAAAATGACGAATGTAGTTACCGTTTTGGACATTTCAAAATGGCGCATGTAGTTACCGTTTTGGACATTTCAAAATGAAGAATGTAGTTACCGTTTTGGACATTTCAAAATGGCGCATGTAGTCACCTTTTTGGACATTTCAAAATGGCGCATGTAGTCACCTTTTTGGACATTTCAAAATGGCGCATGTAGTCACCTTTTTGGACATTTCAAAATGGCGCATGTAGTTACCGTTTTAGTCATTTCAAAATGGCGCATGTAGTTACCGTTTTGGACATTTCAAAATGACGAATGTAGTTACCGTTTCGGACATTTCAAAATGACGAATGTAGTTACCGTTTTGGACATTTCAAAATGGCGCATGTAGTTACCGTTTTGGACATTTCAAAATGAAGAATGTAGTTACCGTTTTGGACATTTCAAAATGGCGAATGTAGTTACCGTTTTGGACATTTCAAAATGACGAATGTAGTTACCGTTTTGGACATTTCAAAATGACGAATGTAGTTATCGTTTTGGACATTCCAAAATGGCGCATGTAGTTACCGTTTTGGACATTTCAAAATGACGCATGTAGTTACCGTTTTAGTCATTTCAAAATGGCGCATGTAGTTACCGTTTTGGACATTTCAAAATGACGAATGTAGTTACCGTTTTAGACATTTCAAAATGGCGCATGTAGTTACCGTTTTGGACATTTCAAAATGACGAATGTAGTTACCGTTTTAGTCATTTCAAAATGGCGCATGTAGTTACCGTTTTGGACATTTCAAAATGACGAATGTAGTTACCGTTTTGGACATTTCAAAATGAAGAATGTAGTTACCGTTTTGGCCGGGAGCTCATTAAAGTGTGTCACTCTGTACTATCAAACATTGCCATATCCACAGTGCGGACAAATAATGGCTGGATGGGTGGGATTCAGCATCTACTGTGTCTCTGACTTTATGCCCACAGCCCAGTTATACATACGATAAAGGATGACTACACATTTGCTTAATCGGCTGTCAATTTCGACGCTCGATCCCTAACTGGCCCACCAGAGCACTGACTTCGCATTAATGATTCCCGGCAGCATAATTTTTTTTTTTTTTTTATGGAAACTGACACGGTTGGCTACATCACCCACAACATCCGTAATGTCAACCCATAACACCACTTGAACTTGTTGCCACGACAGTGCTTCCCTTCGGTCGTGCCGGCTACACTGAACTGGACGGAAAACAAAAACTATTTTAATAGCCGTTTCGACCGTCCTTTCATTCAGTGCGGTGGTAGCAATCCGGGCGGGTTAAACCCTACCACCTAGTAATATAAGAAGGGAGATGCGTGTCGACCTTTAGAAAGAGACTGTGCCGGATCGGCACTTTATGAATTACGTGGACTTTGGCCCTCCCACGCGTCACCACCAGAGCGCGCGCGGTTTCCCGCGCGCCGCCCGGCACACCGCTTCACACCTCACCTTACCTCAGTCTTCCTCTTGCGTCTGCGCGCGCTACATGTCTCTTGCAATAAACTAACTTCGTAACTTCACTGGTGCCTTATTCCATACCGAACATTCTATCTATCTACAGACTCGACCACAGTCAGCTAGCCTAACCTATCTAGCTTAAAGTGGCACAAGACCATCCAGTTGTAGAGCATCGTCGTCCCTGTCGCACGAACTGGCACGTCTCTGTGCGCGACAGGGACGACGCTCTTAAACTGGATTGTCTCTTTCTAAAGCTCGACACGCATTATTTGCTGCCGGTAACTGTAAGTTGTTTGGTTGAAATTTCGGCGGCCCCATCTGGCCTTTATGTCTCTCATCTGTGGTCATATCCAACGCAGGCTAGCTGATGGTTTTTGATGTGAAATTTAAGTACAAAATTGACAGCACATCCAGCCATACTGGTTTTCATAAGAAACAACAACTAAGTACTTTTTGATAAAACTTGACGTTTCAACTGGGTAACGAGTTCTGTGGTCATATCCAACGCAGGCTAGCTGATGGTTTTTGATGTGAAATTTAAGTACAAAATTGACAGCACATCCAGCCATACTGGTTTTCATAAGAAACAACAACTAAGTACTTTTTGATAAAACTTGACGTTTCAACTGGGTAAGGAGTTCCTTGGTCATATCCAACGCAGGCTAGCTGATGGTTTTTGATGTGAAATTTAAGTACAAAATTGACAGCACATTCAGCCATACTGGTTTTCATAAGAAACAACAACTAAGTACTTATTGATAAAACTTGACATTTCAACTGGGTAAGGAGTTCCTTGGTCATATCCAACGGAGGCTAGCTGATGGTTTTTGATGTGAAATTTAAGTACAAAATTGACAGCACATCCAGCCATACTGGTTTTCATAAGAAACAACAACTAAGTACTTTTTGATAAAACTTGACGTTTCAACTGGGTAAGGAGTTCCTTGGTCATATCCAACGCAGGCTAGCTGATGGTTTTTTATGTGAAATTTAAGTACAAAATTGACAGCACATCCAGCCATACTGGTTTTCATAAGAAACAACAACTAAGTACTTTTTGATAAAACTTGACATTTCAACTGGGTAACGAGTTCTGTGGTCATATCCAACGCAGGCTAGCTGATGGTTTTTGATGTGAAATTTAAGTACAAAATTGACAGCACATCCAGCCATACTGGTTTTCATAAGAAACAACAACTAAGTACTTTTTGATAAAACTTGACGTTTCAACTGGGTAACGAGTTCTGTGGTCATATTCAACGCAGGCTAGCTGATGGTTTTTGAAGTGAAATTTAAGTACAAAATTGACAGCACATCCAGCCATACTGGTTTTCATAAGAAACAACAACTAAGTACTTTTTGATAAAACTTGACGTTTCAACTGGGTAACGAGTTCTGTGGTCATATCCAACGCAGGCTAGCTGATGGTTTTTGATGTGAAATTTAAGTACAAAATTGACAGCACATCCAGCCATACTGGTTTTCATAAGAAACAACAACTAAGTACTTTTTGATAAAACTTGACGTTTCAACTGGGTAACGAGTTCTGTGGTCATATCCAACGCAGGCTAGCTGACGGTTTTTGAAGTGAAATTTAAGTACAAAATTGACAGCACATCCAGCCATACTGGTTTTCATAAGAAACAACAACTAAGTACTTTATGATAAAACTTGACGTTTCAACTGGGTAACGAGTTCTGTAGTCATATCCAACACAGGCTAGCTGATAGGTTTTGATGTGAAATTTAAGTACAAAATTAACAGCACATCCAGCCATACTGGTTTTCATAATAAACAATATCTAAGTACCTTTTGATAAAACTTGACGTGTCAACGGGGTAATGAGTTCGTAAACACAAACAAGGCTTATGAATTATATAAATTCAAAATAACTCCACTGCACTTTCGAGTGCGAAAAAAGGCGGAATTACTGCTGTAAGCGATCTCCAAGACCGACGCTTAAATGGAACACTTGGGAATGCTGCGTTGTTACATCGGAATTACGAGTCCTTCCTCGATTGCATCTTTTTGTTGTAACTCTGAAAAAGAAAAAAACAATTGTTACAGTTTCTAATTTACTTGTAGTACTTAAAATAAAAAAAAACGGCAACTAACAATTATAATATTTAAATATTTGCGTGGGGTGGGACGGGAAGGGGAAGGGAGGGGCAACCCAGGTAAATTTTTTTTTAATGGAAACTGACGCGGCTGGCTACATCACCTACAACATCCGTGATGTCAGCCCATAACACCGCGGTGAACTAGGTGCCATGTCAGTGCTTCCCTTCGATCGTGCCGGCTACACTGAACTGGACGGAAAACACAAACTATTTATATAGTCGTTTCGACCGACGTTTCATTCAGTGCGGTGGTACCAACCCGGGCGGGTTGAACCCTACCACCAAGTAAGGTAAGAAGGGAAGGGACCTACAGTTTTACGTGTAATCCGAACCACGGTAAGCCTCCAACGGTCGAGCGGTCACCCATCCAAGTACTGACCGCGCCCAGCGTTGCTTAACCATCAATAGCGACAGTGGACTGTCTGCACCACTGAGCTATCGAGGCTGACATTAACACATCCTTTAATCACTTATCTTCCAACTCTTACTGCTTCATCCCTATACATACTCCCTTCTTGCTCTGCTGGGTGGTCATGATGACTCAGGGTATATACAATCAAATTTACTTACGGGCAACTCTAATTACTCAACAACTCATTTCTGCTACCAATAATTGTACAAGAAGTGAAATAACCTGGATGGAGGTGGGTACTGTGTGGGGTCGGTACTTAATAAGAATAGTCCCACTGCATCTCTCCCCGTGCATGTCGTAAAAGGCGACTAAGCGATAAGCGGCCTGCGGACACCCCGGTCGACTTGTGGCTTTCATGGAAGACATAGGCCGGCTGAGGTAGCTGGAGACTGCGGGGTTTTGCACGAAGGCCCCCAACCAAGCAGGATTAGTTTGCAGGCCTAGAGCCAACCCCAAACCGAAACAACAACAACAACAACAACCACTAGAAACTACGTACAATAATAAGAACATGTTTTTTGACATCACATCACACATCACAACTAACTCACGGAACAATTCCGGAAATTCCGGACGCATGTCAGGATTATTTTAAAAAAATATCATAAAATACCTCTTCGGCCATAGCGTACAGAAGACTCGCCGTAGCCGGCCCAGTCTGGTCCACCAGGCTCTTGAATATTCCTCCCCACTCGTCATCCCTGCGGACAAAGTACCAATCCTATATTCAATGAACCCAAAGCTGCCCAACAAACAAATTGGTGCTAACGGCAGGTGGTTTTAGATTTTAAAGTGGTATATTGGATTAATATAACGCGTCACTACTGTAGAGCTCTTGTCCCACCCTTATAGCACTTACTAACGCTATTGTAAAGTCACTAAAGAACTTTAAGCTGTATAAGAATGGGATTCTATTAAACAGCTCTTATAACGCCTGTCTTAACACCATAAAGTTAGTTGGGATGAGCTCTGTTTCTAGACCACGCGGCAAAGAGGACATTGATCTTGGGAAAACGTGCCACGCGAAACGCCATCTCTTATCGTGCTGGTGTTTGCGGCAGGCACGGCTAGTCGTGGGGAATATATTATACAGCAGGCAACATATTATATTATAAATTTACAGCATTTATAACGTTAGAAATATTCCACCACATCTGCTGTTTGCTGTAATGCTGTTTGCTATTTATCTCGTACGTACCGCCATCTAGTTGATATAATAAAAACTATTTGTTGTAGCCTGTAGGTATTTGAAGCTGTCGCTCGATAGAGGGCAGTGTTTATAGTATTTTGTAACTTAACCCTTAATGCAATGACTTAAGGTTACATTTTAAATAATTAAATAAAACAGCAGATGATGATATGATATATTTCCAACGTGCGAGACGTTGGAAATATATCATAGACTAGACTGCTGTTTGGTAGAAACAGCAACCATAAACAGCAGACTGGCACGTTAGAAATATATTATAATTCTGCCTGCTGTATTCCCGTGATATAATATTTATCTCTTATTTCAATTATGCTAGTTATTCCAACAGCGTTAGGTTCAAATTCCAACACCACCAAAAACAGCATTCTAACGATACAGCACTTTAAAACAGCTGCGATATAAAAACAGCAGATCATTATAACGTGCTGTTGAAAAACAGCCGTTGTCCCCCTCTCTAGGCACGGCGTGAGAGATATAGATTTGCGCGCCACCTATGTGCGAGGGAGCTAAACACTCAAGGTCGATGTCCTCTTCGCTGCTTGGTTTGGGAACAGAGCAATTCAACAGAGACAGAGCAAAAGTCTTCATTAGATACTAACTTTTGGCCGCGGCTTCGCTCGCGTGAAATTCGTATTTAAAAAGAAGAAAGTAAGTAAGCCCGCTACCGTACCTTTATTTCGGCGCGCGGAACAATTCGATTTGTATGAGAGTCACATCTTAGCGTAACCGGAACTGAATTTTATTGAAATGAAATGAACTGAAATGAAAATATACTTTATTGCACAAAGTGACAAAGGGCGGACTTAAAGCATAAGGGCATTATCTGCCAGTCATACCTGGGATTGTGAGTAGGGTAGATTATTATTATTTCATTATTCAGCCTATCCTGTGTCCCGTATACTAAAATGTGCTTATACTAAGTTTAATCTAATTCGGATGATCGGTTTATGAGCTTCTTATCTTTAATAATAACTGACTATTTAGCTAAGATGAGTGCAAAATTGATAATGTCACAATGTCTATGAAACGGCTCCTTCAAGACAGATTAACATCTAGTGACGGAGCCAATGTTTGTCATGTGCCTTTTATAGTACTAAATAACATTTCATTTCATTTCATATTTCATTTAATTTCATTTCATTTTTAAGCGGCGGGTGGCCGAGTGGTTTGGGCATCGGCTTCTCATGCGAGAGGTCCGCGGTTCGAATCCCGTCGGCGTGTACCAATGAGTTTTTTCTGACGAAAAAATTTATTTGCATTCCTACACCTGCTGCTTCACCGTTCGGAACCGGTGTTAAAACTGTAGGTCCCTTCCCTGGCCCCTTACTAGGTGGTAGGCTCAAATTGTAGGCGACTGGGTTGGTACCACCGTACTGGATGTAAGATGGCCGCATAGCAGCCTCGGTTGTGTTCACCTCTAGTCCAGCATAGCCAGCAATCCAGGGAAGTCAAAGTCAAAGTCAAAATCGTTTATTTCCCGTTGAGTGGGTGTATACAATTTTATATAAATAAAATTGTTCCACTATGGGACACGTCAAAGATTAAAAAAATTGTATAAAATAATCCAAAATTAAAATAGCATTACAATAATAAAATAAAAGCAATATCGCACATAATTAATTAGTGGTAGATTCCAAATTTACACATCTTCAGTAGAACAAAGTCAAATTCTCAATCACACATACATAGACATCCCCACACAAACATAAATTAAAATTAAAAACATAAATTAAATTATACTAGTAAATTGAGTTAAAAATATTTAAATTAAATATAATTTAAAATTGTATGCTATAAAATTCATTAATATTATAAAGTGGATTAAGAGTTAAAAAATGTTTAATGTAGTTTTTAAATAAGTTAGGTGACAGTTGCCGTGTGTTCAAATTTATATGATTAAATAATTTAATTTTTTCATAGTCACCGTGACGCTTGGTGCGTTCCAAACGACAGAGAGCCGATCGTAGGTCCGCTCTCTTTCTCGTAATATACGAGTGAGTCTGCGAGTGCGACGCATACAGCTCCCTCCTGTCGTTTGTGTACATACAACAAGCAGTCCAAAATGCATTGAGCCACCACAGTTAAAATTTTTGATTCTTTAAATAACGGCCGACAATGGGTTCTTCTTGGGACACCGTGTAACATCCGTAATGCGGCTTTTTGCTTCACGAGTACTCGGTTCACATCCACCGCATTTCCCCACACCAGCAGACCATATGACAATAAAGAGTGGAAATACCCGTAATATGCCAGTTTCATCGTCTCCTCATTGGTGTATTTCTTCAGTTGTTTCAAAGCGTATAGACTAGAAGAAAGCTTATTACAGAGTTTGTCTATATGACTGGTCCAACTCAAGTTAACGTCTAGTGTTATTCCTAGAAAGGTAACTTCTTTAGCACTACAAAGAGCAGATGTTCGGTTCCTTTTGGTACATGTAAAATGCATCAAGTGAGTTTTTAATTGGTTGAGTACTATTCCGTTTACTCCAAACCAATTATCCGCTGCCTCTATAGTGTACTTGACAGATTCCTCCATTTTCGTAACAGTATCTGCTGGTATGAGATAGCTCGTGTCATCAGCAAAAAGTATTGGCTTGCATGTGTCCCCCATAAGACTAGGTAAGTCATTAATATATATCAGGAACAAAAGTGGTCCCAGTACTGAACCTTGTGGGACACCAATACATGTTGGCCTGCATGTTGAACGTTTCCCATTGACCCAAACGGCTTGACTCCTATCAGATAGGTAAGATCGCATAAGTTGAAGAGCGAATTCACTAACGCCATACCACTCCAATTTTGCCAACAATATATCGTGCCTCACACAATCGAAAGCTTTGGATAGGTCACAAAAGATTCCTGCAGATTTTTTCGATTCATCCAAAGAATTCCAAACATTTTTAGTATACTCATAAACGGCTGCAGTAGTAGATTTACCCTTCCTAAATCCGAATTGATTGGCACTAAATAAGCCATTAATATCAAAGTAATTAGTGAGCCTCTTTGCAATAACCATTTCAAGTAGCTTCGAAAATGCCGGAAGTATACAAACTGGCCTATAGTTATTTAAATCTTTGCGATCCCCTTTTTTGAACAGAGGTACTACCTTTCCAACTTTAAGAGCTGAAGGGAAATCTCCAGAAGTCAGGCATTTATTGAATATAAATGTTAATGGAGTCAGTAATTCCTGATGACATTTTTTTATTAGACTAACAGGAATGTCGTAGCAGTCAGGCGTATGTTTATATTTCAATGCTTTGATGTGATTTTTCATCTCCTCTATAGATATATGTACAAAAGACGATAGTGTAATATTCGGTTTATTGCAATTATTTCGGTTGAGGTAGGAGATTGAGTCCTCCACAGATGGTTTCATATTAGATGTAAGTCTATGAGGTATATCTAAGAAATAGTTGTTGAAACTTTCAGCTATTTTTATGTCTTCCTTTATATCGACTCCATCAACAGTTATGCTTTCAACTTTTTCCTTTGCCAAACTTAATTTATTCGAGCATTCCTTAATCACTTTCCATATCATTTTACTCTTATTTTCAGCTGTCTTAATTCTATTATGAATATGCAATTTTTTCGAGCATTTGATAACTTTTTTAAACGTATTCCTGTAGTTAGTGCAGTATTTATGTAAAACTTGATCATTTGTACTCTTTCTAAGCAGGTCAAGACTCTTAGCCTTTTGAGAAGAAATAATAATACCTTTCGTTATCCAACGACTAATATTGTTGTTTTTCAAACATATCTTTTTTTCAGGAAAAATCATTTTGAAATGATACTGAAAAGTTGTCAAAAACTCACCCAAAATATCATCTTCAGAATTTTCAGTATTAAAAAAGTGCGAAGAAAGGTCAGACTTAATATTAAATTTAAATATCTCTACGTTATTGTTATTAAAACTTCTAGCGTATCGGTATCGTGAACCAAGTTGTCTTTTTAAATTAATTAAATCTAGAATGATTCCTTCATGGTCTGAAATATTTGTGCATATAATTTTAGCCGAATATTGTTCTTTATCTAAATTTACAAAAAAATTATCAAGACATGTTTTCACAGTTTCACAATATCTTGTTGGTTTTGTAATTGTATGACGACAGTTAAATTCTAAAAATATTTCTAATAGTTCCTGTCTCCTTCTACCCCTTTTCATGAAGTCAACATTGAAGTCACCTGCTATTACGATTTTGTATTTTTTCTGACATGTTGCTAGTCGCAGTGTCTTCGTAAGCAAAAGTTTAAATTGTTCAAAGTCTCCATTATCGGATCTGTATACACATAATACCAGTAGTTTCTCTTTAGTAAACTCTACAGCAGATATCTCATAATGCATTTCAGAAGAACACTTATTTATATCCGACCGTTCTTTACCATTAAGATCTTCTTTAATGTATATAGAAGTACCTCCATGTTGCGAATTTATTCTAACAAATGATGAACCTAATTTGAAACCAGGGATTCTGGTACTCAGTGGCGGCTGGTGACTTCAGTGACCGGTAGTGCGCTAAGTACCTACCTACTTAAATACCAAATTACCCAAGACATTCCCGTCATGTTATTTTAAGATCGGGACTTCCGATTTTTTTAAATGCCTGCGTTTAATAATTATGTAGGTACGTGCCTAGTATGAATGTTCTCAAGACACTCAATGAGTTGCAAAAAACAAGAAAAGAAATCCAAACAACTTTTTTAACTAATTTTAGTACCTTTATGAACACATCCATAGACCACAACACTACTGCAGCTTTAAAAAAGAAAATAGTAGTAATGCCCAAAAATACTTAAAAAAAAATATTTAAAAAAAAAGCATTTCAAAAGTAGGAATTGAACCCGGGATCACCTGATTGTAAAGCCTTACCTTTAACCAACGCTTAGGCAAATATCGGCACCACTTAATTCACAGTATCACACAGAAAACACAAAACCTAACCATATCCCATTTTAAATATTCGCGCGCTAACGGGTATGTGACCATCACATGACAGCGCGCTGACTCTAGCTAGACAGACGGACTCGTGCAAAACGAATCGCTCGCGACGCGACGCGTCGCACGCGCGGCTATTCACGATATAGCGTCCTTGTTTGGCGCTCGTACGCCGCACGCTGAACTCCATTTCGGCTCATACTGTTTCTATGAAGTATCTTTTGTCTCACGCGCCAGCGGCGTTTTGCCGATCTCCATACATTCAGCATGGGAGACCCGCGTGCGCTCTCCGATTCCGCACGGGGCGCGCGTTTACTCGCAAAAAAGTGTCTTGTGATCTATAAAATAAGGTCGAATTCACATTCGTATTTATTTGGAGTACGATCTTTATGGTTTTAATGTAGGTATATTGTAAGATATTATTTATTTTGAGTGAAGTGAAGACTTCTCGTGGTATGGTAGTGCGGCGCACGAGCGCACTTTAGGACCAGCCGCCAGTGCTGGTACTACATATATTATTTTGTGTAGACCATGTTTCGGTAAGACATATGATACTGGGCTCATGATCTCTTACTATTAGTTCCATTAATTCAATTTTGTTTGTAATGCACCTTACATTTTGGTGCAATATAATTAGATCTGAACCTATTAGTTTATTCTCTGTACTTGTTTGTAGACCCAGGCTTGAAACTTTACTTAAACCTATTTCCTTATTTCTACTATCACAGATTAAATATTTATCTAATTTTAGTCCGTCTTCATAGGACGGGTCCCTTAATCTAAAAAAGCCGATAAATCTTTGTCACAATATATTAGGTTTGTCGTGCATGTTGATATATTAGAATATAATATTTTATTAGCTAGGAATGAATTTGTCTTGGACACCTTTCCTTTCGATGGATAGTGAAAATTAATTCCGTCGTTTATTTCCATATAAATAGCGCTCTTCGTCCTCTTTGTACGTTCTAGTATAAGGCCATTTAAAAACTCTATATTTTTATTTATCTTTAAGTGTCTTTTATTTTATTTTTAAGTGTCCAGCCATGTGCTATTTACGAACATTAGTGAGCTAATATACAATATAATGCTTTGCGAGCTACACATTTCCAATATAGAGTCTATACATTGTAGATATCGTCGAATATTACGGTTATTACTGCTCTCACCAGCTACTATGACAAGAGTATCACCTGCTCTGAGAGATTTTAACAGACTTGGCAGATCTTCTACTACTTTCTCAAGTGATGCATTTGGTTTACAGATGCTAGTTACTTCAAATTTTTCTTGCAAATGACTAAACAGATTTATACAAGATTTATCTGAAAGTATCAGCATTTGACTTTTCTTACAGTTTGTATTTGCCACCCTGAGTTTTGTACATTCGATAGTATTGCAAAGTGTTGACGAACAAGAAATTAGATCGTCTGATACTGAAGAACTATTTACAGTAAGTGTATTAGCAATTTTTAATTTATTAGTTTTGTTTTTAGTGTCATTCTGAAACCCTAGTTGTTTACTAGAATAACTAGAAGAATTACTAGAATACTGAGCACCCTGGTGCGCCGAGACTCTGCGCCTGCGTGTGTCAGAGCAACGGCGGGATCTTTTATCCTGGGCAACGGCCGGATAACGAAGTCTCCGGTATGGCACCTACCTTCTCAGAGGTGATATTGGCTGGTCGGAGCATGCGCTTCGGCCCCTCCGATTCAGCCACCCATACCGGATTACATAAAAAAAAACTTACAATTTGTGGAGAAATTTCTGGTCTGAGGTACCGACTACCGACCTGCCCGCTGCACCCTGCTCGCTACCGGCCGGCCGCGTCTCGGCGAAGTTCTCCGGCGTCGCCAGCGGAGCCTGCGCCCTCTGCTGCCGGGGCGGCGGCGCTGAGCTGTGAGCGCCCGTCAGAAGCTCGTACGGGTGTCCGCTCTCCACTATCTGACCCCTGAACACAGTGGCGGAGCATGAACTTAATTTTATGTGGGCAAGTTAATATTTTCGAGGCCCTATCAATTTTGCCAATACAGATTCAACAAAATCATCAAATCGCAATAATACAGCCACTGTATTATTGCAATATTCACTGCCTCTGTCCTGCTTTCCCATCTTGTATCGGATAAAAGACTTTATAAGGTTTAGTTTGCCTTTGATTAAGTTTAAACATGTTTACTCAGGGTCTCTTTTAATAGATGTAGCTGAACGTTTTTCATGAATCAAAGCTGCATGAACTTTCGAGGCGCGAGGCCCCTCGGGTCGCGAGGGCGTGGGCGCTCGCCCACGTCGCCCGCGCCTTGCGCCGCCTCTGCCTGAACATGAAGAAGATAGATACAGGTGCTGCAGGAAAGAGTATTCCAAAAAATAATCCTGTCGCTCTTGCGGTCGACACTCAAGAGATATCGCTGTCAACAATGACAGCTGAGTCTAGTGTTGCCAGGTTGGTGTACTTTTTTAGGGTGTCTTATCCGGTACGGGACCCTATGACTAAGCATACGCCGTCCGTCTGTCTGTCTGTCCGAGGGCTGTATCTCTTGAACCGTTATAGGTATGGCCGATATAACAACAAATAATAAAAATAAGAAAAAGTTCAACATTCACGGGGGTTCCCATAGAAGAAACCAAAAAGTGTATGCGCATCATCCACCGAATAGAGTGTGAAGCATTTTAACTAATCATGAATTTTAACTAATATGAAGCATTTCATAAACACGCCATAGATGGCGTGAGTGGCGCTGACCATGACATGGCGATACGGAACCCTCGGTGCGCGAGTTCGACTCGCACTTGGCCAGTTTTCCACTTTTTTTCATTCGCAACAATCCCCCCACACATAATCCATACCGGATTACATAAAAAGAGAGACGAGAGAGAGAGATAGAGAGAGAGAGAGAGAGAGAAACCGTACTTGTCCATAACGATGACACGGTCGTAGTCCATGACGGTGTTGAGACGATGCGCGATTGTGAGCACGGTGGAAGATGCAAATTTGCTGCGTATCGTCGCTTGAATCTGCTTGTCCGTTCTGAAAACACACATTGGCGTTATACAGGGCCAAATACTCTTCCTGGGCACACAACCAAAGCAAGCAGCACTGGTTTTGCTTTTTTTTTATGGAAACTGGCACTGTTGGCTACTTCACCTACAACATCCGTGATGTCAGCCCATAACACCGGGTGAACTTGGTGCCACGTCACTTCCCTTCGGTCGTGCCGGCTACACTGAACTGGACGGAAAACACAAACTATTTACATAGCCGTTTCGACCGACGTTTCATACAGTGTGGTGGTACAAATCCGGGCGGGTTAAACCCTACCACCTAGTAATATAAGAAGGGAGTCATATCCCTTAGTCGTCTTTTACGACATAAACAGAAAGAGATGCAGTGGGGCTATTCTTTTAAAGTGCCGGCCCCACACGGTACAACTGCCCGGGCAGAGGCACGCGAAGGCACTACTTTCTGGGTACCTATACTCAGTAACTTCACTTCCTAGATATTAAACCTAAACCGGAACGACATAAGAGTCCTAAATAAGGACCTTAACAGGACACTGCAGACTAAACAAACACTGACACCGAATGTGCCTTAGCGACACACCGGTGTGCAGGTTCTGTATGAAAGAGGATGAAACGCCCGTACACATCCTTTGTGTATGTGAAGTGCTCATTAACAGTAGAAGCCGTATTCTTGGGGGGGTTATATTTTTAACCCTTGCCAAATACAGGCACTCAACCCCAAGGATATAACTCGGTTCATAGCGGAAATCGGACTTGGCGGGTGAGCTGTAAACTGTTGAGAGATCACAATAGATATTGCTAGGTCGCAGCGACAACGGGGCTCAGGGGCCCTAACTCTCACACTATAAAACATTATCATATTCATTATACAGGGCCTGCTTGGAGGCAGAGAAGATACCGGCAAACATAGTGATAGAATTTAGACATCTGAAGACATTTCGCTCGGGATTTTCGGTTCTGAATGGGGCGACCCACAGGCGTGGATGGATCCCAAAGGGCCGCTGCGTTTTGTGGAGGAACTTCGGCTGGCTACAATGAGCCTCTAGCTGGGTTCTACGGCCTCTACTGAGCACAACGGCCCCGTGTCAAGCGAGTTCGACAATAACAACTACATATACAAGGTGTTGCATCTTTCCTGATCCAGCCCCCGTCTATGATTGATAGTAAAATCTTGATGGCCGCATAACAGCCTCGGTTGTGTTCTCCGGTACGGCACGTACCTTCTCGGAGGTGATATTGGCCGGTCGGAGCAGGCATTTGTCAGCCTCGATAGCTCAGTGGTGCAGACAGTCGACTGTCGCTATTGATTGTTAAGCAACGCTGGGCGCGGTCAGTTGTTGGATGGGTGACCGCTCGACCGTTGGAGGCTGACCGTGGTTCGGATTCCACGTAAAACTGTAGGTCCCTTCCCTTCTTACCTTACTAGGTGGTAGGGTTTAAACCGCCCGGGTTGATACCACTGCACTGAATGAAACGTCGGTCGAAACGGCTATGTAGTTTGTGTTTTCTGTCCAGTTCAGTGTAGCCGGCACGACCGAAGGGAAATACTGACGTGGCACCTAGTTCACTCGGTGTTATGGGCTGACATCACGGATGTTCTAGGTGATTTGGCCAACGGTGTCAGGTTCCATAAAAAAAATGCGCTTTGGCCCCTCCGGCTCAGCCACCCATACCGGATTACATAAAAAACTGTTACTATCTAACAGTTGCGCTGAAGGCGCGCGCGCGCGGGAGGAGCGGACAGCAGACTCGGACTCACTCAGTGTCGACGTTTGCTGTGGCCTCGTCGAGCACGAGCACGTTGGAGCCGGCGAGGGCGGCGCGCGCGAGGCACACCAGCTGCCGCTGCCCCGCCGACAGGTTTCCGCCGCCGTCGCCGACGCGCGTCTGCAGCCCCGCCGGCAGCCGGCGCACCATCTCGTGCAGCTCCACCTGGCGGCACGGCACAACCGCGAGTTATCGTCGAGCACGAGCACGTTGGAGCCGGCGAGGGCGGCGCGCGCGAGGCACACCAGCTGCCGCTGCCCCGCCGACAGGTTGCCGCCGCCGTCGCCGACGCGCGTCTGCAGCCCCGCCGGCAGCCGGCGCACCATCTCGTGCAGCTCCACCTGGCGGCACGGCACAACCGCGAGTTATCGTCGAGCACGAGCACGTTGGAGCCGGCGAGGGCGGCGCGCGCGAGCCACACCAGCTGCCGCTGCCCCGCCGACAGGTTGCCGCTGCCCCGCCGACAGGTTGCCGCCGCCGTCGCCGACGCGCGTCTGCAGCCCCGCCGGCAGCCGGCGCACCATCTCGTGCAGCTCCACCTGGCGGCACGGCACAACCGCGAGTTATCGTCGAGCACGAGCACGTTGGAGCCGGCGAGGGCGGGGCGCGCGAGGCACACCAGCTGCCGCTGCCCCGCCGACAGGTTGCCGTCGCCGTCGCCGACGTTTGTGTCACACCGTCCACGGTGATGGCGCCGCTCGCTTTACTAACTCACCTCGTGCAGCACCTCCCATTTCCTATCGTCGGCGTGCCGGCCGGCCGGGTCGAGGTTGTCGCGCAGGCTCGCCGCGAACAACGCGGGCCGCTGCGGCAGCGCGGCGAGCCGCGACCGCCACGCGCGCAGACCCGCCTCCGTTTGTGTCACACCGTCCACGGTGATGGCGCCGCTCGCTTTACTAACTCACCTCGTGCAGCACCTCCCATATCCTAGCGTCGGTGTGCCGGCCGGCCGGGTCGAGGTTGTCGCGCAGGCTCGCCGCGAACAACGCGGGCCGCTGCGGCAGCGCGGCGAGCCGCGACCGCCACGCGCGCAGGCCCGCCTCCGTTTGTGTCACACCGTCCACGGTGATGGCGCCGCTCACTTTACTTAATCTGTTGACATAAAACAATCTATTGCATTGCCCTTTAAAATTACCCGGGGCGATTTCGTCCCGGCGACAACTGAGCGGTTAACCCTTTACCTCCCGCCATATTAAATATGTTGACCCTTGAGTCCCAGGCGTTTTCGGCGCGCCACGGCCTTGAGCCCCGACCTTGACATAAACTTTGTTTTCATATACATACAATATAGTAGGTATGTGAAAACAATATTAAATTATTTTAGGTTTTTTGCGATTGCGAAATTATGTTTTATCTAATACACAATAAAAATAAGTAGAAAGGTTTTTTTTAATTTTAAACATAATACAGTAATTTAATTTTGTCAGTCTCGATAGCTCAGTGGTGCAGACAGTTAACTGTCGCTATTGAATGTTAAGCAACGCTGGGTGCGGTCAGTTCTTGGATGGGTGACCGCTGACCGAGGTTTGGATTCCTCGTAAAACTGTAGGTCCCTTCCCTCCTAATCTTACTTGGTGGTAGGGTTTAACCCGCCCGGGTTGGTACCACCGCACTGAATGAAACGTCGGTCAAAACGGCTATGTAAATAGTTTGTGTTTTCCGACTAGTTCAGTGTAGACGGCATGATCAAAGGGGGAAGCACTGACATGGCACCTAGTTCACCCGGTGTTATGGGCTGACATCACGGACGTTGTAGGTGATGTAGCCAACCGTGTCAGTTTCCATAAAAAAAAAAGTAAAGGTAATTACTAAACAAACGAAAAATCAAATAATAATTATATTAATAAATAAATCTATAATTAAATAAAAAAGTAAATAAAAACTTGTACCGGAAAATATTATATTGCATTTTTTTTTTGTCAGCCTCTCTAGTTCGATGTCACTATTTATTTTTGCTTCGACGTTCTTTTCAATAACGCTAAAAATTCAACTCGCAACTCACCCGAAGAGCGCGGATACTAAAGAGCTCTTGCCGGCTCCGGTCCTCCCGACGACGGCCACTTTCTCCGCGGGGGCGATCCTCAGGTTGACGTTGCGTATCGCCGGCGCGGTTATAGTCTGCTCCGCATCGCCGTTGCCGCCCTGCGCGCCCGCCGGCGGCCGCTCGTACTCCAGCGAGACGTTGTTGTAGATTATCTCGCCTGCAGTTGTGTCAATTTGTTTTAATTTATAGATTTTTTGACGTGATAACGTCACGTCTTATAAATTGATGAACACCGGCTGCACGCACGAATATCACGTCACGTTCCATCTGAGCCTGTGTGTGCAAGCGAGAGCGCGTAACAAGCGATAGAGAGGCACAATCGGCCCAAGCGTCAACTTGTAAAAGTACCAGGGCCGCAGAAATTAAAACGAGGTTACTCGTACCATAATATCTGGCCGGTCGGAAAATATTTCAAATTTAGAATATTCATGAAACAAGGGTTGTATCACGTTATCTATCACGTAAAACTATCGTCCGTAAACCGACTTTACAGACAACCAATTTTTTTTAAGGGATATGACTCCCTTCTAATATTACTAGGTGGTAGGGTTTAACCCGCCCGGGTTGCAGGGTTCGTAAACGTTAGAAAATATATCCGTGCACTAACGTTTTGATAGGTTGATTTTGGTAGCGTTTGAAGACAAACGTTACAAAAACATCAGAATAGGAACCGTTTGCAAACTAACATAAAACTAACGTTAGAAATAACCCTACGCGCAAACGTTATTTCTATCAAAACGCTAGAGCGCCGCGGCGGCGCGGCGGCAGCCTACCTAACTGACTGAATTGATAGTTTAAACGTTAGTTGAATCGTTATTTTGTTTCGTTATTATCATTTCGCTATGGCAGCGGTTTTCGTGTGGGGGGGGGAAATAACTATCACTAACACAAACGAATAGAATAACGTTAGTTTAACGATTTTCAAACGTTTGGCGGGTAGCGTTTGATAAATTTCAAATGTTAGTTTGCCTTCGTTATTATTTAGTGATAGTTTTTATTTTGATAGTCTCCTAACGTTTGCGCGAAATAACGTTATTACGATCCCTGCCGGGTTGGTACACCACCGCACTGAATGAAAGGTCGGTCGAAACGGCTATGTAAATAGTTTGTGTTTTCCGTTCAGTTCAGTGTAGCCGGCACGACCGAAGGGAAGCACTGACGTGGCACCAAGTGTAATGCGCGGGACGGATCTCGGCGTGTCGTCGCCGCAGCGGGCGACCCGCCACGCGCATACACTATACAAGTACGGTGCGGGTGCGAGGGAGAACACTGACGAGCCGCTGCGGCGGCGACACGCCGAGATCCGCCCCGCGCATTATACACCCGGTGTTATGGGCTGACATCACGGATGTTGTAGGTGATGTAGCCAATCGTGTCAGTTTCCATAAAAAAAAAAAAAGGTTTTTTCGATAATGTAATATTTTTGGAGAGAAAATATATTGATGGAGATGAACACCGGCTGCACACACGAAAAAGTTTCACGTTCCATCTGAGCCTGTGTGTGCAAGCGAGAGCGCGTAACAAGCGATAGAGAGGCACAATCGGCCCAAGCGTCGGCTTGTACACATTTATCTCTCTGATTCTAAAGTACCAGGGCAGCAGAAATTGACAGTAGTCTTACCACTTTATGACGTTATCACTTAAAACTATCGTCCGTAAACCGACTTTACAGACAACCAATTTTTATTAGTGAAACCGACACGGCTGGCAGGTTTTTTTTCGATAATGTAATATTTTCGAAAAAATATATTTAAGTTTTTTTTTTTATTATGTTCAGCCACACAGATTCGTTCTGTACATACTAAAATAAATAAAAAATGGCACCTAGTTCACCCGGTGTTATGGGCTGACAACACGGATGTTGTAGTTGATGTAGCCAACCGTGTCAGTTTCCATAAAAAAAAAATTTAATTATGAATTTCACGCGAGCGAAGCCGGAGGCAAAAGAATCATAATATGTCATACCTCGCTCAGGCCATGTCTTGAAGTCTAATCCTGGATACTTCGCCTTCAAAAGGGCATCATTCTTCTCTAGTGGCTGTTCTGGAGGCAGGTTTGCATACTCCAATATTCTTTCCACCTGAAAAGTCATATACATGTAGGTTACAAGTGTTATGTCTGCACATACAGTATATGCACCGAATGTCCATGGGCGTCGTTAGTCACCTTATGTGTAGCTCAGCGCCACATGTATTTCATGGTTCATGATTTATGAAGCGATCAGTAAGCAAGTTTTTCAACTTCCCTCGATGGAAAAAACATTCCTGTATTTTTTGCGGCAATTTCTATTGTAAATCTACAAGAAGATGATGCCCGTCACGTAAGGAGTCCGTAGGCACGGCCAAACATTTGTTATGCGGATGCAAAATACTACTTGAGCGAGGCCAGTATTCCTACCGTCTGACGGTAGGAATACTGTAAGTACCCCTCATGTGCGAGCGGACCCGATTAGCTGTCAGCCCTTGAGTGCGTCGCCATTTTGGCCAAAATAAATTTTGGTCAAAATCGGGTGCGCTCTGCGTTTTTGGCGATATTTCTAGACTTTTTTCTTTTAAACGTATATGAAAAGGTTTTATTTTCCAAATGTACATACAATTTTCTATAATTCCATTGGTAATGTGTTTAATACTATCATTATTAAACTGGTTTCAAAAAATCAAGAATTTTCGGAACGGTTTTTGCCTAGGGGGTTACCAAAATTACGATACTTTACGAATAAATCGTTCCTCAGCGCCGAGAAACTATTGTAAATGAAGATTACTTACCCTTCCATCGTTTTTCACAAAGAAAACACCAAAAAAATCCACAAAAACCGACTAAAAACACGAGGCGCACACGTCACCGTCCGCGAACGCGAAGAGACCGACTGAAGATCGCTTGTCAATAATTATTTGACAGGACAAGCACATAGAAGTGTGTATTTTTAGGTAGCCTACTCTTTCATCAATTACTAGACATTCGTTAGAAGAGTTAAGAAGGATGTTGCACGTTACAATAAATTATTTGTATGAAGTCGTCCGAGCCGCCCCGCGGGGGCGGGCCGCACGTCCGACACAGCAAATGACACCGCCCCGACGGGGCCGTACGCACGTCAGGGGGTAAGCAAGTTTTTCAACTTCCCTCGATGGAAAAAACATTCCTGTATTTTTTGCGGCAATTTCTATTGTAAATCTACAAGAAGATGATGCCCGTCACGTAAGGAGTCCGTAGGCACGGCCAAACATTTGTTATGCGGATGCAAAATACTACTTGAGCGAGGCCAGTATTCCTACCGTCTGACGGTAGGAATACTGTAAGTAAGCTGTCTTATTTTTCCCTGGGCAGTCTCATAAACTGGCCTACTACCTGGTTGCCGCTTGACGTTAAGTTTTGGGACACGTTGTATAGTGTGGTTTTAGCGCAAACGTTCATCGTCGGCGCGACGTATCAGCCACCGCACGAGTGCAATAAATCTCGCACAATCATCAGTGCTCGGGTATCACGGTTTGAGTCTTTTTTCCGCCTTAAATAAATATTTGAAATATAATCAAATTGTACAAAAGCATCAAACATAATTTTCCTACGCCCGAGTTTGAGACCTCTAAAAATGGTGACGTTTATTTCAGAAAAGAATAGCTAATAATCATAATCATTATATTGAAATAGCACAAAATTATGAAATGATTGCTTTCGCTGTGGAAACATTAGGCCCACGGTCAGCTGAAGCAAAGTCTCTCTGCAAGGATTTAGGCAGTCGACTGATAGAACTGTCCGGGGAGGCCCGAGCTGGGGCCTACCTCTCTCAGCGCATTAGTCTGGCCATACAGAGGGCTAATGCGCTGAGTGTCTTGGGAACTTTCCCTGGATCGGTCGGTATGGATGAGATTTTTTATTTATCAACCTGATTTACAGATCTCATTCATATCACTGGTCCGGGTTGTTCTTTTTTCTTTTATATGTATAGATTAACTAAATCACTCTGTATATACGATACAGCTATTCTTTTCTCAAAAAAACGTCACCATTTTTAGAGGTCTCTTAAATAAATAAATAATAAAAAATAGAATGCACTCACAGATGTCATCTGGTTTTCAACTTCGGCGGTCTGCCTCATGCCGTACTGACACATGCCCACCAGGCCGATGATCTGTGTTATTGCGAGACCGACGTTGCCACCGAACGTTTCTGCAAAACAACACTTCTGCTCATTTACCTATTGCGGGTAACAATGGACTAGCTATAGTAGCCCCGTCTATCTAGGCTTTGAGCTTTCATTAATTCATAATAATATTTTCTCTTTCTCGTTCTTTTTTTTTTTTTTTTTTTTTTTATGGAACCTGACACGGTTGGCTACATCACCTACAACATCCGTGATGTCAGCCCATAACACAGGGTGAACTTGGTGCCACGTCAGTGCTCCCCTTCATTTCATGTCGGCTACACTAAACTGGACGGAAAACACGAACTATTTACATAGCCGTTTCGACCGACGTTTCGTTCAGTGCGGTGGTACCAACCCGGCCGGGATAAACCCTACCACCTAGTAAGGTAAGAAGGGAAGGGACCTACAGTTTAACGTGGAATCCGAACCACGGTCAGCCTCCAACGGTCGAGCGGTCACCCATCCAATCATTGACCGCGCTCAGCGTTGCTTAATAACAGTTGATTAACCAACCGCGCCACTGAGCTACCGAGGCTGACGAATTTTCTTATCCCTTAGTCGATTTTTACGACATGCGACGGGGAGAGATGCAGTGGGGATTCAGAAATCTTACAGAAATTTTCAGTGCATTTTTTAACAGTTTTTTAAGTACTCCTTCTCAACGGAAGAATATTAAAGAATAATTTTTGTTTCAAAATGTCGCTAATATTTGTATCGATGCTGTAAAAAAAATAATAATGATTTGCGATAAGAAAAACTTGACTTTTAGACTTAAGTCAATAATCAATAACGCACCATGCATTGTATTGCAGTATTTGAAAAAAGTAATGTTTCTATCGGAAATGCTTAATTCCTTTTTAAAAGCCTAGATAAAAATATCTCCAACATTTTGAGACTGATGTAATGATTAAAATACCATTTTTTTGGTTTCAATACCGCTCGGTCATTTTGGAACTGTTTCGCTCTAAGTACTTACCCTTCCTAGAACGATGATCATTGTACAGAGGTAAGCATATTACTATGATAAGGTTCTATGTTTATAAAACTTAAAAGTTATATAACTCCTAAAGTACTAATAATTGACTTTGGCTGCCATACTAAAAAATGTTCTATATAAATCAACCTTTCCATTGATATAACACTCACAGCTAGAGGAGGGGTAGACCAAAACGCCCATTCTCCTTTACATAAAAAAATTGGTTGTCTGTAAAGTCGGATTACGGACGATAGTTTTACGTGATAACGTCATACAACCCTTGTTTCATGAATATTCTAAATTTGAAATATTTTCCGACCGGCCAGATATTATGGTACGAGTAACCTCGTTTTAATTTCTGCGGCCCTGGTACTTTTACAAGCCGACGCTTGGGCCGATTGTGCCTCTCACAGAGCATGAAATGCGCGCGCCCGCCCCTACTAGAGGCGCCGTGAGCGCGATTTCTCTACAACGGCGTTGAAGCCTGTGGGCGTGGCCTATGACTTACATATGTGTGTTGTGCGTGTGCATTTGTTTTGTGCGTGTGCCTAACTTGCTCCTCTTTGTGTGTAGTGTCGATACTAGCACACACACACACATACGAAGCGCTAGCAGCTCAGCGTACGGTTATTGGGTTTCAAATATCATCGCTTAGGGCGCCTCTAGTAGGGGGCGCGGGCGGTATGTATTTGATGCTCTGTGGTGCCTCTCTATCGCTTGTTACGCGCTCTCGCTTGCACACACAGGCTCAGATGGAACGTGACACTTTTTCGTGCGTGCAGCCGGTGTTCATCAATTTATAAGACGTTATCACGTCAAAAAAAAACCCCCGTCGACTAACCTTCCCCGCCGAACAGCAGAAAGCTATACGTGACGACGGTGAGGTACGCCACGCACACCATATCCATCCAGAAGCCGAACGCCCTGTTGGTGGTGAGCACCATGGTCCACGAGGCGCTGTGCAGATCCTGGTAGCGGTCGAACTCCCGCGCGAGCGTCGTCTGCTGGTGCCGGTTCGACCTGATGGTCGTGAGCCCGGAGACAGTGGCCGCCGCGTGGTTGAGAGATTGGCTGCGAGCTGCCGAACGGTATAGACAGACTAGGATCAATTCATGCGGGCAGACCCGGACATTGACAAGTAGGGCCCGTATAGTAGTATCAAAGGGTCCTGGCAGGTTGGGCAATAAAGTTTTATGGCCTAGGGAAGCGAATCTGCGCGCGGTACTTTGACGATAAAAAGTCACCTTGGTCGATAGTTTTTAGGGCTCCGTATCCGTCGTACGAATAAGCCTACGCCGTCTGTCTGTCTATCTGTCTGTCTGTCTGTCCGTCCATCTGTCTGTCCGTCCAAGGGCTGTATCTCTTGAACGGTAATAGGTATAGCCCGTTGAAATTTTCACGGAATATGTGTTATTATGGCCGATATAACAACAAATAATAAAAATAAGAAAAAATAAAAAAATTCACGGGGTTCCCATACAATAAACTAAAATTGTGCTAAAGTATGCGCGCCATCTACCGAAAAGAGTATGAAGCATTTTAACTAATCCATAGATGGCGTGAGTGGCGCTGACCATGACATGGCGATACGGAGCCCTCGGTGCGCGAGTTCGACTCACACTTGGCCGGTTTTTTTTTATTCATCTGATTAATACCCTCCTCTACTGCCGATGGGCCCGGATATGTTCGGTGAAGCCATCGTAAGCTTAGATCCACACCTTCGTAATATACTTTAAGACACAGATATTCTATCTTACGAAGTCCGTTTGGCTATGAATGTTGTCATGCGTGAATGTTGACATGCACATTGTTTTAGTGTGCTTAACCTCGAGAGCGCTCAGCTCAGTCACGATAGCGACGCGGTCCAAGCTCACGACACACACAAGCGCGCTTATCATTACACGTCACTACTACAACCAGTGCCAACTCATATTCTCAAAAGCGACAAAGCATGTAGTACTTGTTGAACGTTTACAGTTCCATGGGAAAGTAACATACCGAAGGACCACAACATCAAACTTAACAAGTACTGCAACTTAGTAGACCGGACTGTGAGAAACGGATTCAAGACTGATCTCTTCGCTGTGGAAGTCGGAGCAAGAGGACTACCAGCGAAGTCGCTCTACAGTCTCTTCAAGAATCTTGGGGTGCCAAGATCGACGCTAAGCTCATACATGGAGAGAGCTTCGAAAACGTCACTGGATGCATCCTACAGAATATGGATAGGTAGAGAGGGAGGTCGAGAGTGGGACTGGTGGTTTCCCCGCGTCCTAGTCAACGCAGACTAGCTGACGAGGGCTTGATGCGAGCCGAAACGTGAAGCATGCGCGGGAAATTTAGAGTGGCCACTCGCTAGTCCCGACCTTGATTAACACTGCCCTCCTCTACTGCCGATGGGCCCGGATATGTTCGGTGAAGCCATCGCAAGCTTAGTTCCACACCTTCCTAACCCTGTAGATGTACCTATCCAGAGCCGACTGTCATTTTTCTTACGAAGAAAGCCATGCTGTCACGTGATAGGACCCCTGCGACGTTGCTTCGCTTCTCGTAAGAGAGAGCGAGAAAGACGACATCAGTCTTTCTCGCTCTCTCTCTCTTACGAGAAGCAAAGCAACGTCGCAGGAGTCCTATCACGTGGCAGCATGGCTTTCTGGTGCAGACAATCAACTGTCGCTATTGAATGTTAAGCAACGCTGGTTGCGGTCAGTACTTGGATGGGTGACCGCTCGACCGTTGGAGGCTGACCGTGGTTCGGATTCCACGTAAAACTGTAGGTCCCTTCCCTTTTTACCTTACTAGGTGGTAGGGTTCAACCCGCTCGGTTTGGTACCACCGCACTGAATGAAACGTCGTCGGTCCAAACGGCTATGTAAATAGTTTGTGTTTTCCGACCAGTTCAGTGTAGCCGGCACGATCAAAGGGGGAAGGACTGACATGGCACTTAGTTCACCCGGTGTTATGGGCTGACATCACGGACGTCGTAGGTGATGTAGCCAACCGTGTCAGTTTCCATAAAAAAAAAAAGGAAAGATTACAGTCGGCTCTGACCTATCCTATGTATTGTATGTAAAAAAACTCCTTATTTATACAATAAACCCTTCCCTTGCCCCTCACTAGGTGGTAGGCTCAAATTGTAGCCGACTGGGTTGGTACCACCGTACTGGATGTAAGATGGCCGCATAGCAGCCTCGGTTGTGTTCTCTAGTCCAGTATAGCCAGCAATCCAGGGAAGTCTCCGGTATGGCACCTACCTTATCGGAGGTGATATTGGCTGGTCGGAGCATTTGCTTTAGCCCCTCCAACTCAGCCAACCATACCGGATTACATAAAAAAATTGGTTGTCTGTAAAGTCGGTTTACGGACGATAGTTTTACGTGATAACGTCATACAACCCTTGTTTCATGAATATTCTAAATTTGAAATATTTTCCGACTGGCCAGATATTATGGTACGAGTAACCTCGTTTTAATTTCTGCGGCCCTGGTACTTTTACAAGCCGACGCTTGGGCCGATTGTGCCTCTCTATCGCTTGTTACGCGCTCTCGCTTGCACACACAGGCTCAGATGGAACGTGACGTGATATTCGTGCGTGCAGCCGGTGTTCATCAATTTATAAGACGTTATCTCGTCAAAAAAAAACCATTTCTTTCTCTCTATCCCTCTGACACGGGCCGCACAGCTCACCGATGGCCTCGATTCTCTTGAGCTCCCTGCTGGCGTAGAGGAACACGTCTCGCAGCAGGTAGAGCATGAGGGCGACAGCGGCGGTCGGTATCAGCAGCCACCAGTTCACCAGGCACACCACTATCAGGATGAACACCACCTCCAGGAAGAACTGCGGCCGGGGGCAACATTATTATTATTATTTTATTAGTTTATTTACTCACTTTTTTTCTACATTAATTATATACACAATTATTTACACTAAATACCTATATACAAAATTAATATAGAAAAAGAAGCGGGTTTACCACCGGCGGCGGAGCGAGCCCAAGCTACCGGTGGTCGGACCCGAGAGAAAGAAATCTCCGGACGATTCGAGGAGTAAGACCGCCTTCTGCATCTGGCCCTTGATCCAACCGTCCAGCGACAGCCTTCTGAGATGATGGTCGAGGCTCTTCGCTATCAGCCCATGCGCAGACACGACTATGGGCACAACGATCGTCGAATCCACGGGCCACATTATTATTATTATTTATTTATATACACTAGCAGCTTGCAGCTGATGCGTGTACTTCACGTGTTGAGTTTACTGCTTTATGATAGATCTTATTTATATATTTTTTTTGGGTTTTTTTTAAGTAAAAACTTCTTTAGCGGCGCTTGGCACTTTTTTAGGTGGGTAAAAAATGTTAAACTCGCGTCAGATCTCGAAAAGCGTCAGATTTATTTTTATTATTTAAAATTTAACCTTAAGTCATTGCATTAAGGGTTAAGTTACGAGTGGCACGGGATCAATTCAAATAATTTTTATTATATCAACTAGATGGCGGTGCGTACGGTTATAAATTCGCCCGGAGCGAACCAACAGAAGCCGATATTCGTTTCGTCGTTTATGTAATTTGTTAGCTCAGTGGTAAGCGTGTAGGGTTGTATTTTTTGACCATGGGTTCGAGTCCCACAACATTTTTTTTGTTTTTGTTTTATGCAATGTCACTGTGTTTAAATTTTTTTAGGGTGTTTAGTTTTTTTTATAACCAACTAAGAATTATTTTCGGAAATACAAAAAGTTTTCACTTCTGCCGGCACTCCCGGAGTGCAACTGTGGTTTTTTTTTATTATTATTAGTGTTAGTTTTCATTTTTTGTTTATATTAACAAATGTTTGTCAAGTAGATTTTTAAAACCATTCACTGAGATAGCACTTATCACTCCATGGAGTCCACTACTCTGCGTGTCGGCGCGGCAACATAACGGCGGCTGTTGTGACCGTGAAGAAGTTCTTCGCGGTCAGTCATTAAATAATAACGTACAGTACGGAGTATAACTTACGCCGAGACAGTCAACAAGGGCGACAGGCAGCAGGGTGTCCACTTGCCCCATGTCTTTGGAGAACCGGTTCAGGATCCGCCCGGACGGGTTGTGGTAGAAGAACCACATCGGCGCATTCGTCACACCCCTGTTGACAAATTTCACATTCACTAATTATCATGTTGTTGTTGTTGTTGTTTCGGTTTGGGGTTGGCTCTAGGCCTGCAAACTAATCCCGCTTGGTTGGGGACCTTCGTGCAAAACCCCGCAGTCTCCAGCTACCCCAGCCAGCCTATGTCTTCCATGGAAGCCACAAGTCTACCGGGGTGTCTGCAGGCCGCTTATCCCTTAGTCGCCTTTTACGACATGCACGGGGAGAGATGCAGTGGGACTATTCTTATTAAGTACCGACCCCACACAGTACTCACTATTATCATTTAGTAATAGCAACGTAAATAGTGATAGCAATGTACAATGGGTGGCCAAATTATTAGAGCCACCACACTTAGGCCCACTTGCACCAACACGAGTTTAAAGTTAAGTAGCGAGTAATGGATTTAAACGCGGTTCCCACAGTCAACGGGTGCTAGCTTAACGAGTTAAACTGGTTTATATATTAAATTTGTGTTGGTGCAAGTGGGCCTTAAGGCCGTGACAAACGCCAACGACCTTGAGCATTCGGGAATTCTACATAATGTACCATGCGACTGCTAATTTCGCTTCGCACGTTCAAGTCACATTTAGCGTAGTTTGTCGCTATCAGCCTAAAGAGTTGATGGTTCGGGGTTCGAATCCCACTTTCGTATGTTTTTTTTTTTTGCTTTTTTATTATTTTAATTATTAAAATGATTGTGGCTTATGTAACTGATGCGTGATTCTAATTTTTTATTTTTTATTATTTTACCTAAATAACATTTTATTGTAATTTCTTCCAAATTATTTTAGTTCATGTACTTACCACTTTTTATAAACCTCTAAATAGACTATCGATGAAAACTAAAATAAAAATAGGTAGGTAGGTAATAGGTAGATAGGCATTTAGGTATGTATGGCAAATATCATAGCAACATAGGTACCGGCATTCGGGAATTCTACATAATGTACCATGCGACTGCTAATTTCGCTTCGCACGTTCAAGTCACATTTAGCGTAGTTTGTCGCTATCAGCCTAAAGAGTTGATGGTTCGGGGTTCGAATCCCACTTTCGTATGTTTTTTTTTTTTTTGCTTTTTTATTATTTTAATTATTAAAATGATTGTGGCTTATGTAACTGATGCGTGATTCAAATTTTTTATTTTTTATTATTTTACCTAAATAACATTTTATTGTAATTTCTTCCAAATTATTTTAGTTCATGTACTTACCACTTTTTATAAACCTCTAAATAGACTATCGATGAAAACTAAAATAAAAATAGGTAGGTAGGTAATAGGTAGATAGGCATTTAGGTATGTATGGCAAATATCATAGCAACATAGGTACCGGCCGGCGCGCGCGGCGCGCGCGGCGGCAGCATGGCACGGTGCGGTGGGGTGCGGTGCGGTGCGGTAACTCAGTAGCAGCGTGCGGTGCGGAGGCGGCACGGCGGCGGCGGCGGCGGCGGCGGCGCGGTGGAGGCGCGGGAGGCGCAGACAGCGTTATACCACAGTACCTATTAGTTATTCTGTGGTTATACCAACGAAAGCCATGCGTATAACGCCCCGTCAAGTTACGTACCGGAGCGTATACTGATAGATACCACAGAAGAGAGATATTACTGATACGGTCGTACTGTATACTGGTACGGAAAATGACACGGTGGCAACATCACCTACAATACAACATCCGAGATGTCAGCTCGTTACAACTGGTGAAGTAGGTGCTATGTCAGTGCTTTTCTTCGGTCGTACCGGCTTCACTGAACTGGACGGAAAAAAAGAAGGGAGTCATATCCCGAAATAGTTTGTATTTTCCGTCCAGTTTAGTGTAGCCGGCACGACCAAAGGGAAGCACTGACATGGCACCTAAGTTCACCCGGTGTTATGGGCTGACATCACGGATGTTATAGGTGATATAGCAAACTGTGTCAGTTTACATAAAAAAATCCCTCAGTCGCCTTTTACGACATGCACGGGGAGAGATGCAGTGGGGCTATTATTTTAAATTACCATCCCACACGGTACAAATATGCCTAACCTACCTATCTTTTTTCCATTCGATCCAAACACAGAAGACAGAAATGACGACCGACACGCGGGCGCAGCAGGGCAGGAGCGAGCAAGCGAGCCCGGAACTAAAATTGTATCTAGTATTGAAGTGCCTGCTAAATTGACGAAGGCAAAAATTTTACCCTTCCGACTGAAGAATTACGTCAATAATTTCATGTAGGCGTTTTTTGTTTTTTATTTTTATCTCCTTTCGTGGATAAAATAATAAAACAAATTGAATAGAGTTTTCTCAGAGCTTTGTGACCTTTGAATCGGTGGTATTTTAAAATTGTAATAATACACACATACTCAGATTTTCAAAAATTCATGCTTTTTTTATATATTTTTAATTTTATGTTTATTACTTACTTTTACTCATTATTAAAAAAACCGGCAATGCACTTTGTTGGTAAGGAACCAAAATTTAGGTTGGTATTTTTTTAATTTTCTGAATGTGTGTCAATTGGTCAGTTTTGGACCTTCTTTGTCGCACTTTTTGCATGTTTTGCGTATTTGGCGTTTGTCACCGCCTTAATGTCATAGTTATCAACACAAATTTGCCCTTGGGAAAAAAAATTCCACCTCCTAAATCTTTGAACCTAAACTATTGCAACTAGGTATTTTTTATTACGTCGGCGGAAACCAGTGGTTCCGTACCGCTGAAGGCCGTGAGGACTGGAGGAGGATTGGAGAGGCGTATGTCCAGCAGTGGACGCTTACACGCTGACTGACTGACCGACTGACTGACCTGAACATTGTGTCGTGGAGTTTAACCGAAGAGCGGATGCAGGTATTGTAGAATACGATCAGTTTGTTCCACGTGAGGAACGCACACACACAGACTAACGCGGCGTATATGTACACACACTCCGAGCGTGTGAGGCCCCACGTGTTGCTGGGAAGGTCGCGCCACTCTTCATCTGAAAAAAAAATTGAATGAGGAAGGAATTTATGCATAAATGTAAGAGTGGACTAAAGTCTGTTCATTTTACGAAGTCACTTGTGAAAAAAAAAAGACTAAACGATCCTACAAATCGTCTGTGACTCAGACTCCAGACCATCTGTAAGTTTCGGGTCAACAAGACGGATGGCTCGGCGATGGCCAATTAATTTAGTATGAATTCGCCACTACACAAGATTGGCGATGATTCATAAACTACAACAAGATTAACAGAACTTAGTGAAGCGTTTGATAATGTCAATCATTAAATTCTGTTAAATATAAAAGCAATAACAAACTTTAGAAAACCCCACTCAGATTGTTCATTTCCTACATTTCCAAAAGTAATGTGAAATTGATTGAAAATAGTTGGAAGTTTATCTAAACAGAGATATTCAACATAGTTAACTAATAAGAGTCCTGACAAGGTCCTAACAACAATTAGGAAGAATAAACAAACACCTACACCGAATGTGCCTTAGCGACACACCGGTGTGCAGGTTCTGTATAAAAGAGGATGAAACGCCCGTACACATCCTTTGTGAATGTGAAGTGCTCATTCACAGTAGAATCCGTAATCTTGGGGGTTATATTTTTAACCAACGCCAAATACAGGCACTCGACCCCAAGGATGTAACTCGGTTCATAGCGGAAATCGGACTTAGGGGTGAGCTGTAAACTTTTGAGAGATCACAATAGATCTTCCTAGATCGCAGTGACAACAGGTCTCAGGGGCCCTAACTCTCACACTTTAAATCATAATGATAATCAAAGTGCTCACCTGTCATGTTCTGAGTTGTGACATTAGTGATGTTATTTTTCAAAATGTATCCACTGTTGGCTTCTTCCAAATTTACCCTGAAACAATTGAAATCAAAGGATGTGTTGAACTAAGCTTGTGATGGCTTCACGGAACATATCCGAGCCCATCGGCAGTAGAGGAGGGTGTTAATCGAGGTCGGGACTAGCGAGTGGCCACTCTGAATTTCCCGCGCATGCTTCACGTTTCGGCTCGCATCAAGCCCTCGTCAGCTAGTCTGCGTTGAAACCGCGGGGAAACCACCAGTCCCGCTCTCGACCTCCCTCTCTCTACCTATCCATATTCTGTAGGATGCTTCCAGTGACATTTTCGAAGCTCTCTCCATATATGAGCTTAGCGTCGATCTTGGCAGCATTAATTAAAAAATTACCCACGCATGTGGTAATCGAACCTGCGAACATTTGGACACTACCATATATTTCCGCCCAAGTACAGTTTCGGGTCCTTCAAGAGGGGGCGTGAATAGGCACCTGTCAGGCCGGCATGGCATTCGCAACCCCCGTGTATACGACCGAATGTCCATGGGCGTCGTTACGACACCTAATGGGTGCCTCGGCCCCACAGGTCGCGCTTTCTATAAAATAAAAATATACATCCAAAGCACTCACCACTCCTTCAGCCAGACATCGCACGCCGAGTAGAAGACCTGAGCGGACACGAACAGCGTGAAGAGGAGCAGCATCGACAGCTTACCACCGCCGCTCCGGATGTAAGACATGTAGACACTGTTGTCCACGGAACCCTTCTTCTGGCTCTCACCTGCGAATGTTGACGTGAATGCATTTTTTTACTTTTGCTCCAGCACTTGGGTCAGCGAGCGACGCGCGGTGTCGGCGCTTAAAAAAAAACACGAACTATTTAGATGGCTACTTCGATCGACCGGTTAAATCGTAGTAAAAAAAAATTGGTTGTCTGTAAAGTCGGTTTACGGACGATAGTTTTACGTGATAACGTCATAAAGTGGTAAGACTTCGGACCCTTGTTTCATGAATATTCTAAATTTGAAATATTTTCCGACCGGCCAGATGCGCTTAATATAATTATTATGGTACGCGTAACCTCCTTTCAATTTCTGCTGCCCTGGAACTTTAGAACCAGAGAGATAAATGTGTACAAGCCGACGCTTGGGCCGATTGTGCCTCTCTATCGCTTGTTACGCGCTCTCGCTTGCACACACAGGCTCAGATGGAACGTGACACTTTTTCGTGCGTGCAGCCGGTGTTCATCAATTTATAAGACGTGACGTCATCACGTCAAAAGTCTCAAAGGTCGACCAGCCACCCATCCAAGTTCTGCCAGCTCGCTGATAGGTGTGCTTAAGATCGCAAATGGCGTTCGATCGATCGCGCCACAGAGCTATCGAAGCTGACAAGATCAATGATCAATCATGTAGTATCAATGATTCGTTTAACCCGTCCGGATTGGCAGCATGGCATGAAAGTCGTTCGAAAAGGCGGAAGGAAAGAAAATGCTCCTTCGGTGGTAAGCTAATTGTTGCCGACTGCGTTGGTACCACCGTACTGAACGTAAGATTGCCGCACAGCAGCTTCGGCTGTCTTCTCCTCTAGTCCAGTATAGCCAGCAACCTAGAGAGAATTCTCCGGTATGACACCTATCTGCTCGCAGATGGTATCGTCCGGTCGGAGCGCGTGCTTTAGCCCTAAACTACTCGCTATTTATCTTCTGTGGTCTGGGTCAGTCAGTCAGTCAGTCAGGCTGTCATAGGCTCAAATTGTAGCACCAATGAGCACCATAGTACCAACGAGTTTTTTCTGGCGAAAAAATATACATATGCATACCTACACTTGCTGCTTCACCGTTCGGAACCGGTGTAAAACTGTAGGCCCCTTCCCTTGACCCGTACTAGGTGGCAGGCTTAAATTGTAGCCGACTGGGTCGGTACCATTGTACTGGGTGTAAGATGGTCGCATAGCAGCCTCGGCTGTGTTCTCCTCTAGGCCAGTATAGCCACCAATCCAGGGAAGTCTCCGAAAAAAAAATGCACTGATCCAAGTTATCCGCCGTCTGGTATACATGAAACGAAATTATGCTGCCTGCTTACCTTCGTACTTGGGATCCAGGTTGTTATTGTCCATGTCTGTGTTGAACGAAAGCTGCGAAGCCTCCGACATGGAACGTTTGAAGTGGAAACTCTCCTGAAACAATATCAAAGAGGCTTTTGAAAAAAATTATTTCGAAATTTTCAAAATAACATATCATAAAATACGTCTCGATAAATTCTGCGTCGTTTTAGCCCTCACTGACCCTCTTAACCCTTATATCAACAAAGTCATAAGCACTTTTGTGTATCAACAGTGCAAATTTTCGAAAAATTGCTGAACTTTGGGGTCGCACTGCTCATCAACCATAAGTCGCACACCACAACCAAAAATACCCTCGAGTAGCCGAATTCAATCTCTAGGTGAGTCTTTTTTCCTTTTTGCCCTAACCCTTACCCGGAACTCATAAAAAAATAATTACGAAAAAATTACAAGATTTTTTTCCGAAATTTGTTGGTTTTTTCGATTAAAAAAAAAAAGCATTTCGAAATTTTCAAAATCTCACATCAAATACGTATCGATAAATTCTGCGTCGATTGAGCGCTCGCTGACCCTCGTAATCCTTATATCAAGAAAGTTATAAGCATTTTTGTGTATAACGCAAAATCGATCCATTAAACCAGCGGTCGGCAACCCGCGGCCCGCGGGCCGCATGCGGCCCGCGAGCGTCCTTCTTGCGGCCCGCGAATCTAACCAACGGGAAAAAATCCCGTTGGCCAGGCTAGTCTGACCATCAGTCTGACCACTGGGAAAAACTCAGATTTTTTTGTAAATAAAGGTCTTATCATTCGGAATTAAATATTTTAAAAGTCACCATGGTGCTGACATATCATGGTGCGGCTAAAGCCCTACACTTAAATTAAGATAATTTTTTTTTATTTCGCGTCTAAACTGAAATCTCTGACATTCACGAACGCGTTGGCTTACAAAAAATAAGAATTGTTCCCGATTAACTGATGCACATTTAGATGCGATACTGCGCGTTTCTACGTCTAAGATGCAAGCAGATATTCCAAAACTTGCAAGTGAAATGCAGCCGCAAAAATCGCATATTAAGATTTTGACAGATTTTTATAGTAATATTTCATTGAAATATATAACTTGAATTCAAATAAATATTATTAAAAATGCACCAAAACCGACTTCAAAAAAAGGAGGAGGTTCTCAATTCAACTGTATTTTATTTATTTATTTTTTTTTGTTTGTTACCTCAGAACTTTTGACTGGGTGAACCGATTTTGATGATTCTTTTTTTATTTGAAAGCTGGTGCTTCCCGTGTGGTCCCATTTTTTTTATTTGGTCAAGATCGGATTGGACAGCGAGGCGGAATCGCGAGGCCGAAGGCCGAGCGATTCCGCCGAGTACATTAATAGCAAAAAATTAATAAAACAAAACTGTGAAATAAAAAACTATTTAAAAAATATAAAAACCGCCTTCAAAAATGTATGGAATAAAAAAAAATCGAACCCTAGAGTTGAAGGCGGTGCTAAAGCAAGCAAAAATGATGCATGAAAGAAACATGAGTCGATGATATCCTTTGTGATTTGTGTAGCCTTCTTTAGCACCGCCTTCAACTCTAGGGTTGTTTTTTTTTATTCCATACATTTTTGAAGGCGGTTTTTATATTTTTTTAAATAGTTTATTTTTTATTTTTGTATGTACTTATGAAGATGAGATGCGGCCCGCACTGATCCTCTGGTAACAAATTATGGCCCTCCTATAGTAAAACGTTGCCGACCCCTGCATTAAACAATTCCAATGTTAAAATGCATTTCCATACCATTCCTACTGGTACAACCCGTCACATTCATGTTTACCGCTGACGCCCAGAAGTCACTCCAAGCTTATGTATGCCATAGAGGCAAACTTCAATGGGACGGGGAGTACCAGTAGGAACACCACCAGTAGTACCATAGGTGATATGTACCTCAAATAAGATGGAAACTTCATCTAGCAGGGCCTTTTTTTTTTTTTTTTTTTTTTTTATGGAAACTGACACGGTTGGCTACATCACCTACAACGTCCGTGATGTCAGCCCATAACACCGGGTGAACTAAGTGCCATGTCAGTGCTTCCCCCTTTGATCGTGCCGGCTACACTGAACTGGTCGGAAAACACAGACTAATTATAGCCGTTTGGACCGACGTTTCATTCAGTGCGGTGGTACCAACCCGGGCGGGTTAAACCCTACCACCGAGTAAGATTAGGAGGGAAGGGACCTACAGTTTTACGAGGAATCCGAACCTCGGTCAGCCTCCAACGGTCAGCGGTCACCCATCCAAGTACTGACCGCGCCCAGCGTTGCTTAACATTCAATAGCGACAGTTGACTGTCTGCACCACTGAGCTATCGAGGCTGACATGATGATGATGACATGACAGGTCTAATCCTAGGGTTTTTCTTGTGTAACCTCCTGGGAACTGCTGCTGCCCTGGTAATTTGGCCGAAGGAAAGTCGGAGCTGGACGACTTCCTGAAGGTCTACGGGGTGCTTCAGACACTTGGCACGTTCAAAATCATGTTATTTCATGTCCTGATATGTATAGATCCGTTCGGACGTTTAGGCGTCAAAGTGGAACCAACAAACATTCATACTTTCGCATTTATAATATTAGCGAGATTTTAATTTCTACTTCCAGGGCACCATGAATACCATCTGATGGTGCTAAAGTGATTGAAGCTCCTGTTGATCTGTCAGGGGAGTTCAGCCCCAGTGCAAGAAGTACCAGGAGAGGAGGAGTAGCAAGGAGGTTAGTGGTGGATTAAATGGCATATAAAAATTAAATAGAATAACTTAAAAAACAAAAAATAACTTACAAAACTTTAAAAAGTAAAAGAACTTAAAAAATTTAAAATGAGAAAACTAAAAAAAAAAAAAAACTGAAAACCCTCAAAAATAAAATAAAAAAAATCGTCCTAAAAGTTACACAAAAATTTAAGTCCCTTCCCTTCTTACCTCACAAGGCGGTAGGATTTAACCCGCCCGGGTTGCTACCACCGCACTGAATGAAAGGTCCGTTCAAACGGCTAGATGTAAATACTTCGTGTTTTCCGTCCAGTTCAGCGTACCCGTCGCGACCAAAGGTAAGCACTGACATGGCATGGCGTGAATGACATAAGACCCGGTGTAAAAAATGCCCTGGCAGTCGTGGGACTACCGGTATAGACAGACATAGGAATCATGGGCAGACATATATTTCAGAAAAGGAAAATTTTTTTTACGGTAGGAAACAAAGTTCACGTCGATCTGACCAGTAGTTTAGGAGTTATAGGCATTTATTGATTTTCGAAGCCGTTTTTGTAAAGGCAATGACGTCATCAATTGTTCATAATATTCATTGACGTTGCCATAGGTGGAAGCCGGCCGAGTGACTCTATCACCGACACCTGCTTTGCTGGGATTGGTTGAGCGGTTCGTGAGATAGTGGCATGCCGAAAGTACATTAAAAATTACGGTCGATTTTTGCAAATGGCACCGGGTAAGACATTTCACATTACATAATGGATTCCATGTCAAAATATTAAATCCAGTTCCGTGTTCCTTGCAGCCAGCAATTCAAATCGATACCTCCAGTGGGGCGACTTTTAGGAATTGGCTGGTCGAAGGGAAGACCCCTCTGATCTGACTCGGCAATGTCGAATTGCACAATGTTCCGTAAAGAGACATACATACCTTCTTCTCGGCGCCTTCAGCTGCATTCTTTTTCTTCTCCTCGACCTCCGCCTCTATCAGTTTCTCGAACTCAATCTGTGTGGTCTTCAGCTCCTGGTACGTTCCTTGCGCCACTATCTGCAAAGTGCCGCAACGTGAAAGTAAACCAGCGGCGATTCCTTTAAGTTGGCTAGGTTGGCGCCGCCTAACCAAATAAAATGAATGCCACCATTGCAAAAACAAATGTGAAAAAATATCGGGATTATATTATTTATTATATAACCTACGATAAGATAAAACGTCAATCTATAATTTGAAATTTCGCGCGCGACAAACGCGGGCGACGAATGACGACACATCAAGACATTCATTGGCCGGTTGGCTACATTTGAAGCGCCATCGTATTCCATACAAGCGGCCGATGTCCCCCCGTCCCGCGCGCACCCGCTGATCTGCCTTTCGAGTTGGCGCGCAGCAAGGAGCGCATTTAGCGAGTAGCGAGGTAGGTGTGCGTGTATGTGCGCGCTGCGACTAGCGAGTGTGTGTTGTGTGTGCGTGTGTGAGTTGATAGCTGCATATATTCCGTTAAATGTAGGTATGGGCCTGGTATGGATGAATCCTGTGCGCGGTTTTTTAAATTTAAAGTGATTATTTATTGGTTATATGAAATTGTAGCACTTTAGCTATTGTATGCGAGTGTTCTATGTAGGGTGTTAGTGTTTAAGGTCCAAATGAAACACTATGATAGCTGTGTATAAACGTGTAATAAAACGACTGAGAATTATTATTGACTCAAAGCGACTATACTCGACTCCGTGGTGTGATCGACTGCTTGGGTGGCGCGGGCCGAGGCGAGCGCGGACGCACGCCGCGCCAGAGGGGCGCGGGGTGCGGTAACCGCGTCGCGTCGGTCGGACCGATGTGTCGTGTCCGGCACAAAATTATGAAAAAAAAAATCCTTAGCCAGAGCCAACCCAATACTCTGCTCCAGGAGTCGCCACTGAAGTTAACCACTCCAGCGTCAGTGTTCCAGCGTATGGAACCAAGCAAAAACAACGTCCAGCGTCGCGTTCCACAGGATGGGGCAGCAATTTTTTTTTTAAATATGCACTCTTATAATATGAATACAAGGTTCAATTATACTTCTAAAAATAGGTGAAGATTTGCACTTCTCGATATGATTCAATATTGCAAGCAATAGTGGCGCCCCTCGGTGGAAAAAAATAAATTTCAACGGTCGCGCTGAGTCGCGCTCGGTCAGTCGCCATTGTTGTTAGTGAAGTGTGTTTCTGTGGACGTGTGACCATGAATCGCGGGCGCAAACGATAAGTAATATTTCGTATTTTGATGTTTTTCGAAGCGCAAACTGTGTTTTTATTTGAGGTTCTAATAAATTAGAATGTAGTGGGTCAAAACAAAACATCACCTCATCAAGTACCGCATTCAACCCAGGATTTTGTATAAAAAAAAGGTCAGCACAAATGAAGTTATAGGTAACTTTGTAGGAAATTTAGTAACAATTTCAACCATTTTTGAATTTGAGGCGTTTTGTCGAGGGGCGCACACGACGCTTTAGTGGTTAACAAATAGTGCCATCTAGTATTTAACTGCAAAGGTGTGGAACGGGCTATAAGGGAATATCTTTCCCCACTCCTACAATCCACGCATCTTCAAATCGCGGGTTCATAGCCTTTCCCCAGCGACATTAGTCCACCTCTAAGCCGGACTGGCACCTCCTCGGCGGTGAAATTGGCTGCGCCTGAGGCTTCGACCTCGGGCAGAGCCACCCAGTTCGGAAGCAATAAAAAAAATTTATAGCTTATTCCATGTGGAGTGCTCGGTGGAGTTCTTTGACGCCTGCGCCTCCTTGGCGTCCACCGCCACCAGCGGGTCGTCCAGCAGGTACGCGTCCGCGCTCTGGTAGACGCACCGACCCAACAACAACAACAAGACGTACCTTCCCCTCGCGCATCACGCACACGTTGTCTGCGCTCCTCGCGTACTGCACGTGGTGCGTCACCAGCACGACGGCCTTGTCGTGCAGGAAGCCCAGGATGCACTCCTCGTGCAGCGCCTGCGCCACCTTGGCGTCCACCGCCGCCAGCGGGTCGTCCAGCAGGTACGCGTCCGCGCTCTGGTAGACGCACCGAGCCAACGCTATGCGGGCCCTCTGACCGCCCGAGAGTGATACGCCTGGAAAATAAATTACAGGAAGGTGTGGAACTAAGCTTGCGATGGCTTCACCGAACATATCCGGGCCCATCGGCAGTAGAGGAGGATGTTAATCGAGGTCGGGACTAGCGAGTGGCCACTCTAAATTTCCCGCGCATGCTTCACGTTTCGGCTCGCGTCAAGCCCTCGTCAGCTAGTCTGCGTTGACTAGGACGCGGGGAAACCACCAGTCCCGATCTCATGATTGTTTTTAGGTTTCCGTATCCCGTACGGAAGCCCATTACTAAGCCTACGCCGTTTGTCTGTCTGTCTGTACGTCCGTCCATCCATCCGTCTGTCTGTCCGAGGACTGTATCTCTGGAACCGTAATAGGTAGCCCGTTGAAATTTTCACTGAATATGTATTATTATGGCGAATTTAACAAATAATACAAAATTTAAAAAGTAAAAAATGAAGGGGGGTTCCCATACAAGAAACGTGTTTTTTGAAATTTTTTTTTTGTGGTGCGGAAACCTCGGTGCTCGAGTCCGACTCGCACTTGGCCGATTTTTTTTTCATTGAAAGCGCGACGCATCGTTTCTCCTACGAATAGGCGTCTGACGATGCCCATGGACATTCAGTGATGTATGGGGATTTTGAACATCACGGCAGCCTCACAGGAGCCTTTTCACGCCCCTTCCGAAAAGCCCCAGGCTGTCAGTCAGCCTGTAAGCGTCCACTGCTGGACATACGCCTCTGCAATTTTCCTCCAGTCCTCCCGGCCTACAGCGGTACGGAACCACTGCTTTCCGCCGACGCACTTGATGTCGTCGTTCCACCTGGCGGGCGGTCTTCCCACACTCCGTTTTCCTGTCCACGGCCGCCAGTGTAGGACACCGTTACTCTAACGGTCGTCGTCTATTCGGCTGACGCGTCCAGCCCACTGCCACTTGATCTTAGCCACCCCGTGTCCAATATCGACTATTTTGGTGCGGTACGCAAGCCTGTACTTGGGAGGAAATAGATGGGCAGGGAGTGCGTTGCACATTTTCCCGGTTCTGTGAATATAAGACCTACAGAACCGGTTGATGCCGCGGCAGGTCGATTGTATAGGGGGTGCAACCCCTGCCCAGTACGCGTAGTGCGGAGGCTTATGATGGCCCCTGAGCCCTGTTGTCACCGCGACCTAGGAAGATCTATTGTGATCTCTCAAAAGTTTATAGCTCACCTCCAAGTCCGATGGCTGCTATGAACCGAGTTATATTCTTGGGGTTGAGTGCCTGTATTTGGTATAGTTTGCCTGACAGTCAAACCATTGCTGTAATTTTTTTTAGGCGTTTCGTTATTTACGAAAAATGAATTAATTAATTACTTTCACGTACCTGGACCGATTGGGCATGTGCTGGAAAAGGGTCAGTAGCGTAGTACCCGTAACCGACGAGCATGTATGAAGAACATTATGAGTGGAAGAGGCGGCAAAAGTGTGTCAGGATCGTGGCGCGTGGGGGTTGGGTTGTTTGCGTGGGTTGGGTCCGTTGTCTTTGCCTGCCCCACTGGGAGGCAGGCAGGCGTGACGTTATGTATGTGTATGTATGTATGAACTTATAGCACAACACCGATTACTCTGCTTACCCTGATTGTCGGGATACAAAAGCGTGAGTTATGTATGTATGTATGTAATTACTTTTAAAAATACATGACACAAATATATTGTGTGGTGGCACGGGAACCCTCGGTGCGCGAGTCCGACTCGCACTTGGCAACTTGAATATGGCAAGCAAGCGTAAAAATAAAAAATTAATCAAACAACGTCTCACCTCTCTCACCGACTACGGTCTTGTCCCCGTGCGGAAGTATCTCGAGATCTTTCCTAAGCTGGCACACCTTGACCACCTGGCGGTACCGACGCGGCTCCATCTCGCGGCCGAACAAAATGTTCTGTCGCACCTGAGACAGTAACAACAAACGTACATATCGTCACACCTCTTTCCCGAGAGAGAGAGAGAGAGAGAGAGGGAGAGGGAGAGGGAGAGGGAGAGGGAGAGGGAGAGGGAGAGGGAGAGGGAGAGGGGGAGAGAGAGAGAGAGAGGGTAGGCAGAAACCGACACAGTTTGTCAGCCTCGGTAGCTTCGCTGTGCCGTTGGTCGACTGTTGTTAAGCAACGCTGAGTGCGGTCAGTACTTGGATGGGGTGACCGCTCGACCATTGTAGGCTGACCGTGGTTCGGATCCCTTCTTACCTCTGAAAAACAGCGCTATAGGTCACCTTGTGCACCTTGTGTGTGTAGGTAAACAGTTCGTGTTTTCCGTCCAGTTCAGTGTCCACCACTGGGCTGTAAAATTTCACACAAACTGTACACAAACTCAAACTATCCCATCCATCAACCAACAAGCCCTTAACGTACACACAATCAGGCTGCCAAAGTACACACCATCAAGCTGTCAAAGTAAACACCATCAAGCTGTCAAAGTAGATACAATTAAGGTGTCAAAGTATACACCGTCAGGCTGTCAAAATAAACACCATCAAGCTGTCAAAGTACACACAATCAAGCTGTCATGGCATGGTACACACTACACACCTTCAAGCTGTCAACGCACACACCATCAAGCTGTCAAAGTACACACCTCATAGCTGTCATGGTACACACTTTCAAGCTGGCAAAGTACACACCATCATGCTGTCAAAATACACACAATTCAGCTGTCAAAGTACACACAATCAAGCTGTCAAAGTACAAACCATCAAGCTGTCAAAGTACACATCTCAAAGTTGTCATGATACACACCTTCAAGTTGTCAAAGTACACACCATCAAGCTGTCAAAGTACACATCTCAAATCTGTCATGGTACACACCTTCCAGCTGGCAAAGTACACACCATCAAGCTGTCAAAGTGCACATCTCAAATCTGTCATGGTACACACCTTCCAGCTGGCAAAGTACACACCATCAAGCTGTCAAAGTACACACCATCAAGCTGTCAAAGTACACACACTCCACATGATCAAGCGGTCAAAGAACACCGCAATGAAGCTGTCAAAGCACTTACGGAAGCTTCAAAAAGCCAGGGCTCCTGCGCAGCGTACGCAACAGTTCCATTAACGTCGACCTGGCCCTGGTCCACTCTCAGCTCCCGGAGCATGGCCAGCAGGAGTGTAGACTTGCCGGAGCCCACCGTCCCGACGATCGTGGTCAGCGTCTCTGGTTTGATCTGTAAATATTATTATTAGCAGTTCATCAGAACTCAGGAGATTGCGTTATACCTACTATTTTTTTTTTATTTAAGACATGTCAGTCCGCGTCTAAGCGTCCAATGCTGGACATACGCCTCTCCAATGTTCCTCCAGTCCTCCCGGCCTTTAGCGATACGGAACCACCGCTTTCCGCCGACGTACTTGATGCCGTCGTCCCACCTGGCGGGTGGTCTTCCCACGCTCCGGTTTCCTGTCCACGGCCGCCAGTATAGGACATGGTAACTCCAACGGTCGTCGTCTCTTCGGCTGACGTGCCCAGCCCATTGTCACTTGAGCTTAGCCACCCGGTATCCAATATCAACTACTTTGGTGCGTCGGCGGATTGCCTCGTTACACACCATATCACCTAGCGATATTCCCAGCACGGCTCGCTCCATTGCTCGCTGGGCAACTTTCAACGTTTGGACAACAGCGACTTTCAGAGTCCAAGTTTCACACCCGTACGTGGTCCGGGAGGACACACTGGTCATATATACGGGTCTATAAATTTTGCGGAAGGTCAGACCTCAGGACGAATTCAGTACAGGATCAGGACGAAAACATTACATAAAAAAAACTTAAAAGGAACACCATTATGATTATGAATATATAAATTAAACCAGTGAAGATTCCTTTAACAGAACAAAATTAGAAGAAAGAGAGATTTTAACAAAGAACAAAGCAAAGAAAAATTTTGACTATAATATAGTTAATATAATATAGTTAGTCCCGCTGGATTTAGTATGGTCATTCATCCTCTCATCGAAACATTAACAAGTGAGTTGAACGTCTGGTACCTCGACGATGGTACATTAGGAGGTGACCCGGAATCAGTACTCTCCGACTTTGAAAAACTTTTACGGGAATCAAAGAATCTTGGTCTTGAAATCAATCCCTCTAAATGTGAATTATTTTTTCATCACTCCACTAATCACACAATAGTAAATTCATTTCGTAATCTGGCACCTGACATTAAAATTATCAACAGAAACGATTTCACCATTCTTGGTGCACCTATTTTTAAAGAAGCCACTGAATCAGAGTTGGAAAAAAAATTTACTGTTCTTAAAACTATGACTGAAAGATTGCAAACAATTCATCCGCATATTGCATATTTTTTGTTAAGGAACTGCCTTTCAGTCCCTAGGATCACATACTTGTTGCGCACCACGCCTACCTGGACATATGCACTTCTTCACGATTTTGACCACATCATTCAACATTCATTAAATAACATTTTAAATATACATTTAACTAATTTCACACAAGCATCGCTTCCAATAAGTTACGGTGGTTTGGGCATTAGAAAATTGGTTGATATTTGCACACCGGCATACTTATCATCCGTTCACAGCACCCGCACTCTCTGTACAGACATTCTCGCTAAAACCAAACAGAACACCGAGGAGCCAATGATCGGTGAAACAGAGGCTTTTGAGATCTGGAAGAATTTATCCTCCTGCACCGATGCCCCCAGCGAACCTAATAGTCAGAAAATATGGGATAAACCCATCATTGAAAAAATATTTGATTCACTGGAAAAAAAAACACCCGCAGACGAGGCGCGCCTTTTGGCGTTGCGTGAGAGAGAGTCCGGGTCCTGGTTGCATGCTATACCCTCGCCAACAACGGGCATGCTCCTGGATCCGCACTCCATCCGCATAGCCATCTCCCTGCGTCTTGGCGCTAAAACAAATGCTCTCCACAGGTGTGTATGTGGCGATACTGCTGACGAATTCGGGCACCACGGGTTATGCTGCCAGAAGAGCGCGGGTAGAATCCCACGTCACCATATGCTCAACGACATATTAAAAAGATCACTCGTATCAGCCGGCTTTCCCTCAACTCTGGAGCCAGTGGGCCTATTCCGGGACGATGGTAAGCGTCCAGATGGCATGACCATCATCCCGTGGCGTGAGGGAAAGTCACTGGTGTGGGATGCTACCTGCGCCGATACTCTGTGCAGCAGTCACGTTAAGGCATGCTCGAAGCGCGCCGGCGCAGCCGCTGAAACTGCAGCCCGCCACAAGCACACCAAATACAGTTCGGTGGCACACCAGCACATCTTCGCCGCATTTTCGGTGGAGACGATGGGGGCATGGTCTGAGGAGGCAAAGCGGCTCGCGAAAGACATCGGGATGTCCCTGTACGCTGCTTCAGGAGAACAACGTTCGCTCGAGTTCCTGAGGCAGCGTATCAGTGTGGCCATCCAGCGAGGCAACGCCGCTAGCGTCCTCGGTACAGTGCCCACATCGTCACACCTGGAGGAGGGTTATTAAGTTTTGTATTGGTTATAGGTTTATATTTTATTTTGTAGTTAAGTTTTTTAGTTTTTAGTAGTTCTTAGTTATAGTTTTTTATTTTATTTGATAGTTAGTTTAAGTTTATTTAATAATTTTAATTTATTACTCTTATAAGATGTATACTAAATTTTTGAATAATAAAAACTACCTATTTTACTTCTTTGGTTAACAAATTAAAAATTTAAAAATCTAAATTTTTTGACAAAGTAAATACAATACATTATTACAAAACACAAGGGAAATATAAATTTTAATTTTGACGTTTGAATTTTGACTAAGCTATACCCACCATAGAAGATGCAAGATGCATCTGTTCAAAATTTAGAGAGAATACCTAAGTCATCGACTCGATGGCGATATTGTAACACGCTGTAATTGTAATTCCAAGCCGGAGGTTCTAGGTTCGAATCCTGGCCGGTACATATTTTTTCTCTTCATCTTTGGCTTTGCGTCTATCGAAATCTCTATCTCTTCTCTACTTATGTATATACTTATGTAGGTATATTATAATATTTATGTTTCTTCCTCAGGCGCAGCCAATATCACCGCCGAGGAGGTGCCAGTCCGGCTTGGAGGTGGACTAATGTCGCTGGGGAAAGGCTATTAACCCGCGATTTGAAGATCCGTGGATTGTAGGAGTGGGGGAAGATATTCCCTGGGAGCCAGTTCCACACCTTTGCAGTGCGGCACAAGAATGATTTAGAGAATCGTGCAGTTCGAAGAACTCTTCTGTCGACTACAAACGGGTGCTCCGCGAGAGTATGGCGGGTTTGGCGAAGGCGAACAGGTATATGTAAAAATTTATATTGATTGTATGTATCTTTGTACAATTTGTATATGTGTGTATTTATATTTCATACTACTGTTCCCTCTTTAGTACTACCAGGCCTCCGTGACTCGAGCGTACCTACCGCGATAAGTGCCTACGGCCCAGTGCGTCCCTGGGGAAGCAGAAAATCAGTGGGCTGCCAAACGCCGCCGCGTACGCACGCTCGCCGCGACGACGACGACGTCCCGATGTCGGTTGAAAAAAAAATTACGCTAGCCGCGCGAACGTATTGTGCGGTGGATGGCTGCAATAAAACGAAGGCTGAGAAAGATTTATCCTTAATATAAAATAATATGTTTATTTGTATAAAATTAATGTCAATAAAATCAATATAATGATGAGACAAAGAGATTTTGTTAAAAAAAATCGTTAAAGTCTTCTACAGTTGTATTTTAAATGTTATGTTTTCTTTACTTTTTTTACTGTCACATTACATTATGTACCTTCGAAATTATTTAGTCATATGTAAAATACCCAACAAAATACGTAGGTAATTTGTAAGACTTCTGTATAAATATGCAGTTTAATTTCAATGTTTTGAAATGTGTAAATATTGTAGATTAATCAACTATTATATTATATGACGCGTGACATCTATCGTTTCATTTTATATTCCCAGTCTATTTATAGGGTACTCGCTGTACCCAACAAATGCAGAAGTCAAAGTGCATACGGAATTCTTTAATTAAACTTATTTATTTTCTCGCAAAAATGTACAACCCTGGCGTGGTTTTAGCTTTATCGCAAGCGCGCGACGTGCAAAGTAATATGAACTCTCGCCGCGCAGACCTTCGGCGCATTTTAGCTCGTACGTCCAAGGTGACTCATCGTAAGACACGAGTAGGCAATTATAGCGTAGGTATTTGGTGTTTTCTTAGGGAGTAAAGGATCTGTTACGAAGTAACTATTATTTAATATGTGGTACTACTAGCATTGTCCGCCCATATGCGTTTTCCACATCCCAAAGGTTAGTTCCTAAAGAATGCCGCAAGGCATTAAACTCGCCTTTTGTAACCTTTTTATGCAATGGTGTACAATAAAGTATATTTTCATTTCATTCACACTTCTTATAAAAGGGAACTACTGTCTGTCTATATGTAATGTATGTATGTTCGAGGTAAACTTTCGGAACCACTGAACGAACTTTGATGCGGTCTGAACCAATGTAAAGAGTAGTTCTTCAGGCTCACTATAGGCTATATACCATCAAGCTATAAAGCCTTAGGGCTGAGCAGTATCAAAAATACCGGCCAAGTGCGAGTGGAACTCGCGCACCGAGGGTCCTGTATCGCAATGTCACTGCTAGCGCTATGACTCACGCCATCTAGATGGCGTGTTATGAAATGCTTCATATTATTTAATGTCATGCTTCATAATCTATTCGGTAGATGGCGCGCGCGCATACACTTTTTGGTTTCTTCTATGGGAACCCCCGTGAATTTTTTACTTTATATCGGCCATAATAACACATTTTTTTGTGAAAATTTCAACGGGCTACCTAATACGGTTCAAGAGATACAGCCCTCGGACAGGCGGACGGATGGACAGATAGACAGACAGACAGACAGACGGCGTAGGCTTAGTAATAGGGTCCCGTACCTGATACAGAACCCTAAAAAGTATAGTATGAACCGAATTTAGCGTCGAATGGTAGTAATAGATGGCGTTAGCAGTTCTGTTGTGTATGAGTATTGAGTTTACCGCGAGCGAAGCCGCGGGCAAAAGCTAGTAAGAAATATAAAGCGAGTACATTCTTAGTAGTAACATATAAAATAAAAATTAAAAATAAATAAATTTAAATAAATAATACTTACACACAAATTGATATCGCTGAGCGCGATGACCCTCTTCTCTCCCTCGTCGCTATTGGTGTTCCAGTAGGAGGTGAAGCTCTTGATGTTCACAACTGGGCCGCCGCGCGAGTATTTGGGCAGGTCTGCGTCCGATTTGATCACGGCTTGCTGACTGACGGAATTGGAGAAAGGCGACATTGTTTTTTTTTGTAAAAAAATTTTTGCGTGCGTGCGTAAAAGCTACAAAAAATTATTGTTGATATGTATGAACACTGACAACAAACATAGCATGAGAGTAGTTTTGCATACAGGGTTTTTCAGGATAGGCTTGAGAAACTTCGGGAATAGAAAGTAGGTACTCATTATTAGAAGAAAAAAATCACTCCAATCGAAATTCCGTATTTTTTTACTAAGCTCACATACACGGCCACACGCATAAGACACACACACGCACACACACTTCATTGAGTTAATATAAATTACTGCTGCGCATTTTCATCTTTCATTCACTGTTAATTACAATAAACATTTAATCATATTTCAAAAATAAGTATATAAAGTAAATACAACTATACACTAATACACTAAAACTAAAACTAATATAAAATTAATATTCAGAAAACCTACAAAAAATAAATTTCTGAAAAGTCCGCCGAAGCCCCGTCTCTGCCGACGCCAAGTGTCCGACCCCTCTGAATCTCAATACTAATCCGCCGTTTAAGGAAGGCTTTGGAACGACGGTCGCCAGTCCTCTCCGCGAGGAGCTTTCCCAGCTTCTCCGTGAAAACCTTGGTTAATTAATAATCACTTGTATTTAAGTATACTTTATTACCGTCTGTTTTGTACCTACTAATAGTTTTTTAGTTTATGTAATTTAATGATCATAATGTCTGTGGAAGTCGGAGCAAGAGGACTACCAGCGAAGTCGCTCTACAGTCTCTTCAAGAATCTAGGGCTGCCAAGATCGGCGCTAAGCTCATATATGGAGAGAGCTTCGAAAACGTCACTGGAAGCATCCTACAGAATATGGATAGGTAGAGAGAGGGAGGTCGAGAGCGGGACTGGTGGTTTCCCCGCGTCCTAGTCAACGCAGACTAGCTGACGAGGGCTTGATGCGAGCCGAAACGTGAAGCATGCGCGGGAAATTTAGAGTGGCCACTCGCTAGTCCCGACCTCGATTAACATCCTCCTCTACTGCCGATGGGCCCGGATATGTTCGGTGAAGCCATCGCAAGCTTAGTTCCACACCTTCTTTTAGCCTAACTATACGTGACACACATAGAGAAATACGTCTATGGTAACACAGGATAGGCTATAATAAAATTCAGTTCCGGTTACGCTAAGATGTGGCTCTCATACAAACCGAATTGTTACGCGCGCCGAAATAAAGGTGCGGTAGCGGGCTTAACTTGCTTTTTTCTTTTTAAATACGAATTTCATACCAGCGAAGCCGCAGTCAAAAGCTAGTTAATAAATAAAATTTAGCACTCACCCGTTACAAATCTTCTCAAACACGCTTCCGTTCTGCCGCTTCTCCTCTATCACCGTCAAATCGACGCCATCTTCGTTCTTGACCTCCGGAAGCAGCAGAAACTCCTGCATCCTCTTGATCGACACGTACGCTTCGAGCGTGAACGTTATGGCGATCGGGAAGAAGTCCACCAGAGTGTACTTCAACATGTCGTAGTACGAGAAGATGACGAACACTTTGGCGGCCGTTATGTTATTTCCGAGTGATATGTAGGAGATGACGCTTAAAAATATTGCGACTTTTGTGTTGAGCTTGACGCAGGAGATCATCACCGCTCGGAGCCAGGACATCTTTTTGATGACGTTCATTTCTTTTCTGCAATTGAAAAAGATTTTTTTTTTATGGAAACTGACACGGTCGGCTACATCACCTACAACATCCGTGATGTCAGCCCATAACACCGGGTGCACTAGGTGCCGCGTCAGTGCTTCCCTTCGGTCGTGCCGGCTACACTGAACTGGACGGAAAACACAAACTATTTACATAGCCGTTTCGACCGACGTTTCATTCAGTGCGGTGGTACCAACCCGGCTGGAATAAACTCTACCACCTAGTAAGGTAAGAAGGGAAGGGACCTACAGTTTTACGTGGAATCCGAACCACGGTCAGCCTCCAACGGTCGAGCGGTCAGATTCCATAAAAAAAAACACCATGAAGTTCCATCGAAAAGGTTATGAAAATAGTTTTTGTTCTCCGTCCACACTGCCGTGGCACCTTTGGTCACGAAGGTGTGGTGGTAGTAGCTCATACATAGCGTCACGCCTGTTTCCCGGCGGGGTAGGCAGAGACAACGGATCTCCGCGCGCCACGATCCTGTCACACCTCTGCCGCCTCTTCCGTTCCCATAATGTTCTTCATGCATGCTCGTCGGTTACGGGTACTAAGCACTTGCCCCTTTTTGAGCACGTGCCCGATCTGGTCCAGGTACGCGTGTCTAGGGCGACCCTTCCCGACTCTTCCACTCACATTTGCTTCATAAATTTCTTTCGTTAGTCTCCTATCATCCATTCTTCCAACATGACCGAACCACCGAAGCATTCCTTTCTCAATCCTCGTCACTATATCTTCTTTCAGACCACAGCGCTCTCGCACTACACTATTTCTCAATCTATCTTTCATTGTAACTCCACACATACTCCTCAACGGTAGTAGCTCATGTGGCCAATAATTTTCTTAAAAGATAGCTCACCTCCTGGCAGCGCCGATGATGTTAGCGAATGCGTCCTCCCACGCGTACATCTTGATAGCCTCGATGCTCTGTATGACCTCGTTCATGAGACGGATTCTGTGGTCCGTTCTTATAGCGGTCTTTCTTCTTAGCCGGCTCGAGATTTTGCCCAGGTAACCTGCGGAAATCGAGTCGGAATCGAGAGTTGACTGTCTGCCGGATCATAAGCACAGCTGAGAGCGACTCTGCTTACCCCGATTGCCAGGATTTTTTTTTTATGTAAACTGACACGGTTGGCTTCATCACCAACAACATCGTGATGTCAGCCCATAACACCGGATGAACTTGGCGCCACATCAATGCTTCGCTTCGGTCGTGCTACACTGAACTGGACCGAAAACACAAACTATTTACATAGCCGTTTCTACCGACCTTTCATTCAGTACGGTAGTATCGACCCGGGCGGGTTAAACCCTACCACCTAGTAATATAAGAAGGAAGTCATATCCCTTAGTCGCCTTTTACGACATACACGGGGAGAGATGCAGTGGGGCTATTCTTTTAAAGTACCGGCCCCACACGGTACCAGCCAGGATACAGTGTGTGGTGTGTATTATTGGTATTTTGCTATCAGTACTTGGATGGGTGACCGCTCGACCGTTGGAGGCTGATCGTGGTTCGGATTCCACGTTAAACTGTAGGTCACTTCCCTTCTTACCTTACTAGGTGGTAGGGTTTATCCCGGCCGGGTTGCTACCACCGCACTGAGAGAAACGTCGGTCGAAACGGCTATGTAAATATTTCGTGTTTTCCATCCAGTTCAGTGTAGCCGGCGCGATATGGAGGGAAGCACTGACATGACACCTAGTTCACCAAGGTGTTATGGGTTGACATCACGGATGTTGTAGGTAAATATCACTCACAGGTTTAGTAGTTTTTATTATTTATATTATTTACATAATTTAATAAAAAACACATATTTTTTATGATATTTCGACAAATTTGTCGTCTTCAGATAAAATTGTTCATATATTTTTAATATGTCAAATAATGAATGATAGATGGCGTTGTCATGGGTTTGAGGATTAGCCAATGTCATTATACGGGTGTTTGATGACCATAGGTCATAAAGCAAACCAGTGATTCCTTGACTAATTTGAAGTCTAAAAGGCCCAGTAAAGTTTTGTCGGATATGCCTTAATTAAGGAGTTATTAACTAAATTAGTTTTCGCGTGCAAAATACTACGCTAGTGCGACCGACCCGACGCTCTCTACATAATACATACTACCTATCATTTACCTACATTCACAAATCGATTAGCGCTAAAATCATCCAATAATAACACGTGTCCACCCACCCGCAGTCCGCGAGTTCGCTAGTTTAGAAGTAGCTACAAATCGGCGGGCCAATGAGCTAGAAAGGGGATGGGCTACCCCTGCCAATCTCACCGCAGCCTACGCACTCATAATAAAATAATAAATTAAGTACAAAAGTATGACATAACGTAATGTTCTCTACTAACTCTAAGACAATGGGTAATTGTGTACCCTCGACATTTTATACTACATTGTAGTATGTTACTTGCTTACTAACAAAATCAAATAATGACTTGATAAAATTTCTTATCAAATTTGACGATGGCACTATACACCGGACTTTTTACATAATACCTATATACTTCAGAAGTTGTCAGAATCACATGATAAATAAATATAATTAATGATGCGATATGAATGTAATTAATTAGTTATGCGATAACGACATGTGGTGGTTTGTGACAGAAACCAGTAGTCCATACAATTTCATAGTGAAAATGTTTTCACTTTGTCATGAATTGCTGCATGTCACAAATCAGCACATGCGTTTTTTAGGCAGTGGCAAACATTTTTGTATAGACTAAATGGACATTGAAAAAATTTCCAGTGAAGTTTCTTGTCAGTTCTTCTTCGCTGTGATAAATCGAACTGGCGGAATGTTACAATGTAAATATGATAAATCTGAGCGCAGTGTACTGCCAGTAGATGCTAAATAAACAATAAACAATAAACACTGCAGACGTAGTAATATCGTAATCTCTCTCGCACCCCCTCTGTGCTCATACTGCGTCTCTCTCGCACAGCGCTTGTCGGTGTTCTCCCTCGCACCCGCACCTTACTTTATCTTCGCTTGCACCCAGTGTTCATCGGTCTATTCACACGGGAGCATTTCGTAAATGGAGTGTATTTATTTAGTTTAATATGGAAAAAAAAAGTTCACCGTAGAACAAAATGCCATCTAACTTTTTTGCTCCAAATAGCCTCAGGAGTACCTGGTTTGCTTTATGACCTATGGTCATCAAACACCATGTATAGCAAAAAAAAAAACAAAACTGACCTTGCAAAGGAATGAAGCACAGAAGAAACGACACACCGATGAGCGTAGCCACACCGATCTGCCTGTACATGAGGTATATGATGAGGATGCTCTCGAACGGGGTCCGAATGAGGTCCGTCAGGAACAGGCAGGCCATGTCGAACCGCTGCGCGTCCGTCGTCAGCAGGTTGATCACGTGGCCGGCCAGGCCTTCGGAGGCCGCGCCGCCGGCCGTTAGGTCTAATCGGAGTAGCTGCGAGAGAAATCGAAAACGGTGATTGTTTTATTTATTAATTTTTGCGTTACCGATACGATGGGTTGGGATACCGACTGGGTTGGTACCACCGCACTGGATGTAAGATGGCCGCATAGCAGCCTCGGCAGTGTTCTCCTCTAGTCCAGTATAGCCAGCAATCCAGGGAAGTCTCCGGTATGGCACCTACCTTCTTAGGAGGTGATATCGGCTGGTCGGAGCATGCGCTTTGGCCCCTCCGACTAAGCCACCCATACATAATTATTACATAAAAAAAAACCAATTTTTTTTTTATCGAAACTGACACGGTTGGCTACATCACCTACAACATTCGTGATGTCAGCCCATAACACCGGGTGAACTAGGCGCCATGTCATTGCTCCCTTTCGGTCGTGCCGGCTACACTGAACTGGACGGAAAACACAAACTATTTACATAGCCGTTTCGAGAGACCTTTCATTCAGTGCGGTGGTACCAACCCGGGCGGGTTAAACCCTACCCACCTATTTATATAAGAAGGGAGCCATATCCCTTAGTCGCCTTTTACGACATACACGGGAAGAGATGCAGTGGGGCTATTCTTTTAAAGTACCGGCCCCACACGGTATTTATACGTAAAATAATTAAATTACTAATACCCAAGTACAGTCTCGGGTCCTTCAAGAGGGGCGTGAATGTGGGCACCTGTCTGACCGGCACGTCATTCGCAACCTCCGCATACGACCGAATGTCCATGGGCGTCGCCGAATGTCCATGGGCGTCGCCGAATGTCCATGGGCGTCGCCGAATGTCCATGGGCGTCGCCGAATGTCCATGGGCGTGGGCGATATTTTATCATTGACATCAGCATCCGCTGATGTCAATGATAAAATATCAGCATCAACATCAGCATCAGCTGATGTGAAAAAAATGTGCAATAGCAACAACCCTGAAACGAACCAACCTTTCTATAAATGAGCGAGCAGCAAGCCACCCTCGCCTTCATGCTGAGATGCAGCAGCCACAGTATCAGCGGATGCATCATCGATATCCCTGATCGGCGGAGGCAAATTGTTCCAAACGAACCAACCTTTCTATAAATGAGTGAGCAGCAAGCCACCCTCGCCTTCATGCTGAGATGCAGCAGCCACAGTATCAGCGGATGCATCATCGATATCCCTGATCGGCGGAGGCAAATTGTTCCAAACGAACCAACCTTTCTATAAATGAGCGAGCAGCAAGCCACCCTCGCCTTCATGCTGAGATGCAGCAGCAACAGTATCAGCGTATGCATCATCGATATCCCTGATCGGTGGAGGCAAATTGTTCCAAACGAACCAACCTTTCTATAAATGAGCGAGCAGCAAGCCACTCTCGCCTTCATGCTGAGATGCAGCAGCCACAGTATCAGCGGATGCATCATCGATATCCCTGATCGGCGGAGGCAAATTGTTCCAAACGAACCAACCTTTCTATAAATGAGCGACCAGCAAGCCACTCTCGCCTTCATGCTGAGATGCAGCAGCCACAGTATCAGCGGATGCATCATCGATATCCCTGATCGGCGGAGGCAAATTGTTCCAAACGAACCAACCTTTCTATAAATGAGTGAGCAGCAAGCCACCCTCGCCTTCATGCTGAGATGCAGCAGCCACAGTATCAGCGGATGCATCATCGATATCCCTGATCGGCGGAGGCAAATTGTTCCAAACGAACCAACCTTTCTATAAATGAGTGAGCAGCAAGCCACCCTCGCCTTCATGCTGAGATGCAGCAGCCACAGTATCAGCGGATGCATCATCGATATCCCTGATCGGCGGAGGCAAATTGTTCCAAACGAACCAACCTTTCTATAAATGAGTGAGCAGCAAGCCACCCTCGCCTTCATGCTGAGATGCAGCAGCAACAGTATCAGCGGATGCATCATCGATATCCCTGATCGGCGGAGGCAAATTGTTCCAAACGAACCAACCTTTCTATAAATGAGTGAGCAGCAAGCAACTCTCGCCTTCATGCTGAGATACAGCAGCCACAGTATCAGCGGATGCATCATCGATATCCCTGATCGGCGGAGGCAAATTGTTCCAAACGAACCAACCTTTCTATAAATGAGTGAGCAGCAAGCCACCCTCGCCTTCATGCTGAGATGCAGCAGCCACAGTATCAGCGGATGCATCATCGATATCCCTGATCGGCGGAGGCAAATTGTTCCAAACGAACCAACCTTTCTATAAATGAGTGAGCAGCAAGCCACCCTCGCCTTCATGCTGAGATGCAGCAGCCACAGTATCAGCGGATGCATCATCGATATCCCTGATCGGCGGAGGCAAATTGTTCCAAACGAACCAACCTTTCTATAAATGAGTGAGCAGCAAGCCACCCTCGCCTTCATGCTGAGATGCAGCAGCCACAGTATCAGCGGATGCATCATCGATATCCCTGATCGGCGGAGGCAAATTGTTCCAAACGAACCAACCTTTCTATAAATGAGTGAGCAGCAAGCCACCCTCGCCTTCATGCTGAGATGCAGCAGCCACAGTATCAGCGGATGCATCATCGATATCCCTGATCGGCGGAGGCAAATTGTTCCAAACGAACCAACCTTTCTATAAATGAGTGAGCAGCAAGCCACCCTCGCCTTCATGCTGAGATGCAGCAGCCACAGTATCAGCGGATGCATCATCGCCGCGTTCACCGCCATGCAGCCGACCAGCGCGCTCGCGTACAGGTACGCCTCGCGCTTGCTCATCCCGCTCGTAGGCGAGAAGTAGTCGACGAGGCCGCCCAGCGATATAGGTATTGATAATCTGCGGAACATGATAAATATTGTACTGAGGGATATGACTCCCTTCTTATATAAGGTGTTTTGTTAGTCATGTCATTAACTTCGGGAGGGTTACATACACACTCAAATAAACACTTTACGTAAGAAAAAAACATATGTTTATAGGAGCATTTTTTCTCCTGACAAAAAAATCTAATCAAATAAGTAGCTGTAAAAACCAATCATAGTGACGTTGTGACTTACTTACAACAAACAGCTGTTCTGCGTTTTAACATAGTACGGTCATTGACCCCGTACAATGCATGTTACCTACTGTTACACACAGGTAAATGTTTAGGTAGCAAACATGTTTTGTTAAATTTATCGAAAAGTAATACTATAAAATTTTTTTTTTTTTGCGTAACATGTTTATTTGAGTGTGTATGTAACCCTCCCGAAGTTAATGACATGACTAACGAAACACCTTATATTACTAGGTGGTAGGGGTTAACTCGCCCGGGTTGGTACCACCGCACTGAATGAAAGGTCGGTCGGCAACGGCTATGTAAATAGTTTGTGTTTACCGTCTAGGAAGCCGGCACGACCGAAGGGACGCGCTGACGTGGCACCAAGTTCACCCGGTGTTATCGGCTGACATCACGGATGTCGTAGTTGATGTAGCCAACCGTGTCAGTTTCCATAAAAAAAAATTGTTTTCGCTTACCTTAACATAACGTCGCAGATGCAGAATATAAAATTCCCTATGGCGAATTTCTTCCCGTGAATTCTTAGCATGGCTTTCAGTAGGGAAGGTTTACCGCCCTTTTCTGCAAACAAAATGAAATCGTGATTTAAAAAAAATGCACATAATTACATACATACCACACGCTGTATCCCGACCATCGGGGTGAGCAGAGCAATCGGTGTTGTGCTGCAACGACTCTGGTAAATGGGTGGATCAACTTTTTCTTGTAACATAAAAACCAGCTGCAAAGTCAAATAAAAAAAAAAGTTTATTACAATTTATAACTTAGTTGAAAATCAATAAGTATAAAATACTTAGGTTTATAAACAATTGAAATAAAAGAAGAGAACTATTTAAAATAAAACATTAACCAAATTTTTAGGGGTGACCCAGGGGACAAGTTGTCCTCAGGGTAACCAAATTTTTTTTTAATTACTCAAAATTCTTTGTGCAGCTTCTTTCATAATAATCAATTACTTATCTGAGAGTTGCTGTAACTATTAAAATAAGGTGAAATTATCAAGATAATATCCTGTTTTCAGACAGATACCAAAAACAAGAAAAAGTTGATTCACCCAAATAACGGCACAACACCGACCGCCACGTTTCGCAAAGTATTCGAGCAAGATAACTATCAAGCGGCAAGTAAGGCATGAAGACCCGCCTGCTGCATGACTCGGTGGAAGGACCGTGCGAAGGTGAGAGGTGGCTAGCCTCTCGCCCGTTAGCACGGCATCTTGTCCTTTTCCCACAGAGATCGCCTTTTACGACACGCACGGGGAGAGATGCAGTGGGGCTATTCTTTTCAAGTACCGCACGGTAACAAAAAATACGACAGGTGTCGTGGGCGTGGGACACCCGGTTGAAACGAAGTTCCTTTCGCTATATAAGGTGTTTCATTAGTCATGTCAATAACTTCGGGAGGGTTACATACACACTCAAAGAAACACTTTACGCAAAAAAAAACATATGTTTATAGGAGCATTTTTTCTCCTAAAAAAAAATCAAATAAGTAGCTGTAAAAACCAATAGTGACCTTGTGACTCACTTACAAAAAACAGCTGTTCTGCATTTGAACATAGTACGGTCATTGACCCCGTACAATCCATGTTACCTACTGTTACACACAGATTAATGTTTAGGTAGCAAACGTGTTTTGTTCTCGAAAAGTAATGCTAAAAACATATAATTTTTTTTTGCGTAACCTGTTTATTTGAGTGTGTATGTAACCCTCCCGAAGTTATTGACATGACTAACGAAACACCTTATATATTATTATGTATTAAATAACAGGAACAACTAAATAAATTAACAATGCTTGAGGGTAATTAAATGAAAAACTAAAACAAATAAATGAAGTCTATACTTCTGTAATATATGACATAAGGTTGTAAACAAACAAACACACATGCTACAGTAAAAGTGTCGTGACGGTTCAAGTATTACACTTTTTTCGGCCTAGCTCTCACTCGCCAAGTGTAATATACCTATACATAGCCATACGCTTGTAAACACACAAACACACATACGACAGCAAAAGTGTAGTGACGGTCCAAGTATTACACTTTTTTCGTCCAAGCTCTCACTCGCCAAGTGTAATATACCTATACGTAGCCATACGCTTGTAAAGACAAACACACATACTACAGCAAAAGTGTCGGGACGGTCCAAGTCTTACACTTTTTTCGGCATAGCTCTCATTCGCCAAGTGTAATATACCTACCTATACATAGACATGCTTTTAAACACAGAAACACACATACTACAGCAAAAGTGAAGTGACGACGGTCTAAGTATTACACTTTTTTTCGCCAAGCTCTCACTCGCCAAGTGTAATATACCTACCTATACATAGACATATGCTTTTAAACACACAAACACACATACTACAGCAAAAGTGTAGTGACGGTCCAAGTATTACACTTTTTTTGGCCAAGCTCTCACTCGCCAAGTGTAATATACCTACCTATACATAGACATATGCTTTTAAACACACAAACACACATACTACAGCAAAAGTGTAATGACGACGGTCCAAATATTACACTTTTTTCGGCCAAGCTCTCATTCCCCAAGTGTCTGGACTGGAGTGTAAGATGCGATAAGGAAGGAACTTCGTTCCAAAACATTCAGGATAACTTTTTTTTTTATTATTTTATCCGGTATGGGTGGCTGAGTCGGAGGGGACAAAGCGCATGCTCCGACCAGCCAATATCACATCCGAGAAGGTAGGTGCCATACCGGAGACTTCCCTGAACTGCTGGCTATACTGGACTAGAGGAGAACACAGCCGAGGCTGCTATGCGGCCATCCTACATTCAGTACGGTGGTACCAACCCAGTCGGCTACAATTTGAGCCTACCACCTAGTAAGGGCGCTAGGGAAGGGACCTACAGTTTTACACCGGTTTTACATACCGCTAATATCGCGCTCTCGCGCCCAATGCTCCGCGATGCGATCGCCGCGCGGCGCGGCGCGGTGGCCCGCCGTGCAGCGGTACACATCCGACACGCTCAGCTTGCCGCGGCGGCCCAGCGAGAACACGGGCCATGTGTACCTGGAGAATACAAGAATTAAGAATATACTAATATACTAGTCAGCCTCGGTAGCTCAGCGGTGCGGTCGGTCGACTGTTGTTAAGCACACCTGAGCGCGCCTGGAGAATACAAAGAATCAAGAATTTAGTATTCTAGAGAATATAGTCTCGGTAGCTCAGTGGTGCGGTCGGTCGACTGTCGTTCGTGATAATAAGCACACCTGGGCGCGGTCAGTACTTGGATGGGTGACCGCTCGACCGTTGGAGGCTGACCGCGGTTCGTATTCCAATTTCCAAGTAAAACTGTAGGTCCCTTCCCTTCTTACCTTCCTAGATGGTACTAGTAGGGTTTATCCCGCCCGGGTTGGTACCACCGTACTGCATGAAACGTCGGTCGAAACAGCTATGTAAATAGTTCGTGTTTTCCGTCCAGTTCATTGTAGCAGACATGAAATTAAGGGAAGCACTGACATGGCGCCTAGTTCTCCCGGTGTTATGGGCTGACATCACGGATGTTGTAGGTGATGGAGCCAACCGTGTCAGTTTCCTTAAAAAAATAAATTAATAAATATTAAACTCACCAAAAACAGAATTTCGAAAATATATTGGCCGTCTCCTTCGGGTTTTGCTTGCGGTCTATGTTGAAGTAGCCGGGGTCCATTGTTGTTTAATTCTTATCACAATTTCGTCAAATTACATTTATATAATTACCTATTTTTATTTTTATTAGTTTTTTTTATTTTTTAATAATTATGTACACGTACTAAGTACTCAATTTTACGTTTTAAGCACCAATTTCACTATAACTATCTACTCGTAGTATATATAAGTAATACTGATCACATTTATATATTTACTTAACATATATTTTTTTTTCAATCAACAATTTTTTACGATTTTTTCTAACACTTTCTAACGCTTTTAACAATTGGTTTAAGTAAATTGCTCAACTCAATTGACAAGAAATATTATGTTAATTGACGCAATTATTGTTTGGAAACTTTTAAGTATTATCTGTCAGCCATATTTAGCGTGTTTCCTACATGATTCAGGATGCACTGGTTAAATCTGAAAAGATAAAAAATATAACGTTAAAATTTAAAGAAATTTAAAAGAGTCTGGGGCCGGAACTTAAAAAGAATAGCCCCACTGCATCTCTCCCCATGCATGTCGTAAAAGACGACTAAGGGATTAAAGGACAAGATGCCGTGCTAAATGGCGACAGGCACGCCACCTCTCACCTTGGCACAGTACTTCCACCGAGTCACGCAGCAGTCGGGTCTTCGTGCCTTACTTGCTTCTTGATCGATTGAATCTTGTTCGAATACTTTGCGAAACGTGGTAGTCGGTGTTGTGCTGTAATTTACCAGAGTTCTTGCAGCACAACATCGATTACTCTGCTTACCCCGATTCTCGGGATTCAGCGTGTGTGATATGTATGTATGTATGTTTTTATATTTTGCATTTTAGAAAAAAATATATAAGACCGATATGGTTTTTTGACAGATATGGTATAGATAGCATATAGATAGCGGATCCGTGCGCGCGTAAAACTCGCACTTGATAGATTTTTTGAGTTGCATAAAAGTTGCATTAAATCAAATTGTTTTCAATACAATCACCAGAATTGTTCAATAAAATTCATCACAGCTCAAGTAGATAGTGTAATCCCAAGGCCATTAGTCGGCACAAGTGTTCAAAGGCAGACGAGCATATTATATGTATATTGTAATGTAACCACTCCAGAAATAGCTCATACATAAGCATTACATAAGTATACATTTATACTTTGACAGCTGTCCGACGGTGTTTGCTTGCAGAACTACTGCAAGCGCGACTTTTATGCCGGCTGTACACACTCGGCGAGAGCCTCTCGGCGAGTGTGTACTGCCGGCATTACAGTTATGCCGGCTGTACACACTCGGCGAGAGCCTCTCGGCGAGTGTCTCGGGCGAGAGGCTTTCGGCGAGGGCGCACCATGTACACACTCGGTGTCATCAGTTGAACTGCAGATACCCGCCACGATGGACCTAGAAACTGCTGCTGCATTTTGCCTTTTTGCTGCTTTTTATTATAATTATTTAGCTGTATATCATAAAAAAAAATTACCAAGCCGTGGCGAAGAAGAAGATGGTGGATGGTAACCATGGAAAGGCGTCGTCACGCAAACGCAGTTAGCGGGCAACTAAACGTACGAGTGTGTACATGCTTGCTCTCGTTTTCCTCGCGAGACATCACGAGACCCTTTGACTCGGGACCAAAAAACCGACACACGACCGAGAGGTAGCGAGGCGAGACGAGAGAGGGCGAGACGAGACGAGAGCACCGTGTACACACTCGCTCTCGGCCTGCCTCGGGATGTCTCGCCGAGTGTGTACAGCCGGCATTAGGTCGCTAGAACGCAACGCAACTATATACTTATTTATATGTGGGTACATATGTCCGGCAGTAGCGTATTTTGGGGAACAGGTACGATTTATTTTTTTTTTTATTTTTTTTTTTTTATGGAAAGTGACACGGTTGGCTACATCACCTACGAGCGGTCAACCATCCAAGGACTGACCGCGCTCAGGGTTGTTTAACAACAGTCGAAAGGCCGCACCGCTGAGCCACCGAGGCTGACCAAACTGATGGATTGATTATTGGGCGAGTTATTGGGCCCTTGTTTTTTTGGGGGGTGGCGGTGAAAGTAAATCCTCGTCCACATATACATACATACATATTCATATCACACACGCTGAATCCCGATAATCGGGGTAAGCAGAGTAATCAGTGTTGTGCTGCAAGAACTCTGTTAAATCACAGCACAACACCGACCACCGCGTTTCGCAAAGCATTCGAAGAAGATTCAATCGATCAAGCAGCAAGTAAGGCCCGAAGACCCACCTGCTGCATGACTCGGTGGAAGAACCGTGCCAAGGTGAGAGGAGGTGGTGGTCGCCCTTTAGCACGGCATCTTGTCCTTATCCCTTAGTCGCCTTGTCGAGTCGAGATGCAGGGGGGATATTCTTTTTAAGTACCGACCCCACACGGTACTCTCGTCCCCCTTGAAAAAATTACTCGCTGCGGCACTGTCGACTTGCCGACAACGGGGGTCGCGTGTCGCGGTCCCACTAATTGAGACAATGAGACTACAATAAATAAGGCAAGGCGCGCGCGCGCATTTAAATAAAACATCTCAAAGATAGTATAGTCTTTTAGTCTGGCAAAGTGGTAAAAAGTAAACCACGCAGAACATTATGAAATGCATTAAGACTGCGGTACTACAGCGTGAGGCACAATTATTTGCAAAATTTGCCACATTTACGTTTCGGTTTTTTGTTCAACGAATTTCAAAAATTAAATTTCAATATATTAAAAAATCCTGTCTAAAAGTTCACCATATTTAAAAATTTGGTGACAGATTTTTATTTTTATTTATGTCAGTTAATATGTGAAAAAAAAATCACAAACGTACTACTAAATGGTCCTAAATACTCCGAAATGCTCTCTTTGTTTCGAAATTGCAGCTTTCTAAAACATTATTTTGAGTTTGTTGATGTAAGATAAAATTTTACTTCTTTTGACAGATTTGGATATTCGTGTAATGTAAATTGGTTCAACAAACTTTGAATAAATGCTATAAAACAAGAGAACGCTTCGCTATTCAAAATGCGCCATATCAGTGCGCATTTTGATGCTGTAGTACCGCGCTCTTAACTTAATGAAATAATGAATGAAATTAAAATATACTTTATTGTACTGTACACCATTACACAATTATGATTTTTTTTATAATAAGCGCGACATGTGGCGATGAGCCACCCATAAGGTGTCTAGCGACGCCCATGGACATTTGGTCGCATGCGGGGTCGCCCGGTTCGGTACCACCGCACTGAGCGAAACGTCGTCGGTCGAAACGGCTATGTAAATTGTTCATGTTTTCCGTCCAGTTCAGTGTAAGCCGACATGAAATAAAGGGAATCACTGACATGGCACCTAGTTCACCTGGTGTTATGGGCTGACAACACGGATGTCGTAGTGTAGGTGATGTAGCCAACGGTGGCAATTTCCTTAAAAAAACCACAAACGGCAACTTTTCTACTTTCAGCTTATTGACAGCTAGCCATAACAATGCATGCAGGATGTTGACACGAGAGTGACCTGACACCTAACATGTTGACTCAGTTGTTAAAACGAGACTACACGAGCCCCGCGCCGAGGCTCGCGCCGAGCCAAGCGCCGAACCACGCGCCGAGCCCGCGCCGCGCCGCGCCGAGCTACTGTGGCCACAGAATATCTAATAAGTACTATCGTACCAGAAGCGACACTCTATAAAGACACATAACATAAAGGAATAGCTACTCTTGCTAAGACGCAATAAAGTGCAATTCAGCTCGCACAGCGCTTCACACCCATGGACAAAATATACTGGACCGATCATACATAGGCGAGCGGGAGTAACCACGCACGGGCGTCAGGCTCACTGACTGCCTGAACTGCATCTCGCTCACTCACGAAGGAACTCGATCGCCTTATCTCTTTCTCCTCTTTAAGTGTGTTTTCTGCTACCTACTCTTCCTACTTCCCTCCTTCCCCTCTCTCTTCTCCCTCGCCCCCTTACTCCCCCTCTTGACCCCATCCCCACTCCCTCCCCCCTCGCTCCCTTCCTCTTCCCCTCCCACCTTCTCCCTACCTTCCACTATTGTCCCTCCTTCTGTCCTCCGTACCTCCCTCCATCACCTGCCTTAATCGCTCCTCCCCCCTCTTTCATCGCCCCTTCCCTTCATCCTCACTCCTCTCTCTCATAAATTTCAATAAATTCCTAGTTCAATAAATTTTATTAGATTTAATTGATTGATTTATCATTCATTACCGTAATATCCGCCAACATTGCCCAACTCCTGGGTAAAATTGAAATTTCCAATATATTTAATGAACTATCTGGTTCTTTTATTAACTACAATTCCTAGTAACTCCATTATTATAACGAAGAATAGGTAGGCATTGAAGTTCGTTCGTTCCATCCAGGCGATCGACCATATCTCAGTAACGAAATGACATACAAAGATGTTTGAATAGTCAAAATTCTAGGAAATTTAACGTTCTATAAAACTTACCTAGATACTTTTGCTGTAGAACGTAAGAAAAAAAAGTTTTGAGGAAAAACCGGAGGTTATAGGTGAATCTGTTCCTTCTCGGCCAACGAATTTTAGATGGTTTAACGAATTTAAAAGGCGGAAAACTAGCCTTGAAGATGATGACAGAAGTGGACGCTCGCCAACAGCAGTCACTGCAGAAAATGTTTGGACTACTGAAACGCTGGTGCGAGAAGACCCACGAATTACATACAGGGACATAGAGAAAATCTTAGCCGTCGTCAGTTCGGTTAGTGTTCACACCATATTACATGAACATCTTGGAATGAGGAAGCTTTCTTGTCATAGGATACCTCGTTTGCTCTCCGAAACGGAAAAAGAAACCCGTGTGGATAGGTGCCGTGAGATGCGTCTACGTTTTGAAAATGGGAGATCTAGATGTGTTTCTGAAATCATTACTGGGGACGAAACATGGATATTTCAATATGATCCGGAAAGCAAGATGCGTTCGCCGGTATGGGTGTTTCCAGATGGCCAGTTGCCAAAAAATTGCAAAGACCGCGGAACATTGGCTAAAATATGGTGTCCAGTTTTTTTTTTCACGGAGGGAAGCACTGACATGGCGCCTAGTTCACCCGTTGTTATGGACTGACATGACGAATGTTGTAGGTGAGAGTGAGGAAGCCAACCGTGTCAGTTTCCATAAAAAAAAATCTGTTAAGTGCGAGTTTTACTCGCGCACGGAGGTTTCCGTATCTATCCGCTATTATCCGCCTATCTTTTGTCTTTCAACAATGCAATGTATAAAAGCCTGTGGCGCCATCTATTATTCAATAGTGTGACTAATAGATTTTTAGGACGTTTGTTACATGGGAGTCCCCCTTAATTTTTAACATTTTCTTATTTGTTGTTTTATCCGCCATAGTGACACATATTCTGTGAAAATTTCAACGGGCTACCTATTACGGTTCAAGAGATACAGCCCTCGGACAGACAGACGGACGGCGGAGGCTTAGTATAGGCTTCCGTACGGGATACGGAAACCTAAAAAAGATAGGATGGTTCGACGTATCGTGTTAAATTTGCGGTGTGTCTGACAGACACATACAAAACCGCGTCTTTTTCACCTGCTCGACGATACGCGTTTGAATTGTTTGCAAAAGTACACTTTTTTTTATCTATTATTATTATAATATTGTCCTTCATGTTGATAGACGCATCCCACTTCAGATTAGTTCAGATGTTTTGATATCGTTTCATCAATCACCATTTAGGTTGGCGTTGGCGTCAATCCGTGATCCTGTCGTGGGATGGTGCCGTGTCGGTTACTGAATTTTTTTTTTTACTTTTTTAGGGTTTTCCTTATTTTATTTTTTTATGGAAACTGACACGGTTGGCTACATCACCCACAACGTCCGTGATGTCAGCCCATAACACCGGGTGAACTAGGTGCCATGTCAGTGCTTCCCCCTTTGATCGTGCCGGCTACACTGAACAGCAGGTCTATTCTTGTAAATTCTGACAGCGGACTCAGCGCTGATGTGGCGCTGAGAGCCACTTTATTAAATGGCTCTCAGCGCCACATCAGCGCTGAGTCCGCTGTCAGAATTTACAAGAATAGACCTGCTGGTCGGAAAACACAAACTATTTACATAGCCGTTTAGACCGACGTTTCATTCAGTGCGGTGGTACCAACCCGGCGAAAGCCTAAAGCCTACGCCGCCGTCAATCTGCCCGTCTGTATGTTCGTCCGAGGGCTGTATCGATCTGTACCTTTTGAACCGCAATAGGTGGCCGGGTGAAATTTGCACAGTATTATAGCGGATATCCTAATAAAAAAACAAAAAGTAACAAAATAAGGTAGGGTCCCAATACAAGAAATGTGTATTTTTTTTTTTCAATGTTTGTTTTTTTTTTGTTTGTGCCTTCTCTATCGTAAAAACGATGTGATTCTCTGATTATAGTGCAAGCAAACTCTAAATTAAAACAACAGATAATAAAAACCAGTCAATTACGCGGTGGTACGGAACCCTCGATACGCGAGCCCGACTCGGACTAGGCAGGTTTTTTTATGGAAACTGACTCGTTTGGCTACATCATCTACAACATCCGTTATGTCAGCCCATCACACCGGGTGAACTAGGCGCCATGTCAGTGCTTTCCTTCATTTCACGTCGGCTACACTGAACTGGACGGAAAACACGAACTATTTACGCCGTTTCGACCGACGTTTCATTCAGTGCGGTGGTAGCAACCCAGGCGGGATAAACCCTACCACCTAGTAAGGCAATAAGGGAAGGGACCGCGGTCAGCCTCCAATCCAACGGTCGAGCGGTCACCCATTCAAGTACTGACCGCGCTCAGGGTTGCTAACAACACCTTTAACTATCATTTATTTGATTTACGTTTTGTTTATAGACGTCCAGAGATACCAGCCTTCCGGCTACAAAATCCAGACGTCTACAACCTGCACTCTTGCGAGTACAGTGATCATGTATGCCAGATCGAGGCCCCATAGCTGCTCTGTCGAACATCCGTTCTTCCGAAAAAATCCCATGGGAAACACAGGCTGCGACCTTTCCCCAGCCGATCCGAGCCACCACCCGTCCACCCGAAGGAACCCCCGACCGAAGTCGAGAGCCGGGGGTGAAGCCTTCACTGCCACTGGGGTCAGCACCCTATCCAACCACAACCTGTGCCCAGGGCCTCAGCGTTTTGTACTAGCCTAAAGGCTTTTGTTTTCACCAGCTATGTATATGCGTGGAAGTGCATATGACCACCACCTAGTGTGTACCGGGGATCCACCGGTCTCGAATGACAGACTTACGTCAGCGTCATTAGCTCGTGAGAAATCCATCCGACTTCCACATATAAGTGTGTGTTGCACCGACATACCGATCTACATTATTCGCATGTCTACCAATTCTCCACATTGGTTACGGAGCTCTAAGTGGCTCACCACTCGCAGCTTTCACTACTTATTCCCGTGTTAGGTGCTTTGACTACACAAGTACGGAAGCACCAGGGAATCAACGCTAAACCACAACCCCTCCGAGACCAACTCCAGTGTTCCGTGCAGAAGCACGAAGCATTCTGGGGCTTTTAACGGTTGCTTAACAACAGTCGACCGACCGCACCACTGAGCTACCGAAGCTGACAAGTTAGTTCGCTGCAACACGAGATTATCGCCTATCGGTAGGTTTTTGGCCATCAATCGTACCTACATTTTCCCACTATAGGTACGTCCTAAATGAATTAAAATTTTCGAGTTTAATCAATTATCATATTATCAACAATTAAATATTCACACGATAATTACAACCAATTCAAGATAAGCCACGACATAACAACTTCCAATGATTATATTATATATATGACCTGTAATCTTAATTGCTTATATAGTTATATTATTAATCGTGTTGATAATATACCATCTCAATAAATAAACAACATTGACTTACTGATAAAATTAATCGGTCAATTGGGTGTATTAACCTAATATCGAGTGACTTGTCGGCAAGGGTTTCCTACGGGGACTTTCCTATTACTAAGCCTACGCCGTCCGTCTGTCTGTCTGTCTGTCCGTCCGTCCGTCTGTCCGAGGGCTGTATCTCTTGAACCGTAATAGGTAGCCCGTTGAAATGTTCACAAAAAAATTGTTATTATGGTCGATATTATGACAACAAATAATAAAAAAAAATAAGAAAAAGTTAAAAATTCACGGGGGGTCCCATAGAAGAAACCAAAAAGTGTACCACCTACCGAATATATTATGAAGCATGGCATTAACTAATATGAAGCATTTCATAGCACGCCATCTAGATGGCGTGAGTAGCGCTAACCGTGACATGGCGATACGGGACCCTCGGTGCGCGAGTTCGACTCGTATAATTTACTTTGTGTTCCGCCGACAGTAGGACGATCATTTAGCGAAAATAATTGGAAACCGCTGCGCTGCTGTAGATCGATCGTCGGCACTCGGCAATATAAGCTACAAGCTGTGCCCGCGGCTCCGCCCGCTCTCATATTTCACTTCACTGCTAACCTCATAAGCCATTTAGCGTGATAGTAAGTAGCCTATAGTTGATGGGAAGAATCAAGCTATCCGTAGAATTTTGTTTTATTAAAATCGGTTCAGTGGTTCTCGAGTTATACGCGGACAGACAGACATACACTCAGACACTCAGACACTCAAAAGCAGACGTTGGATTTTATTATAGGTAAAGGATTAGCCCTATGTAAAAGCTATGTTCAGTGTAGCAGTTCTATATTGTTTGAGTATAGCTTTTGCCCACGGCTTCGCTCGCGTGAAATTCGTATTTAAAAAGAAGAAAGTAAGCCCGCTACTGTACCTTTATTTCGGCGCGCGGAACAATTCGGTTTGTATGATAGAGCCACATCTTAGCGTAACCGGAACTGAATTGTATTTAGCCTATCCTGTGTCCCGTAGCCCCGTATAGTAAAATGTGTTGTACTAAGTTTCATCGAATTCGGATGATCGGTTTAAGAGTTATGGAGGAACATACATACAATACATACATACAGAAAATATTTCTTAAAATCATCAATTTAGTTTTAGTAAGTATCATACATAGAGTCTACAAATGCAGTATCTCATACTCATAAAACAGTAACTTACTTACTCCATGACCATACCCAATCCTTGATATTATAAGTTAAAAGGAGGTAGATAGATAGGTTATCTGAGCTCCCAAGCGGCACATTAAATACAAGACCACGGTCCTGTCTGAAGTTAGTCGCCCACCAACTACGCACGCGTTCGGGCCGCTAACCACGAGCCGCTAACACATCGAAAATGTCGTCGTGTGTGATGGATGACTGTGATGAGATTCTGCACTAATTCTAATAATTGGAATAACACTATTCGAGTCGGCGGCGCATCACTTTATAGTTCTTCCTCTCAACTTTTCAAGGACGTGCCATGTGTGAGCACGGAATGTCATAATAGATAACCTATCTTTCCTAAAATATCATTGACCATACCTTACAGATTTATTATTTTTTTGTATTAATTGTGGTCACGCAATTTTGACGTGACAGTGACAGTACACTCTCTCGGGCTGCGGATTCGCTTCGCCATCAATCAGCACTGTAGCGGATCTCTAGGACCTTTGATTCGGTTTGCACTCAACTATGTACGCCTCAATGGGTTTGACTTTGAAATTTTTTAGGATTCCGTAATTTATTTTATTTAATTTTTTTTGTAGAAAGGGCGACATTTTGTGTCCAGCCATAAGGTGTCTAACGACGCCCATGAAAATTCGGTACTTTAACAGCAAAATATATAATTAGTAATTAATAAGTAGGTACATAGATCAATCAAATTATGCGAATAAGGTAGGGTTCTTGAAAGTAGGCATAGTAACCAGTTTATTTCAAAAAATCCCCTACACAATTATTTCTCAAGTAGGTAGTTAGGTACCTACTTTCTTTTATGTAATCCGTTATGGGTGGCTGAGTCGGAGGGGCCAAAGCACATGCTCAGACCAGCCAATATCACCTCCGAGAAGATAGGTGCCATACCGGAGACTTCCCTTCGGATTGCTGGCTATACTGGACTAGAGGAGAACACAGCCGAGGCTGATATGCGGCCACCTTACATCCAGTACGGTGGTACCAACCCAGACAGCTACAATTTGAGCCTAACACCTAGCATGGCACCTAGTAAGGGACAAGGGAGGGACCTACAGTTTTATACCGGTTCCGAACGGTGAAGCAACAGGGGTAGGTACTAGGTAGGTATCACGTAAATTTTTCCGTCAGAAAAAACTCTAGACCGAAAAAGGACTTTTTTTTTATATAGTAAGCGCGACATGTGGCGCCGAGCCACCCATAAGGTGTCTAGCGACGCCCATGGACATTCGTCGTATGCGGGGGTTGCGAATACCATCTCGGCCTGACAGGTGCCCATTCACTCTTGAACGGACTTGACGTAACAATGACTTGACTGACAGCGAGGTTGACATACGTCATCGAACCCATTGGTTCGATAACGTATGTCAGCCTTTCTATCGCGTTCTTTTTTTTTAATCGCCTTAATTTAATTTGTCCAATTTTGTTTTTACAATCCGGTTATTACAAATCCGATATGTTAATTTATATCAAAGAGTACGTAATACAAACTCTTTGATTTATATATGTAATAGACAAATAGAACGGATTAAATACACGTGTCACAAGAAATAACCACTTAGGTATATCCTAGTCCTCTTAAGTTTATGAATGTAAAAAAACATATAGGAAAAATCGGTCAAGTGCGATTTTTACTCACGCACGGAGGGTTCCGTAGATCCGCTATCCTCTGAAAAACCATATCTGCCTATCTTTTTAGGGTTCCGTATCCGGTACGGGACCCTATTACTAAGCCTACCCGTCTAGTCTGTTTTTTTTTTTTTTATGGAAACTGACACGGTTGGCTACATCACCTACAACATCCGTTATGTCAGCCCATAACAGTCTGTCCGTCTGTCTGTCTGTCTGTCTGTCTGTCTGTCTGTCTGTCCGTCTGTCCGTCCGTCCATCCGTCCGTCCGACCGCCTGTCTGTCTGTTCGAGGACTGTATCTCTTGAACCGTAATAGGTAGCCCGTTGAAATTTTCACAGAATATTTTTTTTTATGTAATCCGCTATGGGTGCCTGAGTCGGAGGGGTCGCATTCTCCGACCAGCCAATTTCACCTCTGAGAAGGTAGGTGCCATACCGGAGACTTCCCTGGAGAGAATATGTGTTATTTATTATGGCCGATATAACAACAAATAATAAAAATAAGAAAAAGTAAAAAATTCACCGGGGTTCCCATAGAAGAAACCAAAAAGTGTATGCACGCGCGTCATCTACCGAATAGAGTGTGAAGCATTTTAACTAATCATGAATTTTAACACATGTCGCGCTATATACATAATTAATAAAGGTAGGACAGGCGAACTCACACACGAACAGACAGACGGACAGACGCAAGCTTAGTAATAGGGTCCCGTATGGTTACGAGGCCCTATTATTTAGCGGCGGGTGGCCGAGTGGTTTGGGCGTCGGCTTCTCATGCGAGAGGTCCTCGGTTCGAGTCCCGTCGGCGTGTACCAATGAGTTTTTTTGACGAAAAAATTTACGTGCATACCTACACCTGCTGCTTCACCGTTCGGAACCGGTGTAAAACTGCAGGCCCCCTTCCCTTGCCCCTTACTAGGTGGTAGGCTCAAATTGTAACCGACTGGGTTGGTACCACCGTACTGGATGTAAGATGGCTGCATAGCAGCCTCGGTTGTGTTCTCCTCTAGTCCAGTATAGCCAGCAATCCAGGGAAGTCTCCGGTATGGCACCTACCTTCTCGGAGGTGATATTGGCTGGTCGGAGCATGCGCTTTGGCCCCTCCGACTCAGCCACCCATAACGGATTACATAAAAAAAAAAGTTACATTGAGATGCTTGATGGCCAAGCCGCCGGTCGAGTCATTATCTCTGACCGGTGGGTGCCGGTGGGTAAGCGGGGTAAGCGGGGTAAGCAGACAGACCCAACGAAGGCGAGGTCTTTTTTTAGGCCACCGCGCGGGGCACGCACCCTACGGAAATAATGCCAAGGCCATGCGTGCCCTTAAGTCACCCTACTAGGGGTAGGGTAGCTGTGACTTATGTATGATTGTAGCCGGCCAGCATATTTCCAAAGTCTATTACGGGAGTGCCTGTGATTGGTCGTTCTCAGACGAAGGAACTTTGGCGGGAAATATAAATTTCGGAAGTATTTTTTTATGTAAAGCAACATGGGTAACAACTTTGTACCGTGTGGTGACGGTACTTAAAAAGAATAGCCCCACTGCATCTCTCCCCATCGCATGTCGTAAAAGTCGACCAAGGGATAAGAAAATTCGTCAGCCTCGGTAGCTCAGTGGCGCGGTTGGTTAGTCAACTGTTATTAAGCAACGCTGAGCGCGGTCAGTGATTGGATGGGTGACCGCTCGACCGTTGGAGGCTGACCGTGGTTCGGACTCCACGTTAAACTGTAGGTCCCTTCCCTTCTTACCTTACTAGGTGGTAGGGTTTATGCCGGCGGGATTGGTACCACCGCACTGAACGAAACGTCGGTCGAAACGGCTATGTAAATAGTTCGTGTTTTCCGTCCAGTTTAGTGTAGCCGACATGAAATGAAGGGAAGCACTGACATGGCACCTAGTTCACCCTGTGTTATGGGCTGACATCACGGATGTTGTAGGTGATGTAGCCAACCGTGTCAGGTTCCATAAAAAAAAAAAAAAAAAAATGGGTGACTGTGCCGAGAGACCAATGGTGCAGTGCAGTCGATACAGCCAAAATCACCTCTCCTCGCGACAAGCTCAGTTATTTGTGTGCCATGCCAGCAGATTTGCGGACCGTTGCTAGGCTGTTTAGCCTGACGAGACGTTTGAAGACACCCAGGTTAAAGGATTCGGGAAATACACTCGCCGGAAGACAGTTCCACACCCTAGCTAGATATAGGTGCGAGTGCGACAAAGAAACGATTTATAGACTCTGGGTTACTTAACAACAGTCGACCGACGACGACCGCACCACTGAGCTACCGAGGCTGAAAATATATATATAAATACCCGTATTATTTGAATATTCACTAAATATAGCAGTAAAAGGTTAGGCAGGTGGGGAAAGATATTCCGCGGAAGCCCGTTCCACACCTTTGCAGTCTTGCCTATTCCTACAATCCACGGATCTTCAAATCGCGGGTTAGTAGTCTTACCCCAGCGACAATAGTCCATCTCCAAGCCGGACTGGCATCTCCTCGGCGCGGCGGTGAAATTGCCTCCGCCTGAGGCTTCGACCTCGGGCACAGCCACCCAGTTCGGAAGCAATAAAAAAAAAGGTAATTATACGCTATTTTTAATCACTTTTGGATAAGTTTAGTAGGTGTACCTACATACCACACGCTGTATCCCGACAATCGGGGTAAGCAGAGTGATCGGTGTTGCGCTGCAAGTACTCATGGAAATTTCAGCACAACACCGACAGACACCTTTTCGTTTAGCAAAGTATTAGGACAAGCATGTAAGGCACGAACCTGGCGACTAACGGATAAGGACAAAATGCCGTGCATATGGGCGACAGGCTAGCCACCTCTCACCTTGGCACGGTCCTTCCACCGAGTCATGCAGTAGGTGGGTCTTCGTGCCTCTTGCTGCTTGATAGGCTATCTTGTACCTCGTCTTGTACTAACACTTTGCTAAATTTGGTGAGCGGTGTTGTGCTGTAATTTACAAGAGAACTTGCAGCACACAGCACAGACTACTCTGCTTACCCAGATTGTCGGGATACAGCGTGTGGTATGTATGTATGTATGTACTTTTTGGTTTGGTCTGTTCAGTTTTTTGATAGGTGGTGCTCAGAGGCCCGTTTTGGCCCGTGGTGGGGCCTCCGTAGTTTGGGGATCCCTGGTAATGCCATTTATTTTTAAGTGTTTTTTTTACATTGTGTTATCTCTATTTCTAGAAGGCGAGTTTAATGCCACGAGGCAGTCTTTACATTCCTTTTTTACGTCAGTGTTTCCATAAATAACAATGATAATACTTCACTTCTAATCTGAGAAAGGCCTACAGTATTTACGAAGTGATATTTTGCAAGGTGCTACCTTATCTGATATTGACACAGAGCTAAAATAAAGCCAATACAATTTGGTAAGATACTTCAAATTAATAGAGATGTGATTGTCCCACCTTGCATTCCATTTTAACATCTACAACTGCACACAATTCGCATCAGACGGCGCGCAACACGCGTGTTGACCCTTCGGCCATTTTTTAACCGACTTCAAAAAAGGAGGAGGTTCTATGTTCGGCTGTATGTATTTTTTTTTATGTATGTTCAGCTATATCTTCCCCAATTGTGAAACGATTTCGATGATTCTTTTTGTGTTCGGTTCAGTCTAGCTCCAAGGTGGTCCCATTTTTTTTTGTCAAGATCGGATTGAAAAGCGAGGCGGAATCGCGAGGCCGAAGGCCGAGCGATTCCGCCGAGTACATTAATAGCAAATAAAAATTACTAAAAAAACTATGAAATAAAAAACTATTTATAAAAATATAAAAACCGCCTTCAAAAATGTATGAAATAAAAAAATAAAAATCGAACCCTAGAGTTGAAGGCGGTGGTGCTAAAGCAAGCAAAAATAACCGACCGCCTTCAACTCTAGGGTTCGATTTTAATTTTTTTATTTCATACATTTTTTAAGGCGGTTTTTATATTTTTATAAATAGTTTTATTAACTGACTTAAAAAAAACGGCCAAGTGCGAGTCAGACTCGCGCACCGAGGTTTCTGCACCACAAAAAAAACCATTAAAAAAACGCTTTTCTTGTATGGGAACCCCCCTTAAATTTAAAATTTTTCGATTTTTTATTATTTGTTATATCCGCCATAATACACATATTCTATGAAAATTTCAACTGGCTACCTATTATGGTTCAAGAGATACAGCCCTCGGAAAGACAGACGGACGGACGGACGGACGGACGGACGGACGGACGGACGGACAGACAGACAGACAGACAGACAGACAGACGGCGTAGGCTTAGTAATAGACTTCCGTACGGGATACGGAAACCTAAAAAAAAGAAGGTTATCAATTCGACACGTATGTATGTAATATTTTTGGAACTGCAATGCAACATATGATATGATATTAGGGCTTCCAAACAAATATACAAATGTTTATAGGTGTATACGTATGTTTGTATGTATGTATGTTTTTCCACGCATTTCTCCGAAACGATTAATCGGATTGTGGCCATTCGTTTATTGGCTTACATTTACTTCAACTTAGGGAACAGTGCAAGTTTCATCAAAATCGGTTCAGTAGTTTTCAAGATATGGACTGTTAAGTGTGTCGAACGGGCGAACAATTCGAAACCACTGTGAAAGTGTTTGGGAGCAAATTTTTATTTTGACAGACAAACAAAAGTACTTAGCATTGTGCTAGAGTTGGTGCCTATTCCAACGTTTCGAATTCTATGTCAATTTGATAAGAGTGTATTGTGTTAGTAGCCATCAAAACTGTGTAAATATAGACATGTCATACGCATAATAATTGCGGAGTAGGCGACAAAGTTACATCTTCTTTGGTTAGGTTAGGTTAGGTAAATACCTCATCTAGGTATACATAAATTAAAAAGAGGAGTGTGGGAAGACCAGGTGGGACGACGACATCAAGTACGTCGGCGGAAAGCAGTGGTTCCGTACCGCTGCTGAAGGCCGGGAGGAAAATTGGAGCGCCTATTACCAGCAGTGGATGCTTACACGCTGACTGACTGACGAGATTCAAATAGAAACGCAAAGACGTTGAAATAAAATAAAATTAATATCATGAAAAAATACAAATTAATAATTAAATAGTGCGGACGGCCGCGGCTGCGGGATAACATTTTCGTTTGTTTTTACCATAAAAATAAGTAGGAAGTAAAGTTTTTTTAAAGTTTACCTACAACATCCGTGATGTCAGCCCATAACTCCGGGTGAACTAGTTTCCCTTCGGTCGTGCCGGCTACACTGAACTGGACGGAAAACACAAACTACATATTTACATAGCCGTTTTGACTAACGTTTAATTCAGTGCGGTGATACCAACCCGGGCGGGTTGAACCCTACCGCCTAGTAAGGTAAGAAGGGAAGGGACCTACAGTTTTACGTGGAATCCGAACCACGGTCAGCCTCCAACGGTCGAGGGGTCACCCATCCAAGTACTGACCGACGACCTAACGTTGCTTAAAAATCAATAGCGACAGTCGACTGTCTGCACCACTGAGCTATCGAGGCTGACATGTTAGTTTACATAAAATAAATTTGAAAAGACTATTTGGCGTTCTCGTGAATATGTTTAATATTGTAAAGGTTGTTCTGGTCACAAAACATTTTGTTTATCTCGAAACGTTTACAACACCGGGACCTCGATTTTTTAGGCTGGATTGAATTGGATTTTGGCGTAGCGCGTCACAGTCGTTCGTCACGCTGCTCGCGAATCGAGTGATGTTTACACATCGTGATTCCATTGACACCATTACACCGTGAGTAAAGGCCGAATGAATGGCTCTTCCTGCTGCAGTTTTAAGTGCCCTTTACGTGCTCTATAGTATATTTTAGCGTCCATTCAGTTGTTGCTGGTGTTTAAACATTCAAGCTGTCATCCTGCGACTCGCTGCTTGTCGAGTGTAAGGGCCGAATGGCTGCACTTGGTATGAGTGTCTCAGTCGAGACAGTTGTCCACAAACCACAGGAGAGGAAGGAGACCACACTTGATCCTCCGGCAGTTCCGAGTGTTTTTTCGGCAGATTTCCGCGCTTTATATTGTCGTGCCCGTTCAGGTGTTGCTGCTGTTTTATTATCCGAACTGTCATCCTGCGTCTCCCTGCTCGTAGAGGATGAAGGCTGATTGACTAAACTTACCCCTGCGGCAGTTGCAAGTGCTTTTTCGGTTGCTTTCCGGGCTTGGAATTTTCGAACGGGTTCAGCTTTTGCTGCTCCTTTATAATTCAAAATGTCATCCTGCGACTCGCTGGTTATCGAGGATAAAGGATGTCTGACTGCACTTGCCCTTGCGGCAGTTGCAAGTGCTTTTTCCGCTGCTTTCCGGGCTTGGAATTTTCGAACGCGTTCAGCTCTTGCTGCTCGTTTATAATTCAAAATGTCATCCTGCGTCTCGCTGGTTATCGAGGATAAAGGATGACTGACTACACTTGCCCCTGCGGCAGTTGCAAGTGCTTTTTCAGCTGCTTTCCGGGCTTGGAATTTTCGAACCCGTTCAGCTCTTGCTTCTCGTTTATAATTCAAAATGTCGCCCTGCGTCTCGCTGCTTGTCGACGATAAAGGATGACTGACTACACTTGCCCCTGCGACAGTTCGAAGTGCTTTTTCGGCTGCTTTCCTGGCCCGGAATTTTCGCGCTCGTTCAGCTGCTGCTGCTCGTTTATTATCCGAACTGTCATCCTGCGTTCCGCTGCTTGTCGAGGATAAAGGCTTAATTACTGCACTTGCCCCTGCGACAGTTCGAAGTGCTTTTTCGGCTGCTTTCCTGGCCCGGAATTTTCGCGCTCGTTCAGCTGCTGCTGCTCGTTTATTATCCAAACTGTCATCCTGCGTCCCGCTGCTTGTCGAGGATAAAGGCTGAATTACTGCACGTACCCCCGCTGCAGTTTCAAGTGCTTTTTCGTCTGCTTTCCAGGCTCGGAATTTTGGCATCTGTTTCGCTGTTAATACTCGTTTTTTATCCAAATTCTCATCCTGCGCCTCGCTACTTGTCGAGGGTAGAGGCTGAATGACTGCACTTACCCCTGCTGCAGTTTCGAGTGCTTTTTCGGCAGCTTTACGTGCTCGATATTGTCGTGTCTGTTTAGCGGCTCCTGTTCGTTTTCTGTTCAAATAGTCATCCCACGTATCGTTACATGATGTTGTTTTTTTAACCCTTTTTCCTTAGATTTAGGTCGTTTCGACATTTCTGGAAATTATAACAATTGTTAACACTCTTTTAAGTTTAAAAGTTACTTTATCATTAAATGTAAATATTTAGTTTTTCGTGCAATTCTAACGTAATGGTCTAAGATCCGGCCTCAAGAGGTTTAGGAAGAAATATTTATTTTTCACTTCAACATTAGATATTCTAGCAACAGTTCAATAGAAGAGAGAGAAAAAAAAGGATTGAACACAGCGTACATGCTGAATCTAGTGAATAATTCACTAGATTCAGCGCTGTATTTAATACTCGTACATAATTAATCTTTAAAACAGTGTGAAGGCACTGATTTATTAACTATCAAGATTATCGCCTCCAAATAGGTCGTGGAACATTCCGGTGAAAGGTCCAAGCGAGGGTCCAAGATACGTCATTCATTTCATTAGACAGACCCTGTATTGAATTCTTCAAACAAGGCCATCATTAAACTATCACTTCTAGTATAGTTAACGTTCTCAATGTAGTTGACCTCTCAGTAGAGGAGAGGTAAATGGTTATTATGTAAGTAGTAAGTAGCTACACTACATAGATCTATCTATAGGCCACAGAACATAAAAACCGAGTAGAAGTGGCGCGATTGCGGGTCTGACAGCTCTAGTGGCTCCTGCGCGTCCTAGATCCTCCTCCTAATCTTACTTGGTGGTAGGGTTTAACCCGCCCAGGTTGGTACCACCGCACTGAATGAAATGTCGGTCTAAACTAGGGCATCCAAAATCGGAAAATCGGAAATCGAAAAAACCGAAAATCGGACAATTTTAGTGCTATTTTAAAACCGATTTTTTTAATATCGAAAATCGATTTTTCCGATGTTCCGATTTTTATTAGGTTTTTCAAACATTCCCCGTCATTTGGTTTTAAATGCATAAAAACAGTGCTATTTTATGTGAAATGGGTTATGGGTGGGTTACTTAATCATCATCATCATTTTTCATCCAATAAAGAACGAACTTAATTAAAAAAATAATAATAATCACACTGGAATAATCAAGCTTTGAAATCAAGGATTGATCAACGCCTAACTATGAATGAACACCTGCATGGTAATGTACCTACATAACCCTACTGCGTACTTCAGTCAGACGTGATGAAGTATACCCGGACAATGATGAACTGCCTGGTGGTATAGAACGAGTATATCGCAGATTACATTCGACTGTACAAAATCAAACACAGTTAGAGAGGTCGGAGTCTGCGTCCGCTTCATCTTCGCCGACACCTACTTTGGACATTGTCGATCCTCGGCTGGAGCTGGAAAGTGCCAAAGTAATGACAAAAAAACCTTCTAACACCGGTAAGGAAAATCTGCGTGATGTCACAAGAATTGAAATGACATTATTTGAGTGTAACGGTGAGAGAGACCGCATGTCTAGAAAAGGTATATCATAACCTACTCACGCACGATTCCGCCGACAAGTTTGGGAGCCGAAAGGGCATTTTCAGCAGCAGGTTATTTAACAAGAAATTTAAGAAGTGGCATGGGTGATCCCAGTTTAGACGCTCTATGTTTCCTTAAATCTCACTTTCAACTAAACAAAGATTAGTCAACTGTTGCTACGGTTGACCAGGTTCTCGAAAAAGTATCCTCTTTGGGGGAAGAAGAACTTGGTCAACTTCAACGTAGCCAAGACGCAAGCTTGTGCCTTCTCTACTAAGGCTGATCAGTTTCCTCTCCAAGCACTTTTCAGGGCAGCCAAGTCCCCAACGATGGTATTCTGGGCGTCTTGGATATGGAGGCTTCCAGGGACGTTGGGTTTCGATCGTTCATAGAGTGCAAGGCGAAACTAGCGTCTCGAAAATTAGGGATCCTCTACCGATGTCGGCGATTTTTCACGCCGGTCCAACTACTTACACTCTACAAAGCACAAGTAAGACCGGTGATGGAATATTGCAGTCATCTTTGGGAGGGTTCCCATGAGTACCTTCTTTCAGCCTTGGATTCTATTCAGCGACGAGCCATTCGCCTCATTGGTGACTCTGTGCTCACAAAGGACCTTCAACCTCTAAAGTACAGACGTATGGTTGGTTCATTGAGCCTGTTTTATCGGTACTACTATGGCCGCTGCTCTGACGAACTTGCTTCCCTTATCCCTCCTTCTCCTGTTCACCTTCGCCAAACCCACCATACTCTCGCGGAACACAGTCTGTAGTCGACAGAAGAGTTCTTCGAACTGCACGATTCTCTAAATCTTTCTTGTGTCGCACTGCAAAGGTGTGGAACGGGCTCCCAGGGAATATATTTCCCCACTCCAACAATCCACGGATCTTCAAATCGCGGGTTAATGGCCTTTCCCCAGCAACAGTAGTCCACCATCAAGCCGGACTGGCACCTCCTCGGCGGTGAAATTGGAGGTTTCGACCACGGGCGGAGCCACCCAGTTCGGAAGCAATAAAAAAAAAAGTCACGCTCACGTAGTTACCAAGTGGTTTACGTAATCACGTTAAAGTTAGTGTTAAGTTCCCATTCAACATTTTAATTTCAAAATTTAAACACATGTAATTTTAATATTGCACTGAAATATTAAATGTCACTTATTTTATTACTAGTATACTCTTTATCATTTATTTTCATGTGGCCCAGTGCAAAAATACCTACCTTATATTAAAGTTACACTTCACATTTTGCCGTAAAATCGAAAACATCGAAAAAATCGAAAAATCGATTTTTAAAATATGAAAATCGGAATAAAACCGATTTTGAAAATGGTCCCGATTTTGGATGCCCTAGTCTAAACGGCTATGTAAATAGTTTGTGTTTTCCGACCAGTTCAGTGTAGCCGGCACGATCAAAGGGGGAAGCACTGACATGGCACCTAGTTCACCCGGTGTTATGGGCTGACATCACGGACGTTGCAGGTGATGTGGCCAACCGTGTCAGTTTCCATAAAAAAAAAAAAGATCCTACGGCTCGGGTTGACTCGGCTCGAAAGCGAACCAACTGAATCCGATATTCGTTTGGTCGTGTATGTAATCTGGTGGCTCAGTGGTAAGAGTGTAGGGTCTTTATTTTTTCGATCTCGACTATGGTTTCGTGTCCCTTTTGTCAAAATTTGTTCTGTTTTATTTTTTTTTAAGCAATGTTAGGGTGTTAATTATGGTTATTTATTTTTTATAACCACCTAAGAAAGCTTTATTTTCGGAAATACAAACGTACCAAAAACGACATGCGCCGCCTCAGCATTAGGACGCATCTTCTCTATATTAATCCTGGTTATTTTTTTTTAAACCACCAAAACATCACTCATACGGATACCACAATCCTTCGAGCCGAGTGTTTCCGAAAGGAGTTTCCGCAGGATCCGCAGGAGCTGTCAGGTGGCGGACCGGCGCGATTGCTTAGTATTAAGATCATAGTAACCAAATCCCCATACAAAATATTGTTTATTTTTGTAGTTGCACAAAAACGTTTTTGCGCTGCTAAAGGGCTAGCACGCAATGCGGAAAAAAACGGGAAAAAAACAAACTGATGTATGTTAATTTAAGATCAATACATCGTTATATACATAATTCTTCTGTACGTGTGTTTGTCACCTAACTCTTCCTAAACGGCTGGACCGATTTGGATGAAATGTTGTGTGTATATTTGAGTTGGATCGTGATAAGTCCACGCGGACGAAGTCGCGGGCACAGCTAGTAACATATATTTTTTACAGATTTTTTCTCTTTACCAATAGCACAACAATTTCGTTTAAAGTTGACCTTTTGAGTCTTATTTGCGTCTTAAGTGAGCTAAACTGTAGTGAACTAAGCTGTTGTTATTTAGATAATGTAATTTTTTTTTCGCCCAAAATAATTACCTAGGTACTTTTTTATTGAAAGCTTGAAATAATATGGCGCCGAGCCACCCTCGGAGCCACCCCATGAGGTGTCTAACGACGCCCATGGACATTCGGTCTTATGCGGGGGGTCGCGAATGCCATGCCGGCCTTACAGGTGCCCATTCGAAACAGCGCCAACAACTAGTATAGTTTAACTTGAATACTGGTATGCACCTTCCAAAGTACCTTACATATTATGAAATGCATAATGATTTGGTTATGGCATGTTGCAAGACACATAAAGTAGGTATTAGCTAATTGTTTCGTCAGTATAGCCATAGAACATAAAAACCGGCCAAGTGCGAGTCGAACTCGCGCACCGAGGGTTCCGTAACGCCATGTCATGGTCAGCGCCACTCACGATTAGTTAAAATGCTTCATACTGTTTTCGGTAGATGGCGCGCATACAGTTTTTAGTTTCTTGTATGTGTGATTTTTTTAGGTTTTCTTATTTTTCTTATTTGTTGTTATATCGGCCATACTAACACATATATTCTGTGAAAATTTCAACGGGCTGCCTATTACGGTTCAAGAGATACAGCCCTCGGACGGACGGACGGACGGACGGACGGACGGACGGACGGACGGACGGACGGACGGACGGACGGACAGACGGACAGACAGACAGACGGACAGACAGACAGACAGACAGACAGACAGACAGACAGACAGACAGAAGGCATAGGCTTAGTAATAGGGTCCCGTACGACGGATACGGAACCCTAAAAACTATCGATCTGGCTTGATAGATGAAGTTTTACATACATAAATGTTACATACATATTTAATGTTTTACATATATCACTAGCTGTGCCCGCGGCTCCGCCCGCTCTCATATTTCACTTCACTGCTAACCTCATAAGCCATTTAGCGTGATAGTAACCTCATAAGCCATTTAGCCTATAGTTGACGGGAAGAATCAAGCTATCCCTAGAATTTTGTTTTATTAAAATCGGTTCAGTGGTTCTCGAGTTATAAGCGGACAGACAGACATACATACATACACTCAGACAGAAAGCAGACGTTGGATTTTATTATAGGTAAGGAAGGAAGGATGTTGTGTACTTATGTAAAATTCCATTTCCTTTATGCTGTCAATAAAAAATATGTTATCGTGAGCGGTTAGTACAGGTTAAATTTGGAAGTAAACTACCTACCTATAATTATTTTTTTAAGGTACTAAACAAAACATTGTGACTTGCTAATTTTGTTTGTCACTTTTTCTTCGCATTGAAACAGAACTGGTGGAATTTCCGGCATATCCAAGAGTAGATTACCTAACACACATACCTACCACACGCTGTATCCCGACAATTGTTAATGTTATAACTTTGTAAAAGTGTGACATTGTTTATAATTTTGTGTGTGCAATAAAAATTTTGAATTTTGAATTTTGAATTGTTAAGCAGAGTAATCGTTGTTGGGCTTCAAGGACTCTGATCCGACCACCACGCTTAGCAGAGTATTCGGACAAGATAAATATCAAGCAGCACGTAGGTAAGGCGCGAAGATCCACCTGCTGCATGACTCGGTGGAAGGGCCGTGCCCAGGTGAGAGGTGGCCATCCAGTCGCCATTTAGCACGGCATCTTGTCCTTATCCCTAAATCGCCTTTTACGACATGCAGGAGAGACTCAGATTCAGGTTACCTAAATATGGATGAATCATACATACATACATAACACACGCTGTATCCCGACAATCAGGGTAAGCAGAGTAATCGGTGTTGTGCTATAAGGACTCCGGTAAATTGCAGCACAACACCGACCACCACGCCTAGCACAGTATACGGACAAGACAACTATCAAGCAGCAAGTAAGACACGAAGAACCCACCTGCTGCATGACTAGGTGGAAGGACTGCGCCAAGGTGAGAAGTGGCTATCCTGTCGCCCTTTAGCGCAGTATCTTGTCCTTATCCCTTAGTCGCCTCTTACGACATGCACGGGGAGAGATGCAGTGGGGCTATTCTTTTTAAGTACCGGCCCCACACGGAACCATATGGATGAAATTATTCAAGAAACAATAAATTATAAACAATGTTCAAAGAGCAATGGCGAACTCCCATACATGAAAATAGTTGGCATTATTTGGCATTGTCTAGAAATAAAAAAATATGTGATTGATTATGTTATGTTAAAGCCTCTTAAAATTTTTATATTTTTTTTTTTTTGCTGGACAAAGTCACAAAACACATTTATTAAGGTATTCATTTTTTAGGTTATTGACTGGGTCTCTTATTCTGTCCAGTATTGTATTGTATTGTATTGTTTATTGATCATTCATATGGCAGTTAGACTGCGCTCGAACTTGTCACATTTTGTTCTATCCGGTTCGATTACACCCACGAAGAAGAACCAACAAGAAACTTCGCAGGGTATTTTTTTAAACACATTTTTACAAGTATTTAGTGACTAGCCACATAATAACACCGCCCATAGTCTATCTAAAACACAGCTTGAGAGCAAGATTAACAATTTTGCTGAGAGTTCTGACTACAAAGACTTATTAATTAAGTGAATCAGGTGTAAAGAGCCTTTGTCAAACTTTGATACGTAATTTGTATCAACATAATTATGTTAGTATATTAAACTACAATGTAGTATAATTTCATTGTCAAAAATAAAAAATAAATAAAAATATATGAATATTTAAGATACTTGAAGTATCAAGTTGTCAATGGGTTAATAAAGTTGAGGTTGAGGTACTAAATAGTACCTAGTCAAGAGTTAACTAATTATGCAGTCAGGTAAGTAGCATACATAAGTATACCATTCAGAGTCTATTCTCAATACCCTGATATGTAGGTACTTACTTAGTAATAAGTAATTAGGTGAATTATTTATTTTTGCCGCGTTCTCTCGTGGTAATAGTTGCTTGCTTCTGGTTGCTATACTCTATTCACCGAGTCGACCTAGTATGGCGCTCTCTCTGTCCCACATTGTCATACAAATGATAAGGACGAAAAATGAGAAGGCCCCGCCCACGGGTGCATGCATGTACGTGATTGGATGCATGCGGGCTATGCATCCAATCACGTGCAAGGCCATATCTCCAGTACTAGGTCGACTCGGCGAATAGAGTATAGTCAACTCGCATATCAGCGGTGGTAAGACATCTGGATCTACATGTGATACTCTAAGGTGCAACAGTACCTATATCAGAATAAATAATCTTTGTTTGAGTATACGTCACATTCATTTAGAAGTCAATAAAGCTTCTTAAAATAAGAATATATTTTATGTGGCTTTTATAAATCTAAGCGATTATTGCTAAAACTAAAAAAATTATTCCAAGCAGATTTAATAATATCGTGTTTATAGATGCTAACAAACAAAGTCAAATATTATTTCGTCATTGCTCTTTCTTTATATATAATTTAATTAGGTATCACTACTATGTATTTGTTTAAAATTTTCAGCAGACTTATTTTTTGAGTTTATATGGGCATAGACTAGCTTTTGCCCGCATCTTCGCTCGCGTGAAATTCGTATTTAAAAAGAAGAATTTCGGAGTGCGGAACAATTTTGTTTGTATGAGAGCCACATCTTAGCGTAAACGCAACAGCATGTGCCTGTACTAAGTTTCATCGAATTCGGATGATCGGTTTAAGAGTTATGGGGGAACATACATACATACAGAAAAGATTTCTAAAAATCGTCAATTTAGTTTTAGTATCATACATAGAGTCTACAAATGCAGTATCTCATAAAACAAAGTAACTTACTCCATGACCATCCCTTACAGATTTATTATTAATATTGATATTGATATCAGGAACTAGCCATCGGTAAGGTCGTGATGGCTATATTGATTTTATGTAGGAATAGAGATACTACAATGCAATGCAATGGGCGCGAATACCTACTGTCATTGGGACAGTGGCTGATAGATAACCCTTGACATCCTTCTCTAGGTACTAAATAAACATAAGCGTAGATTACCTAGGCACGATCAACAGTTACGTTTCATATTTTATACCTATTTATGCATTCATAGAAGGGGGTCATAAATGGCAAAAGCGAAAAAAAAACAGTTAAATAAACACATAAAATAAAATAAAAAACAATAATTTTTTTGTTTTATGGAAACTGACACGGTTTGCTACATCACCTGTAGCTAACATCCGTGATGTCAGCCCATAACACCGGGTGAACTTGGTGCCACGTCAGTGCTTCCCTTCGGTTGTGCCGGCTACACTGAACTGGGCGGAAAGCACAAACTATTTACATAGCCGTTTCGACCGACCTTTCATTCAGTGCGGTGGTACCAACCCGGGCGGGTTAAACTAATATAATAATTAATAATATAACAACGAACGTCGGGTTCTCCCGGAATTCATGACCACTGGTGTCACCCACCTGCTCCATAAATCTGGTAGCACTGCGGAACCCAAAAATTACAGACCAATCACTTGCTTGCCTACCATCTACAAGCTCCTGACATCCATTCTGACACACAAAATATCAATTCACATAAAGGACAATAACATCTTGTCCGTTGCTCAGAATGGATGTCGGGCTGGTTCCCGCGGTACTAAGGAGCTGCTCCTCATAGACATGACCGTTTGTCAGCAGGTCCGACGCAATCGAAAGAACCTGTCTGCTGCCTGGATAGACTACAAGAAGGCTTTTGACTCCATACGTGGTTGCTAAGGATACTAGAACTATACAAAACTGACACGAATATCTGTCAATTCCTTGGCGCATGTATGGGACAATGGAGTACTATCCTTCGTGTGCCAGGTGGCCAACGGACTTCGGTTGCAGACCGGATTCCCATACGGCGGGGGATCTTCCAGGGAGACAGTCTGAGTCCGCTTTGGTTTTGTCTGGCTCTGAACCCTCTTAGCACTCTGCTTGAGGACTCAGAGCTGGGCTACTGTCTTCGAAGAGGAGGCTCTCGAATATCGCACTTATTTTATATGGATGACCTCAAACTGTTTGCCAAGTCAGACACCGAACTAATGTCGATGATGAAGATAACTGAAGGCTTCAGCAACGACATTGGAATGGAGTTCGGCTTGGAAAAATGTGGGACCATCCATGTGGAACGAGGTGTGATCGTGAACTCCGGCGGCATACAGTTGTCGGAGTCCATGAATGTTCGAGCTCTCTCCGAAGACGAAACCTATAAATATCTGGGAATATCGGAGGCTCTCAACATACGGGATACGGACATGAAACAATCAGTTAAGGAAAAGTTTTTTCACCGTCTTACAAAAGTGCTAAATAGCCTTTTGTCAGGCGGCAATAAAATTCGTGCCTATAACGGTTGGGTCATGCCTGTGCTCGTATATACCTTCGGTATTCTCAGATGGACTCAGACCGAATTGGACTCGCTGGACAGAAAGGTCAGGACGCTGATGACGAAATCCCGTATGCACCACCCACGATCATCGGTCATGAGGTTGTATATCCCGCGGAAGTGTGGGGGTCGAGGTATGTTAAATGCCAAGAACCTGCACAACCGCGAGGTATGCAATCTCCGTCAGTACTTTTTGGAAAAGACTGATGTTTGTGAGATGCACCGCGATGTCGTCACCAGCGATAAAGGTCTTACCCCGCTGAGCATGGGAAAAGAGAACTGGCGGAAGCCGGTTGTACTGAGCACTGAGGACCGCATGGAAGTATGGAAAGGCAAGGAGCTGCACGGTAGGTACTTCCGGTCTCTCACGGGACCGGATGTAGACCAACTTGCTTCCGTGCACTGGCTACGCTTCGGGGACCTCTTCGGGGAAACCGAGGGTTTTGTCTTTGCAATACAAGATGAGGTTGTCAAGACGAACAACTATAGGAAACACATAATGAAGGACGGCACCATTGACATCTGCCGCGCCTGCCACCAACCTGGCGAGTCTCTCAGACATGTGATTTCCGGTTGTTCGCAGCTTGCCAACACCGAGTATCTGCATAGACACAACCTAGTAGCCAGGATTATCCACCAGCAACTTGCCTTAAAGTTCAACCTTGTGGGTACCGAGGTGCCTTACTATAAGTACAATCCACCGCCAGTTCTCGAGAACGTTCATGTCACACTCTACTGGGACCGGTCCATTATTACAGATAGGACTATTCTTGCGAATAGACCTGATATTGTGATAGTGGACCGGGAGGCGAGGCGTGCAACGCTCGTCGATATCGCCGTGCCGCACGATGGTAACCTCGTCAGTAAGGAAGCAGAGAAGATGCTGAAGTATCTGGATCTGCAGCACGAGGTTACCAAAATGTGGCCCGTCGACTCGACGATCGTTGTGCCCATAGTCGTATCAGCGCATGGGCTGATAGCGAAGAGCCTCGATGACCACCTTAAGAGGCTCTCGCTGAGTGGTTGGGTCAAGGGCCAGATCCAGAAGGCAGCCCTGCTCGACACTGCACGCATCGTCCGGAGGTTCCTCTCTTTGGGACCCGACCATCGGTAGCCTGGGCTCGCCCCGCCGCCGGTGGTGGAAACTCCGTTTGTTTTTATATTAATTTTAGGTTTTAATTAAAAAAAAAAAATGTAAAATTTGTATAAAAAGAAATGTGGAAATAAATGGATAAAAATAACAACGGGATAAATAGCTACAAAAAATGTCATTCAAATATTAACAAGTCCATTCCGGAGAAAAAAAATAAGAAGTTAAATGCATGCATCAGCTTCAAGCTGTTAATGCTATAAATAATAATAATAATTCATTTTAATTATAATTTTCTATAAACATGTATCAGAGACTCGGATTTGTTTTTTGTTTCAGAACATGTATGTGTATGTAGGTATGTATGTATTCTTTATTGAACACCAATTAATAAAAATGAGGTACAACAGGCGAGCTTAATGCCACGAGGGATTCTTCTTTTTATTTTATGGAAACTGACACGATTGGCCACATCACCTATAACATCCGTGATGTCAGCCCATAACACCGGGTAAACTAGGTGCCACGTCAGTGCTTCCCTTCGGTCGTGCCGGCTACACTGAACTGGGCGGAAAGCACAAACTATTTACATAGCCGTTTCGACCGACCTTACATTCAGTGCGGTGGTAGCAACCCGGGCGGGTTGACGCTACCACCTTGTAATATAAGAAGGGAGTCATATCCCTTAATCGCTTTTTACGACGTACACGGGGAGAGATGCAATGGGGCTATTCTTTTAAAGTACCAGCCCCACACGGTATTCTATTCATACATAACGGAACATTCGGTACATAACGCATGTTATTAATTCCACTCTCATGGAACTGTACAATATTGTTGGATTACTCAAGGCTTCTCTAGAGCGACTACCTAGAGAATCTGTGAAAGTTAAGAGTCACCGTGAGGTCGGCAGTCGTGTATTAACCGCACAGGAGTCGGCACCCCGCCCGGCGCGCACTAATCTTCGTAAAGATGTCGCAAATATATTCGCAGCCGCGATTCGTTGCGCAAGAGAAAAAAACAACTACATAATATAGAAAATTTTGTATGGTTGTAATCGTTAGGTACTAAAGGAGGATGGGGAAAAATGTATGGGAGTTGGCACAGAGCATCGAATACCGCGCGCGCCCCCTCCTAGAGACGCGATTTCCCTACAACGCCGTTGATGCCTGTGGGCGTGGCCTATGACTTACATATGTGTGTTGTGCGTGTGCATATTGTTTTGTGTGTGTGCTTAACTTGCTCCTCTTTGTGTGTAGTGTCGATACTAGCACGCACACACACATACGAAGCGCTAGCAGCACTGCCTTCAGTTATTGGGTTTCAAATATTATTATTACTTTCGCCTCTAGAGAGGGGAGTTGGTCTACCCCTCCTCTAACAATGAATGATATATTAATAGAAAGATCTTTCCAAGAAAACCAGTTTGTCCAAACATACCTAACATCTATTGTTAGTACTTTAGGAGTTATAACTCCTAAAGTCACGGATGATAAATGATATAAATATCACTTTAAGTTGTATAAAAATAGAACTTTATCATAGTAATATGCATACCTCTGTACGATGATCATCGTTCTAGGAAGGGTGTGTACTTAGAGCGAAACAGTACAAAATGACCGAGCGGTATTGAAACAAAAAAAATTGTATTTTAATCATTACGGTTTCAATACCGCTCGGTCATTTTGGTACTGTTTCGCTCTAACTACTTACCCTTCCTAGAACGATGATCATCATACAGAGGTAAGCATATTACTATGATAAGGTTCTATGATTATACAACTTAAAAGTGATATAACTCCTAAACTACTGATAATAATTGACGTTGGCTGCCCTGCCATACTAAAAAAAAAATTTTTGTCTGTAAAGTCGGTTTACGGACGACAGTTTTACGTGATGATGTGGAATAATCGTAGTACATAGATCAAAGATCAGTAATTTCTATTTCCAGTAGAGAGATTAATCATCTTGTGACTGGCCATCAATAAACTTCTGTTGTCTGATCTTGACAGTTTTACTTCTTAAGACGTTTCCATGGTAACTTTGACTATACCGATTGTGCCTCTCTATCGCTTTTTACGCGCTCTCGCTTGCACACACAGGCTCAGATGGAACGTGACACTTTTTCGTGTGTGCAGCCGGTGTTCATCAATTTATTTAATAAGATGTGACGTCATCACGTCAAAATGTTCTATATAAATCAACCTTTCCATTGATATAACACTCGCAGCTAGATGAGGGGTAGACCAAAACGCTCATTCTCCTTTGCTTCAAATATATTATGTATACCGTACAATGCACTGACCTTTGTTCTGATTCCAAATTGTTAGTGGAACATTGCGCAAACATTGCACTCCACAAATATAGTGCGGTTCAGGTTTTTGTTTCGATTTCACACTCTCGCGAATGGATAACAACCTCCCAATAATAACACACACATTCACTTCAGAAATGTTATATTCTTTCGAATTTATACACAAACACAACAAACTACTGACTAAAAACGCCAAAAATAATATTTATATGAGGTGGCGGTGCGCCAAAATGGCGTCCGTCACCAAGTCTCGAAATCAACTGAGAAATCCGTTAGTTTTTTGCTCTAGGGCCTAGAGTCTAGGCCAGGGATCACCAATTAGTATCATTGGTGGTCCGTTTAAAAAAATTTATATCTGTCGCGGTCCGTTTGGTAGATGATGACTAGCAACCAAGATTTCATGCTTACGCAGGACAGTATGTGAGTGATAGATCAGTCGCGCGGTCGTCGCCAGCGTTGCCGTATAATACGGATTTTTTCCAGAAATTTTTATATTGATATTCTTAAATTCTTCTGGGTCCGCAAAAAATGGGTCGGCGGTCCGGATCCGGAACGCGGTCCGCCATTTGGTGACCCCTGGTCTAGACTGTCGCCAAAGCGAATCAGATCAAGTATGTCATATCTTCATCTTTATTTAGAAGTATAATGAACCTTATCCCCATATACAAAGAGTGTGTACATTAATGCCGAAAGTCGGCCACGGAGACACAGGGCACTTTTCGGCGCCAGGACAATTTCGACCCAGCGCCACTTGATTGGTTTAAGATGTCTTGAGCGAATGGTGAAGAAGAAAAACATTTATAATGGTTTTATTTAACATTCATAATATGGTAGTAAAACCACAGATTACTAAATAGTTACTTCCTAACAGATGAATCTCTCCATAGAAAAAGTTACGTACCTTCGGCTTTAATAGCCTAAACTTTTACGACGCCAGTCGCTGCGTGCGAAAATGTACCTAAACGAAAGAGCGTAAAGTGATTATTACTTTGCAGCTGCGCGCGGACGCGGGGCCTTGAAGCAAATTCGGTGACGTTAGGGCTGCTACTTTCGATAAAAATATCAATGCATTACACAATCTTTAATATTATTATATTGTAAAGAGGAAATATGTGTGAATGTTTGTTCGCGAGCTGCAGCACAGATTTAAAAATGTTTTTTTACTGTTAGATAGGTACCAATTTTTTTTTTTTGTTTAACATATAGGCTACTACTAGTTTTAGCCCGCGGCTTCGCCCTCGTTAAAATATATTAAAGGAAGAAATTAGTTCAGCCCGAAAATACTTCAGGTAATCCTACCTACCTACTACCCCTGTAATGTTATTATTGTTACCTGTACGCATGCTTATCTAACCGATTTTATTCGGTAAACCAGAAAATGTCAGCTGTATGCACACAAATCGTAAAGTGACTGTGATAGACAAAAAGACAGATATATCGAACATACCGAAACTCAAGTGAAACACAACATAAACCAAAATACCTATCTACCCACCATTTTTAGTGTTCCGTACCAAAGGGTGCCACGGGACCATATTACTAAGCCCCGCCGTCCGTCCGTCTGTCAGCGGGCTGTATTTCTATTACCGCTATAACAAGAAATAGTAAAAATATAAAAAATAAAGTACCTACATAGTGTTAAATCTTGTACGGTGGTACGGAACCCTTCGTGTGCGAGTCCGACTCGCACTTGTCCGGTTTTTTAGAATAGGTAATTATTGCTCAACAAAAACAATATACTCACATTTCTTCATCAGCAGGTAAATGGAAAAAAGAGAGATTTTTATCTCTCCTCTTGCTGGATTTACATCCATCTACTGCACATAAATTGCCACTGCCACTATTAACAGAAGCCATGTCAACTTGAATTAAGACATAGGCAAAGAAACTCTTTGGATATAGGTAGGTACGACCGTACGAAGCAGTAGCGTGAGCGCGCGCTCACGTAGGTTAGCTCCACGCGGCTGTCGGCAGCCCAATGAATTATGGATCGCCGGCGGTCCGGTCGGCGGTAGGTAGTTATCGCGCGCAAGTACATAGAGTGCGTGAGCCCTGGTAAAACTACTATTATACTGTTGGGCTTGTCAAAATTTATTTTTTACATCTGGAGATTTTTTTTTTTTTTATGGAAACTGACATGGTTGGCTACAACACCTACAACGTCCGTGATGTCAGCCCATAACACCGGGTGAACTAGGTGCCATGTCAGTGCTTCCCCCTTTGATCGTGCCGGCTACACCGAACTGGTCGGAAAACACGAACTATTTACATAGCCGTTTCGACCGACGTTTCATTCAGTGCGGTGGTACCAACCCGGGCGGGTTAAACCCTACCACCAAGTAAGATTAGGAGGGAAGAGACCTACAGTTTTACGAGGAATCTGAACCTCGGTCAGCCTCCAACGGTCAGCGGTCACCCATCCAAGTACTGACCGCACCCAGCGTTGCTTAACATTCAATAGCGACAGTTGACTGTCTGCACCACTGAGCTATCGAGGCTGACAAATGAGTATTACCTACCGGCCCTAACGACCGGGTAATCTGTACCGTAGAATTGATGCAGTGCAGACCTATGAAAAGTAAAGGTTAAAGGATTCATGTCCTAGTTTTTCAGTCAACAGGATCGAATTCTATCCAATTTATCGAACGGATAATCCGATAGAAAAAAGGTAAAAAAATTGTTTCGGGGAAATTCCATGGTAATGTTTATTTGTTTAATGATTTTTTTATTTTATATTCAGTGATTGGATGGGTGACCGCTCGACCGTTGGAGGCTGACCGTGGTTCGGATTCCACGTTAAACTGTAGGTCCCTTCCCTTCTTACCTTACTAGGTGGTAGGGTTTATCCCGGCCAGGTTGGTACCACCGCACTGAACGAAACGTCGGTCGAAACGGCTATGTAAATAGTTCGTGTTTTCCGTCCAGTTTAGTGTAGCCGACATGAAATGAAGGGAAGCACTGACATGGCACCTAGTTCACCCTGTGTTATGGGCTGACATCACGGATGTTGTAGGTAATGTAGCCAACTGTGTCAGGTTCCATAAAAAAAAAATATATATATATTCTTTACCTAGTTAAGCCAAATAAAAGAAAGTGATAAAGTTATAATTATTGGTGTGGCTTCGAAGTGGGAAGATACCATGCTAGGAAATTGCTAGTAAGATAATTGTGTAGGCAGACTTAAAAGATGAATTTTAGTGAAGTAATTTTTTGCAGCAGACTCGTAGTTTCGGAGAAAAAAAAACAAACCAATTTTTTTTCCACACAAAATTAATTTTTCTGCCCCCACTCCTCATTCCACGGAGGGCACACGAAGGAGGAAGGTGTGGATCTAAGCTTGCGATGGCTTCACCGAACATATCCGGGCCCATCGGCAGTAGAGGAGGGTATTAATCGAGGCCGGGACTAGCGAGTGGCCACTCTAAATTTCCCGCGCATGCTTCACGTTTCGGCGCGCTTCAAGCCCTCGTCAGCTAGTCTGCGTTGACTAGGACGCGGGGAACCACCAGTCCCGCTCTCGACCTCCCTCTCTCTACCTATCCATATTCTGTAGGATGCTTCCAGTGACGTTTTCGAAGCTCTCTCCATATATGAGTTTAGCGTCGATCTTGGGAGCCCTAGATTCTTGAAGAGACTGTAGAGCGACTTCGCTGGTAGTCCTCTTGCTCCGACTTCCACAGCGAAGAGATCAGTCTTGAATCCGAATCACAATCCGGTCTACTAAGTTGCAGTACTTGTTAAGTTTGATGTTGTGGTCCTTCGGTATGTTACTTTCCCATGAAACTGTAAGTTCAACAAGTACTACATGCTTTGACGCTTTTGAGAATATGAGTATATCCGGTCTTAATGCTGTGGTACAGATTTCCGAAGGCATTTGGTAATGCTTCTCATGTGTGTCCATCAACAATTCCCAATCCTTTGCTGCTCCCAAAATTGAAGAAGGTTTAGTCCTATCTTTGGGCAGCTTATTGGCATTCATTATGGACGATATCCCCGTAAGTTTACTTATTTATCAGTCGCTTACAATTTCACAGATACCAGTGATATTAGCAAGGATACCTATCAACGAAACAGTTTTGAACGCTTGCCGGGACAATTTTTTCTGTATGGTTAAATGGCACTTTCTGGGTACTCGCCAAATTCACTGCCAATGTAATAAACCTAAAACGAAACTAAGCAAATAAGAATCCTGACAAGAACCTTAACAAGACACTACAGACTGAACAAATATCTAACACTGAGTGTGCCTTAGTGAAACACTGTTGTGCAGGTTCTGCACAAAGGAGGATGAAACGCCCGTACACATCCTTTGTGAATGTGAAGTGCTCATTCACAGTAGATTCTGTATTCTTGGGGGTTATATTTTTAACACATATGCCAAATACAGGCGCTCAACCCCAAGAATATAACTCGGTTCACAGCGGAAATCAGACTTGGTGAGCTATAAACTTTGGAGAGATCACAAATAGATCTTGATAGGTCGCAGTGACAAGAGGGCTCAGATGCCCTAACTCTCACACTTTAAATCTTATAATTTTTTTTAATGCAACTTTACTGAAATTCGTAACTGCTATACTTACGTGCTTGTAATATTTTTTTTAGATTTCATTCTGAGATAAAACTCTAATAAAACATAGCCATTAGATGAATAATGGAATTTAGTCTAGTTTCTGTTTTCTTGTTTCTTCAACTGCCTATTTTACAAACAAAGTTCTTCAGAAAAAAAAACAATTTAGTTTTCATAAATGCAGATTCAATTCATAGCAAGTCCTAGATTGCGCAAGTAAGTATGGCAATTAATGGTGCACACGACTACACAAAACGTGCAATAAAATCAACAGTTTCACTCAAGTTGTGCAATACCTATTGAATTTTTTTCCAAAATTGCACTCACCAGACACAGAGACGAACGGACAGCTGCTGGGATATTTACATAATATTGTGACAGTTTGTATTTATAAATTGATTCTGGATGCACAAGAATGGCAATTAATTAGTATTGATGAATTTGGGAACTTGCGAAATTTAAAACACAAACGACACATCCACTCACTCGGCCCGCCCAGAAAATACACAAAAAACGAACGAACAACACATTAGAACGGACGGACGTTTTCCGACTGACGGACGGACAAAGAGAATGAGAATGAGAATATAACCGCTGACGGATGGACGGACGGACGGACGACACGAGTGACTCGGGATCAATTCTGTTGGCCCTCGCTGACAGCTGTGACGTCACAGAGCTGAAAGCGAATCAAGGGAATTCGATATTCGTTAGTTTACCAAAGTTCACCAAGTTTCTAGGCGAAACCTAGGTCACAAAAATGGCTCATTTCTCGTAAATTTACGACATGCAAGCACTAAGCGGCACATATTATTCAACTAGAAGAACTAAGGAACATTTCTGTCACCTCACTTTTTCCAAAAAAACGATTTATTTTGAGAAACAAGCTTCTCAAAACAGGCAAAGTTTGTATGGCGCGAGACCTAGGTCACAAAAATGGCTTGTTGCTCGTAAATGTACGACATGTAAGCACTAAACGGCATATATTATTCAACTAGAAGAACTAATGAACATTTCTGTCACCTCACTTTCTCCAAAAAACCGATTTATTTTGAGAAACAAGCTTTGACAACAACAACAAACAGGAAAAAATTGTCAGTATGGAGTAGGACTTTTCTTCGACTTTTTACGTAAAATGCATCTCAACTCAGTACAAACAAATGTACTCAATAGGTCCGGAATATAATGAAAAAGAGGAAAAACATCACTTACCGGTCCATTCTTCTGTATTTGGTGAACAAACTCAACGAACATTCACTACACCGACCCACAACACAACACCCACAACAATGACGACAGATATGATATTTTTTTCCTACTCTGTCGGCTCGTTATAATCTTCGGTAATGATAGTGTTGGTAGATCAATTTTGTCAACTTTATAGTATGTCTCTTTGTAGTAATACTCCCATAGTAGATTGTGTAGGGAAAAATTATTTTTCGGCCCATGCAGCGGTTTGGAGCGGTGGCGGGTTAATATTGACCGCTCCATAGATGACGGTATAAATGCTCGGCGGGCAATATTGCCCGCTCCAGTGATGAAGGGTAACTAAGGTAATTTTGTGGCTCAGGTCAGGGGTGAGCGTCTAGGACTAGTAGTTTTATGACCTGGGTTCGAATCCCACAAAATCTTTTTGGTTTTTTTTTCCTTTTTTTTCTTTTTTAAGCAATGTTACGGTGTTTAAATTGTTTTAGGGTGTTTAGTTTTTTTTATAACTACCTAAGAATTATTTTCGGAAATACAAACTTGTAACAAAAACGACATGCACCGCCTCAACATTAGGTTAGGGTTAATATAAAGAAGATGCGTCGCTATGCGACGTTATTTTTTTTTTAAACCACCAAAATAGTTTGTATTTTTCCGAATATTTCCGAAAAATAAAAATTTCTTAAGAGGACAACTGTCAGTGAGAGATTGATCCCGAGCCACTCGTCGGACGACGGACGCAAAGAATATAATACGACGGACGACTGGCAGAGGTGTCTGTCCTGTCGGTTTGATACACGAAATCGCGCACGAAAATTTAGCCCGAACACGCTTCGTTCTGGTCGAGCACGATCGTGTTTCCGGGCCAGCTAGGCCAGCCCGAAGCCCGGTCGACACGATAGGCACGAACCGTGTTGACGGCATGCTAATGTGATTGTGCACTCACGAACCAACATTCAAGAATTTATCTATTTATCTCATTTATAAAAATTTTAAAATTTATTTTAAAATTTTTATTTATTTATTTCTTTATTTCTTACATATTATATTTTTTAATGTACTTCATAAGATTTATGTTTCATAATAAGAGAAGCAAATTATAGCCGACTGGGCTGATACCACCGTACTCGATGTAAGTTGGCCGCATAGCAGCATCGGTAGTATTCTCCTCTAGTCCAGTATAGCCAGCAATCCAGTTAAAAAATAATTATCATACTTGCATTTAAATCGGATTTACTATTAAACCGAATTTACCACGAGGGAAGCCGCGGGAAAAAGCATGTGTATGATAAATAAAATATATAAAATAAAAACAAAAAGGTTAAATCAATACAATATTTCTATTTGTTTGCATTAGTGTACCTGTATACTTCATATTATGTTCATAAGTTAATCAGAAAATAAGAATATTTATATAATACGCGACGCATCTTCTCTTTAGTAACCCTAACCTAATGTTGAGGCGGTGCATGTCGTTTTTGTTATAATGCGCGGGACGGATGTCGGCGTGTCGTCACCGCAGCGGGCGACTCGCCACGCGCATACACTATACAAGTACGGTGGCGGGTGCGAGGGAGAACACTGACGAGCCGCTGCATCGGCGACACGCCGAGATCCGCCCCGCGCATTATACGTTTCGTTTCGAGCCGAGTGTTCACGAAAGGAGCCAAAGGAGCACAAAATATATAAATTTCCCTGTACAAAATATATAAATTTATTAATAAAAATAGTTCTAACGATTACGCAGTCCCTATGTAGAATAAACTGTTGGAACAAAAACCTGCAAAATGTAGACTATAATCAGCAAGAAAATAGGTAATAAAAGAAATCTTTCTTTGACATCTGAAGATGATGGCAGTTCAATAATTCAAATTTAGAATATAACCTAGCAAGAAATAAGAATAGCCCCACCCAATAGACGGCGGAAGTTTGTCGCGTCGTGCGTCGGTGCAATTAAAAATATATGTTTTTGTGGTTCTCGCGGTGCGAAAATTTATACAACAGACGTTAAAAGCTACAACAGAAATGGCTGTATACTCTAATGAGTTTTGCCTGTTTCGGGTCGGGAGGAGATGAATTATAAAAAAAATTGGTTGTCTGTAAAGTCGGTTTACGGACGATAGTTTTACGTGATAACGTCATAAAGAAACGCAGCTATAAGAATTACCGTACGCCGTACATTTTCGATTTCTAGCCTCGATTACCGTACGATACGGCAATTACCGTAAGTTTGGCAACACTGCCGCTTAGGCCGATTGTGCCTCTCTATCGCTTGTTACGCGCTCTCGCTTGCACACACAGGCTCAGATGGAACGTGACACTTTTTCATGCGTGCAACCGGTGTTCATCCATTTTTAAGACGTTATCCGGTGCGCCACCTGAAAGACTTTATCCAATCCCTCGAAACCTTAATACTGCAAACCTTCCTTTGGTTCTTCGGCAAGTGATAAATAAATGATGTTTAATACATAGGTTGTTTTTTTTAAACCACTAGGTTTAAAAAAAATAACCAGGATTAATATCATTTTGTTTTCGTTCTTAGGGTTTTCTTTTCTTTTCTTGAAATTATGCTTTTGTTTTGATTTGTAAAACTTTTTATTCCGTTGTTGTAATCCTATCACACTTGACAATGGCAAAGTTCGCGCGTCAGCGCGAGTTGCCAAAAAAAAAAATATATATATAGATGCGTCGCGTAGCGACCACAGATAAATAAAATAATGTATATACAGTGGTGGCCATATAATTAAGAACGATTATTTTAAGAACATATTTTTTTCAAACAAAGTTGCATAACATATTGGATAAATTTTCTTTTATTTTTTGTGGTATGGCAAAATACTTCCATACTATTTGTACATTCATTATACACAAGCAATTAAAAAAAAACTATGAAATTGTTTAGACAGTACATACATAAACCTAACATCTGAACCCATAGTACTATACTTACATGCTGGTCACATAATTAAGAACGCAGACTAAATTTATTTTTTATCATAATTTGAATTTAGAACACTTTGTGCTATGTCACTTTTTGTATATTTTGGCGCCATTTGTTGCTGTAAGAATACTAAAACGTGTTTATTTCATTTAAAACGACGGGAAAAAATTAAAGTTTTGATCAACCTTTAAGAGAAGTTATAATAAGACTTCGCGAGAACAACTGGTCGTATAAAAAGATAGCAGACCATGTGCAATGTTAAAAAACTATGGTTTTCCACGCTGTGAAGCATTTCAATATGTATCAAACTACTTCAAATATACCGCGCGCGCCTAAACGGAGGAAGACATCTCGTCGAGGCGACAGAAACATCGTTCGTTTGGCTAAAAAAATTCCGTTTAAAGGGTCCAATGAAATAAAAAAGATGGTTTTGGCGAAAACAACCCCTCAGCAATCTCGGCACGCACCATCCGAAGGCGTTTAGTAGAAGAGAAGTTATTCGGAAGGATAGCATGGAAGGTACCCATGTTGACACTGCGCCATAGGCAAGTCCGTATCGCATTTGCAAGAAGATATGAAAACTGGACAGTTAGATAGTGGAAAAATGTTCTTTTTTCTGATGAAACTAAAATAAACAGGTTGTGCTATGATGGAAGACAATACGTACGACGCCCTGCGAATAAAGATTCGACCCCAAGTTCACAAAAGTGACATTAAAGCATGGCGATGGAAACATGAAAATTTGGGGGGGCTTTTCTGGTCATGGAGTCGGGCCTGCTATAGGCTCATAGAGCAATATGGATAAGTATCAATACAAAGATATACTGGAGGAAACAATGTTACCCTATGCTGAAGATGTACTTCCGGTCACTTGGACATTCCAGCACGACAACGATCCAAAGCATAGTGCACGATCGGTGAAATAATTCCTCGACTCACAGGCTGTTTCTGTCTTAGATTGGCCAGCTAACAGCCCGGATTTAAATCCTATAGAACATCTTTGGTGCGAAGTCAAGAAAAACGTATCAAATAGACAATTGGCAATTTAAGAGAACTGTACGACGTTTTTTTTATGAATGGAACGCTCTTTCTCTTGAAAAATGTCAAAAATTGATAGAATCGATGCCTCGCCGGTGTAAGGCTGTAATTAAGAGCCGTGGACATGCCATTAAGTATTAAGTTGTATCAAAGAAGTAGTAAGTATCTTCTCTTCTACAATGTAAATTATCTTACTTTAATATAAATTTATTGACTTCAAGTTCAACCTGATAAAATTTTTGAACAGTTTACTTATCGTTCTTAATTATTTGTCCAGCTCATTTGTTCGTAAATTTGTTAGTGTTCAAAATAAATGTACTTTATTAAAAAATCCCACGTTTTATTTTATATCTGTATTCATAATTCAGTTTGCTTTATCCACATACCCATTTCATAGAACAACAAATTACTTCTGAGAAGAAACACAAAAAATTATGACATGCTTTATTAAAAATTTCCTCTAGCTAAATATCGTTCTTAATTATATGGCCACCACTGTATATATGGTAGCGACGCATCTTCTATAGCGGGAGCCAAGGGTTAATTCGGTTAATTTGTGTTTTTATATGGTTCCGTATCCGTCGTACGGGACCCTATTACTAAGCCTACGCCGTCTGTCTGTCTGTCCGTCCGTCTGTATCTCTTGAACCGTAATAGGTAGGTACCCCATTGAAATTTTCACATAATATGTGTTATTTATTATGTATGACCGATATAACAAGAAATAATAAAAATAAAAAGTAAAAAAACCACAGGGCCCCCAACCTATAAAGTGTATGCGCGCCATCTACCGAAAAGAGTATGTAGCATTTTAACTAATATAATACATAGATGGTGTGAGTGGCGCTGACCATGACATGGCGATACAGAACCCTCGGTGCACGAGTTTGACTCGCACTTGGCCGGTTTTTTTTATGGAAACTGACACGTTTGGCTACATCACCTATAACATCCGTGATGTCAGCCCATAACACCGGATGAACTTGGTGCCTTGTCAGTGCTTCCCTTCGGTCGTGCCGGCTACACTGAACTGGACGGAAAACACAATCTATTTACATAGCCGTTTCGACCGACCTTTTATTCAGTGCGGTGGTACCAACCCGGGCGGGTTAAACCCTACCACCTAGTAATAATAGTAGTAATATAAGAAGGGAGTCAAATCCCTTAGTCGCCTTTTACGACATATACGGGGAGAGATGCAGTGGGTGGGGCTATTCTTTTAAAGTACCGGCCCCACACGGTACAGTTTTATACCGGTTTTTATTACTAACAATATGAAAGTAGGTATACTAGTTACCTGTGCCGTAACATAATTTTATAACATTTAATTATAGGGTATTATTTATCTTTTAGTAATTTGGTTGGTAACTACTCAATAAATAGGAATATCTTATATCATACATACTCAAATAGGTATCAGATTGATGGTCTGCCTGCGTGTGATTTCCGTGCTGACTTTGATTACGTGATATGGTGCGTAACGAGGCAATACGCCGACGCACCAAAGTAGTCGATATTGGACAACGGGTGGCTAAGCTCAAGTGGCAGTGGGCTGGGCATGTTAGCCGAAGAGACGATGACCGTTAGAGTAACCGTGTCCTACACTGGCGGCCGTGGACAGGAAAACGGAGTGTGGGACGACGACATCAAGTACGCCGGCGGAAATCAGTGGTTCCGTATCGCTGAATGCCGGGAGGACTGGAGGAAAATTGGAGAGGCGTATGTCCAGCAGTGGACGCTTACACGCTGACTGACTGTAGGTATGATAATGTATGACATTACCGATTTCAAAACAATCTACACTTTAAAAACATCGTTTCCATTACTATACTGTTCCGAATTTGCATGCGACAAACCTAAGATTCCCATGTCACTTGAATTTGACTCTTAAAATCAATGCTTTAGGTACTAAAAGACGGCAGCACTTTGATTTGCCGTGAAGGCAAAACAAAGAGCGGTGCAGACTGCCGCGTAGCATGCAATTTTGTGTTTTGGCCATTAACACAAAGTAATTTTTACTTTTTCTATTTTTTATTATTTGTTGTTCTAACCGCCATAACAACACCTATTCTGTGAAAATTTCAACCGGCTACCTATTACGGTTCCAAAGATACAGCAGTAGGACAGACAGACAGACGACGGAGTCTTAGAAATAGGCTTCCGTCTGGGATACGGAAACCTAAAAAGATACGGATTTTACACTCTATTGCATGATAATTGAAGTCTTGCAACTATTTTCCAAGTTTTTTTTTTTTTTATACTAAGCGCGACATGTGGCGCCGAGTCACCCATAAGGTGTCTAGCGACGCCCATGGACATTCGGACGCATGCGGGGGCTGCGAATGCCATGCCGGCCTGACAGGTGCCCATTCACGCCTCTCTTGAAGGACCCGAGACTATACTTGGGGGGAAATATGTAGGCAGATAGAGCGTTCCAGAGTTTGCCGGTTCTGTGGAGAAGGGATCTGCAGAACCGATAGCTATAACTATATAAGTACCTATAACTATAATAAAACCACAAAAATTGTTACAAAGAGATAAATTTTATATCAAGTTATAAAACACGCAAATCACAAATAAAGATCCAGAGTTATTGCATTTATCAATTTTCATATAATTACGTGATTATATTTCCTTACTAAATGTATGTACATAAAATCTTATATGGATTTATTGCATTCAGACAATGTGTTGTTTTGTAGGTAGGTACCTAAAGTTTACGATGCCTACAGTACGTAAAAAAAAACTCCCTTCTAAAATCCTACAATTCACTTTTTGAAACCAACCACTGCCTGACAATGTGCTCTGGCGAACTAAAAATTGAGTTTTGAGTGTTGCAGTAACAGTTTGACAGCTGTCAAACTGCTCTAGTCTTTCTGGGATACACCCACCCACCCGCCGGCACTTTGACTCGAGTAAGTGCAGTCATAGGCAGTGATTATTTACTCTGTGGTCACAGCATTTGAACTGTCAAATTCAAAAGACGCGGATACCAGATTTCTTGCTTTAGTAGCCTTCCCTGGTATCCGCGCGAATTTACTGACCTAATTTCACTAGTTTCCGATGAGGTTATGTCAAGGTCTCCATCGCAATTAATCACAAAAATCACAACCTAAACAAATGGTATCATTTTCAAATTCCTCTGTTGAGTAAGGAATATCTTGAGACGGAGAGTGAGACGGACTCTACACTTCCACTTATTGCCGCGGGACTTCTTTCGTGAGACGGACTTTTAGTCGTCCCACCTGGCCGGTGGTCTTTCTTTCTACACTCCGGAACTTTGGAATTTAGGTTGCGTACAAATGATATAGCCAGCAATCCAAAGGGAAGTCTTCATTAGGCTCAGTTCAAACTGGGACGGCAGCGGCCGGCGCGGCAGGCTCGCGTCGCCGCGCGCTTCCGCGCGTCGCCGCACCTGGCCGCCCGCGTGCCTATGCTAGAGTCTAGTCTCCTATGCCAGCGGCGCCGCGCGTCCCCGCGCGTCGTCGCGCGCGGCCGCTCGACTTTTCGAACTTTTCAAGCGATATTGGTCTTTTTAAGTATGTAAATAAAGTTTAAAATTATTTCACACCGAAATGCGCGCCACGCCGCTGCCGTCCCAGTGTGGATTGAGCCTTACTGTCCCTTCTCGGAGGCAGTGTTGGCTGGTCGGACTACATAATTATAGAGTTAGAAACCTAGAGGGTATAGACAAACTTTCCAAAAAAAAAAAAAAAACGTCCGCAAAAGTAAGTCCTGTATTGTGCAAGAAAATATATTTTCATTGCATTTCATTAAAATCGGACTCCGCTCGCTGACCGCAGTAAAAAAAAATGTTTACAAATAGTTTTCCAAACATTTCACGCGGCGAGCGCGCGGCCGGTGGGAAGCGGGCACGAGTCTGATTCTCGTGTTAACTCATTACGTGTGCTTGTAGGACTTCCAAGAGGTCTGCAGCCGTCGTGGTCATCTTGCCGCCTTCACGGTAGACACAGACCGGCTGGGTTGACATGGAGATCAGGGGGTTTCGCACGAAGGTCCCCGACCAAGAGGGACCAGTTTGCGACTCACTCAGAAGAAAGATTAGCACAAGTACGAAAAAAACAACCGAAAATAATTACTTCATTTTCAATTTTATGTTCAGATACCGGTGTACGGGATCCTCAGGGCGCAAGTCCTGCTCGCACTTGCTCATCTTGTTAATGCGTCCTATTCAAAGCTATTGTTACGTTCGGTTACATTCAAAATGGGGTCCTACATTTGTGAATCGTGTCAGTTAAGGACTGAAGTTGAGCAGTTTGTTCGGCACGAAGACGGATTTGTCACGGATGTCTTGGTCGATCATTTTGAGCGATGAGGCCAGCTGCAGCAGGGGCGTTCGTTTGTCGCGCGGTGTGGCCGCAACGGCCGGCGTGCGCACGCTGAGGCGTGAGCTGCGGCGCACCGGGGTGACTGTGTACGCTGCCGATTCGCTCTTTCTGCAATACAATATTTGCACATGGATAAATAAATGTTTATATTCATACATGCATACATAGCATCACACCTGTTTCCGAGTGGGGTAGGCATAGACAACGGATCTCCGAGTGCCACAACGCACCTCTGCCGCCTCTTCCACTCTCATAATGTCCTTACAGCATTCAACTCTAGACATAAGGCAGCGTCCAACTCTAGATATAAGGCAGCGTCGAACTCTGTACACAACACAGCATCCAATTTTGGACACAAGGCAGCGTTCAACTTTGGACACAAGTCAGCGACCTGGACATAAGGCAGCGTCCAGCTCTGGACACAAGGCAGCGTCCTACTCTGGAGACAAGGCAGCGTCCAACTCTGGACATAAGGCAGAGTCCAACTTTAGGCATGAAGCACCGATGCGGCAGACCTAGTCGCCCACCGTACCTACTATTTCTCGACCTGTGGGAAGAATTAAATTAATGAAATTATATGAAAATATACTTTATTGCACAAAAGCAGTGACAAAAGGTGGAATTGACTGAAATGAAATGACTTGAATGAAATGTCAGTTGAAACGGCTATGTAAATAGTTTGTGTTTTCCTTCCAGTTCAGTGTAGCCGGCACGACCGAAGGGAAACTGACATTACACCTAGTTCACCCAGTGTTAGCTGACGGATGTTGTAGGTGATGTAGCCAAACGTGTCAGTTTCCTTAAAAAAAAAACTTACAGCCTGAAGGAATTATTTTCTACCAGCCATGCCTGGGATTGTAGGTAGTGCGAAATTAAATGAAAATAATAATACATTTACACTTTTAACATACAATTACATACACTTTACATTACACGTTACATACCTAGATATACTTACAGGTCCAAACGTACATAGTGCAGTTTATATACAAACTTACGACTAAGAACACTTACGCCTTAGCGTTCTGTACGGCGAAGCGTATCAGCGACGTCTTGAACACGTTCTTGGCGCACTGCATGTCCTGCCGGCTCAGCACGGGAGCCGCCCCCGCCAGAGCGGTCGATCCGCTCGGGCTGATGTTCAGCTGCATGAACTTGTCTAGCAGCTGATCCAGCGACGCCTCCACAACCGATGTCTGCGAGGGTAGAAAATGTACAGGCCGACTTTAAATCTAAATCTGGGATCGTAATCTAATAACGTTATTTCGCGCAAACGTTAGGAGACTATCAAAATAAAAACTATCACTAAATGCAAACTAACGTTTGAAATTTATGAAACGTTACCCGCCAAACGTTTGAAAATCGTTAAACTAACGTTATTATATTTGTTTGTGTTAGCGATAGTTATTTCCCGCCCACACGAAAACCGCTGCCGTAGCGAAATGATAATAACGAAACAAAATAACGATTCAACTAACGTTTAAACTATCAATTCAATCAGTTAGGTAGGCTGCCGCCGCGCCGCGCCGCCGTGGCGCCGTATACTAGTTCGGCGCTCTAGCGTTTTGATAGAAATAACGTTTGCGCGTAGGGTTATTTCTATCGTTAGTTTTATGTTAGTTTACAAACGGTTCCTATTCTGATGTTTTTGTAGCATTTGTCAAAACGTTAAAACGTTAAACGTTATCAAAACGTTAGTGCACGGATATTTTTTCTTTTTTTCTAAAGTTTACGAACCCTGGCGAGGGTAGAAAATGTACAGGCCGACTTTAAATCTAAATACACTTTATCGTACAGAGTCGAAGCTAACATGGGACATAAGGCAGCGTCCAACTCTGGACATAAGACAGTATCCATCTCAGGACACAAGGCAGCGTCCAACTTTGGATACAAGTCAGCGACCTGGACATAAGGCAGTGTCCAGCTCTAGACACAAGGCAGCGTCCAACTTTGGATACAAGTCAGCGACCTGGACATAAGGCAGTGTCCAGCTCTAGACACAAGGCAGCGCCCAACTTTGGACACAAGTCAAGTTAACTTTACAAACTAACCAGTGGTAAACCGGATAATGAGAAATGGATTCAAAGCTGATCTCTTCGGTGTGGGAGTCGGAGCAAGAGGACTAACAGCGAAGTCGCCTATAGTCTCTTTAAAAACTTTTTTTTTATCTCCGTGCTCCATCTGTCAGCAGCTTTAAAGCCTTTATCATATTGTTGCATGTACTTTTTTTTTTAATTTTTGGAAACTGACACGGTTGGCCACATCACCTACAACATCCGTGATGTCAGCCCATAACACCGGGTGAACTAGGTGCCATGTCAGTGCTTTCCTTCATTTCATGTCGGCTACACTGAACTGGACGGAAAACAACAACTATTTACATAGCCGTTTCGACCGACGTTTCGCACAGTGCGGTGGTACCAATCCGTCCGGTCGACCTCCCTCTCTTTCTTTACCTATACGCTTAGTGTATATAATTTTTCTTTATTTTTTTTCTATATGGAAAGCACAACATGGCCATGGAAGGGTGTAGTGCGACGGCGCCCACGGGCATTCGGATATTTACGGGGGCTACGAATACCATGCCGGCCTGCTAGGTGCACCTTCACATTATGTTTGAAGGATCCCAGACTGTACATTAGAGGAAAGGATGCAGGTGGGAGTGCGTTCCACATGTTGGCAACCATATAAATAAAGAATAAGCAGCGGGTGGCCGATTGGTTTGAGCATCGGCTCCCCATGCGGGAGGTCCGAGGTTCGAATCCGGTCGGCGTGTACCAATGAGTTTTTTCTTACGAAGAAAATTATGTGCATACCTACACCCGCTGCTTCACCGTTCGGAACCGGTGTAAAACTGTAGGTCCCTTCCCTTGCCCCTTACTAGGTGGTAGGGTCAAATTGTAGCCGACTGGGTTGGTACCACCGTACTGGATGTAAGATGGCCGCATAGCAACCTCGGTTGTGTTCTCCTCTAGTCCAGTATAGCCAGCAATCCAGGGAAGTCTCCGGTATGGCACCTACCTTCTCGGAGGTGATATTGGCTAGTCAGAGCATGTGCTTTGGCCCCTCTAACTCAGCCACCCATACCGGATTACATAAAAAAAAAAATAATAATAATATACAGGATCGATTTGTCCTAAGTGGGGGGATGTCGACAGTGTGTGGATCAGAGCTGCGCTGCGCCTCGGCGCTCCGGGCGGCCGAGACGACCGCGTTCCTTCGCAGCTCTGGTGTGGATATAGGTAAAGTAGAGGAAATATTGCTCACCTCGGTGCCCTTCGCGATGGCCTCCTCCCAGCAGAGGAAGGACCTGGGCAGGTTGCCCCGGCACTCCTCTAGCGCCGCGCGGCACTCCCAGTACGCCGCGAGGTTGGTCGCGTGCGGGCTCCGGTTGCGGATGGCCCGCAGCCAGCGAGCGCACTGCTCCCAGTCGTAGCCCTGAACCGATACGAGTTTATTATTATTATTTTATGCATTTATTTACACATTTTTTTTAATATTAATTTTACATAATATTTACAAACTTAAAATCTAAAATTAATACAAAAACAAATGGAGTTTCCACCACCGGCGGCGGGGCGAGCCCAAGCTACCGATGGTCGGGTCCCAAAGAGAGGAACCTCCGGACGATGCGTGCAGTGTCGAGCAGGGCTGCCTTCTGGATCTGGCCCTTGACCCAACCGCTCAGCGAGAGCCTCTCAAGATGGTCGTCGAGGCTCTTCGCTATCAGCCCATGCGCCGAAACGACTATGGGCACAACGATCGTCGAGTCGACGGGCCACATTTTGGTAACCTCGTGCTGTAGATCCAGATACTTTAACATCTTCTCTGCTTCCTTCCTGGGACGAGCGTTATTATTATCTTGCCTTATTATTATTATTGTTTAGATACACTAGCAGCTTAAAACTGATGCCTGTACATCGAAGTTGGTAAATTGATGGTGCACTTGTTAGATTTCTTTTGTTTTGTTTTTTTTGTTTGTTTTTTTTTTGTTTGTTTTTTTTTTTATTTCGTTCTAAAGTTTGCGGTTTTTTATATATATAGATGTCAAGTTTTTTTTATTTTTTTTATGGAAACTGACACGGTTGGCTACATCACCTACAACATCCGTGATGTCAGCCCATAACACCGGGTGAACTTGGTGCCACGTCAATGCTTCCCTTCGGTCGTGCCGGCTACACTGAACTGGACGGAAAACACAAACTATTTACATTGCCGTTTCGACCGACCTTTCATTCAGTGCGGTGGTACCAACCCGGGCGGGTTAAACCCTACCACCTAGTGATATAAGAAGGGAGTCATATCCCTTAGTCGCCTTTTACGACATACACGGGGAGAGATGCAGTGGGGCTATTCTTTTAAAGTACCGGCCCCACACGGTACAAGTCTGTTTTTCAAGTTGTTCACTGAAGTAGCACTAATCACTTCCTCTGGGAGTCTGTTAACATACGGATCTGTTAACATCCGGGAGTTATCTGATGATATGAAACTGAAATTTTTTTTTTTACACCACGATTGGCTACATCACTTACTACATCCGTGACGTCAGCCCATAACATATTGGTGAACTATGTGCCATGTCAGTGCTTCCCTACGTTCGTGCCGGTTAAACTGAACTGAATGGAAAGCGTGTACTATTTACATAGCCGTTTCAACCGACCTATCATTGAGGTGGTAGCAACCCGGACGGGTTAAACCCTACCACCTAGTAAGGTAAGAAGGGAAGGGAGCTACAGTTTTACTTGGAATTCGGACCGCAGCCAGCCTCTGACAGTCGAGCGGTCACCCATCCAAGTACTGACAGTACCTGGCATTAAATGATGTGCTGTAATAAAGTAATAATTTTTTTTTTTTTTTTGGATGGTGTTAGCTTTAGAAAGACACAATTCGGTTGTAGAGCGCGGGTCGTCCCTGTCGCACGAACTTGCATGTCTCTATGCGACAGGGACGACGCTCTATAGCCGAATTGTCTCTTTCTAAAGCTCGACGCACATTATTTACTAGAATAGAATAGAATAGAATAGAAAATTCTTTATTGCTCCACAAATATTTCACAAGAATAATACAATGAATACAGTTACATGAGGTGCAAAGGCGGACTTATCCCTTAAAGAGATTTCTTACAGCCAACCTTTAGGTGTGTGAAATGTGTAAAAAATTGAATGTAGGCAGTAGCAAAGATAAGATGTGACAATTTTTTATTTAGAAATACATATAAGGATTTATGAAAGCCTGAAAAATATAATTATATTTATATAAGTAATACTACGAAAGAATAAATATACTAATATACTAATAATAATAATTACTACCAGGTACTGTACAAACTAATCTCAAGTGGCAGTCGGCTGGGCACTTTAGCCGAAGAGACGACGACCGTTGGAGTAACAGCGTCCTACACCGGCTGTGGAGAGGAAAACTGACCTGCCATGTGGGACGACGACATCAAGCACGTCGGCGGAAAGCAGTAGTTCTGTACCGCCGAAGGCCGGGAGGTCTGGAGGAAAATTGTAGAGGCATATGTCCAGCAGTGGACGCTTACACTACTGACTGACTGACTGTACAAACTTACATCACGGACAAGTTGACTCAGATCATTCAACGCTCCGAGCAGCAGTTGATCAACAGGAGCTTTTGGCAGCGGAGTCTCCGTTGACACCGGCGACGGATCCATAACATCCGTACATTCGCTATACACTTCGCTATCGTTGAAACAACTGGCGCGACGCCATTTCCTTGTATCGTCAAAGTCATTCTCTCTATCGTTCATAAGTTCGGTGAACGAGCCGTCGTCCGATACTGCAATATTTTCTTTATTCTCTTCGTCGTAAGGTTCATTGTTGAATATGTCGCTGTCGGCTGGTGCTAAGCGACTTACGCCAAAACACCGCAAATGTTGGAATGAATCTAGAGATTTTCCCCGCTTCAGCAGCCAAGATTTCAGTTTATGCTCCAGTTCGTCAGCGCGCGGCGTTGCGAATTTCACTGTCTTTTTTCTCTCACTTCGTATGGTCGAAACAATATGCGCCTGAATCAGAGGTTCGTCCTCATTGATCTTTTTAAGATCGACCTTGTCCAGTCCTTCTCCGAAAGAGGAATAGCGATGGAAGCAGTTTTTTAGCTCCCCCTTGCCGACTCTTTTGTAGTGAACGGCCGATATTGACCGGCGCATTTTTTGAACATTTTCTTTGATAGCCGCGACGGGCGCGAGCGATTGTCGGCAGTTCGCAAATGCGGCGACCAGTCGGTTCTTTTGCTCGAAAATTGTCTCCTTGCGCTGCGAACCAACTGGCTTTTCTGTTTGATATTTAGGCTTGTACAGCCGTTCGAAAACGGACATTTTAGAAGTTTCAGATTCTCTCTGTGCTGTCTTTTTAGCTGGAATTAACGAGTCTTTCTTGCTTTGTTCTGGCTTTTTAGCTGATACGGATAAATCTTTTTTCCCCATCGCTTTAAAAGTGGAAGAATGGGTTTTAGCTGGGACTGATACGGTTTTTAAGGGAATCGCGGGTTCCGATTTTTTTATTGCTATCCTAGAGGATACAGAAGTTGAAGACACCTTTTCTGGGACATATTTATTAATGGGTGGAACTTTTGACGGTCCAGCCGCCATACTTTTCCTTTCAATCGGCCCGAAAGCCATACTTTGTCGTACATTTTTGTCAGATATGGCAGATGTAACACTTGGCTTTTGAATCGTTTTAACACCAACAGCGCCTGTCGTTTTTGCAGTTGATGCAAATTTAGCCAAAGGCGCAGTGCTCTGTTTCGAAGATTTTCCTAGACCTCTGGCAGATTTCAACGAGCCTACTGATTTTCCAAGCCCATCGATGGATTTTACGGCAGGAGCAATAACTGTTTTCGTAGATGTGTTAACTGTTTTTGTATGGCTATTAACTGCTTTTTCAGTGGCACTCTCTGCAGTTGCAGTGTCGTTAACTGTGATTAAAGGGACATTAACTGCCATTGCAGGGTCATAGACTAATTTCGCAGGGATATTATTAGAGGTGGAGTCTGCTTCAAATGTCACAGGTTCATCGGTACCGGTTTCGACGGATCTCGCAGCAACAATATTATTTACAGAATTACGTTTTACACTGGAATCGATCAGTGTTACCTCTTTGTTCAAATTGGACAATTTCAGTTTGGCCTCCGCGGGTTTTGGCAGCATAGACTTTCGTCTAAGATCTGTCAGGCTGCTGAAATTCTTCTGCCTGCTCTGCGTCGATGAAACTTCGGGATTTTTAAAGATAGAGTTGGGATTTCCTTCGGCGTTGCACTTTTGCAGGTTCAATGTACGCAGCTGAAAGCAAACATAATTTATGAATTACCCCCAGGACAAAGCCAAATCGAGGACTAAATTAGGAGCTGAAATTTTAATTTGTAAAAAACAAATTTATTTGACCCTTCTAGACCGCATCTTCCAAATTTGGCCGATACTTGAAAATACGGCCAACGCGCTGTGCCAAATTTGGTCGGTACATTCCAATTTCATCTTACCTGTTGGCCCCCACAAACGGCCAACCGGCAAGGTTTATCATCACCCTTCAACTCATGGAAAATATAATGTAAATCAAATTCAATTTGTCACCACATTCATTGGTTCGTTGGAGGAGAATTCTCCCGAGACAATAAGTTGAAGTGGCAACATCGTAAGTTTGAAAATCTTCAAATCGACAAAAGGAAATATGACGTCGTCCAATTTCGCAGGCGCAGCGTTGTTGTCGCACAATTTAGCGAGCGCGGAGTTGTTGCATGTCACAGGGTAAAAAAATATTTCTATAGGCGTGCTTGAGTGGGTGTCTTTTTGGGCGCGCTAGAAGGGTTAGCATATGAGGAGTGTCTGAGCGACTGACTGGTTAACTGCAAACAGTCTCATTTGTCCTCCCGGTTATGACGTACGGGTGTCAAAAGTGGACGCTGACGGTCGCTGTTGCCCAAATGTTTAAAGTTGCCCAGCGAGCAATGGAGCGAGCCATGCTGGGAATAACGCTACGTGATATGGTGCATAACGAGGCAATTCGCCGACGCACCAAAGTAGTTGATATTGGATACCGGGTGGCTAAGCTCAAGTGGCAGTGGGCTGGGCACGTCAGCCAAAGAGACGACGACTGTTGCAGTAACCGTCTCCTACACTGGCGGCCGTGGACAGGAAAACGGAGTGTAGGAAGACCACAAAAACCTTCATTATTGCCGGTTGAATACAGAACTGTTGGTGATAGCAGTCCGCATCAAGTCGGTGTCAGGTAAAGGAATAGGACTGAATGTACAATTTTATGGGGGTTGGCTTTATCCTTCAGCGGCGGGTGGCCGAGTGGTTTGGGCATCGGCTTCTCATGCGAGAGGTCCGAGGTTCGAATCCGGTCGGCGTGTACCAATGAGTTTTTTCTAAAGAAAAAATTTACGTGCATACCTACACCTGCTGCTTCACCGTTCGGAACCGGTGTAAAACTGTAGGTCCCTTCCCTTGCCCCTTACTAGGTGGTAGGCTCAAATTGTAGCCGACTGGGTTGATACCACCGTACTGGATGTAAGATGGCCACATAGCAGCCTCGGCTGTGTTCTCCTCTAGTCCAGTATAGCCAGCAATCCAGGGAAGTCTCCGGTATGGCACCTACCTTCTCGGAGGTGATATTGGCTGGTCGGAGCATGCGCTTTGGCCCCTCCGACTCAGCCACCCGTACTGGATAACATAAAAAAATAAATAAAAATATCCTGGGGAGCCAAGGTAGGGGGTAGTAGGGGGCGGGGGGCAGGTATTGATTTACCCTCGCCCCCTCTGCCAGAGGGGAGAGGAGAAAGGAGGAGGGGTGTTTTTTTTTTTGCATGAAAAATATTTATTTTTATTTTTTCAATATTATAATGAGGGTGGCTTAGAAGAGGGGGACCTCTCCCCCTCTTCTAAGCCACCCTTAGGTCAGCTGAGTGAATGTTTTGGTGTTAAAATTTGCGACCTAAGCTCCCCAGTATAAAGATTGAAATATATTTTTATTAACACCAATAGTATGGCTTTATTATTTACATAATATTATTATTTAAAAAATTGCCCAATATAAAGTCACACCAAATTTATAATTTGAAGTTGAGATTGGGAGTTGGGGTTCCTGAGCCCAATTACCACTGCAACCTAAATAGATCAATTTTGATCTCTCAATAGTTCGGACAATATAACTATCAAGCAGCAAGTGAGGCACGCAGACCCACCTGTTGCGTGGCTCAGTCGAAGGACCGTGCCGAGGTGAGAGGTGGCTAGCCTGTCGACCTATAGCACGGCATCTCCTACTTTTTCGTCTCGTACTTAGTCGCCTTTTACGACATGCACGTGGGGAGATGCGGTGGTGCTATTCTTTTTAAGTACCGCCCTCACGCGATACTGAAAGTGGCATTTGAAAAGGATTTTATACAATTTACAAACATCAACAATTCACGAAAAAATTACCTTCTCAAGCCGGGCCTTCTCTTTCGCCTTCCGTTGCTCACGCAACTCTTCTAACTTCCTCACCAGTTCCTCCTGCTTTAGCTTTCGCGCCTCCATCTCGTCCTGCAGTCCCTGAATGCGCAAACCCGTTAGGTAGGTACACGACACTATTCCTGAGCAGAAGAAACACTGAAGGTGTGACGTGACCTGTTTTATAGTCTAGCCAAGCCAAGACGCGGCAAACTTCTAAGAAATCTAACAAAATAAAGACTGGGGAATATTTTGTCAATTCAAAGTGTACGGTGGCTACCTCTTTACGCGAAGAATGAAGTCAACAAACGAAACAATAATGAAAATAAAGATTAGATGAAATAAATCAGAAAGATCAACGAACGACCGTTACAAAACGATAAAACGGCGTCCTCCCGTGTCACGTACGTCAGCCGATTCGGCCGGCAGTGTTGCCAACTCAAATTTTGAAATTCTCCTAGATTGACTTCGAAAATCTCCTAAAAATCTCCTAGAAAATTTTCGTCCTCCTAAAAAATTCTCCTGTTAGTCAAATTATAAAAATTTCACCACATTTTTAGTGTTCCTTATACGTACGGGACCATATTACTAAGCCTAATCCGTCTGTCCGTCTGTCTGTCTTACCTGTAAAGAGCTGTATCTTTTGCACCCTGAAAACCAGTCAAGTGCGAGTCGAACTCGCGCACCAAGGGTTCTCCGTCAGTCAGTCAGTCAGTCAGCGTGTAAGCGTCTACTGCTGGACATACGCCTTCAATTTTCCTCCAGTCTCGGCCTTCAGCGGTACGGACCACTGCTTTCCGCCGACATACTTCATGTCGGCGTCCCACCTGGCGGGTGGTCTTCCACACTCCGTTTTCCTGTCCACGGCCGCCAATGTAGTACATGGTTACTCCAACGGTCGTCATCCCTTCGGCTAACGTGCCCAGCCCACTGCCATTTTAACTTATCCACCTGGTTTCCAATATCAATTACTTTGTTGCGTCGGCGGATTGCCTCATTAATCATTCATTACGCACCATTTCGCTTAGCTATACTCCCAGGCGCGCCCAGCATGGCTACTTCCATCAGTCACTGGGCAACTTTGGAAAACAACTATAGTCAGAGCTCACGTTTCACACCCGTACGTCATAAACGGTAGGGCGCACTGGTCATAATATATACAGATTAGACGTCGTCGGGGCGAATTTTAAATTTCCGAGGCAGCGCTACTCAGTTGAATTCCTTCCTCGACCTCCTTAGGCAGATCTTGTCTACCAAGCAGTATTTAACCGAGATATACGTACATACTCTTCCTTCAATCTGTTCCATCACTTCTCCGCCAATAATGATTTGTCCTCACGTAATAAAAACCACGATTATCATTCTAATTTCTTATTTTTTTAGTTTTTAACCACACCAAGTTTGACACTTTGTACGTATTACCGTTTTTAAGTTAGAGCAATTTAGAGCAACCAAACAATAAAAAAAAACACGTTTCTTGTATGGGGAAGCCCTTAATTTTTATTTATTTTTTCTTATTATTTGATAGGATGTCCGCCAATAATAAATAAGACATGATCTGTGAAAATCACAACCAGCTACCTATTACGGTACAAAAGATACAGCCGTTAAGTAGTGCGGATTGACGGACAGACTGTCGACGTAGGCTTAGTAATACTACTGATTATTACAAAGAATACATGTAAATAACATTGATTGATAACAAAGTGTTGGTTCGGTTAGGCCCGCCCGGTAGTCGGTTTGTTGGTCGATCAATGCACGCACACACTCACAGAGTGTCACATTATCTTACCTAAAGAGCAAGAAGGGGAACCTTGCTCTTATCAAAAGACAAATCCTATGGTATATTGTGTGACTTGAGAAGATGGTTGGTTGATTCACATACAGTTTATTCATTGTGTTGTCACCGTACATACCCACATATGTCTTTGTTACTAGTAAATATATGTTTCTCACTCCTAAACCTTCTCCTGTAATGATTTTCTTTCTCCTAGATTTTCTCCTACTCTCCTGACAGGCAAAAACTTCTCCTAACACCGCTGAAATTCTCCTGAATCTAGGAGAAAATCTCCTAATATGGCAACACTGTTCGGCCGTTGAATTGAAACGTCATTTGATTCAAAATTTTACTAGCCTGTCAAGGAAGGTTCAGGGCGGATTGTCTGATCACGTGACGTGACGCAACATTTGCATTTTGATCGGAGATCCGGCTACCTTTTTTAGGTCTTCTGTCCACCTAGCCGGGGGGCGCGTTCCACGCTACATTGCTGATATACAGGGTGTTTGATGACCATAGGTCATAAAGCAAACCAGGTACTCCTGAACCTATTTGGAGCAAAAAGTACGACATTTTGCTCTACGGGGAACTGTTTTTTTTCCTTATGACATAGTCATCAAACATACTGTATATAATATATTGTTTGATCATGATCATACATACACCCTTTGCATTTTGCTCTCTCTCTCTGTTGATGCAATGGTGCAGGTGCAGTGTACACAGCTGTGCAGTGGTAGAGTGTAAAAAACCTAGCGGTTTTATTCTTTTTGTTGTGTAGTGTGGTGGGTGAGGCGTATACATTTTTGATATCATCGCCGTGGGTTTGCGTCCACTTTGAGTATCTTTTGTTAATGTTAGGGTATTAAAATTGTTTATTGGCATTTTTTTTCTAACCATATATTAAAACTTTATTTTCCAAAGTGTTGCAGCATAAATTATAATTATACAAATAAATAGCGGGACCGATCTTGGTGGGTCGCCAGTCGCCACTCGCCACCGCAGGCGCAGCGGAGGATCGCACGAGCATGTACGCTGGCATGTCGATGCGAAGGATACACTATACGAATATACGAAGCGAGACTGTAATAAAGTATAAGTAAATTACGGTTCACTAGAATGTTTCGGGCAGAGCGATCACGTGACGTGACACGGTCAGGCATAGAGAGGGGGACAACGACTGTTTTTCAACAGCACGTTATAATGATCTGCTGTTTTTATATCGCAGCTGTTTTAAAGTGCTGTATCGTTAGAATGCTGTTTTTGGTGGTGTTGTTGGAATTTGAACCTAACGCTGTTGGAATAACTAGCATATTTGAAATAAGAGTTATAAATTATATCACGGGAATACAGCAGGCAGACAGATCAGAAATGTGTCTATGGTCAATTTTTTTTTTAATTATTGGCTTGGATGCCGGGTCCTTCTGCCATTTCTTTAAAATTTATATAATATTTTCGACGGTATTTATTATGTATTTGTAATGGCTTTTGTAATATTTTTATTCAGTTAATAAATCAGTAATTTTAAGATTGCACAACTTGTCATTGTAATCTTCAGAGAATATTGTTATTTAACCTTCCTTGTTGTTAATTAACTTTCCTATAGAAGTGTATAAAGAATGTTGCGAAGGAAGATGGCGGATGAATAAGTTGGTTTGCCGCGTCGTCGTAAATAATTAAAAAGTATATATTTCCAACGTCTCGCACGTTGGAAATATATCATATCATCATCTGCTGTTTTATTTTATTATTTAAAATGTAACCCTATGCCATTGCATTAAGGGTTAAGTTACAAAATACTATAAAAACAGCAGTCTAGTCTATGATATATTTCCAACGTCTCGCACGTTGGAAATATATCATATCATCATCTGCTGTTTTATTTAATTATAAGTGTTAATATAAAGAAGAAAATTCTTTATATTAACCCTGGTTATTTTTTTTAAACCACCAAAACAGTTTGTATATTTCCGAATATTCCCGAAAAAAAAATAAGAAAAAAAAAGTGAGAGTAATCAGAATTGATCCCCATTCACTCGTATCCTTTAGCTCCTTTCGGCAAACTTCGGCTCGAAGGAGGAATGTGTGGTATGTATCTGTATGAGTGATGTGATGTAGTGTGGTATGTTAGTGATGTTTTTGGTGGTTTAAAAAAAAATCTTCTCTATAATCCTAACTTAATGTTGAGGCGGCGCATGTCGTTCTTTTTACGTTTGTATTTCCCAAAATAAAACTTTCTTTGGTGTATCTATATCTATCATATATCTATAGGTATATAAAAAAATAACCATAACCTAATTTTAACACGCTTAAAAAACCAAAATAAAACAAATTTTGACAAAAGGGACACGAACCCATGGTCGAGATTACTCGAGATCGAAAAAATTAAAAATCCTTATACCACTGAGCCAACAAACTACATAAACGATCAAGCGAATATCGGATTCAGTTGGTTCGCTTTCGAGCCGAGTCAACCCGAGTGTTTCCGAAAGGAGCGTTGGAGTTGGAGGAGGCGCAGGATCAGCCAGAGCTGTCAGGTGTCAAACCCAGTCAGAATGGTTGCTCTCTTGACGGGTAAGACTTGATTACCGATTTTTAATGAAATTATAAAAATTTACGTTTTTATTGAAAATGGTATAAATGATCAAGTAACAAGGAAGTTTATAATAGAGTTTGTAATAGAATGTATCATGTAGTTTTACAGTATAACCATAGTAACGAGGAGTGACACAATTTTATTGTTAATTTTGGGAAATCAATAAATTATATATAGGCAGTTTATTTCATTAATATATATTTAAAACAAAACCTATATAGAAACTATTCATAAAATTGTATTTTTCAATCGCAATAAGTGATTATGAATTTAAACTTTTGCCGTTCGGTCGGTATTTTACCTTTACAATGGTAACCCTTTTCATAGATACGGCGCGGCACGGGCGCACGGCAGTTTCGAGAAACCAAAGAGCGAGAAGCAGTGTGACCAGATTCAGTATTTTAATACTTTTTCAGTATATTTTGACGATTTTTTTGACCATCAGTATTTTTATAGGTATATTACTGAAAGTTAGTATTTTTTGGTATATTTAGCATAAAATTACATTTTCATGGTAAACACTGGACGCAATCGTCCCCACGAACTTCGTTTCTATCTTATGCCGCGAACATCGGCATTATGGGAGGGAATTTCCCGAATTTTTTTTAACTTTGTGTGGTCATAGAGCAACACAGGTAGGTTCCTATAGATTAAAGAACCCGAAAACTTGATCGCAAAGTAAATCATTTGTTACAATCCTCAAGTACTGGCTTACCCCTTTCTTGCGAGCAATTTTGGGTGGAAGTTGGAAAAATTTCTTACAGTGATGGAACTTTAATATATTATATATATTTTATGGAAATATAAAAATATAGCTAACTTAGTAAATCTTTGTTATTTGTACCCGTGTCCAAAGTTGCATGCGAGCGCATATTCTCAAAGATAAATTTAATAATAATCGAGCAAAGAAACAGATCTAACAATAAAAATGTATCGGCAGTTTTAAAAACAAAGCAAGATGAAGGATGTTGTATACATTTCAATCCTTCGAAAATAATGTTGAAGTAAAATTCGAACATTTATAATGATGATGATGAATATAACATGTTATGAAAATCGGTATTTTTATTGGTATATTTGACCTGTCATAGAAAGTATATTTTAGTATTTTTTCAAGGTGGCAACGGTATTTTCGTAAAATTTAATCTGGTCACACTGGCGAGAAGCGACGAATGCTGTGGCGGCAGTGTTGCCAACTTAGTGCTAGCGCCACTAGATCTGGTGGTTTGGAATCCCGTCTGGTGGCCAAATTTGCGATCTAGGGTCTAGTGCTGAGTATGGTGGTTTGATCAGATTTGTTTAGTGGTCGTGCAAAAAATTTAGTGTTTAAATCGATGAAGTGTTGCAACACGTACCTACACTTTCCCCAAGGATCTGTCAAACAAAATTGGAACCAAATGTGTTTATGCTGCACCCATTCCATGCGAAGAAGCTGAGACGCTTCTTCTTCAGAAGAAGACTAATCTCAATTGTTATTTTATTAATATTATTTTGTATGCAACCATCTGTCCTGTGATTGCAGTGACAATTATTATTATCATCAATACTAATAATAAATCTGTAAGGGTTGGTCATGGAGTAAGTTGCTTTGATTTTTGAGATATTTGGTTTGTAGACTCTGTGTATGATACTAAAACAAAATTTACGATTTTTAGAAATCATTTCTGTATGTATGTATGTTCCACCATAACTCTTAAACCGATCATCTGAATTCGATGAAACTTCGTACAAGTACATTTACCTACACCGGACACAGGATAGGCTAAATAAAATTCACTTCCGGTTACGCTAAGATGTGGCTCCCATACAAACCGATATGTTCCGTAGGCGCCGTAGTACTATAGGTATTTACCGAGCGGGCGGCCGGCAGCTGGCGGCGTGGCGGCGGCGGCGGCGGCGCGGGCGCGGAGGAGGCACGGCGAGCGAACTGAATAGCCGCAATATGATAGAATGGATCTCTGTTCTTCTTTCACGCAAAAACTACTGAACAGATTTTGATGAGCCTTTACAGTACATCAATATAACATATAGGCTATAATTTATTAAGACATTGTGTAAATTGGCCCAAATAGGTATATCGATAAATGTCAAGTAAGTCGGAAAAAATCCTGCCATCTGAGAGCTATCTCGGCGTGCGCTGCATAAACCGTTAGAGTTAAACGAAGATAATGTATGGTGAGGTTTCTCTTAAATAGTTCTAAAAAAAAGTCCGCGACAGCATATATCTACCTTTTATGTGGAAGCCACTATAGCCAAAATAGTGAACCATAAATACATTTAAATTGGTTACTGTATTTACAATGCACATTTTATAGTAGGTATTGAATTAATCCTTATCAAAATACATATTTTTATCGCTTCTGGTAGATAAACTTTGGCTTTTACACTAAGTAATTTGGACAAATAGTTTAAAAGTTACGACGATGAGAATGTCTTGATATGGCGTCCTACGGTGCGGCACACAGTACGGGCGAGGCGAGGCGAATATGTATGTATGAATTTCCTCCATAACATTTAAACCGATCATCTAAATTTGATTAAAATTAGTACACGCACATTTAGCTATACGAGACACAGGAGAGGCTAAAAAAAATTCAGTTCCGGTTACGCTAATAGCTGGAATATTTTACTTAGTTAGGTATCTAAAGTATTTGATTTATTTTAACTGAAGTTTCTTATTTTAATATCGATAGCTTTTTCGCTCGCGTGAAATTCGTATTTCAAAAGAAGAAAGAAAGTAACTTAGGCCAGGGCCGGAGGGTGAACTGGATTCAGATAAAAAATAAACATTCTCAAAGAAAGTAAGTAACATACTAAAGGCGAGGCCGAAGGCCGAGCTGCGTTCAGGAAGAGTATAAACCTTTTCGAAGAAAGTAAGTAACAAAGGGCGAGGCCGAAGGCCGAGCTGCATTCAGGAAGACTATAAACCTTCTCGAAGAAATTAAGTAATTGAGGGCGAGGCCAAAGGCCGAGCTGCGTTCAGGAAGACTATAAACCTCCTTGATGAAAGTAAGTAACTGAGGGCGAGGCCGAAGGCCGAGCTGCTTTCAGGAAGACGATAATCTTTTCGAAGAAAGTAAGTAACAGAGGGCGAGGCCGAAGGCCGAGCTGCGTTCAGGAAGACCATAAACCTTCTCGAAGAGAAGCACTGACGTGGCACCAAGTTCATCCGGTGTTATGGGCTGACATCACGGATGTTGTAGGTAATGTAGCCAACCGTGTCAGTTTCCAGAATTTTTTTTTTTTTTAAAGTAAGTAACTAAGGGCGTGGCCGAAGGCCGAGCTGTATCCTGGAAGACGCTGACAGTAAGTAACTATGGGCGATAGTTACATACTTTCTTCAAGACGGTTTATAGTCTTCCTGAACGCAGCTCGGCCTTCGGCCTCGCCCTTAGTTATTTACCTACTTTCTTCGAGAAGGTTTATGGTCTTCCTGAACGCAGCTCGGCCTTCGGCCTCGCCCTATGTTACTTACTTTCTTCGAAAAGGTTATCGTCTTCCTGAACGCAGCTCGGCCTTCGGCCTCGCCCTCAGTAACTTACTTTCATCAAGAAGGTTTAGTCTTCCTGAACGCAGCTCGGCCTTCGGCCTCGCCCTTAGTTACTTACTTTCTTCGAGAAGGTTTATGGTCTTCCTGAACGAAGCTCGGCCTTCGGCCCCGCCCTATGTTACTTACTTTCTTCGAAAAGGTTATCGTCTTCCTGCCCGCAGCTCGGCCTTCGGCCTCGCCCTCAGTTATTTAATTTCATCAAGAAGGTTTATAGTCTTCCTGAACGCAGCTCGGCCTTCGGCCTTGCCCTCAATTACTTAATTTCGTCGAGAAGTTTTATAGTCTTCCTGAACGCAGCTCGGCCTTCGGCCTCGCCCTTAGTTACCTACTTTGTTCGAGAAGGTTTATGGTCTTCCTGAACGCAGCTCGGCCTTCGGCCTCGCCCTCTGTTACTTACTTTCTTCGAAAAGGTTATCGTCTTACTGAAAGCAGCTCGGCCTTCGGCCTCGCCCTCAGTTACTTACTTTCTTCGAGAAGATTTATTGTCTTCCAGAATGCAGCTCAGCCTGAAGCCTCGCCGTTAGTTACTTACTTTAGTTGAGAAGGTTTATTGTTTACCTAAACGCAGATCGGCCTTAGTTACTTACTTTCTTCCTTTGAAATACGAATTTCACGCGAGCGAAGCCGCGGGCAAAAGCTAGTGTATACTAAATTGATCTGTTTGGAAATGATCGTACCTACTCTTTTATTTGAAGATCCTGAAAAGGGCGTTTGTCTGGTTTTTCATTATTCTCAAGACCAGACACAGCCTCAAAAACCGGAATGTTTGTTACCTCAGAACTTTCGACTGGGTGAAGCGATTTTTATTTTTTGTTATTTTTTATTTTTTTGGAAGCCTCCCTTGTTGTTCCATTTCAATTTGGTCACGATCGGATTGGAAAGCGAGGCGGAATGGCGAGGTTGAAGTCCGAGCGATTCCGCCGAGTACATTAATACCAATAAAATACTAGAAAAAACTATTTCAAAAAATATAAAAACCGCCTTAAAAAATGTATGAAAAAAAAAATCGAACCCTAGAGTTGAAGGCGGTGCTAAAGCAAGCAAAAATAACCGACCGCCTTCAACTCTAGGGTTTGATTTTTATTATAATTTTTTATTTTTGAGTATTTCTGAAAATCTGGGGAAATTCTGGTGGTTTCGACTGGCGCATCTGGTGGGCGAGCTAGAAAAGAGTTGGCAACACTGTGTGGCGGTCACGACACGAGACGCCCTTGTTCCGCGCGGTAAAATAAACTTTCGATAGTGCAGTGTGCAATTTTTTTACTTCATCTTCCTTGGTGATCCTTATTTCCGGTAAGTGTTTTAATTATTTTCTAAATTATCACTAGGTATTAAGCTGGTATTCGACACAAAGTTTTGGCTTTGAAAAAAGTTCATACATAGTTACTCGCATAAAAAAAAAGTAACACAAAACGGAACGTTGGCGCTGTCTATAATTATTAGTTTTCGTATTCATGCAGTAGCCTATTACCTAAAAATTTTTTTAAAACAACCACGTGTATATTCACAATTTTAGTATAATATTTATTTCGCAAATTTAGTATCTACCTATGGTAACTAGGTAACGTTATTGTGTGCACGTGATTTTGAAAAAAAAAAACCGGCTAAGTGCGAGTCGGACTCGCGCACCGAGGTTTCCGCACCACAAAAAAAAAACATTGAAAAAAACACGTTTCTTGTATGGGAACCTCATAATTTATTTTTTTTCTATTTTTTATTATTTGTTGTTATATCCGCCATAATAACACTCCGTGAAAATTTCAACGGGCTACGTATTACGGTTCAAGAGATACAGCTCTCGGACAGACGGACGGACAGACAGACAGCGTAGGCTTAGTTAGTGCCTAATGGGCTTCCGTACGGGATACGGAAACCTAAAAAGAATGTTCAAAATTTTTTTTCTTTTTTTCTTTCATCTAGTTACATATTCAGCTGATATCGGCCCACGGTACACGCTGGACATAGGCCTCTCCCACACGGTACCTAATGTCTCGTATAAGTTAAATGCCCCTAGCCCCAGACTACATACTTAAATTTGGTTGGCTTGCTTTCTGACCGCCCATATAATTTTACGAGGTACATACCTATATCAGTCTACCTACCTACGGTATCTACCTATATCGAACGAAACTCGTTTCGCGAGTGGTTGGATGGAGATACAGTTTTTATTCTCAACTAGCTTTTGCCCGCGGCTTCGCTCGCGTGAAATTCGTATTTAAAAAGAAGAAAATAAGTAAGCCCGCTGCCGCGCCGTACCTTTATTTCGATACAATTCGGTTTGTATGAGAGCCACATCTTAGCGTAACCGGAACTGAATTTTATTCAGCCTATCCTGTGTCCCGTATAGTAAAATTTGATTTTACTAAGTTTCATCGAATTCGGATGATCGGTTTAAGAGTTATGGAGGTAGTCATTCAAAGGGTAAGCCTTGCTATCCAGCGGCGTGACGCAAGTGTTCTAGGAACATTAAATGTTGATAGTTATTTTAATGTTTGTTAAGTAGGTTTAATTTTTTAGTTATATTAGCATTACTTTTTTATATTTTATGAAAATAAAGAAGACTATTATGGAGGAACATACATACATACATACATTCATGCAGAAAATATTTCTAAAAATCGTCAATTTAGTTTTAGTATCATACATAAGAGTCTACAAACGCAGTACAACGCAACCTGTCTCTTAAAAAACCAAGTAAATTACTCCATGAACATCCCTTACAGATTTATTATTAGTATTGATAGAATTGGGAGAACTTTTGCGGGAAATTTCAGGAGATAGCCGTGCCGGTTCCTACCTCACACAAAGAATCGGCCTTGCCATTGTGAGGGGGAACTCGGCCAGTGTCATGGGCACCTTTCCGACAGCGGCAGCGATGGACGAGATTTTTTACTTTTAGTTGCTGTCGGCAAGGTGCTCGTGTAGCATCTTCGGGGATTTCCCGTTAAGGTTTTTATATATTTATTTATTATTATTTCTTTTATAGTTTTAGGTAATTTTAATTTAGGTAGTTTTAGTTTTTATGTTGTTTGTTTTAAGTTTAGGTAATTTTAATTTAGGTAGTTTTAGTTTATATTTGTTATCTAATATTAATAATGTAATTGTCTAAATAAAGATAATATACTGGTATTGATATTGATTGGACGATGATATTGCGACTTAATTTTGAACGTAGAAAGTTGTTGGGTGTGTTATCGTTAGTGTGCAAAACTATTTCTAATGACGAGATTGTTTCTAAATGGAGTCTTATTAGTTTCTTATTACTTAGAATGATACAACATATTATATTTGTGACTAGCATTGGCCCGCGGTTTCGCTCGCATATCCTATGTTCATCCGAAGGTTTATTCCTTTTTTTTTTTTGGAAACTGTCACTGTGACAGTGTCACCTAGTTATACAACATCCGTGATGTCAGCCCATAACACAGGGTGGACTAGGTGCCATGTCAGTGCTTCCCTTCATTTCGCGCCGGCTACACTGAACTGGACAGAAAGCACGAACTATTTACATAGCCGCTTCGACCGACTTTTCGCTCAGTGCGGTGGTATCAACCCGGCCGGGATAAACCCTACCACCTATTTAAGGTAAGAAGGGAAGTGACCTACAGTTTAACGTTGTTGGTAACGTTGGTTTACAATATTTTTAAAATCGGATGAGTATTTTCGGAGATTACCTATCCTACATCCTTGCAAACTTACAAACTTTTCTATAAACTTCTTTATAAATACCTATTAGTGTAGATTTAAATTGACTTACAGAAAAAAATATAAAGTGACAGGTTAAAAATATGACTTGTACTTAATTATTAAGTAAATAGAAAAATTAAAAAAAGGTTTCGCTGGGAAATCTAATTAGGTACGTGTCGGATCTAAATAAAATAAAATCATTTTAGGTCAGTGTTTGCTAGCAGGTAACTACTTGCATTAATTATTCAATAAATTCAATAGATATTAATAATTCCGAATTTTAATACCACAGCTGTATTCCGACAATCGGGGTAAGCAAAGTAATCGGTGTTGTGCTGCAAGTACTCTTGTAAATGACACCACAGTACCGACCACCACGCTCAGCAAAGTAGGTAGGTATTCGGATTAGACTAGGAATAAAACAACTATCAAGCAGCAAGTAAGACACGAAGACCCACCTGCTGCATGTCTCGGTGAAATATAGAAAAATAAAATAAGAATAATAAAAAAAAGTAAAAAATTCACGGGGGTTCCCATAGAAGAAACCGAAAAATACCGAAAGGAGTATGAAGCATTTTAAATAATCGTGAATTTGAACAAATATAAAGCATTTCATAAACACGCCATAGGTGGCGTGAGTGGCGCTGACCTTGACCATGACATGGCGATACGGAACCCTCGATGCGAGTTCGACTCGCACTTGGCCGGTTTTTTTATTAATTTTCTACAAAGTGATGTCTGTTTGCTCTCTAGTTAAGTAGGTAGGTAGGTACTTAATTTAATAATACAGCGAAAGTTAATTAAGATGTTTAATTTCTCATCATTCATTAACTGTCTAATATGAAAGTGTACTGAGAATTAAGGTCAGGGTCGCACTTAGCTTAGTCTTGCTTACGGGATCGAGTGAAACGCGTGACTTGCATGTACATTAGACATTACCCAGCACCGGCAGTAATTTTTTTTTTATGGAAACTGACACGTTTGGCTACATTAACTACCTACTACATCCGTGCTGTCAGCCTATAAGACCTTGGCGAACTAGGGGCCATGTCAGTGATTCCCTTCGGTCGTGCCGGCTACACTGAACTGGACGAAAAACAGCAACTATTTATATAGCCGTTTCGAGCGACCTTGGGTTTATCCCGCCCGTGTTGGTACCACCGCACTGAATGAAACGTCGGTCGAAACGGCTATGTAAATAGTTCCTGTTTTTCGTCCAGTTCAGTGTAGCCGACTTGAACTGAAGGGAAGCACTAACATGGCAAATACATAACATAACACATATTCTGTGAAAATTTCAACAGGCCACCTAATTACCGGTTCAAAAGATAAAGCAGTAGGATGGACGGACGGACGGACGGACGGACGGACGGACGGACAGACAGACAGCGTAGGCTTAGTAATAGGCTTCCATAGACGGAGGTTACACGCTAGGTTTGGCATCAGTTCAGTCCATCAGTCTGGTTAAACCATGGTCCAGATCCAGCCAGACTGACCGTTTAATCTACTTTGATGGTTTGGAATGATGGACCAGACTGATGGATTTAAAATATTTTGATACTAGACTGATGGCAGACTGATAGTGCGAATGCATTTTACGTCTGGCGTCAGTCTGGCGTTAATCTGTTCGTGACCAACAAGGTCACGGACTGAACTGATTCCAAATCTAGCGTGTAACCTCCGTCTTATGGATGGATACGGAAATCTAAAAAGACTTAGGTACCGACGAGGATACCTATAATATTTTCATAGCTCTGAGATTTACCGCAACGCAATGCGTCAGAGAAACAGAATGTCTGTGTGTGTAGCTTACTTACAAAGTGGGTTTACCAACCTGTTTTAATGTTGGTAGTATTTTCGGTGTGACTAGATAAGATAGCGAAGAAAAATTCGCGATAAAACGGACAATGTAAACTGCATCTCGAGAGAGATCTTTCGTAACTGAGATATTTTGGATACAGACATTTTTCAGTTTAAAGAATATTTATTTCCCAAAAAGAACATTACATTCACTTTTATGAGAAAATTTTACATTAGTTTTCTTTTGTTGCGGTTTTTTTTTTTATTGATAGCGCGACATGTGGCATCGTTTCACCTACAAGTAGGTGTCTAACGATGCCCATGGACATTCTGTGATGCACGGGGATTGCGAATGCCATGCCGGCCTGACAGGAGCCTTTTCACGCCCCTTTTGAAGAACCCCAGGTTGTACTTGGGAGGAAATAGATGGGCAGGGAGTGCGTTCCACATTTTCCCGGTTCTGTGAATAAAAGATCTACAGAACCGGTTGGTGCGCACCAACCGGTTCTGTAGATCTTTTATTCCGTGGTAGGTGATTGAGTAGGGGTGCATCACCTGCCCAGTACGCGTGGTGCGGAGGTGGAATGGGGACGGCGGAATCGCGTTAAACAGCTCCTCCGAACACTCCCCATGAAATAGACGATAGAACACACTTAGGGAGCCGACGTCCCTACGGAGTTGCAGTGGTTCTAAGTCGCGGGACACCGCAGGGTCACCCACCAGTCGCACGGCACGATGCTGGATTGAGTCTAGCGGCGCAAGCTGGTATTTAGCTGAGCCGTCCCACAAGTGCGAGCAGTACTCCAAGCAGGACCTAACCTGTGTTTTATACAGCGTCAGTTTTTGGCCCGACGTGAAGTACCGCCGCACCTTGCTTAGTACGCCCAGCTTTTTTGAGGCCAGCTTGGCCTTGCCCTCAATGTGGCGCCGGAAGTTCAAGTCGTGCGACAGTTCGACACCTAGGACCCCGAGGTGGTCGCTTAATTTCAGCGACGTGTTTTGGAAGGAAGGAGCTGGCGTGAACGCCGTTCTCTTCGCACTGAACGCACACACTTGTGTCTTCGATGCGTTGAACACGACCAAGTTGCTCCGGCCCCATTCGGCAATAGACTGGAGTGTTTGCTCGAGTTCAGACACAAGTGCTAGCCTCTTCTCATCCACAACTTTCCGTCCGGCTGAAGGGTGACTGGTGTAGGATCCGTGTGCCGTACTGTCGTCTGCATAACAATGTATGTTGCCGAGTGGCAGCATATCATTGATATGGAGAAGAAACAGCGTGGGAGACAACACAGAACCCTGTGGTACACCGGCATTCACTGACATGGCGTCCGACGAGCAGCCGTCCACGAGGACCTGAATGCTACGCCCATCAGTAGCGACTCCTGGTGCTGAGTATTGGGTTGGCTCTGGCTAAGGAACCAATTTTTTTTCATAATTTCATAACTTACGTGCAAAGAGTTAATTTATTTCTACCAAGACCATATTATTCCCTTTTGCTGTCTTTATGTACAGACTAAATTCGACAAAATTGGGCATGGGCGACCAGCGTTGAACAATTAAAAGTTTTTTCAAAAAATGTCCTCGTTGAGAATGGGTTTTCCAAAAGATCTTCTAAAATTTCGCACTGGAGTTTGCCATTATTACCTATAAATAATCACTAAAAAATGCCGCACACGATGCATCCATAACCGGTCCATACCTACAAAACGGATTATATGCAGCTATCAACTCGCGAGATTTTGTTTATTTACAAAGCAGTCACACATACGCTGCCACAGCAACGCGCACACACACGCACACACAACGCACCAAGCCTAGCTCGCCTCTAGTCGCTAAAATGCGATCCCCGCTGCGCCAACTTGAATCGCTTATCAGCGGGTACGCGCGTGACGGGGGGACATCAGCTGCTTGTATGGAATACGATGGCACTTCAAATGTAGCCAACCGGCCAATGAATGCCTTGATGTGTCGTCATTCGTCGCCCGCATGTGAAGCGCGCGAAATTTCAAATTATGTAACGGGATTGACGTTTTAGCTTATTCATCGTGGTTTATAAATAAAAATAATATAACCTCGATATTTTTTCACATTTGTTTTTGCTTAATACTTCAATATTAATGCTGGTATTCATTTTATTTGGTTTGGCGGCGCCAACCTAGCCAACTTAAAGGAATCGCCGCTGACGCCCATGTAGGAAGTCGGTGACCCAGTCACAAAGGCCAGAGGGGATTCCGTACGCCGGCAGCTTTTTACAAGATTACATCATTTTACATCAAGGTTACATCATTTTACAAGAATTTGGACATGGAGGTCCACCACGTAAACCATTACCGACCGAAACACAGCATACACACAGAGAGACAGAAATTTTTAAAAGTAGGTACCTAGGTACTTATTTTCAAAACTGAAAGATTCAACCGTATCTTATCCGTATATCGTATGTATGTATGTACCTCCGAGAAGGTAGGTGCCTTACCGGAGACTGCCCTGCATTGCTGGCTATACTGGCTATACTATTACTGGGTCATTGAGCCTGTTTTATCGGTACTACTATGGCCGCTGCTCTGACGAAATTGCTTCCCTTATCCCTCTTCCTCCTGTTCGCCTTCGCCAAACCCGCCATACTCTCGCGGAACACCCCTTTGTAGTGGACAGACGAGTACTTCGAACGGCACGATTCTCTAAATCTTTCTTGTGCCGCACTGCAAAGGTGTGGAACGGGCTTCCGGGGAATATCTTTCCCCACTCCTACAATCCACGGATCTTCAAATCGCGGGTAAATAGCCTTTCCCCAGCGACATTAGTCCACCTCCAAGCCGGACTGGCACCTCCTCGGGGGTGATATTGGCTGCGCCTGAGGCTTCGACCTCGGACACAGCCAGCTAATTCGGTAACAATAAAAAAATAAAAAATACTGGACTGGAGCAGAACACAACCGAGGCCGCTATGCGGCCATCTTACATCCAGTACGGTGGTACTAAGTGTGTTCCATCGACTGTTCAACGGCGAATGCTCTGAGGAGCTGGTCGAACGATTCCGACCTCACCATTTTACCATAGTTTCACGCGCAGCAGACAGGGAATGCATCCCTTTACAGTAGAGCTGCCTAAAGTGCGGACTAAGCGCTCCAGTATTTCTTTTATCTTCCTTCCGCACTGCGAAACTCTGGAATGCACTTCCTCCAGATGTGTTTCTTTCAGTGTATGCCTTATGCAAGGAGAATACCTACGGGAGACGCAACGCTACTGCGTTTGTATCGGAGCACGGCTAGCCAAAAATCCCTACTACTACGAAAATCGAAATCGCAATTTAATCTTTTATGACGTGACTTGTCTATCTCCGTTACCCATATCGCGCCCCGCGATATGGAGAGAGACAGAGCGAGCAAGGCGAGCGACAGGTTTGTTATCGCTGGCTTGGCTCGGGTATCTGGTAGTAAGAGCCGACCGTCCGACCAATCGGAAGCCTTGCTTGACGGCAACTTGACGGGATCACTACGAATGCCAGTCTGACGGACAATGATGGTGCGGTATATTTGTGAATTTTGAAATTGTTATTTGTAATATTATTTCAAATAGTTTTTACTGGACGAATATTATTGTTTGAATCCAAAAAAAATATTGAAAAATTAAACAAGACTGTTGTTTTAATATTTTTGAAAAGTTGTACTAATAATCAGTGATAGGAATAAGTAGGGCTTATTTACCTAAATTTCGAGGAACAGAGTAAAAGATTGGAGACTTCCTTAAGACAATATTTTTTTCCGGTTTAATAATATTCATGGTGTTTTAATTTCGCGATTTGAAAAAAGTGGCCACCATTTTGAACTTTTTAGTTACTGGACCGATTGCTTTCAAAATCGATATCTGGGTGTCAGTGTGGGCTCTGAATACGAATCTGTAGTAAAAATTTAAAAAAGTGGCCGCCATTTTGAACTTTTTAGTTACTGGACCGATTGCTTTCAAAATCGATATCTGGGTGTATGTGTGGGCTCTGAATACGAATCTGTAGTAAACATTTAAAAAAAGTGGCCGCCATTTTGAACTTTTTAGTTACTGGACCGATTGCTTTCAAAATCGATATCTGGGTGTCAGTGTGGGCTCTGAATACGAATCCGTTGTCAAAATTTAAAAAAAGTGGCCGCCATTTTGAACTTTTTAGTTACTGGACCGATTGCTTTCAAAATCGATATCTGGGTGTATGTGTGGGCTCTGAATACGAATCTGTAGTAAACATTTAAAAAAAGTGGCCGCCATTTTGAACTTTTTAGTTACTGGACCGATTGCTTTCAAAATCGATATCTGGGTGTCTGTGTGGGCTCTGAATACGAATCCGTTGTCAAAATTTAAAAAAAGTGGCCGCCATTTTGAACTTTTTAGTTACTGGGCCGATTGCTTTCAAAATCGATATCTGGGTGTCTGTGTGGGCTCTGAATACGAATCCGTTGTCAAAATCTTAAAAAAGTGGTCGCCATTTTGAACTTTTTAGTTACTGGACTGATTACTTTCAAAACCCATATCTACATGTCTGTGTGGGCTCTGAATAACAATATGTAGTTAACATAAAAAATATGATATTGATTTTGAAAGCAATCGGTCCAGTAACTAAAAAGTTCAAAATGGCGGCCACTTTTTTAAATTTTGACAACGGCTTCGTATTTAGAGCCCACACAGACACCCAGATATCGATTTTGAAAGCAATCGGTCCAGTAACTAAAAAGTTCAAAATGGCGGCCACTTTTTTTAAATTTTGACTACAGATTAGTATTCAGAGCCCACACAGACACCCAGATATCGATTTTGAAAGCAATCGGTCCAGTAACTAAAAAGTTCAAAATGGCGGCCACTTTTTTTAAATTTTTACTACAGGTTCGTATTCAGAGCCCCCACATACACCCAGATATCGATTTTGAAATCAATCGGTCCAGTAACTAAAAAGTTCAAAATGGCGGCAGCTTTTTTTAAATTTTGATTACAGATTCGTATTCAGAGCCCTCACAGACACCCAGATATCGATTTTGAAAGCAATCGGTCCAGTAACTAAAAAGGTCAAAATGGCGGCCACTTTTTTTAATTTTTACTACAGATTCGTATTCAGAGCCCACACATACACCCAGATATCGATTTTGAAAGCAATCGGTCCAGTAACTAAAAAGTTCAAAATGGCGGCCACTTTTTTTAAATTTTGACTACAGATTAGTATTCAGAGCCCACACAGACACCCAGATATCGATTTTGAAAGCAATCGGTCCAGTAACTAAAAAGTTCAAAATGGCGGCCACTTTTTTTAAATTTTTACTACAGGTTCGTATTCAGAGCCCCCACATACACCCAGATATCGATTTTGAAATCAATCGGTCCAGTAACTAAAAAGTTCAAAATGGCGGCAGATTTTTTTAATTTTGATTACAGATTCGTATTCAGAGCCCACACAGACACCCAGATATCGATTTTGAAAGCAATCGGTCCAGTAACTAAAAAGGTCAAAATGGCGGCCACTTTATTAAATTTTTACTACAGATTCGTATTCAGAGCCCACACATACACCCAGATATCGATTTTGAAAGCAATCAGTCCAGTAACTAAAAAGTTCAAAATGGCGGCCACCTTTTTTTTTTGACTACAGATTCGTATTCAGAGCCCACACAGACACCCAGATATCGATTTTGAAAGTAATCGGTCCAGTAACTAAAAAGTTCAAAATGGCGGTCACTTTTTTAAATTTTGACAACGGATTCGTATTCAGAGCCTACATAGACACCCAGATATCGATTTTGAAAGCAATCGGTCCAGTAACTAAAAAGATCAAAATGGCGGCTACTTTTTTTAAATTTGACTACAGATTCGTATTCAGTGTCCACACTGACATCCAGATGTCGATTTTGAAAGCAATCTGTCCAGTTACTAAAAAGTTCAAACTGGCGGCCACTTTTTTTAAATCGCGAAATTATAACACCATGAATATTATTAAACCGGAAAAAAATATTGTCGTAAGGAAGTCTCCAATTTTTTACTCTGTTCCTCGAAGTTTAGGTAAATAAGTCCTACCTATTCCTATCACTGATAATAATAATACTTATGATAATAATACATAATATACAATATATTAGTTTTGTATAGGTATATTTGTTTTATAATTATAAAAAATAGAAAACGTAATATTAAAGAAATAATAACAATACATATTATAAATTGAATTCATCCATGTCATTGCCATAAAAAACTAACAACACCCATATACAATAATTGATTTCAAATTTCTTTCCAGTCTGTCAAATTTGCCTATCATGTGTACGCGCCCGGTATGGCGCGCAGTCGTGCTCCTAACTCGCGGAATTTTTGTATTTTACACGCTTTAAGCATTGTATTATCATTAAAATGACCTAATTATGAAAGGTTACGCCATCTTTTGTCATTCCTGATGATCTTGAGCTCTTTCGACACGCACGAACTGCACAAATCGCCATTTTGCGTAGTGCACATATACGTGTTCTTCGTTCCCAAGTCGCGAGCGCACTGACGGTCGATCCCGCAGCAGCGCTATATGTTAGTGCAAATGCTCTAACACGCGGCTAATTTTCCTATATATTAGCGCTCGACGGTTGCCACTCCCGTAGGTATGCTCGGTGGCCTTATGTATGATCTTTCAAGAGAGAAGCTCAAAAAGGCATCTGTCACGCCGGCAGCGGCATTCGCAGGCCCCGTTCTAATCCGTATGCTTTTGGGCGTCGTTGGCTCAACAATCCGAGCTGACAGCGCCAAGTGTCTCGCGTCCACCTAGTAAGGGGCTAGGGAAGGGACCTAACAGTTTTACACCGGTTCCGAACGGTGAAGCAGCAGGTGTAGGTATGCATGTAAATTTTTTCGTCATAAAAAACTCACTCACGCCGATAGGATTTGAACCTCGGACATCTCGCATGAGAAGCCGATGCCCAAACCACTCTATTAGTTAGGTATCGCTTTTACCTGTCGCTAGCTATTACTGCATTTCCATTGCGTTATTGGCATAGATAAATAATAATTTCGTTAAATATAACCTAAAATGCAGGGGTCATAGATTCGGTAGGTAGCATCCAAGATTTCGTGGTCTGGTGAAAGTACATTCAGACGCCAACTTTCTCACGAGCGATAAGAATGAATTAACGAAAATGAACACGAACTTGCCTACTTATCGTTCGTCTGTCTGTCTGTCTGTCTCGTCAGTTATATCGTGCGTGATATATAAGATAAATGATTATTTGGCTCGTCTTAGGGTTGCGTAGGTATCCGTCGTACGGGACGGGAGTACGGGACCCTATTACTAAGCCTACGCCGTCTATCTGTCTGTCTGTCTGTCTCTCCGTCTGTTCGAGGGCTGTATCTCTTGAACCGTAATAGGAACCCCGTTGAAATTAAATAATAAAAAGTAAAACATTCACGGGGGTTCCCACAGAAGAAAATGAAAAGTGTATGCGCGCCATCTACCGAAAACAGTATGAAGCATTTTAACTAATCATGTATTTTAACTAATATGAAGCATTTCATAAACACGCCATAGCCGGTTTGGCCGGTTTTTTAAAGTATGTACAGTACCCAGCAGTAAATAAGTAATGCAAATTGAACTTTAGAAAGAGACAATCCGGATGTAAAGCGCCGTCGCTGTCGCACAGAGACGTGCGAGTTCGTGCGACAGGGATGACGCTCTACAACCGGATTGTCTCTTTCTAAAGCTCGACACGCATTATTTCCTGCCGGGTACTGTACCTGCCTACCTACCTTTTTTTTAAATTATTTTAAGGGCTTTTATCAATGATTTGTTAATATCAACCCTATAGTACTCGACTTCCCTATCACTAATGCGAGGTTTACACTCAGCCCTACAGGACAGGGAATTGAGCAGGGCAGTATGCAGCGCGAGAATGTAAACACGATACTCGCGCTGATTGATACTCGTCATGCCGCTCGCGCTGCCGATGCTCCCGAAATGTCGATGCGAAATTGTAGGTTTTTCGTGCGGGACTTGCGGGAGTCAAAGGACTGGCAGCCATCTGGCAGCATCGACGCGAGTATCGTGTTCACATTCAGCCCTCCCGCTCACTTGCCCCCGCGCCGCCGTTCGTCGAGCTTGTATTGCCTGCGTTCGAAAAACACTCAATATTATTGTATTTAATTATATTTATTTTATTAGATTGATAAAAGTTATTTATTGCTACAAAACATTTTTACATAAGCAAGAAGTTCGCCGCAAGAACTTCGTCCGCCATGACGAGTGAACATGGGCAATAAACGCGGCAGCGGCAGGAGCAGTATCATGGGCTGAGTGTAAACACGATACTCGCGTCGATGCTGCCGCAGAAGTATTTTGGGCAATAATCGCGGCAGCGGGAGGAGCAGTATCAAGGGCTGAGTGTAAACCTCGCATTAGGGCGTTAGGGCCCAGAGTCCCTAGGGATAGAGAACGCTCAACGAAATCCAACACAATTACTAAATCCCTCTCACTTGGGCTCGCCAACAGTTTATGTATACTAAAAAACAAATTGAGTCTGCCCACCCTGAGTGACGTCTGCAATTCCCTCGTTATATATAATTAAATTAAGGAATATTATCTAAGTACTTGGTTATATCTACAGATAAACAATATTTGTGCTCTTATATTTATAAACCTATGACAAATAAATAAATCAAATCAAATCAAATCAAATCATTTATTTGTAATCATATTTCATATTACCGTGTACCGTGTGGGGCCGGTACTTAAAAAGAATAACCCCACTGCATCTCTCCCCGTGCATATCGTAAAAGGCGACTAAGGGATAAGGACAAGATGCCGTGCTAAAGGGCAACAGGCTCGCCACCTCTCACCTTGGCACGGTACTTCCACCGAGTCATGCAGCAGGTGGGTCTTCGTGCATTACTTGCTGCTTGATCGACTGAATCTTGTTCGAATACTTTGCGAAACGTGGTGGTCGGTGTTGTGCTGTAATTTACCAGAGTTCTTGCAGCACAACATCGATTACTCTGCTTACCCCGATTGTCGGGATTCAGCGTGTGTGATATGCATGTATGTATGTATTTCATATTACATTACAATTCACAGATAGGTGTATACAAATATATTATACAAATATTTATTATTAGCCATATTTTGGCATCAATCACTATCGGTAGGGTTAGCGAGGACATCCGTCAAGTACTCACCTAGAGAGTAGTACGCTTTACCAACCAGAAACTCCTTGAGTCTGGATCTGGCTGGCCTGGACACAAATATTCCGTCCGAAGCGGCCTCTCGATCTCGAATTGACATTGTCAATCTGTTGTAGATCGTGGATTAAGTAATCTGTGATCGTGGGGCCAATCACAAATACCGACTCCACGTGAGTCTAAGTGAGACATAATGTTTTAATAACATTCTATTTACGCCCATAATAAATTGAATGTAGGTGAGAAAAAAAATTGCCGAAACCTTACCTATCTTCACAAGGTCGATGCCCCTGCGGTCAGCTTAACCCCAGCCAGACTAGTTCCCTGACACTTAAGGGGCATATATAATTCGAAAACTTGTTTTTTAAGGTTCGTCCGGGTGTGCAGTGTGTGGTAGATCACTTGGGCTCGCCAACAGTTTATGTATACTAAAAAACAAATTGAGTCTGCCCACCCTGAGTGACGTCTGCAATTCCCTCCTTAATTCCTCGTTATATTATAATTAAATTAAGGAATATTATCTAAGTACTTGCTTATATCTACAGATAAATAATATTTGTGCTCTTATATAAACCAATGACAAATAAGACATAATGTTTTAATAACATTCTATTTACGCCCATAATAAATTGAATGTAGGTGAGAAAAAAAATTGCCGAAACCTTACCTATCTTCACAAGGTCGATGCCCCAGCGGTCAGCTTAACCCCAGCCAGACTAATTCCCTGCCACTTAAGGGGCATATATAATTCGAAAAATTGTTTTTTAAGGTTCGTCCGGGTGTGCAGTGTGTGGTAGATAAAATAATGTTTACTTAGATACTAATGTAATTTCGTATCAAAATTTTGACAAAGCATCTTTATATCCCATATTTTTTTTTTTTGTAATGCGAGTTCTTATTAAATTTTTAATATTGATCTCAAAATGTTTTTCCGACTCTTATTTAGAAAGCTGTAAATATCACAATGTCATTATGACACTAGAAGAAAGACGACTACTGCCATAGCCGACTACCATTGGTCTCCATCTACGGAGACCAAGCCATGCTGCATCGTCATAGCCCCACTGCGACGTTGCTATCGCTTACTCGCTCTCGCTTGCCTACCGATGACAGGAGTGAGAGAGAAAACGAAGATTTCGTCGGTCGCCCGATGAAGTGTGAGCGATTTCATGTTTCTCTCTCGCTCCTGTCATCGGTAGGCAAGCGAGAGCGAGTAAGCGATAGCAACGTCGCAGTGGGGCTATGACGATGCAGCATGGCTTGTCTCCGTAGAGGGAGACAATGATAGTCGGCTATGCTACTGCTCGATATGACTTTCCTGTACGACCTGCTAAACAGTCGGATTGACTGTCCGCAACTTGTTGGAGAGATTGGCTACAGTGTTCCTGCTCGTCGGACACGCCACACCAACCTATTTCACATTCCACTACACCACCGCACCAATTATGCAAAGAACTCAACTATTACTAGGCTAGCGCTAGCACATATAACGACCATTTCAGCGACATTGATCCTTTTATACTCGTACATACTAAGAACACATTCAAAAAAAGATGTTATAAAAAAATATAAAAACCGCCTTCAAAAATGTATGAAAATGAAATGGAACCCTAGAGTTGAAGGCTAGGCGGTCGGTTATTCTTGCTTGCTTTAGCATCGCTTTCAACTCTAGGGTTCGATTTTTTTTATTTCATACATTTTTGAAGGCGGTTTATATATTTTTTTAAATAGTTTTTTATTTCACAGTTTTTTTTTTTAGTAATTTTTTGCTATTAGTGTACTCGGTTAATGTGCCTCGCTTTCCAATCCGATATTTACCAAATTGAAATGGGACCACACGGGAAGCACCGGCTTTCAAATAAAAAAAGAATTTTCAAAATCGGTTCACCCAGTCGAAAGTTCTGACATAAAAAAAATACAGTCGAATTGATAACCTCCTCCTTTTTTGAAGTAGGTTAAAAAAATATTTTGCTAAAAAGAAAACAGTAATCATTATAAATAAATAACCTATACTAAAAAAAATTAAATATTATATTTGAGTCTAAAATCATTTTAGTTATATTTCATTACCTTTATTTATTCAATTTATTTCAATAAATATAAAATCTATTTTCAGTAGGTATGCTACATTGTTCTTGCTACATTGTATTGTCACACTCAGATGTTTACGCCTTAAAGAACGCACAACATCAATATTTCATTGAGACATAATATGCATATTCAGTATTTTGTCCCATTTATTAATTATAAATTATTTATTTATACTGTATTAATTTCTTTGTTTCACGGCACTGTGGTACAACAATTTTTGTAAATGTCTAATGTAAACACGAGAAAATCTTTTACTGGTTTAGTAATTTATATGAAAAACCGCTGGCAACTATATGTATGTACTATAAACTGTTGATTTTCGAAATATATATAAATAAAGTAATATAAAATAACTGTACGCGGACGTCGTTTCTTCGGCTGACGTGCCCAGCCCACTGCCACTTGAGCTTAGCCACGCGGAGCAGAGCGGTACGTCAAAACAAGGTGTTGTCTGTTTGGCAGCCATGCCATTATTGGTGCCATTGACTGATATGTGCCCATGGATGTATGTGCCCTTAAAAATTAACTACCTGTGCAAAATTTGCAAAGGTGTATTGACACGAATTTCGCACGGTCTTAGTAGCATGCGTGAGCCACCATTACATACATACAATACAACAAAATAATTCAGTCCACTGAACTTGCTTGCAAATGAAATGAGTATACTTACTTATTTATTACATAGAAAATGTTTAAAAAGGTCAATAAGTTTTATTCTAAGTTTGTCAGTCAGTCAGTCAGCGTGTAAGCGTCCACTGCTGGACATACGCCTCTCCAATTTTCCTCCAGTCCTCCCGGCCTTCAGCGATACGGAACCACTGATTTCCGCCGGCGCCGGCGTACTTGATGTCGTCGTCCCACATGGCGGCGGGTGGTCTTCCCACACTCCGTTTTCCTGTCCACGGCCGCCAGTGTAGGACACGGTTACTCCAACGGTCATCGTCTCTTCGGCTAACGTGCCCAGCCCACTGCCACTTAGCTTAGCCACCCGGTGTCCAATATCGACTACTTTGGTGCGTCGGCGGATTGCCTCGTTACGCACCATATCACGTAGCGATATTCCCAGCATGGCTCGCTCGCTCCATTGCTCGCTGGGCAACTTTCAACCTTTGGACAACCGCGACCGTCAGAGTCCACGTTTCATACCCGTTACGTCATAAAGTCATAACCGGGAGCACACACTGGTCATATATACGGGTCTTTAAATTTTGCGGAAGGTCAGACCTCAGGACGAATTTTAGTTTTCCAAAGGCAGCCCAACCCAGACGGGCTGTATTATTCTAAGAACAGAGACAAATTATTATAACTTCACTAATATCTTCACAAAAGCCAATTCCTGCCCATCTATTTCCTCCCAAGTACAGCCTGGGGTTCTTCAAAAGGGGCGTGAAAAGGCTCCTGTCAGGCCGGCATGGCATTCGCAATCCCCGTGCATCACAGAATGTCCATGGGCATCGACACACTTGTACAGTCAGCGCGTACGTTCGTGGCCTCCGGCAGGAAAGCGAGAGTGGAATGTATAGTGCTGTGAATCAATCTCTGAAAGTCACGAAATTTACGAAACCTCTTTTTTTATTTGTGACATTAAATTATTTATCTAATAAGGTTTTATTGCGTGCTTGAAGTGCGAAGACAAAACAGGAATAATCGTTTAAAGATCTATCGGCCTCCGCCCGCAGAGGCCACGAACGTGCGCGCTAACAGTAGGGGAAACGATGCCACAGTCATGTCATGTCGCGCTATCCATAAAAAAGGCCAGTTTCACAAGCACGTTAAACCTTACCTAATAAAAAAAATAGGTACTCACTCAATCCATCATAAACTGACGCATCGAGTGCTCAATTGTTCCTTATCGTCGCGTCACGAACTACCCAGCAATATGGTCAGGACAGGTACTTGTTGATTGATACTTAGTATCTGATAGCATATTGCAGTGGTTTCCAAAGTTGTCTGGATCGCGACCAATTGTGTGATCGCGACCATCGACATCTCTTTTACAGATCGAACGTCGTATAATGCGCGGGACGGATCTCGGCGTGTCGTCGCCGCAGGGGGCGACCCGCCACGCGAATACACTATACAAGTACGGTGCGGGTGCGAGGGAGAACACTGACGAACCGCTGCGGCGGCGACACGCCAAGATCCGCCCCGCGCATTATACGATGCAACTTGTGCTAGACGTCGGTACAAGTGTGCGTGCACGCACACGCATTATTGTGATACGTGATCCCTACGACGATGCTATCGCGCGCTCGCCCCCACCCGCCCACAGATGACAAGAACGAGCAAGAAAGACGTCATGCGGCGCGTTTGCCGTCTTTCCACCCACTCCCATCACCTGCCGGCAAGCGAGAACGAGAACGCGATACCACCGCACCGTCACACGATCCTATCCGTGACAGCATGGCTTCTTAACACGCCATAACATGCTCAGACGAAACAAACAACAACGTTTGTCACTGTCACTCTTTATAACAGCAACCGGGCATGCTGCACACACGCGTCACCGACTCGATACAGACTTGCGTGCGTTCAACACGCGCCGCACACGCCGCGCCGAAGCGGCTGTCCGTGAAATCTGCATTACATGCAGGTCTCGTCGAAAACATATTTTTTCGGGAGTGATGTATGGGATGGGGCAATCTATAAAATATATATCAATGATCGCGACCAATCTTTTTCTGTTCCGTATCCCGTACGGAAGCCTATTACTAAGCCTACGCTGTCTGTCTGTCTGTCCGTCTGTCTGTCTGTCTGTCCGTCCTTCTGTCCGTCTGTCTGTCCGAGGGCTGTATCTCTTGAACCGTAATAGGTAGCCCGTTGAAATTTTCACAGAATATGTGTTATGGCCGATATAACAAATAATAAAAATAATAAAAAGTAAAAAAATCACGGGGTTCCCATAGAAGAAACCAAAAAGTGTATGCGCGCGCGCCATCTACCGAATAGATTATGAAGCATTTTAACTAATCATGACTTTTGAAGCATTTCATAACACGCCATCTAGATGGCGTGAATGGCGCTAGCCATGACATGGCGATACCTCGGTGCGCGAGTTCGACTCGCACATGGCCGGTTTTTTATTTTATGTAATCCGGTATGAGTGACTGGGGTCGGAGGTGCCCAAAGCACATGCTCCGACCAGCCAATATCACCTCCGAGAAGGTAGGCGCCATACCGAAGACTTCCCTGGATTGCTGGCTATACTGGACCAGAGGAGAACACAACCGAGTCTGCTATGCGGCCATCTTACATCCAGTACGTACGGTGGTACCAACCCAGTCGGCTACAATTTGAGCCTACCACCTATGTATTAAGGCCTCCATACTCAACCTGCGGCCCGCTAGCCTTTTCTACGCGGCCCGAAGCCTAGTACAGTGTATTTAGATTAACAGTAGTATTTTATTGATAACGGTAAAAAAATGGTGCAAAAATAATGTTCTTCATTTATTCATTATTTCACTCGCTCACTCTCATTCCTCACTCTTACCAACCAAAACCACAGAATAGAAAAGAGTACCAGAAGCGACACTCCACAAGGCCACATAAAGGAATAGCTACTCTTGCTGAGACGCAATAAAGTGCAATTCAGCTCGCAAAGCGCTGCATGCCTAACTCGAATAATAACCTACATCACGCTTCTCTTTCTATCGCATAACTCTATCTCTTTTGGCGCGATTCGGATTCTGTTGGGGTTGTCGTCTTGTGTGACGAATAAATTACTGTTAATAATTACTTAGCAGTTTTTTTTGACAAAACTCTGTGGCTTCTCGGAAGTATAATGATGACATGCTAATTTTATTGATTCATTTATTTAATTAGTTTCTTATTTTAATTGTTGTATATTAGATAAGCGCAAAATGCCTATGAATCAGGAATTGCCTCTGCGAAACAGATTCTTCTATTGCGGAGCCTCTCTTTGTAAATGCGTACATGAAATAATGAAATAAATAAATTATTTGATTTGACATATTATTATTATCATTTCTTTATTTTCACATTTTTACTAAGCATTTATATTAATTTTACATATTTTATATTATACAAAAACTTATAAAAATACACAAAATTATCATATTATTATCATCATTCGTTCATTACCGAGATAGTATTATTAGTATTAGTAGTCATTATTAATTCTTCATTAACACATTTACAATATTTACATTAATTTCACATATACAAAGTATAAAAATACAAATATATACCTAAAATTAATCATTAAATTAAATTAGTCATTATTAGTAATACGATGCTCCAATTGCGCCATTATTATTATATCGAAGAATAGGCACAAATACTTCATAGGTACTGAATAAAATAGTTCGTTCCATCCAGGCGATCGACTGTATGCGTGCGCTCGCAAGCGCGGGGCTGCCCGGACTATTTTGTATTCTCCGAATATCGCGCGCTGTAGGTGATTATCGCGGTAGGTATGGAGGAGTGTCTGAGGCCTGCCAAAACTCTAACCATTAGTACCCGATAACTTTGAAACGCTCAAAAATTGCGCACACTTGCTCCTGACGTTGTTTGCGTCAACATACCTGTGCGAATCCTCCTATTCAAAAATTTAATATGCGAAAAATGTCTACAGATCTCGGCTTAATGATTCGCACCTAGACGATGTTTTGAGAGTAGCATGCAGTAATTACGTGCCAGATTTATCAAAAATTGTCAAAAGTTTGTCTCAGTGTCAAAAATCACATAATTTTTTTTTAATAAATGCTTATTAATTTCAAATGTAATTATTATTTTTTTTTTATTTATATTATTTGACCATTTAATTTTCATCAAATATAAAAAATAAATACTAATAACTAAATAATTAAAACCTAACTAACAATGTATAACATTGACAAAATTAACCTAATAAATAAATAAAAAAAATAAATAAATAAATAAGTAAAAAAAAACTAAATACTAACATTTAAGATTACTGTAAGTAAAAAACTTCGTCCAAAGTAATCGTCAAAAGTTTGTCTCAGTGTCAAAAATCACATAAATTTTTAAATAAATACTTATTAATTTCAAATGTTGCGTTTTATTGTAGTTTCATATATTTTATGTAATACACATACAGTGTCAGCTAGATTATTGCGGCCCGCAATGTTAAGCAGTAGCGACTATGTGGCCCAAGGGAAAAAAAGGTTGAGTATGGCTGTATTAAGGGGCAAGCGAAGGGACCTACAGTTTTACACCGGTTCCGAACGGTGAAGCAGCTGGTGTAGGTATGCACGTAAAATTTTTCTAACCTAACCTAACATGAAAAAAGCACCGTTATATGCTGCCATGATGCTGCAGCATTTTTTCGTTAATACATACATAATGTAAATGTGTGAAAGTCTGTTCAATTGAGAAAAAAAAAACATCCAGTTGTAATTGAAATGTTTTACAAGTATTATTTTCTTTTTTATGGAATGGAAACTGACAGGATTGTCTACATCACACATCACTACAGCGGTGATGTCGGCCAATAAAACCGTCGTGAAATAGTTGCCATGTCAGTGCTTCCCATCGGTCGTGCCGGCTACACTGTACTGGTCGGAAAACACACCCTAGGGACGAACGGACAGACGTTGTAGACTTAGTAATAGGCTTCCGTATGGATAAAAACCCTAAAAACTCAATCAGCCAGTAAAATATGTAGCATTAGTACCGAGATTAGTACCCACTGATATGTTGGGATGGCATACTTATATCTAATTCTACGAAGTAAGTAGTAAAAACATTGGAATTTAATTGCGTAATTATTTTTTTTTATTTTTTTTTTATTTATTAGGTTAATTTTGTCAATGTAGCATTAGTACCGAGATTAGTACCCACTGATATGTTGGGATGGCATACTTATATCTAATTCTACGAAGTAAGTAGTAAAAACATTGGAATTTAATTGCGTAATTATTATTATTATTTTTTATTTTTATTTATTAGGTTAATTTTGTCAATGTTATACATTGTTAGTTAGGTTTTAATTATTTAGTTATTAGTATTTATTTTTTATATTTGATGAAAATTTATAATAATGATCTGTGAATGACTAAAATAAAAATGACATGACTTATCTATTGCGTAATTTCTTATAATTTTATATATCTATTAAAGTAGTTTTGTAGATCACATTTTCCAACAGACAAAAACGTTCATTACAAAAACAACCTCTTATCAAATTTATCTTACCATGGGATTAACCTATCCGCTATTCTAATCCATTTGATAATATTTTTTTGTTACGTTGCGTTTGTCTAATCGTTCACTGAATGAAAGATCGGTCGAAGCGGCTATTTTCGTGTTTTCCATGCAGTTCAGACACAATTCAGTGTAGCCGACACGGCCGAAGGGAAGTGCTGACATGGCACCTCGTTCACCAAGGACTGACATCGCGGGTGTAGAAAGTGATGTAAGTAACCATGTTAGGCTAGGCTAGGCCATATAAAAAAAATAGTAGCGAAATTTCGATTAAAATCTAGTCCCCACAGCAGCAAAGCAGCAAATAGTGAGTGTCGAGCTTTAGAAATGGATAATCCGGTCGTAGAGCGTCGTCCCTGTCGCACAGAGACGTGCGAGTTCGTGCGACAGGGACGACGCTCTACAACGATGATGTAGCCAATCCTGTCGGTTTCCATTCTATAAAAAAGAAAATATTACTTGTAAAACATTTCAATTACAACTGGATGTTTTTTTTTTCTCAATTGAACAGACCTTCACACATTTACAATATGGATGTATTAACGAAAAAATGCTGCAGCATCATGGCAGCATGTAACGGTAACATAAAATAATCCGGTTGTAGAGCGTCGTTCCTGTCGCACGAACTCGCACGTCTCTGTCACAGCATATATTATAATGCTGTGTCTCTGTGCGATAGGGACGACGCTCTAGAACGGGATTTTCTCTTTCTAAAGCCTCGACATTAACACTATGATAGTATTCTGTGCCATTAATTACATCGTGGTCATTCACTAGCCCGATGGAGAAATTAGCTTTTTACGTACACGGTACTACTTAACAGACCGCACACGCTTTATACCGACCATCGGGGTAAGCAGAGCCATCGGTGTTGTACTGCCAAGAACTCGGGTACATTACAGCACAACACCGGCCACCACGTTTGACCACCACCAACAAGTGAGGCACTGAAACTTACCTACTGCATTGCATTGAAGTCCCAAGGTGAGATGGGCCTATCCTGTCACCCTTTATCACGTCACGGCGTCTTGGTCTTAATCCTTAGTCCATTTTTTACGAATATGCACAGTGAGATATGCAGCGGGACTATTCTTTTTAAGTGCCTGATCCACACGGTACACGGTTCTTGTCTATGTAAATTTTGCTACTAAATCAGAATGTATCCATTCTAGATTTTCGATTTCCCTGCTACTGAATTGGAGGATAGTTGGCGTGACACCAAGCATCACGCCAAGTATTGTGTTAAGTAATTGTTACAGACAATGGACGATCGGTTTAATATGCATGGCCACAGACCATTTCAAAATACATTGGCATTGGATAGTGCCCGACCATAGAAAAAATACGAAATCTTAACATAACTTGTAAGATTTATTATATTCGTTACACACGAGCATAAATGAGTAAATGTAAACTCCTTCTTTCGTGTACCTATACAACTGTTATAATATTAAGAGAATACAAACATTTAAACGAATTCACAAAAGTAAATCAATCAAAAGCATTCGACTGTATTAAGTATGCCATCAACTCATCACATTACTTTACTACACACATAAATGTGCAGAATGACTCAAGTTGTTTCGAATTGATCATTTCTCGACACTTAACAATGGAAGCCCTTTAAACTTTTAAAAATGACTCACTGTATCGTGTGGACGGCTGGCGTGCCTCAGGGCTGAATCATTGGCCCTCTCTTGTACGATAAGCATGAGCGACACGTTCATAGTCACACGTATCTACAAGGTATCTACTTACATCTTGCGGTTTATCGATGAGATCGATTTCGGAGGACGTTTATACCTGAAGATTTTACTAGCTATTGAGTTATGTATGTATGTTCTTACGAAATAAAATTGCTCTAAAATAAAATTTGCTTTCTATTTACGCAATTCTGAGCAAGAGAGTTTTACCTATTATCATAAAGTTTATTGCTGTTTGTTCCGCAATGTGATTATATATAACATTCGCATCCTTCTTAAGTATTTCGAGCAGTTTACATGCATTTACCCTGCGAAGTTTCTTGCTGGTTCTTCTTCGTGGGTGTAATCGAAACGAATAGAACAAATTGTGACAAGTTCGAGTGCAGTCTAACTACCATATGAATGATCAATTATAAACAATACAACAATATAATACAATTTAGTAATATACTTAGTACACACACATGTATATAGTTAAATTTCTGCAGCTTGAATACGGTGAATACCTAGTATTTTTAGTAATAAATTATGTAACTAAACAACCTACCTAATATTTGATACTTGGGTTTGTATTTAAAACTTTTCTTTATTATAGAAATCCAGACTCCAAGATGATGTTTACGGCCATAGAGCAATTTGTCAAATGGTGAGTTTGATGTGAAAAAAGCTTGCTTGTAAAACAAAACATGCAAATAACACGTATAGTGTTTCATATTGGTTGTATTAAATCCGAAAGGGGTCGATTCTAGACTTTTGTGTTATAACTTTTTGGTCTGATTAGAAACATGTTTAATTCCTCTATAGATTTCTCTGTCTTGAGGAATCACTGAATAGTGAACTTATTTAGCCGTTGAATTAAGGTTCTTTACTATAAAGAAAACAGGCAGAAACGAAAGTGATCCTATGTCGGTTCCGTTTTTGCTTTCCTCTTTTGAGGTATGAAACTCTAAACATAGTAAGAAAACCTGTGCACTTGACTGAAAGAAATAGCATAGTGCAATAAGAAAATATCTGCACTGCTAGATAATGTAACTTATGTATGAGACACAGTGTTAGCCATTCACTCATGGCTATTTCTACTGCCTTACGAACTAAAACTCTTGACTAGAATGACGATGTTGTGATGTAAAAATGTGATAACTGATAACCTAATTTATTGTTGACTGCCAACTTGACTAATAGTGCTAATAATAACACACACTATGTTAGCAAATCACTTAATTTAGTTGCTGTAATAAGATAATTCACACGAAATATTACGCACTTATTTCTTCACTAGCTGTGCCCGCGGCTCCGCCCGCTCTCATATTTGACTTCTCTGCTAACCTCATGAGCCATTTAGCGTGATAGTAAGTAGCCTATAGTTGATGGGAAGAATCATGCTATCCGTAGAATTTTTTTTATTAAAATCGGTTCAGTGGTTCTCGAGTTATAAGCGGACAGACAGACATACATATATACATACATACATACAGACAGACAGAAAGCAGACGTTGGATTTTATTAAAGGTATATATATATAAGGAAGGAAGGATAAGGAAGGAAGGAAGGAAGGAAGGAAGGAAGGAAGGATGCTATGGGTGGGGCACATCTGAGACTTTTTTTTATGGATAACGCGATATGTGGCATCGTTTCAGCTATAAGTATAGATGTCTAACGATGACCATGGGCATGCTGTGATGCACGGGGATTGCGAATGCAACGCCGGCCTGACAGGAGCCTTTTCACGGCCCTATTGAAAAACCCCAGGCTGTACTTTTCGTACATTTTGTCTATTAGCGAATTTATCGCTGTCAGCAATGTTTCCTACAGATGCAGATACATCCCGACAATCGGTGTTGTGCTGCAAGTACTCTTGTAAATTACAGCACAACACCGACCACCACGTTTAGCAATGTATTAGGAAAAGATAACTGCTGTCAAGCAACAAGTAAGGCACTAAGTCCCTCCCGCTGCTTTACTCGCTGAAAGGACCGAGCCAAGGTGAGAGCCTGTCGCCCTTTAGCACGGCACCTTGTCCATATCCCTTAGTTGCCTTTTACGACATGCACGGGGAGAGATGTAGTGGGGCAATTATTTTTAAGTACCGGCCTCACACAATTTTCCCCGAATGCCCGTGGGCATCGTCGTCCGTCAGCCACATAATAAGACTAGCTGTGCCCGCGGCTCCGCCCGCTCTCATGTTTGACTTCTCTGCTAACCTCATAAGCCATTTAACGTGATGAAAAGTAGCCTATAATTGATGGGAAGGACCAAGCTATCCGTAGAAGCAAACTGTATTAAAATCGGTTCAGTGGTTTTCAAGTTATAAGCGGACAGACAGACGCACTGAATGAAAGGTCGGTCGAAAGGGCTATGTAAATAGTTTGTGTTTTCCGTCTAGCCGGCACGACCGAAGGGAAGCACTGACGTGGCAGCAAGTCGACCCGGTGTTATGGGCTGACATCACAGATGTTGTAGGTGATGTAGCCATCCGCGTGTCAGTTTCCATAAAAAAAAAACACACACAGACAGAAAGTAGACGTTTTGGTGTATCAGTAGAATGTCCTCCCTCACATGACATTTCCAACACTTTTAAGACTTTAGACAGTCTCGGTCACATTCTAGACTTTTGCTGGGCCTTCGGAAGGTCACTTGACATTCACAGGCGGGCATTGCGACCGTGGCGTGCTAATCAGATGGAAATTAGCATATTTGAGTCGTGCACCAGTTAGTTCGTCTGCGAAGGCCAAACTTTTGTAGTCCGCGCATGCGCGGCGCTGTCGGGAATGGAATTAACGTACCGACCGGGAGTAACCAATGCAGTTCCATTAGGAGAAATTACCGATTTGATAAGGAATGGGCTGAGGAAAAGTCGGAAAATAAATTACTGGAAGGTACGTACGAAAGTACTGAATGTGGGGTTTTGCTAGCCATCATAGCCACCGAATACATAGGTATGCATACATACCATACATACATACCACACACGCTGTATCCCGACAATCAGGGTAAGCAGAGTAATCGGTGTTGTGCTGCAAGTATTTTGGAAAATTGCAACACAACATCGACCACCACGTTTAGCAAAGTATTCGGACAAGATAACTATCAAGCAGCAGAATACCCCCCACCTGCTGCACGACTCGGTGGAAAGACACCGCGCCAAGGTGAGAGGTGGCAAGCCTGTCGCCCTTTAGCACGGGATCTCGTCCTTATCCCTTAGTCGCCTTTTAAGACATGCGCGGGGAGAGACGCAGTGGGGCTATTCTTTTTAAGTACCGGCCTCACACATATGTGCATATGACATGCATGACAAAAATGATTTTCAGCCAAAAATGTGTCATGCATCATGCTATGCGGCAGTTAATAAAACACAGAAAATTTTCCTAATTGGGGGTGTGTAAACATGATAAATCGCCAAAACACACGGTAGGTGTGTTTTTTTCGATTTATCGTTATTTCTTAGCCAATTTTTATGTATTATGTATGTAATATTGGTTTCGTTTCGTAATATGGTAGATTTATTGAATAGTACGCTGCAATGTAGTCTGCAACAGTTTGTCAGCCTCAGTAGCTCAGTGGTGCGGTCGGTCGACTGTTATTAAGCAACCCTGGGTGCGGTCAGTACCCGGATGGGTGACAGCTCGACCGTTGTAGGCTGACCGTGGTTCGGATTCCACGTTAAACTGTATGTAGGCCCCTTCCCTTCTTACCTTACTTACTAGGTGGTAGGGTTTAACCCGCCCGGGTTGATACCACCGCACTGAACAAAACGTCGGTCGAAACGGCTGGTTTTCCGTCCAGTTCAGTGTAGCCGACATGATGATGAATGGAAGCACTGGCATGGCGCGTAGTTCACCCATAAGGACTGAAATCACGGATGTTGTTTCCATAAAAAAAAAATCGGGTACTTAAGTTGTTTGTCTAAGGCTCACTTGGGTTGGCGCAATTGGGCATTAGGCCCAATTGCGCCAACACGAATTTAGAGTTAAGTAGCGAGTTATGGATTTAAACGCGGTTCCCACAGTCAACGGGTACTAGCTTAACGAGTTAAACTGGTTTATATAGTTAAATTCGTGTTGGTGCAAGTGGGCCTAATGTAGGTACTAACATAATTATGTTGATACAAATCACGTATCAAATTTTGACAAAGGATCTTTACACCTGATTCACTTAATTAATAAGTCTTTGTAGGGAGAACTCTCAGCAAAATTGTTAATCTAGCTCTCAAGCTACAAATTGCTTTTGACAATGTCAAACTGAGGTTTTCTCAAAGCCCGGCCCAATGTTTAAAGCAATTAAAGGAGCGATACAAAAAGACTAATACGAATATCTAAATGGTTTACTCACTTAGTGAAGATAAACACACGTTTGTAATCGAGCTAGTGTACCTTGTACCTCATACTTCCTTACCTTACCTTACCTTACCTTACCTACTATTGAAAGACCTTATATAAAGAGTTACAAAAGGCGAGTTTAGTGCCTTGCGGCATTCTTTATGAATTAATCTTTGGGATGTGGAAACAACGTAGGGCAGACAATACCAGTACCTACTATAATTACAGTATGAAATATATGAATTAAACAGTTTTCTGACGACGACTAATAACAGTCGAAATTGTATGTAAAATAGGTGTTTTTTAATTTATTATGCACAAAATATATATTATAAAAACTATTATCCTTACCTATAATAAAATCCAACGTCTGCTTTCTGTCTGAGTGTCTGAGTGTCTGTCTGTCCGCTTATAACTCGAGAACCACTGAACCGATTTTAATAAAACAAAATTCTACGGATAGCTTGATTCTTCCCATCAACTATAGGCTACTTACTATCGAGCTAAATGGCTTATGAGGTTAGCAGTGAAGTGAAATATGAGAGCGGGCGGAGCCGCGGGCACAGCTTGTGCACATATAAAATAAAATAAAAACCGACCAAGTGCGAGACGGACTCGCGCACCGAGGTTTCCGCAACCACAAAAAAAAAAACCCGTTAAAAACACGTTTCTTGTATGGGGACCCTTCATTTTAAACTTTTTAATTTTTTTATACATATATCCGCTAAAATAACACATTTTGTGAAAATTTCAACCGGCTAGGTATTACGGTTCCAAAGATAGGCCTATTCTTTGGATACAGCCATTGGGCGGGCGGACGGAGGGACGGGCGGATAGGCAGACAGACAGACAGACAGACAGACAGACAGACAGACAGACGGACAGACAGACGTTGTAGGCTTAGTAATAGACTTCCGTGCGGGGTACGAAAACTTAAAAACTATACAAACTCCTACAAGATTTAATTAACTAAACATGAAAATGACTTACCTATTTATTTGGGATGTGGAGAAAAGAGGTTAGCTTGGCGGTTGTATTAAAAAACCTTTAACTATCATTCATACATACATACCACGCGCTGTACAAGTATAATGTACCTACTGTGTTACTAATGTGAAGAGGAAATAAACGCTATTCTATTCTATTATATTCTATTCTATTCTGTATCCCGACAATATAGGTAAGCAGAGCAATCGTTGATGTGCTGCAAGAACTCTGGTAAATTACAGCACAACACCGGCCACCGCGTTTCGCAAAGTATTCGCACACATCAACCAATCAATTCCGAAAAGCCGCCGACGACGCCCAGGGCCCACCAGACACAGATCAGTTAATAGTCCCAGCGACCACAGTCTCACTCTCGCGAGAGGTCCGAGGTTCGAATTCGGTCGGCGTGTACCAATGAGATCCTTCTGACGGAACAATTTACGTGCATACCTACAGCTGCTGCTTCGCCGTCGGAACCAGTGTAAATCTGTAGGTCCCTTCCCTTGCCCTTATTAGGGCAAGGGAAGGGATTATTATATTAGGTTGGGTTACCAACCCGACTGGGTTGGTACCACCGAACGTGCTGCATTTAAGATGGCCGCATAGCAGTCACGGCTGTGTGTGTTAAGTATAGCCAGCAATCCAAAGGATCGGTTTTTTTTATTTGTAATTTAACTTCAGGTTTTTTAATAAGACGTAATTTTTTTATTACCTACTTGATTACAAGCATAGCTAAGAACTATCCCGGTTAATCAAGCTTTTTAATAAAAAAAACCGCATCCAAATCTGTCCATCCGTTTGAGCGCTACGATGCCACAGACAGAAAGACACTAGACGTCAAACATATTATAACACACCTCCTTACTTTTGCGTCGGGGGTTATAAAAACAAAGCATGCACTTGATTCTTGACCCCGAACTGGGAGCAATAATTTACAAGAAATGACAACTTCATTTTGCTCTCACTCACGCTATCAGATATGCTATTAAAAGCAGCAAACACATCATCAATCACTCGGATCCTGTATGCCGCGTCACATATTGTTCCAACGTGCTAATTTGATCTATTTGCGACACCCAGTTATATTCCACTTCAGCCCAGAAAGCCGCTTGTTGCTAGTTGCTAGTTCTTGTTTGACTACACTGCTGAAAGCGTCGTTCAGGTTGAATTGAAAGAACTGTCGTTTTTTTTGTTTATTCAAAATCGAAACTGATAAAATTCTTTGGAAAGTCTAGTGCAGTGGTGTTAGATAATATGTAATTCCTAATTACGACTTATTGTGACCCGTTTTTCAAACTGTGAATTACCAAATTATGTGTTTGCAGATTTGTCTAGTTCAACAGTGTTTAGTTTTTGTAAATCCTCATTCGCTGTAAAGACGCAAAGCGTGTAAGAATTGTCTATGTTTATTCGCGTTATAGACTGATTAAATCGTTTTTCAAAAACTACAAATACCAAAAGTGCTTTGACTACTAATACAGCAGTGAAATCGTTTCATTTGTGTTGATGAATTAGAGTCATCGATCCTTTCTTTATACTAATACCAAGTGTTTTAAAAACTGATACACAGTGCAAAAATATTAATTTTGTAAAGGTTGATGATTTTCTCATTACCCTATGGATTGTAACTGAAATTTTTCAAACTTCTCAAACCAAGAGTATTTTGCAAAGTGAAGTTAAGGTGAACAGTATATGGCACTCAGTAGCTTAGAAGAGGTACTTCTTCGCGAAAGAAATGCCCTCAAAATTTTGATCCTCAGAGAAACGAATCGCCTTACTCTGGGCAAGAAGCCAGTGAATTTTAAAATTGCAAATTTCGTCAGGAAATACAAACAGGATAACGACGTATGGAGCAAGTTCATGGATTCGATAAGCGCGGAGGATTTGAGTAGAAACCTGAATGTGTACCAATGTAAGTTCGCGCTCGACCGAGAGCGATCTATAGTGAGGAGATATCTGAGGTTGAATTCAGCATCTAGAGATGTTTTGAAGAACTTCCGAGTCGTACGTTGGTGAGTCATTTATCTATCGGTGTTTATCTATAGTGTGTACTAAACCAAGCTTTTAATTTTGTACATATTTTTATAGGTACCTAATAGAAACAAGATAACTACCAATTTTGGGCCATGAGTATAGTGTGCCCAAAATATTGTAACTATAGTCAATGCCGTCGTCGTAACAGCCAAGTGGATCTAGGGTTCAAACCCTAGACTAGATCCACATGGCTGATGTTGTGAATATTGCAACCTCAAGGTTTCATTTAATTCACAAGAAAGTACGAATTAGATTTTAAGTGGTCTTACAGAAATTTTGATTACCTACATTTTTTTAATACATTTTTCATTACTCCTCATCATTTACGGAAGAATATTAGAAAACGATTTTTGTTTTGGTATTCTTGGTAATTTTTGTATGCTGTAAAAAAATATTATATTTCTGATAGGAAAACATTGCTTTTAGTTTTAGACATAAATAAATAAGCAATAACTCAACGGGCGCGGCGCGGGCGTGCGTGTCTGTCGTTCATAATGAAAGAAATAAATTGTTTTACAGCATAGATAGGTACAAAAAAATCTTTGATCGGATCTTCCGTTGAGGAGTAATTAAAAAACCTTAGTGTAAAAAACTAATGTAAAATTGCACTCAACTTTTCTATAAAATCTGTTTAAATTTCTTTAAATCTTACGCATGCTCAGCCCCTGTATCGGCGTTACTCACTCTCAAATCAAAACAAACGTGCAGTTCGCATAATAGTTTTATGGCTTAGTGAAGGGAATCTCCCTTCACTAAGCCATAAAATTTTGTTGTGCGAGCTGCACGTTTGTTTTGATTTGAGACTAGTCATAATATAGCTACTTTCTGTTTTCCAATCCAACCACAGTTCTCCAAGTCGCATGTTTTCAATATAATAATAAATCACGGTTTTATTTAGCAACACTAACGTGGCGCGGCAAATTATTGTATGGGTACTGGCAACACTGCGCTCAACTGTCAAATGTCAAATCAAACGCATGATGTTCTTTCTCTTTCGCTCGCTTCTATCGATCGGAATTCGTGAATTCGTTTCGGCTTCGAGCGCCGGCAGATCAACCGGCTTTCATTTCAGAATTTCTGTGGAACTCAATAAAACAAGAAGAACCTGATTCTGGTCAATTCGACGCATAGCGCTGCATCGCATCAACGTTTGAGTCAAATACGTCAATAGGTAACAGTTTGTGAAAACAATTTGTGAGTAGTTAGTGTTTATTTTTTTTACGAATTTTGGTAATTTACTGTGCGCAAAATGTTTTTCATGATCCAATAGCGTGCTCTTGATCCGTTGGGGGCGATATTTGTGGCAGTTATACGTGTAAAGGTTGTATTGACTGGTTTTTAGTGCGCGAGTCCAGCTCGCACTTGCCGACTTTTTTTTATTGATAGCGCGACATAATATGGCGCCGAGCGCCTCATATAGTGTCTAACGACGTCCATGGACATTCGGTCGTATGCGGCGGTTGCGAATGCCATGCCGGCCTGACAGGTGCCCATTCACGCACACCCCTATCGAAGGATCCGAGACTGTACTTGGGGGGAAATATATGGGTGGGGAGAGCGGTTTCGACCGAACGGGTTGACACCACCGCACTGAATGAAACGTCGAAACGGCTAGGTATGTAAATAGTTCGTGTGTTCCATCCAGTTCAGTGTAGCCGACATGAAATGAAGGGAAGCACTGACATGGCACTTAGTTCACCCGGTGTTATGGGCTGACATCATGGATGTTGTAGGTGATGTAGCCAACCGTGTCAGTTTCCATATAAAAACTGATATTATAGTAAAGTTTTACAAGGTTTCATAGTATTGTTTCCAGTTTTACATACCAATAGATATACAACCAAGATATATACCAATAGTTAAATACTAAAGATATGGCTTATCAGTATCTGCTTATCTCTATAATATCGAGTGTTGATAACTTTGTGAAAATACTACAAGGTGTACTGATAATCGTATTGTCTGAAAAATGTATGATCATAAAATTATTATTATTGCTTTATGACTAATTGAAAAACCAGCCAAGTGTGAGTCGGACCCACGCACCGAGATTTCCTCACCACAAAAAAAAATATCTAAAAAAACAAAAAGACAAACGGGTCCATCTATAAATTTTCAGGTGTGCTTTTGTACCGAGTTCTACTCAAGATCAAAATATTATTTAATACTTTTTAGGGTTTCAAATTATTTCAATGTTTTTTAAATTGACAGTTTTTTTATTTCACTGTTTTTAGTAATATCACATAATATTAAAATAGGTTGACGGGAAGTAGGTGATTAAAAATTCCTTAGTGTGAAAGTGTTCATCCCTTAATTTCCCACTTTTAGGGGTGGTATTTTTTCACAAAAATTATGAAAGGACCACCCCTGAGATATATCCTACTCATGAAAAATGGAATCGTCAAAATCGGTTGAGAATTGGCGGAAAAATTGAGTAACATACAGACAAATTGAGAACCAGGGTTGTTGCGAACCTCAGCATCAGCATCAGCATCCGCGGAACTTCAGCATCATTTTGATCGATGATCGATGCTGATTATTAATGCTGATGTTCGAGTCGTGACATGACCGCGGAGGAGCGGAGCTGAAGTCGAAAAAGCAGCACATACAGTTTGAAAGTTTCATCCAATAGTAATATTTAATTGCTAAAATGGTAACAAACTGGTACTGGTATCAGATTGATTCTTTTTTTTTATTAAATGTCACAAAATTATTAAAACACAATCTTTTATTTCAATACCAAGCAAAAATTTGGATATCCTTACCTATAATAAAATCCAACGTCTGCTTTCTGTATGTCTGAGTGTCTGTCTGTCCGCTTATAACTCGAGAACCACTGAACCGATTTCATTAAAACAAAATTCTACGGATAGCTTGATTCTTCCCATCAACTATAGGCTACTTACAATAACGCTAAATGGCTTATGAGGTTAGCAGTGAAGTGAAATATGAGAGCGGGCGGAGCCGCGGGCACAGCTTGTAAATTCATAATATTCATATAGTTCAGTATTTTTCCCTTTTTTTTAAAGAAAATAATTAAAATCAGCATCCGCTGATGTCAATGATAAAATATCAGCATCAGCATCAGCTGATGTGAAAATATGTGCATCCGCAACAACCCTGTTGAGAACCTCCTCCTTTTTGGAAGTCGGTTGAAAATGTGTAATATCATGTATGTCCCGACCTCGATTAACACCCACCTCTACTGCCGATGGGCCCGGATATGTTCGGTGAAGCCATCGCAAGCTGAGTTCCACACCTTCCTTCACGGACACTCCGTCGAGAGACGGTACTTTTTCGAATACGGTACGACGCCACGTCTGGCCGGTGAACTTAAGCAAGCTAAAACTGACGAACCGGCGAGGAGCGAGCGAATTTGTATAGACTACTATGGAGTCACGTGATCTTGCGTCGTATTGCACTCACTGACTTTTAATTAGTGTCATAGGAAACACATCTAGAATGATTTCCCCGCACCCCTCACACACTATACATACTTCATAGTACGATGCTACGGCTGTGGCCGTGAGCTACCCATACAGCCAGTGGACAGTAACGGCTGTGGACGAACCGTCATATCACAGGTACTTAAACCTGTTCGATATGACAGCTCGCCGACAGGCAGCGTATGAGTTTGTATGGAATTTTTTAGCATCATATCATTTTTTTTTAAATCTTAATTTAAGTTTAGGGCTTCAGCCGTATTCGGAAATGTTAGCCCCATGGTGACTTTCAAGTTGATAGAGTTCAGAAATTAATTAAACATTCCTCAAAGTGAGAGAACTTTTAAATAATTTTATAACTTCTTGACAGTGCGCGGAGAGTGGATCACCCAGTGCACAATGTATAGCACATCCCAAGTTCATCCCATCCGTCTGTAAACTGATGACTAAATCCTTTCTCAGGTCAACGTTCCGCCCACACTCCATGAGAACATGGAATTGGTCTTCCTCTTTCATGCAAAAGCTACAATTTGGGGACTCAGTTTTACGCATTAAAAATGCACTTTTCTTTAGTGGAGCTTGACCTGACCGAAGCCTTAGAACTGTAGTGATGTCCACTCTTGACATATGTAGACCCACAAACCACGTTTGTTGTCTTGGTTCACTTTGCAGGCTTTTATATCAGACAAGCTGTGCCCGCGGCTCCGCCCGCTCTCATATTTGACTTCTCTGCTGACCTCATAAGCCATTTAGCGTGATAGTAAGTAGCCTATAGTTGATGGGAAGAATCAAGCTATCCGTAGAATTTTGTTTTATTAAAATCGGTTCAGTGGTTCTCGAGTTATAAGCGGACAGACAGACACTCAGACAGACAGAAAGCAGATGTTGGATTCTATTATAGGTAGGTAAGGATACCCTTTCTCACTGATATTCCATCAAAATGTTCTTTCCATTGAGCGTAGCATATTTTCTTTGTATGTGGTAGAACATCAGTGAAATAGGGTTTACACTTCCATACATTGTCTCATCCAACAAGGATCATATCATAATATCAAACCTAAGATCATCACATTGTCAGTGAAAGTGTTACATATAACAGTTCTTTGTATATAGACATCGTACATTGTCAGGACACTCAATTTTTTAAATAGAAGCGCGCAATGACCATCCCATTTGGAGTGTGTCATGATCCTTATGGCTTTCTTCTGTAACCTGAACACCCTGATAGCCTCCCCCGAGTTACCCCAAAAATCAATGCCATAAGTCATTATTGAGTAGAAATAACCGAAGTAAGCAGTTTTCAGTGTGTCCAGGTCACAGAATCTCGACAAAGTCTTGAGACAATAACATGCCTTTGTAAGTTTGTCGCATACCCCGTCGATTTGTTCTACCCATCTGAGGTTCTGGTCTATAGTGAAGCCCAAGAATACAGTGTAGGATGCGAACTTTATTACTTCGTCATTGTATTGAATGTATTTTGTTAACAGAGTATTGTGCGTTGTCGCAGGGACAGCAAGATGTCGGGCGGTCCGCAGGTGAGGGTGGCGCAGGGAGAGCTGCTGGGTCGTACGGTGACCTCGCCCTCCGGCACCACCTACTACAGCTTCCAGGGCGTGCCGTACGCGCAGCCGCCCATCGGCTCGCTTCGCTTCAAGGTGCGCATTTCATTTACACATTTCATCTCGGAGAGAGTTTTTTATGGTATTTAATATGGTGCAAAAATTTTTTTTTTATTTTGTAAATGTGAAATAATCTACAACTATTATATATAATAGTAATAATATTATAAAGTAGGCACACTGATAATGTGAGAGAATATGTAACAAATTCCATATAATAATATGTATAACCATGTATAACTCATCAGATTCAGATTCATATAGGGTGACTGGTAATTCGATCTATTCCTTGAAAGGGGTTATACTAGAGCTTATTTGGAACAAATTAAGTCCTATCAACTGGGGGTCGGAAATGAGCGGTTTCCGAGATATCGGGGTTGTAAGATTGTTTTTTAATTTATGAGTTGTAATGGAAAAAAAGTTTAAAAAAATATATCCTTATTTTTGGGCACTCCATTGATATTTTTCTGCAAGCTGGCAAGCTACCAATCATTTCAAAAAAGTGATCGGCCCAATATTCTCAAAATATCAGAAATAAAAGGTCTTAAATGAATTTTAATTTTTATGTAAATTAAAAAAAAAACATTTTTTTTTTCATAAAAAAAAGACCCAGTTGGATGGGGGTTAAATGTTTTTCCAAATAACCTCTAGTCTAGTATAACCCCTTTCAAGGAAAAGATCGAATTACCAGTCACCCTGTATATTTATTTCGCCATAATGAATAAATCAATATGTCATGTTGATTTTTTTCTTCCGCGTGAACTTTGAAGACTTGACCTCAGAAACTTTAGTCTCCAGAAACTAAAAAAAAATTACGCCATTTGTTATACCTATCTATCGATCACACGCTTTTCAAAGTTCTAATACAAAGGATCGCAATTTATGAAAAAAAAACCTTATGAAAACTACTACGCGCTACGCCGTTGGCGCTACTAGGCGCCATAACAAGCTGAATAGCGAATTCTATAGCCCGTAAATCTGCTGGTATGCACTGGCGGCTGATCCTAAAGTGCGCTCGTGCGCTGCACTACAATACCACGAGAAGTCTTCACTTCACTCAAAATAAATATTATCTTACAATACAACATACCTACATTAAAACCATAAAGATCGTACTCCAAATAAATACGAATGTGAATTCGACCTTATTTTATAGGCCACATTTTTATACATATCAGAAGGCATTTTTTTACGTTTAAACGCGCGCCCCGTGCGGAATCGAGTAACGCACGCAGGTCTCCCATACTGAATGTATGGGGATCGGCAAAACACCGCTGGCGCGTGAGACAAAAGATACTTCATAGAAAAAGTATGGGCCGAAATGGAGTTCTGCGTGCGGCGCACGAGCGCCAAACAAGGACGCTATATCGTGAATAGCCGCGCGTGCGACACGTCGCGAGCGATTCGATATGGTTAGGTTTTGTGCTTTCTGTCACGTGACACGTCACGTGCCTAAGCGTTGGTTAAAGGTAAGGCTTTACAATCAGGTGATCCCGGGTTCAATTCCTACTTTTCAAATGCTTTTATTTTTATATATTTATTTGAAGTATTTTTTTGAAAGCTGCAGTAGTGTTGTGGTCTATGGGTGTGTTCATAAAGGTACTAAAAATGAGTTAAAAAACTTGTTTGAATTTTTTTTCTTGTTTTTTGCAACTCACTGGTGTCTTGAGAATATTCATACTACAAGTGTTTTACATAAAATATAAAATATGTGTTTTACATAAAGAATATTCATACTAGGTACGTACATAATAAAACGCAGACGTTTAAAAAAATTCGGAAGTCCCAATCTTAAAATAACATGACATTGACGGGAATGTGTTGGGAAATTTGGTATTTAAGTACCTAGGTAGGTACTTAGCGCACTACCGGTCACTGAAGTCACCAGCCGCCACTGCTGGTATGGTGTCTCAATTAGCGTGGTTACGCGAGGTGAGATGGATTTGGCTGTATCGGGTACCGCGCGGCCAATCATCGAAAAACCAAAGGGAACAGCCAAAAAATTGTAATAATCTAAAATTGCTTAAATTAAAATCAAAATTTCCACTTTGGATTAATTTCAATAGATGGCGTTCGTGGCGGAACTATCGTTTGGCAGTTTGACAGCATGCATAAAATTTGTTATTCATACCATGTGTCAGTTGTGTGAAATCTATGAATCTTATTGAAAATAGTTTTTTTTCAAGATGTTCAGAAGATGAAGATATGATGAGTCATCAAAGTTTCAAGTTTCGAAATGAGACTAATATAATACGCGAAATAATATATATTTATTTATGATAATATAATTAAATATTTAACACTTTAACAGCCAAGTGTTTTAAAGCGCGCCTTCTCTGGTACGCCGGCCATTTTTGGCGATATTGTAAGATTTATAAAAAAATCACTATCAGTGTTACATGCATAATTATTTTTTTATTTATTTATATTTTTAAATGAACTTCCAAATACTGTCTGAAAGCGAACAAAAAAAACTCTTACGCGGTGTGCGGGGTACTGGCGGGGGAGCGCTACGCGCCGCGCCTGGCTAAACTCCTTCCCTGCCTATACCGCGCACCGCATGTTGGTAAATTATACATATGTGTGCAGCTAATTAAAAAAAAAAAAAAAAAAAAGAAGGTTACACGCAGATCACGTACCACGAGCATGAAAGTCAGTCCTGTACGGCGTGCGTGATCGGCGTCCTGAAACGACAGCGTGTGCCCGTACTAGGTACATTAATAGCTGTTAGTGTTAAATTGAACTAAATAAACCTAATTAGAAACTACTTTGTTGAGATCACTTGGTCCCAACTGTGTACGTCTCGTCGACCGGGGGCGAGCGTCGTCGTATCGGACGAGGCATCGCGGCGGTCGCGTCCGGACTCAACATTGCCAATTTCTAGCCTCCTCTCCGATGTTAGGTAAGTATTTCACAAGCGCGGACACTTGAGGCGAAGCATTTGAGTGCAACTCGGAGCGTATCTCCCGATATGATAAGAACATCTCGACAAATACTGATACTGTGAGCAAATATCTCCGGCACACTCGTCTTATTGTACAAGGCGGTTGGTACTTTTTGGTTTTTTGAGGTATTGAAATGAAAAAAATATACTTTATTGTACACTTCTACTCTTCTCTACCCTTTCCACCTTCGCACCACGCGCACTGGGCAGGGATTGCTTCCCTACACACTGGACTTACCGCGGATGCGTACCAATCGATTCTGCAGATCTTTCCTCTACAGAACCGGTAAACTCTGGAACGCTCTCCCTGCCCATATATTTCCCCCCAAGTACAGTCTCGGGTCCTTCAAGAGGGGCGTGAATGGGCACCTGTCAGGCCGGCATGGCATTCGCAACCCCCGCATACGACCGAATGTTATGGGCTTCGTTAGACAGCCTATGGGTGGCTCGGCGCCATATGTCGCGCTGTCAATAAAAAAAAAACACCATTATATAAGGTCTTTCATTAGTAGGTAACGATACGCTAAGGGGTGTATGTGTATCACGTTCCCATACCAATTTTTTTTTTACCATATAAAAACCTACTCACTCCTCAAATTTAATACGTGAAGTGTATACTTTATTGTACACCGTTATATAAGGTCTTTCAATAGTAGGTAACGATACGCTAAGGGGTGTATGTGTATCACGTTCCCATACCAATTTTTTTTTTACCATATAAAAACCTACTCGCTCCTCAAATTTAATACGTGAAGTGTATACTTTATTGTACACCGTTATATAAGGTCTTTCAATAGTAGGTAACGATACGCTAAGGGGTGTATGTGTATCACGTTCCCATACCAATTTTTTTTTTACCATATAAAAACCTACTCACTCCTCAAATTTTATACGTGAAGTGTATACTTTATTGTACACCGTTATATAAGGTCTTTCAATAGTAGGTAACGATGCGCTAAGGGGTGTATGTGTATCACGTTCCCATACCAATTTTTTTTTTACCATATAAAAACCTACTCACTCCTCAAATTTAATACGTGAAGTGTATACTTTATTGTACACCGTTATATAAGGTCTTTCAATAGTAGGTAACGATACGCTAAGGGGTGTATGTGTATCACGTTCCCATACCAATTTTTTTTTTACCATATAAAAACCTACTCACTCCTCAAATTTAATACGTGAAGTGTATACTTTATTGTACACCGTTATATAAGGTCTTTCAATAGTAGGTAACGATACGCTAAGGGGTGTATGTGTATCACGTTCCCATACCAATTTTTTTTTTACCATATAAAAACCTACTCACTCCTCAAATTTAATACGTGAAGTGTATACTTTATTGTACACCGTTATATAAGGTCTTTCAATAGTAGGTAACGATACGCTAAGGGGTGTATGTGTATCACGTTCCCATACCAATTTTTTTTTTACCATATAAAAACCTACTCACTCCTCAAATTTAATACGTGAAGTGCGCGCTATTTCGCCTTAACAAGTATGTTTTTTATATCGTAAAAAAAAAATTGGTATGGGAACGTGATCAGTATCTGATATACATACACCTCTTAGCGTATCGTTACCTACTATTGAAAGACCTTATATAAAGAGTTACAAAAGGCGAGTTTAGTGCCTTGCGGCATTCTTTATGAATTAATCTTTGGGATGTGGAAACAACGTAGGGCAGACAATACCAGTACCTACTATAATTACAGTATGAAATATATGAATTAAACAGTTTTCTGACGACGACTAATAACAGTCGAAATTGTATGTAAAATAGGTGTTTTTTAATTTATTATGCACAAAATATATATTATAAAAACTATTATCCTTACCTATAATAAAATCCAACGTCTGCTTTCTGTCTGTCTGAGTGTCTGTCTGTCCGCTCATAACTCGAGAACCACTGAACCGATTTTAATAAAACAAAATTCTACGGATAGCTTGATTCTGCCCATCAACTATAGGCTACTTACTATCACGCTAAATAGCTTATGAGGTTAGCAGTGAAGTGAAATATGAGAGCGGGCGGAGCCGCGGCATAGTAAAAGAAGACGAGTAAGATAACTGGAGGCCATTTTTAAAATAACTACCTACGCTGCGCCGAGCCTCCAGGGATGTCACAAGTTCAAAACTCACAACACTAACACAATTGACAGGCAGTGAGCCCATCGTGGTGGAAATGCTATTCTTTAAAATTATTATGTACATTTATGTATTTTTTATTTATAGACCAAGAGCCAGCTCCCAAAACAGAATATATGAGTTGTCATAGATTTATTATATACTGGCGTTAAGGTATATTTTCGAAAGCTGTATTTTCGATAGACAGTGAACGATGTTATTTTGATGTTTGAGCCCTTGGCAACGATACCCCACTCAATAATCGGATGCTTAGTTCTGGCGCTACGGTGGAACATACGTAAAAACAAACATACACACACATAAATTGCTAAAAAGATAACCCTTCATTTTTGCTTCGCGCAGTCGGGTAAAATTTTTTTTTAACTTTAACCTCCCAAAAATTTATGCAATGTCAAAATTCAACTTTAACTCACGTCCGTCTTTGGACAACCATTTCGTAGTCGCGGACGATGAAGAGAATTAATAAGCGGGCAAAAAATTTATAACTATAAAAATTATAGAAAATACATTTAGAAAATACATTAATATAATTATTAATCTTAATAAAAAAATTATCAAATAAATAATTCTAAAATGTATTTATTAATTTTGTTTTATTATTACTTAATAACTTATATTTTTATTTTTGTTATTTAATGAATTACTTAATAACTTGGTTGGTCGCTAGCAGTCATGAAAGTGTCCGCGGTAGGAGCTGTGGCCATTTATAGAAGACAAAACTGCGCGAAATTACGTTGTGCGTGGTATCTCTAACAAATCTGAACAAGTCGACAACCGCGGGTCCGCGAGCCTTCGCGTGCGCCGCGCGGCCGCGCCCGATGCCGGGATTCGCGAATGGTTTTTGCAGCTAGTACCTAATAACTATAACTAATTAATACTATAATTAAATACTAATAGGTACTTTGCTCTGACGTTACCGAGCCAGGTCTCAAGTCAATTCCTTCGCTTAGTACCTACTCGTATTAATAACTTACATAATTTAACTACATACTTTAATAATATTTTTTATGTTACTTACCTTTCGATGGCACCAGGTAATGAGAATAATGTTAACTCGCGATTCGAGCCTGATCTATTCATGCAGCCGCGTACACACTGCAGAAACGCGGAGCCATTATGTTAGTGCAATAAAATAAAATTCGAATAATAATACTTTCTATCGGGAAGCGGCAGGCGGCGCGGCGGCAGGCAGCGCAGCGGCCGTCACGTGGTGTGTGTGCGTCACCGAGCGCGGGGGCGGGGCGACCATCACTGACTACGCGCGAGGAACAGTGAGAATGCATGTAGTGGTTGTGTACAGACAGCGTGCGCAGGCACGCGCTTGTGTGAGTGCGAAATCGGCGCGTTTGTATGAAGACGGCTAACTTGTGTGGTTTAACTATGGCCGCGGGCACAGCTTGTGAAATATAAATACACAACTTACTTAGACAAATTGTACAAAGATGCATGCAACCAATATACATCGTTTGCCATAAACTTTTTTTTTTATGAAAACTGACACGGTTGGTTACATCTCCTACAATATCCGTGATGTCAGCCCATAACACCGGGTGAACTTGGTGCCACGTCAGTGCTTCCCTTCTTTTCATGTGGGCTAAACTGAACTGGACGGAAACACGAACTAATTACATAGCCGTTTCGACCGACGTTTCGTTCAGTGCGGTGGTACCGACCCGGCCGGGATAAACCCTACCATCTAGTAATAAGGTAAGAAGGGTAGGACCTACATTTTAACTGGAATCTGAACCACGGTCAGCCTCCAACAATCTAGCGGTCACCCATCCAAAGATCCACAGTCTTTATACACCTAACCAGGATTTTGGACTAATGGAACAGGCAGGCAGTACCATGTGGGGCCAGTACTTTAAAAGAATAGCCCCACTGCATCTCTCTCCATGTATGTCGTAAAAGGCGACTAAGGGATATGACTCCCTTCATATATTACTAGGTGGTAGGGTTTAACCCGCCCGGGTTGGTACCACCGCACTGAATGAAAGGTCGGTTGAAACGGATATGTAAATAGTTTGTGTTTTCCGCCTAGTTCAGTGTAGCCGGCACGACCGAAGGGAAGCACTGACGTGGCACCAAGTTCACCCGGTGTTAAGGGCTGACATCACGGATGTTGTAGGTGATGTAGCCAACCGTGTCAGTTTCCATAAAAAAAAAAGTACCATGTAACCGGCTTGCCGCGGTCCTGACTGGTGCGCTGGACCTGATATTTCACTAACTGTGCTATTTCAGACGGACAACTGCCTTAAATTCACTTTTTATGTTTCGGGCGCCACATTACACACGGTTGCATAATTTGGGGAAATCCTTATTTATACACATGCAGAAATTTACCAAGATTTGCCATAAGTCGCGTGCAAACATTGGCTTTTGTTTGTATATTGTTGGGATACAGCATCAAATGGAGCAAAACATGACTGAATATTTTCGTTCGTTCGTATATTTTATACAAGAAAATATATATATATTTTTTTTATTGAAACTGACACGGTTGGCTACATCACCTACAACATCCGTGATGTCAGCCCATAACACCGGGTGAACTTGGTGCCACGTCAGTGCGTCCCTTCGGCCGTGTCGGCTACACTGAACTGGACGGAAAACACAAACTATTTGCATAGCCGTTTCGACCGACCTTTCATTCAGTGCGGTGGTACCAACCCGGGTGGGTTAAACCCTACCACCTAGTAATATAAGAAGGGAGTCATATCCCTTAGTCGCCTTTTACGACATGCACGGGGAGAGATGCAGTGGGGCTATTCTTTTAAAGTACCGGCCCCACACGGTACAAACACACGGTACAAATATAATGTCTTTGTTTATGAATTGTTTTCGATTTTCGATCAAAATATAAAAGGAAGGCAATATTATATTGTCACGCCTGATTCCCAGTAGGGTAGACAGTGACAACAGATTTCGACGATATTTTTCTCAAAGATACTAAGTAACTAATGGCAACCGCTCCATATAGGTAAACCATATAATTTATCAAAGAAAGTAATTAAGGGCGAGGCCGAAGGCCTAGCTGCGTTCAGCTAAACGATAATCCTTCTCAAATAAAGTTAGTTAGGGCACTGCCGAACGCCGAGCTGCGTTCGCGTAAACGATACTATATTGTATCTAAGATAGCAAGTCATTAAAGGTTAGACCCGAGGGCGGGAGAAGTTTTATCGTTTACCGAACGGAGCTGAGGTAACCTTTGCTGATATGGTACCTCGCTGAGCACCCTCGTTCCCTTGACACACAATGCACATAAAAAATAAACTTAAAAAACACAGTTTTTACACTCTTTAAAATAATGTTACTAATTCCATCTCTTCAGTCTTCCGGCGAGTGTGTTTCCAGAATTCTTGAACCTGGGTGTGTTCAAACGTGTATCAACAGGCTAGACAGCCTAGCAACAGTCCGCAGGCATGGCGCCTCACTGAGCGTGGTTTCGCGAGGAGAGGTGTTTTTGGCTCTGTCGACTGTCACCAATCCATTTTGGTTTACATAAATAAAACAAATCTCATACGCAGGTTACGTGCATACCTATTTAGTGTATAATTTAATATATTTACGGTGTAACAATATACTAGAAGAAATTGCATTTTGCAATAAGAATATCTTTTGCACTACAGAAAAGTTTAAACCACCAGTGTCAATTTAAAATGTCACATTATATGCATAAGTGCTACTCTTATGTAAAGTACCTGATTATGTTTTCAAAAAACCATTTACAGCCGATATAAAGTAATGATAACATAATGAAATATTTTCCATGATATCTGTTTCGATAACGACACCTCAAACCTTCAAGTAATTCAGTGTAGAAGATCCTGTCAAAATTCTATTACCAACCACATCGCGTATGTTTTAGGCGCCCCAGTATCCAAAGCCGTGGTCCGGAATCAGAGATGCCACATCAGCTGGCGCGAAACCGGCGCAAATGAACCCTTACGGCCCTAAAAAGTTCGAAGGCAGCGAAGACTGTTTGTACTTAAATATACATACGCCAAAACTGCCTGAAGATCAGACTCGGAATATGCCGGTGATGCTTTTTGTGTCCGGAGGAAGGTATCAAGTGGGAGACGGGGCTGCCTACCAACCGGAATACTTGATGGATAAAGAGGTTATCCTGGTAACCATGAACTATAGACTGTCTATCGTCGGATTCCTGGCTTTGGGCATTCCAGAAGTGCCGGGAAACGCGGCTATGAAAGACGTCGTCTTCGCATTGAGGTGGATCAATGGAAACATCTCGAAATTTAACGGCGATGCCAATAATGTGACTGTTTTTGGTGAAAGCGCCGGTGCGGGGACAGTTTCTAGCCTTTTAGCATCGCCTATGGCAAAGGGTTTGTTTCATAAGATCATTTTGGAATCTGGAACTCTCGTGCACGATTTATTGTTAATGAAGGAAGACGCAGTCGGCAAAGCGAGGAGCACCGTTAAGATTCTCGGAAAAGACACTGCTGATCCGTATGAACTGTTGGAATACCTGCAAAGCCTTCCAGTTGAGAAGCTAATCGATACAGCTTGCGATATACAGCGGAAGAGAATCGATCCTAGGGCATACTTCTCGCCCATCATTGAACCAATATTTGAGGGAGTCGAAAATTTCTTTCCCGAAGATCCCATAAAATGTTTCAAGGAGGGACGATATGCAAAAGTGCCCATGGTTGTAGGGTCTAATTCGCACGAAGGCGTATTCTTTATGATGCGAGATAAGAGAGGCAATTATTTTTACGACAGGAATCTTGTCAATTTCATTCCACGGTCATTCTACGCGGACCGAAAGAGTGAACAGTCCAAACGGTTCGCTGAAGAGTTGAGGCGCTTCTACTTTGGAGACCGGGCGATCGGAGACGAAACTAAAGAGGCATATGTGAAACTAGTCACCGATAGCTTTAACCTAAGAGATACATCTCGTTTTATTAACGAAGCCTTGAACCATCAGGGTGATATTTGGTGGTACAAATTTTCCTACTTCGGATCTTTGAACGGGGCTGCGATGAAAATGTCTGGATTAAAGGGCGCAAGTCATTCGGATCAGATCCCCTATCAGTTCTACAGACCCGGAAAGAAGAATCAACAGTTGTCTGATGACGATAGAAAGATCATCGCTTTCTTCAGCGAGTCTTGGAGTGACTTCGCGAAGTATGGGTGAGTGGTATTTCTGCTTGTTAAAGTTAAATCATGATTGGATTTTCGTGATTCCATAACAGGCTTGCATTTGGAGCGTGCTAAACTAATTAACATAATTACATAACTAATTAATAATTAATTTGTAACGTAAAAACCAGCTGCAAATTCTAATAAAAAAAAAGTTAATCACAATTTATTACTTAGTTGGAAATCAATAAGTATAAGTATAAATTACTTAGGTTTATAGGGAATTGAAAAAAAAGTAGAGAACTATTTAAAATAAAAAAATTACCAAATTTTTAGGGGTAATCCAGGGAACAATTTTGTCCCCAGTTTTGTATGGAAAAAGGGGTTGTCCTCAGGGTAACCAATATTTAAAAAAAATATTCTCAAACTTATTTGTGCAGCTTCTTTCTTATTAATCAATTACTTATCTGAGAGTTGCTGTAACTATTAAAATAAGGTGAATTTATCAAGATAATATCCTGTTTTCAGACAGATACCAAAAACAAGAAAAAGTCGATCCACCCGGCTGTTGGGTGGACCTTTTTAAGGGTCCCTTAGCCACGCAGGCTGGCCCTTGTGACATTGGTCACGTAACTGTCCGTGCGTTCGCCTTGTCTGTCTATCCCAGACACTAGTTCAATATATAATTAAGTTCAATATAAATTATAATTTTATTTTTTTATTTTAACTGATGGTTGGGGCTACATCACTTAATTCATCCGTCATGCAAGCCCATAACACCTCGGTGAACTAGGTGCCATGTCAGTGCTTCCCTTCGGTCGTGCCGGCTACACCGAACAGGACGGAAAACGCGAACTATTTACATGGCCGTTTCGACCGACGTTTCATTCAGTGCAGTAGTGGTACCAACCCTGGCGGGATAAACCCTACCACCTAGTTAGGTAAGAAGGGAAGGGAACTACAGTTTTCCGTGAAAGCCGAACCGCAGTCAGCCTCTAACGGTCGAGCGTTCACCCATCCAAGTACTCAAGTACTGACCGCGCCCAGGTGTGCTTATGATCATAACCGACAGTGGACCGACCGCACCACTGAGCTACCGAGGCTGACAATTTAAATGTTTCTTTTCAATGGTAATGGTACCGAAAAACGTATACAAAGTTTAATAAAATCATAAATAAACTAAAAACCAATTTTGGGGTGACTTATTTCTGGAATAACATTACAAGGAAATTAAGTAAGCAATAATAAGTATCTCACCAAGTTCCAGCAGATAAAACTAACAGAATTCCTGAATCAGGCGGCAATGTTTCCAACAATCCACAATCTTTCCTCTACAGAACCGGTAAACTCTGGAACGCTCTCCCTGCCCATATTTTTTTTTTATGTAATCCGGTTTGGGTGGCTGAGTTGGAGGGGCCAAAGCGCATGCTCCGACCAGCCAATATCACCTCCGAGAAGGTAGGTGCCATACCGGAGACTTCCCTGGATTGCTGGCTATACTGGACTAGAGCAGAACACAACCGAGGCTGCTATGCGGCCATCTTACATCCAGTACGGTGGTACCAACCCAGTCGGCCACAATTTGAGCCTACCACCTAGTAAGGGGCAAGGGAAGGGACCTACAGTTTTTCACCGGTTCCGAACTGTGAAGCAGCAGGTGTATGTATGCACGTAAATCTTTTCGTCAGAAAAAACTCATTGGTACACGCCGATGGGATTCGAACCGCGGACCTCTCGCATGAGAAGCCGGTGCCCAAACCACTCGGCCACCCGCCGCTTCCCCCCCCCCCCAAGTACAGTCTCGGGTCCTTAGAGATGTCGGGCCGGCATGACATTCGCAACCACCGCAACCTTATGGGTGGCTCGGCGCCATATGTCGCGCTTACAATAAAAAAAATTTTTTTAGAAAAAAATTATTCATTTTATTTTTCCAGCAACCCCGAAGCGACAGTGGTTAATGTGAAATGGCCACCGTTGAGCAAAAGCGTGAAGTATTGCCTGAACATAGACGCCGATTTCAACGTCTTGATCAATCCGGACGAGGACCGGTTGGAGTTCTGGCGACACATCTACAGGAAATATGGCGGCGAAATGTCTAAGCTGTAAATTTAAAGCGTGTTTCTGAAATTTTGCCTGGGGTTTACGTCAGCTGCGTTCTGGCGACTAGTTCTCTAGACAGCGCTGTAGTTTATTATAATTTTATTTTATATAAGAACTTTTGCACCTGTCAGGCATGAAATGTTAGTTGTAGAATAGTTAGTCTACCCAACGAGGTATTATGTACTAGAGTTCTCACTCGGGCGACGGGGATTGCTCCGCCGAGTTGAGGCACAATTTACGAATTGGGGCACATTGAAACTAGTCGATCGAGAGCGGCCGAACTCTTCGCACGCGCCACCACCTGTGCGCATCGCGCAAACCCGGTTGAATTTCAATGCACATGTTGTGACATGTTGGGTTGGCCTTGGCTGGCGTTGTCGCTTACCGGCCGCTAGCCCCTCTCCCGCTCGCTTCCATCCCCGCGCGAGCCCCTCTCACCGCCCGCTAGCCCCACTCCCGGTCGTTTCCCGCCCCACACGAGCTCTCCTCTGCGGCTCGCTTCCCGCTACCTTACCTCATCTCATACCTCAGCTGGTGGGACGCCGTTTCTCTGTATCTTTTCTTCGTAGCGATAGCTCTAGTCTAGTAGATAATACCTCGTTGAGTCTACCGAGTGTTTTAATTTAATGAACATATTTGGGGGCGGCAAGAAAAAGAACAATTTTTGTTAGTTGAGATTTATTTCACTATTTTTGGTAGAAAATAGTTTGGGTTGGATTTCGTTCCACTAATTTTATATAATACTAGCTCTCATATTTCACTTCACTGCTAACCTCATAAGCTATTTAGCGTGATAGTAAGTAGCCTATAGTTGATGGGAGGAATCAAGCTATCCGTAGAATTTTGTTTTATTAAAATCGGTTCAGTGGTTCTCGAGTTATAAGCGGACAGACAGACATACATACACTCAGACAGAAAGCAGACGTTGGATTTTATTATAAGTAAGGATTCATTTAAAAAAAATTATATTGATTTTCAGGGCGCCAAAGGCACAGATGTGACAGATGTGTTGGTTGATTTTGTTTAGTTTCAGTGTAATATTTAATTATAAAAGAATTTTGTTGTTTTATTTTATAGAAATTTTTTAATAAATTCTTTTTATTGATAATATTTCCTCGGTAGGTTCCCACCTAATTTGTCACCAAAAATCAAAATGCATACTTGCCTTCACTACATGGAAATTGGTACAACTGTTTTCGAGTTACCTGTTATACCTATTTATATGTAGACATTATGGAGCACTACTCTCATTAGGCGGACTTTCTGTAGCAGAGCGTCTTCTAATTCGACTTTGCATGTGCAAATTAGAGTGGTTTACTTAAAAATTCATTATTATTTGTAAGTAAGTAGGTACTTAAGTGAATTAGTTATTTTAAGAGTTTTGTACTTTTTATGAGTAATGGAATTTCTTTTATATTTGTAAATGTTGATGGTTTATTTGTATTTTGTGTAATTTATAAACTTTTTTATATTTTTTTACCGTCAAGAAAATATCTACTTATGCTATTGTATAAGTTGAGAGCTGCACTTAATATAATTTACTTAAAATATGTTTAGTAATGTAAAATAAATTTTAAATAAACATGTTTAGATTGAAAATTACATTGGTTTCTTTTATTTCCTATTAGTAATACACTGAAAAAACGGTTAGTCAGTTAGTAACTAAATTAATTAGTGTAATATGTTACAAAACAGTTTAGTTGCTGTGGTGACTACAAAACTAGCAGTTACCACAACTGAACCGAGTTTAGTAAATCAGTTTGGTTGCTTCCTACTTAACTGTTTGTTAAAGAGCAACAATTAATTTTGTAAATAGTAGCCATACTTCGGTAGTTGGTTACAAAAGAGGGTTTTACTAAATTATGGTTAGTTGCCGCAACTAAACCGGTTTAGTTAACTTTATTTAGTAGGTACAAGTTTGAGTAAAAAACGACGTTACTAAACACTTTAGTAATAAACATTTTCTCAGTGTATCATAACGGTGGCGGCCCCATTCGTGACATATTGAAATAGGTCATTGTGAAATAGGTAATTGTGAAATAGTGTCATTCGGAAATAGGTCAGATTTTTTTATACTGTTGGCTACATCACCTACAACATCCGTGATGTAGGCCCATAACACCTCGGTGAAGTAAGTGCCATATCAGTGCCTTCCTTCATTTCATGTCGGCTGATTGCTATACTAAAAGCCACATGCAAACGGGGAGCTTTTTTTTATCCGGTATGGGTGGCTGAGTCTGAGGGGCCAAAGCACATGCTCCGACCAGCGAATATCACCTCCGAGAAGATAGGCGCCATACCGGAGACTTCCCTGGATTGCCGGCTATACTGGACTAGAGGAGAACACAACCGAGGCTGCTATGCGGTCATCTTACATCCAGTACGGTGGTGATACCAACGGTGGTTGAGCGGTTCTCGAATACCTATATGAGCAGATGGACAGACATGTGTTGCATTTTATAAGTATTGATGAAATACGGTGCGGGATCCGGTACTTAAAAAGTAATTAGTCCCTCAGCATCTCTCCGTGATGCATCTCTCGGTGATATGCCCAGGGCCGTCTCAAGGGCGGGGCGAGCGGGGCGGGCGCCCCGGGAGCCCTGCGTTAGAGGGGCGCCGCAGGCACCCCGATTGTTAGGCCATACAGGCTTTCCGCCCCGCCTCCGCCGCCTAAGGTTTCTCTAAAATTACACGACCCAAAAAAGACAAAGGATCACGCAGCGCAAGTGTGTGTATTGGCCATAAGTATATTGCGCGGTCTGGTCTAACGGTCTAAATTTGGACGACTCCGACAAATGTTAGTGGAATTTTGGGCTACTTCAGAAATGGATTTGCGCGGGGAGCGTCCAGCGGCTCCACGCGCGGCGAGCGGCAGCAGCGAGCGGGGGGGGGGGCGGGGGGGGGGGGGGGGGGCGGGGCGGGGGTTGCGGCTTGTGTTTGCCCCGGGCACCTATTACTCCAGAGACGGACCTGGATATGCCGCGCCAACTACTTAGATAGATAGATATATAGAAAATTCTTTATTGCTCCTGTAAACATTAAACAGTAACAAATGCATTGGAAAATTTACATAAGGTGCACAGGCGGACTTATCCCTTACAGAGATTTCTTACAGCCAACCTTTGGATGTTTGAGATTCGATAATATAGTGGAATGTAAGTAGGTAGTAGCAAAAGAGTGGAGCGTGACAATTGAAGATAAAATAATAATAAGAATACTTATTAACAATACATATAAGTACATGCTAGTAAAATATAAGTTATACATGTTTAATACATACAAATTACTAAATATATAGAATATACAAATAAAATTGTATATGTTGAATGGACCAGACAGCTAATGGTGAATTTGTATGCATATTGATAGATATTAATTTATTCACTCATTCACATTTACGAATAATTATACATAATATGCATATAACATTACCTACATAGAAAAACCGGCAAAGTGAGAGTCGAACTCGCGCATCGAGGGTTCCGTATCGCCATGTCATGGACAGCGGCACTCGCACCATCTATGTATTAGTTAAAATGCTTCATACCTACTCTTTTCAACTTTGCGATGGCGCGCTTACACTTTTTAGTGCTGGACGGAAAACACGAACTATTTACATAGCCGTTTCAATCGACTCCGCCGACGCACCAAAGTAGTCGATTTTGGACACCGGGTGGCTAAGCTCAAGTGGTAGTGGGCTGGGCACGTTAGCCGAAGAGACGATTACCATTGGAGACCACCAGCCAGGTGGGACGACGGCTTCAAGTACGTCGGTGGGAAGCAGTGGTTCCGTATCGCTGAAGGCCGGGAGGACTGGAGGAAAATTGGAGAGGCGTATGTCCAGCAGTGGACGCTTACACGCTGACTGACTGACTTCAATCGACCTTTCATTCAGTGCGGTGGTACCAACCCGGGCGGGTTAAACCCTACCAACTAGTAAGGTGAGAAGGGAAGGGACCTACAGTTTTACGTGGGATCCGACCCGCGGTCATCCTCCAACGGTCGAGCGGTCACCCATCCAAGTACTGACCGCGCCCAGGTGTGCTTATGATCACGACCTACAGTCGACCGACCGCACCACTGAGCTACCGAGGCTGACAAGCTGACTGAATGATTTTATTTGCTCATTTTTATCTACCCTAGACATATCTACGTTTGGACAAAAGTGCCTGAATTTGTATTAGTAGCTAAATAATTATTGTGAAATATTGTTATTGCATTTATCTACTTTAGGCAGATAATAATTACTTTTTCACTTGTTCATTCTTTTATCTTCAATTCTCACGCTCAACACTTTTGCTACTACCTACTTATGTACATTCCACTATATTATCGGATCTCATACATCCAAAGGTTGACTGTAAGAAATCTCTTTTTTTTTTTTATGGAAACTGACACGGTTGGCTACATCACCTACAACATCCGTGATGTCAGCCCATAACACCGGGTGAACTTGGTGCTACGTCAGTGCTTCCCTTCGGTCGTGCCGGCTACACTGAACTGGACGGAAAACACAAACTATTTACATAGCCGTTTCGACCGACCTTTCATTCAGTGCTGTGGTACCAACGCGGGCGGGTTGAACCCTACCACCTAGTAATATAAGAAGGGAGTCATATCCCTTAGTCGCCTTTTACGACATACACGGGGAGAGATGCAGTGGGGCTATTCTTTTGAAGTACCGGCCCCACACGGTACAATAAAACGGTAAACGGTACTGTAAAGGATAAGTCCGCCTTTGCACCTTATGTAAATTTTCTAATGTACTTGTTACTGTTTAATGTTTACTGGAGCAATAAAGCATTTTCTATCTATCTATATTGTTTACAATTCCACCTCTCACCTTGGCGCGGTCTTTCCACCGAGTCATGCAGCAGTTGGGTCTTCGTGCCTCACTTGCCGTTTGAGAATTATCTTGTCCTGATACTTTGCTAAGCGTGGTGGTCGGTGTTGTACTGTAATTTACAAGAGTACTTGCAGCACAACACCGATTACTCTGCTTACCCCGATTGTCGGGACACAGCGTGTGGTATGTAACCTTAGGAAGGTGTGGAGCTAAGCTTGCGATGACTTCAACGAACATATCCGGGCCCATCGGCAGTAGAGGAGGGTGTTAATCAAGGTCGGGACTAGCGAGTGGCCACTCTAAAATTCCCGCGCATGCTTCACGTTTCGGCTCGCATCAAGCCCTTGTCAGCTAGTCTGCGTTGACTAGGATGCGGGGAAACCACCAGTCCCGCTCTCGACTCTCTCTACTTATCCATATTCTGTAGGATGCTTCCAGTGACGTTTTCGAAGCTCTCTCCATATATGAGATTAGCGTCGATCTTGGCAGCCCTAGATTCTTGAAGAGACTGTAGAGCGACTTCACTGTCCTACATTAAGCGTCGTCCTCATTAAGCGTTACCTTTTGCCCGTAATAAGCATTAGGTAGTCAGTCAGTCAGTCAGCGTGTAACCGTCCACTGCTGGACATACGCCTCTCCAATTTTCCTCCAGTCTTCCCGGCCTTCAGCGGTACGGAACCACTGCTTTCCGCCGACGTACTTGATGTCGTCGTCCCACCTGGCGGGTGGTCTTCCCACACTCCGTTTTCCTGTCCACGGCCGCCAGTGTAGGACACGGTTACTCCAGCGGTCGTCGTCTCTTCGGCTGACGTGCCCAGCCCATTGCCACTTGAGCTTAGCCACCCGGTATCCAATATCGACTACTTTGGTGCGTCGGCGGATTGCCTCGTTACGCACCATATCACGTAGCGTTATTCCCAGCATGGCTCGCTCCATTGCTCGCTGGGCAACTTTCAACCTTTGGACAACACCGACCGTCAGCGTCCACGTTTCACACCCGTACGTCATAACCGGGAGGACACACTGGTCATATATACGGGTTTTTAAATTTTGCGGAAGATCAGACCTCAGGGCGAATTTTAACTTTCCGAAGGCAGCCCAACCCAGCTGAATTCGTCTCTCGACCTCCCTTAGCAGACCTTGTCTACCAAGCCGCAGAATTTGACCGAGATATACGTACTCTTCAACCTGTTCGATCACTTCTCCGTCAATAACGATTTGTCCTCCCGTCATAACCTCGGTCGCCATGACCTTGGTTTTGTCCCGGTTCATCTTCAGACCCACCTTCATCGACGCTGTATAGAGGTCTTCCAGCATGGTCTGAAGCTGATCTCGGGAATTTGACAGAAGGACAATGTCATCGGCGAAACGCAGATGACTGAGAAGATCTCCATTCACGTTGATACCCATGTTGTCCCACTCAAGCGTCTTGAACACATCTTCTAATGCGTTCGTGAAGAGCTTGGGTGAGATCACATCCCCCTGCCTTACGCCCTTACTAAGGGGGATGGGTTGGGTATTTTCGTGGAGCCTCACAGTCATCGTCGCGGACCGATACAGATTTCGGAGTACCTCGATGTAGCGGTGGTCGATTCTGCACCTCAGGAGGGAGTTTTCGACAGCCCATTTTTCAACTGAGTCGAACGCCTTCTCATAGTCGACGAAGGCTAGGAAGAGCGGCTTGTTGTATTCCTCGCACTTTTGCACCACTTGTCGCACAGTAAATATGTGGTCCATGGTGCCGTATCCTTTCCTAAATCCAGCTTGCTCACGAGGCTGGTACTGATCCAGCCTCTGTGTCAGCCGACTCGTGATGACTCTCGAAAAGACCTTGTACACGTGGCTGAGAAGTGAGATAGGTCGATAGTTTTTCAACTTCGCCCTATCCCCCTTCTTGTGAAACAAGACAACGACACTATTTCGCCATGCGGCCGGAACTACACCACTTTCAAGAACTGCATTGAAAAGTTTCTGCAGTTCTTTCAAGATCGGTCGTCCGCCAGCATTTAGAAGCTCCGTCGTTATCCCGTCTTCACCTGGAGCCTTGTGTTTTTTGAGTCCTTTCAAGGCTGCCTTTATCTCATAGACACTAATCTCGGGCAGATCCTCCGTGTAGTGTCTAGTGAGCGGCGCACGCCTATCAGAGTCGACTGGTTTGCTTGGACTCGGGGCAGGAATTGCTGCGGAATACAATTCACCATAAAATTCCTCCACCGCCTTAAGTATATCCGGCTTTCTTGCGGTGACAACCCCATTCGCTCGCTCGAGTTTGGAAATTTGGTTAGCGCCGGTAGAGAAGGCACGGGCAAACACTTTGCTGCTTCGATTTTCCTCTATAATGCGCTCAACCAATTTCGTGTTCTCTCGGCGAATATCACGGCGAATGGACTTGCCTATGGTCTTGTTGAGGTTCCTGTGCACGACACTGCTCCGGGTCTCCGGTTTCATATTCCGTCGTGTTTCCAGGAGCCTCAACGTCTCTGCGGATAACTTGCTGCGGGGTGCCTGTCGACTTTTGCTGAAGTGCTGCTCTGCAGTGTCCGTTAGTGCGGATACGAAGTCCGTATACACCTTGTCGATGTCGGCATCCTCATCTCGTGGCACCAAGCTAAAAGCATCCTCGAGTTTCGCTTCGAAATTTTCGAGCGTCTCGTCCGGTATGTTCAGCTTGGCCAGCGGTTTGTGAATGAGTTTGCGCCGTTCCATCTTGAGGTTTAACTTCAGCGTACCTCGCACTAGTCGGTGATCGCTGCCAGTATCGAAGCGGTTAAGGACAGTAACGTCTATACACGACGATTTACTGTCCGCCAGTATGTAGTCTATCTCGTTTCTCGTACAACCGTCAGGGCTGGCCCACGTCCATTTCCTTTTCTCCTTTTTTAGGAAAAATGTATTCATGGCGTGGAGCTGGTTGGCTTCGAGATAGTTGACCAACATCTGGCCGCGTCGATTTCTGGCACCGATACCGTACGGACCTACTGCTCTCTCTCCCTTCAGAGGCTTGCCCAGTTTGGCATTAAAGTCTCCCATCACGTACTGGAAGTGAGATTTATTGGTTTCCAAGGCTTTGGATACATCCTCGTAGAACTGCTCCACCTCGTCGTCAGCGTGCGAACTCGTGGGAGCGTATACCTGCACCACCTTCAGCTGATACCGCTTGTTCAGCTTGATGATGATGTAGGCCACTCTGTCCGACACACTGTCGATTTCGATGATGCTGTTCACGAGGCTGCGCCTCACCATAAATCCCACTCCACCTTCCGATTTTTGGGGATTTCCTCTGAAGTAAAACAGATTGCCGGAACGTAGCACTTCAGTCTCTTCGCCCTTTCTTCTGACCTCACAAAGACCTAGGATGTCCCATTTTATATGAGCCAGCTCCTGTTCTAGCTCGACCAGTTTCTCGTGCGTTCTCAAGGTCCGTATATTGTGAGTAGCCAAGTGTAGTTGGGTGTGGCAGCCAGATCTAACCCAGGGATTCTTAGCACCCCTCACCCCGCCGGAACCAGGACCGCCACCACGATGATCCGGAATAGCGGGGCCGCTGGGAACTAGGGGCCATGTACTGTGTTGCTTTTCATGTTGGAGGGTTTTGGCCATAAATCGCCACGTTGGCCAAACGTCTTGGCGAGTCTTCCGCTCTCGTCAGCCTTAGGATTGTAATACCTACGGTATTACGCACCTAAGTTTCCAGGATATACCGCGAGGAGGTGTGAGTCGGAAATTGGAGAAAGAATTTCACTCCGCCACTACTTCACCATCGTGCGATGGGGCAGCATTAGCAGGAGATTAATTCAGTCCCCCGTTTATATCCCTAGGTACATTAGGTACCTAGGGATTAGGTACCTAAGCATTAGGTACCTTTTATTTTATTTTATTTTATTTTATTTTATTTTATTTTATTTAATATATTATACAACTATGTAAGTACAATGATAATGATAATATTTAAAGAGACGGGGTTGTGCCATTATTAGAACCACCAAAAAACCATAGAATAAACGGCGGGTTTAAGCTCGGATGGGCTGATTTAAGCGGCGGGTGGCTGAGTGGTCTGGGCGTCGGCTTCTCTTTCGAAAGGTCCGTGGTTCGAATCCGGTCGGCGTGTACCAATTTGATGGAAAAATTTACTTGTATAGCTACACCTGCTGCTTCACCGTTCGGAGCTGGTGTAAAACTGTAGGAGGTCCCTTACCTTGCCCCTTACTAGGTGGTAGCCACAAATTGTATCCGACTGGGTTGGTACCACCATACTGGACGTAGGATGGCAGCATTAGCAGCCTCGGTTGGGTTCTCGTCTAGTCCAGTATAGCCAGCAATCCAAAGGGAAGTCTCCGATATGGCACCTACCTTCTCGGAGGTGATATTGGCTGGTCAGAAAATGTGCTTTAGCCCCTATGACTCAGCCACCCATACCGGATTACATAAAAAAAGAGTGTAGAATATGTCAAGCCGAGATGCTCCTATCAACTGAGATCCTCCCATCAACTGTCAAAGCCAAAGGAAACTCCGAGAAAAATTGTATAGGTAGTTTGTAATCGCTAACTTATCTATCACACTGTATTACTGTATGCTTAATTATATGCCTCCAATATACGATTTTACTTTTGAGCCCTTGAAAAAACAAGAAATGTGTCTGCATTTTGCAATCATTAAATACATTCTCAGCATTTTAATCAATCCGTGCTCATAACATACATTTTTCTCCATTTCAGGCAGCCCAGCCCGCCGAACCATGGGAGGGAGTTCGCGACGCCACAGCCGAAGGGAACGTCTGCGCCCAACTCCCCATGTTCCCGATACCACCCGGCTTCGTTGGCGGAGAAGATTGCCTCTTCATCAACGTATATACACCTTCTCTCGAAGGAGAATTCCTCCCAGTCATGGTCTGGTCCAATGCTGGCGGTTTCGTCCACGGCTCTGGCAACACCGACATGTCCGGACCTGAATTCCTGGTCGAAAAGGATGTGGTCGTCGTCACTTTCAACTACAGATCCGGCCCTCTCGGATTCCTCTGTTTGAACACGCCGGAAGTGCCCGGAAATGCGGGAATGAAAGACCAAGTGCTCGCACTGAAGTGGGTGAAGGAGAACATTGGCAGTTTTGGCGGTAACTCGGGGAACATCACAGTTTTTGGCGAAAGTGCGGGAGGGGCGTCGTGTTCTTTGCTAACGCTGTCGCCGCTATCGAAAGACCTGATGGGCAAGGCGATATTACAGTCCGGAACTGGTCTAAACTGGTTTGCGCTGGTCCAGAACGATCCGTTGGATAACGCGAGGGAGCTGGCAAAAATTCTCGGTGGCGATTCTAGCGATGTCGAAGATGTGTACAACTTCTTGCAAACGGTTCCTGTGAAAGACCTCGTCGAGGCAAGCGCAAGACTTCGAACAGCAGACCGAATGAAATTTGCCCCTGTGATTGAGAAAGAATTCCCCGGTGTAGAAGCATTTTTAACAGAACATCCAATCAATATTTTAGCTTCTGGCCGCGGTGCAAAAATCCCTATAATGATTGGAAGGGTAGCAGAAGAGTCAGCTATAGATCTCGCTGCTAACTTCACCATAGACGAGGATTTGAGGAATTTCATTCCGAAGGCATTCAACATTGAGCATAATTCTGAGAAAGCCGTCGAGCTGGCTGCTGAATTGAAGAAATTTTACTTCCACGATGCTCACATTGGTATGGATTCGCTGCATCAGTACTTGAAGCTGCTCAGCGACAGGGATTTCGCAGTCGATATCCACAGATATGTCAAGATTTTGACACAAACTAGCAACCAGAATGTGTACTACTACAGGTTTAGCTATGTCGGCGCACTGAACATTCTTCGGAAGGTTCTGGATAGTTTCGGCATTAAGCACGCGGGACACATCGACGAGTTGGGCTATCTGTTCAGTATGGCGATCCTGAGCGATGTGGAGACGAACCCGAGCGATTTGAAGACGAGGGAAGCGATGGTGCAAATGTGGACTAACTTTGCCAAGACTGGGTGAGTTTAACATTTAGATGTACAGTAAAATAAGCTTAGGAAAACAGCAAAAACTCTTTAAAACATTATTTATATAAAAATAACTTAGATTTACAATGTCGACTCATATACCTTGCCATGCTAAGTCTCTTGTATGTAAGGGCAAGAGTCCTGCTAGACTGAACTGGAACAAAACATGAATATAACTATTGATAACTATTGATTGACCTTCATCCAGTGCAGTGGCATTAATCTAGGTGGGCCTCTTAGTACGGTTGGAGAAAGGAGCTACAGTTTACATTGAATCCAAAACATGAAATAATTCAATTTCATGACCAGTTAGTTCCCTTGTCAAACGCACAGTGAGAAAGAATCTGTTGCACGGAGACAGGTATCAAATTCATGTCTCTTGCAAAGGGGCTTGGCCTTTACTGCTTGTTCACCAGCAGCTCAAAAAGGATATTACTTATAGGCCAGGAAACGAATGATTCTAGCCGGAAAGCTCGAAAGCAGAAAGTTTGACTTCAGAACCTTGTTCTGACTAGTTAGGAGGTTAACATACTAAAAGTCCCCACCACTGGGAGGTGCGCCCTGGGGGGGGGGGGGGGGGGGGGGGATATAAGCAAAAAACTGAAAAATGGGACCTTCTTTGTGCTCCCCCCCCCCCCCTAGGGCGCACCCCCCAGTGGTGGGGACTTTTAGTATGTTTACCTCCTAACTAGTCAGAACAAAGTTCCCAAGTCAAACTTTCTGCTTTCGAGCTTTCCGGCTAGACCCCTTATTTGAGCACTCATTTACTACACTATTATACGTCATTTCACATATGTCTCCCACTTGGATAGGCAACGACAACAAATCTCCACGTGCCACGGAGCTGAGACAACTCTGATGGATTACCTAATGTGAATTATTTTGTATTTCAGAAACCCCACACCGGATGAAAACCAAATTTTAACCGTCACCTGGCTCCCTGTGACCACAGAACACGAATACTACCTCGACATCGACAAAGAGCTGACGCTAGCCACCAAACTCGACCACGATCGCATGCAGTTCTGGGAGAACTGGTACAGCAAGTATTTCAAAGTCTGGAACACTCCGACCAGCCCTGTTAAAGCAGATGTGGAGGAAAACAACGCAGAGGGCAGTCCGGTGAATGCGCATTTTGAATACGCCCAAGCTGATGACAGCCAAAACGATTCCGGAATCACGGATGAAGCGGACGGGCCGGAATCGCCAAAGGCGGAGGTTTCCGAAGAGATTGACACCTCAGATGTCAGCGTCGACGTTGAAAAGTCAGAGGTACCTGATGTGGAAAAAGCAGAAGTACCAGAATTAGAAGTAACGAATGAAAGCGCAGAACAGACCGTTGCGAACGGAGAGGGATTGATCGAGATCGTGGAACCGACGAATGTGAACGTGGAAACGACGAACGGAAATGCGGAAGTGACGAACGGAACGGCGCAGAAAGAAGAAGATGACAGAAAAGAAGAACAGGAGGTTATTCAGAAGATAGAAAACGTAATTATCAATGAGGAGAAGAAAATAGAGAAACTTTCGCAGAAGCATAACGATGCTAAGGTGACAAACGGAGCAGCTAAGGACATCATCAGGGCAAATGACCCCCCAGAAGATGACTTGCCAAAGAATATTGGAGTCAATAAGTTCGTTAACTTCTTTGAATCGCTCGGTGGTAAGAAAAAGTAATCTGGGGAAAATTTTTATTCGATCAGCAGTGACTGGGCAATCATTTATTCATTCAGCTGTGAAATGACGAACAGATAAATTATTTAATCTCTTGGTGGTAAAAATAACCAACTGAACAACTGTTTTGTTTCTTCATGTTATAAAGAACCCAATTATTACATTCATAATGGTGAAAAGAATCAGCTGAGCAACTATTTAATCGCTCAGTGGCAATAAGAAGTAACCGGGCAATTTATTTAATTGTTCAATGATAAACAGAGCCCACGAAGCAATTATTTTATTTCTTGATTGTAAAAAGAATCAGCTGAGCATTAGCTAATCACTCAGTGGCAGTAAGAAGTAACTGGGAAATTATTAAATTATTCAGTGGTAAAAGCTAAATCAACTGATCAACTATCTATCTTATTTCTTGATTGTAAAAAGATTAAACTAAACAACTTCAATAGCTCAGTGGCAATAAGAAGTAACCGGGCAATTATTTAATTGTTTAGAGGCTAATAAAAAGAGCCAACTGAGCAATCTATTGATTGTAAAAAAAGAATCAGCTGAGCAACTATTTAATCACTCAGTGGCAATAAGAAGTAACCGGGCAATTATTAATATGTAAATTATGATACGCATTGTGTTTAAATTATCATTTTATTTGTATTTATTATATTGTATAGTACACTCAAAAGCATTCCATCATTGGACAATGTCCCGCATAGATTTGAACTGTGATAAATAATTTTAATTTCAAAATTTAAATTCCTCTCAAGTCATCGGAAGAATAGTAACCGGAAAACGAAGAGGTAAACTTGTATATTCTATTTTTTTGGAAGACGGAGGAAAGTGACATTTGGAGTGTTGCCAGTTTCTGGCAAATTTTAAATAGGCATGTAGTTGCTATCGATACTTTTATCGATTGATTAACTAATGAAATGCTGTAAACTCTAATATTTACCTAATTGTGGATTTAATTGACAACATATTAAGTTAAATCTAGCTAGAAAAAATTTAAGTTTAAGGCAGCGCGACAGGTAGTGCATAATATATGTGTGAAGGTGTGTTGTGTCGTGTAAATGTCGATACTATTTTCATCGACTGCAATCACTAGTGGTGCAAAGCGTGCAACACTCTAATGTCAGTCAAACGTCAATTTACTCCGTCTTCCAAAAAAACAGACTATAGTTGTGTAGAGGTAAACTTGCGTAGTTTGCAAAATATTTTGAACATGTGTCATTTTCTTTTCATAGATGTACAAATGCGCAAGAACAAACTTTACAAAGGCAAAGTCAGCTCGGACGTCCAATAACCATCCACGATTGGTTCACGCCGCATTCCTAAGCACGCCACCTGCTCCCGCTGTCCTTAGCTCAGCCTCCCCGTTCCTGTTGTGTTTTTTTAGCATTAGTATAACAGCTGATACTTCTAAAACGGATTGTGCCACTGCATCTCGCCCCATGCAATGCATAAAAGGTGCCTAAAGGACCGATTGTGAAGATTCCGTGCTGAAAAGTGACAGGCCAGCCACCTTGGCACTCTCTAAATTCTCGTGTAAAACTCGTGTAAATTACAGCACAATACCGACCACCACGTTTAGCAAAATATTAGGACAATATAACTATTAAGTAGCAAGTAAAGTAAACCTACTGCAGGACTGTGAAAGGAACGTGCCAAGGTGAGAGCTGGCTATCCTGTCGCCTTTTAGCACGGCATCTTGTCCTTATGCCTTTGTCGCCTTTTATAAAATGCACAAGGAAAGACCTGTTTTCAGGTCATCTGTTCAGCTAGCCGTGGGTGAGGGAGGGGGGGGGGGGGGGGGGGCGGGGGCGTCCCACGGTACTTTTGCTTGTACGTGGCCTCCATTCGAGCACCCATCTGCCCCAGCGGTTTTCGGGTCTGCGACAGATGTGCCCAGCCCAATGTCATTTCAGCTTGCTAATTATTTGCAGTTAGTATGGAAACACTTGATACAGGGTGTTGTATTGTAACGGCCACTACATTAAATTAAGGAAATGATTATTGGGATCAAAAGTAATAAAAAAGTCAAATAACTTTTTTCTGAATTCCCTTTAAATAAAAAGTTACAGTTTTCATACAAACTAATTGATAAATTTGGTGTAAAAATGATCTAATGCGTGTTTTTCGACCCCGACCGTTCCCGCGCCAGCACCCTCCCCCCGCGCGCGTCTAATTACACTTGACGAAAACATAAATTTCAAATTAATATCTCGAAAACTAGACACTTTAGAGAAAAACTTAATTTACTTTTTTGTCTCGGAAAAACATGAGGATTGCGCTGGCGAAATTAATGTACTGACCGTTACAACACCATGTATAGCCTGTTCAAATGTATGCGAGATATATAATTTGGGACCGTATGTATACGACTTAAGTTAATTAGTTTAATTACCTAACTATTGTTGTTTGTAATAACTATGTCATAATTTTTAGTCATTTTGGAATATATCTTTTATGCTATTTTCGTAGGTAGGTTTTTTTGATGTGCAATCGCAAATTTATATTTAAAATGTTTATTAGTAGCGTTTAAAACGCAATTTTTAAATTATTGACTGTTAGCTAAAATGTTGGTTGGACTAAATCAGGTTAGGTACAAATATCAGACATTTCCAGGACGGCTGGAGAAAAATTTGCCAATGTAGACTTCTTTTCAACCGACTTCAAAAAAGGAGGAGGTTCTCAATTCGACTGTATGTTTTTTTTTGTATATTTGTTACGCGATTACTCCGTCAATTGTGGGCCGATTTTGAAAATTATTTATTTGTTTGAAAGGGGATAACCCTGAGGTGGTTCCATTTTAGTTTGGTTAAGATCGGATTTGAAAGCGAGGCGGAATCGCGAGGCCGAATGCCGAGCGATTCCCCCGAGTACACTAATAGCAAAAAATTATAAAAAAAAAACGGAAATAAAAAACTATTAAACCGACTTCAAAATCTAACCCTTGAGTTGAAGACGGTGCTAAAGCAAGCAAAAATTATGAATGAAAGAAAACATGAGTGGATGATATCCTTTTGTGCTTTTGTGTAGCCTTCTTTTGCACCGCCTTCAACTCAAGGGTTCGATTTTTTTTATTTCATAGGTACATTTTTGAAGTCAGTTTTTATATTTAATTGCATACATTATACAATTTTATGAGTTTGTAAGTGCGACCACACTACACAGCAGCAAATTTGCTTTATACGAATTGCTTGTCATGTAGTGCGGTGTACCCACAGATATATAAAAAAAGCCGGTCAAGCAAGTGCAAAAAGTGACTTGTAGACCCATCAAAGAATAATATTATTATAAATATACATAATATTTGATGTGACAAACATTTTCCTGGTGGTGTCGTCTTCCATAAGGACCGCATTAGTAACAAATATAAAGGATATAATGAGCATAGCTTTCAATTCAAACAAAAATGACTACAATTATTGAACAAAAAACATTTTTGTGTGTCAAGCTCAAGTGTCGATCTCACAACCTTTAATTTTTTTGTAGGTAGATCTTCATAGGAAAAAGTATGGGCACCACTGGTATAAACAATAAAATTATTGTTTTCTGTGCCGCTCTGCTGTTGAGTAGTGTGTTTTCAAGCTTTTCTTGACTGCAAACGAGTTTACTCATAACAAGAAGTATTTTTCTCTGGTTGTCCCGATTCCGTGATAAATTGTAGAAATGTTGTAAAATATATTTAAATGTTTTTTTTTTTAATTTCCTATTTTCTTAATGAGATTTATGGTGTAAGAAATAACGCATTCCGCACTTAGATTTCCAGTGTTATTTAGGAAGTCAGCATTTAATTTAATTTTGTTCTTAAATTCTGAATATAATTCCATTGATTAGTGCCAATATTTCCATTTTTACTTTAAGACTTATATTTAATTATAAATTATTCCATTTTTTATAAGTGTAATGTGTAAAATTTTTGAAAAATAAACGTGCATAATGTGTATAAAACTTTATTTATTTGCGCCATATCTATACGCACAAACTAATCGAAAACGCACAAGATACACATACATTCGCAGAATATAAGTGTGTATACAAATACGACGAAGGGTTACAGGCGACAGACTAGCGCATCTTGGCGCATCCCTTCCACCGAGACATGCAGTCGGTGTTTTGATGCCTTACTTGCTGCTTGATAGGTTATCTTGTCCTAATACTTTGCTAAACGTGGTGGTCGGTGTTGCGTTGTGATTTACCTGAGTAATTGAGCGCAACACCGATTACTCTGCTTACGCTGACTGCATGTGTGGTGTTTAAGGAACGATGCTATGTAGGTGTGATATAGTGGGCTCTTCTTTCAATTTCTTAATTTTCAAAATTTTTTTTTTCAATATTAACTGAACCATCCTTCTATTCAGTCTCTTTAAATTGTAGTTGGTTTTTCATCATTATTTGTTTCTTTTTCTACAACTTTAGTCTCGATTTCAATTTTTGAGTTACTTTCTTTGTTATTTCTTAATGATTCTGTTGTTTTTTGTAATATTTCCATAGGTTGCATGGTTTTTGTTGATGAGTTTACTTTTTTAGTAATTTCTGCAGATTCACTTTTCTTAATAGAATTCATGTCAACTTTTATAACTTCCACTTTGGATTCAGTAGATTTTTCAAGTTTTGTGTTTTTTTCATTTTCTGATTTGGTTTTTTTATTATTTGATTCTAGCTTAGAAACATCTGAAGATGGGCCATCCTTTATTTGTTCTTCTTTTGTTTCTAATATCTTAGTAGTGGTCATAGTTTCTGTTTTAATAAGGCTTTCGACAGGTTTAGTTTTTATCATTGAATCCATTTCAAGTTTTGTGTTTTCTTCATTTTTTGATTTGGATTTTCCATTATTTAATTCTACGTTAGAGACATCTGAAGATGGGCCATCCTTTTTTGGTTCTTTAGTAATGGCAATGGTCATAGTTTCTGTTTTACTAAGTCTGTCGACGGGCTTTATTTTCATCATAGTATCCATTTCAAGTTTAGTGTTTTCTGGTTTAATTCCATCCTTGTTCAATCCTGTTACAGATTTCCTAATTACTGCCGAAAAATTTTCATCTTCAACACTAGTAGTCCTTGTATTATAATAAATCACTCTAGGTTCGTCTGATATTTCATATTGATGTGCATTACTATTTTTAATTATTTCTTTTTCGTTTAAAACAATTGACTTTGCAGAATCGTCTTGTATATTTTTAGTTTTATCTTTCACAGGTTTTTGTATATCAATAGTAAATCTAGTATCATCTTCCTTATGATCATTTTCATTGTCATTAGATCCTGGATAATAGATCAATAGATTTACAATCTTTTTATTATCAACAGTGTTCCTCAGAAGTGGTTTTATTATGTCAGGACTTTCAGAATCTCCAATTATTGTAGAGTGATCGTGATTTTTAGATATGCGAGGTTTTAGATTTTTCTCTGTATTTGGTCTTTTATGTTGCTTATAAGTGTCTGTTGTTGGATTTTCATGACGTAGTTGATGGGGTTTCTTATGGTCATGGTTGCGATGTTTTGGTTCCATTGCAAATTGACTTATAGCTCTTTTAAAATTATCGAAATCTTCTTTATCAAATAGTGATGGATCTAGTTGCTTGATAATTTCTTCAAGATTTGGTACACGTCTTCCAATTCCTGTTTCCTGTACGTTTTCATCTTCGGCCGTTACTTGGCCATGTTGTTCAGGTTTGTGAATTTCTTCCCATTCAATATTGTGATTTTCATTTTCAGAATTGTGGTTATCATGATCAGTGCTCTGATGCTCTTGTTCAGTGTTTTCTATGTTGTGGATTCCTTCCTGTTCATTCTTGTAGTTGTCATGTTCGATGTTGTGATTTTCTTCTTGTTCTGTGCTGTTTTCTTCTCCCGATTCAGCCGTATTTTCAACTTCTTCACGTTCTTTGCGATCTTCACTCGTATCGAAGGCCGAATCTTCAATATCTTCATTGTTGATACTCTCACTTTCGTCATAATCAGTATCTGTATCATATGCAGTATCTCCAGTTTCATCAGCATCAGTAATTGGTTCTATAATAATGATGGTTTGGCGGTGGTTCGAATCTTCGTCTGCATCATCTGGTTCGATGATCGTTGGTGGATGTTGCTGGAGTTGTGGTAAATTTCGGAGGACGCTCTGAAAAATTCAATTTTATAAATTGATTATATGTTTTGATGAGGTATATGTTAGGTATAGGTGTATCGTGTAGGCCAGGTACTTAAAAGAATAGGCCCACTGCATCTCTCCCCGTGCATGTCGTAAAAGGCGACTAAGGAATAAGTACAAGATGCCGTGCCTTCCACTGAGTCATGCAGCGGGTGGGTCTTAAGCCTTACTTGCTGCTTGATAGTTATCGTGTCTGAATACTTTGCTAAACGTGGTGGTCGGTGTTGTAGTGTAACTTAAAAGAGTACCTGCAGCGCAACTCCGATTACTCTGCTTACCCCGATTGTCAGGATACATTGTGTGATATATGTACCTATGTTAGGTATAAAGTGTTGGAAAATATGTTTTTTCTATGGAACCTGATATGGTTGACGACATCGTCAGCACCTGTTGTGCCCGTGATGTCAGCCCAATATAATTTTTTCCTGTAGGAACTAAGTGCCATATGTCAGCGTTTAACTTTGGTCGATGTTTATGAAAAGGGTTTTCTCAACCATTTGAACCTGGTATCGTAAAAGGTGGATAAGTACTTGGGACACTTTTGAAATTCCATGGCTCATAACTTTTGAAAAAAAAGGCAAAATTTGACACTTTTTTTCCCGTTAAATTACAAGCCTATACGTATATTTTCCATAGCCTGGAGTCAAATGTAAAATTATTTATAAATAAATATAAAACTAAAAAATAAATAACCTGTCCCAAGTTAATCGTGGCAAGGTGGATACTTGGGACAACCTTAAAAAACGCGCCACTGTGACTTAAAGATAAGCTCTCCAATAACTATCTTTGGACAGGCTAAAATGTTTTTTATCTATTTCATCAAAGAAAATTAAAAACAATTAGGTACCTATATATTTTTTTACGAAATATAAAATATTGATTTACCGAAGTGAAGTTAGGAACAAGTACCTACGATGGTTTAGTGTTAGTGGAAATTTACCCAAATGTCCCAAGTATCAACAGTGTTCCAAGTATCTACATTTTACGGTAATTGCTAACAATACCATATTAAACAGGCAAATTTACTGCAGGCACCGCAAAAGGGCCGTTTACCGTGTGGGGCCGGTACTTTAAAAGAATAGCCCCACTGCATCTCTCCCCGTGTATGTCGTAAAAGGCGACAAGGGATATGACACCCTTCTTATATTACTAGGTGGTAGGGTTTATTTAACCCGCCCAGCTTGGTACCACCGCACTGAATGAAAGATCGGTCGAAACGGCTACTTATGTAAATAGTTTGTGTTTTCCGTCCATTCAGTGTAGCCGGCACGACCGAAGGGAAGCACTGACGTGGCACCAAGGTCACCCGGTGTTATGGGCTGACATGGATGTTGTAGGTAGGTGACGTAGCCAACCGTGTCAGTTTCAATAAAAAAAGGCACTGTACAGTGGAGTATTAAAGAAAATACTAAACTAACGTTTATAGCAGCCATGGTAGACCAGTATACGAAAGGCTCCATCAGTCTCAACCAGTCGGTCTGAAAAAAAAAAAGAAATATTACTAATTAAGGCCGTGACAAACGCCAACTATCTTGAGCATTCGGAAATTCTCATGCGACTGCTAATTTCACTACACGGATTCAGTGTACGTGATACTTTCACGGACGCTGCTCTGTGGAACTAGCATCCCTAGCCACCCGTCCTATCTCCGCATGACTTGTCGCAGAGAGACTCAGCACCCTTTTGTTGTTGACATTGGGCTTTTGAGAACCCATCGGTTCTCTAAATCGTTTCTTTGTCGCACCGCTAGACTGTGGAACTGTGTTCCGGAGAATGTATTTTCCTGAATCCTTTAACCTGGGTGTCTTCAAGCGTCGTATTAACGGGCTAGACAGCCTAGCAACAGTCCGCAAATCTGCTGGCATGGCACCTAACTGAGCGTGGTTTCGCGAGGAGAGGTGATTTTGGCTCTGTCGACTGTGTAATCCGATGTGTGGCTGAGTCAAAAGGGCCAACTCACATGTTCCGACCGGCTGATATATCACCTCCGGGAAGGTAGGTGTCATATTGAAGACTACAATTTGATGCTACCACCTTAGTATCTAAGGGGCAAGGGGAGGGACATACAGTTGTACACCGGTTCCGAACGTTGAAGCAGCAGGTGTAGGTATGCACGTAAATGTTTCCGTCAGAAGAAATACTCATTGGTGCCTACACGCCGACCGGATTCGAACCTCGGACCTCTCGCAAGAGAAGCCGACGCCCAGACCACTCAGCCACCTGCCGCTTAAACTTACTGCCGTATAGCTGACTTGTTTAGAAACCAACAGCAGCGTCTAATCTGTTAAATACTTACATGAGGATTTCCAAAAAGTTCGCTGAACTGAGGAGGGCCAAAGTCATGGCTTCTACCAGGTTGTTCAGACTTGGAGACATCGCTGAAACTTCTACCGTCTTGTTCAAGCTTAGTGGCAGCGTTTACAGTTCTGTCGGCTTGTTTAGGCTTGGAAGGATCGCTCCGGCTTCTTCCCGCTTGTTCAAATTTGGAAACAGCGTCGACTGTTCTATCTGCTTGTTCGGACTTGACGACAGTGCCGAAACTTCTACCAGCTTGTTCTGACTTTGGGACAGGGTTCATACTTCTTCCCGCTTGTTCAGACTTGGCGACGGCGCTGGATCTTCTGTCAGATTGCTGAGTCTTCTGAACATTGGTCAGAATTCTGCCGACTAGCTCAAGTTTGGACGCTGGACTCAGGTTTATGCCGGCTTGATCAGATTTGGAGGCGTCGGTGTTCGTCTGGAGAAAATGTGACAATTTGATCAGTGTGCACATACCTACACGTAGGTACATTAGGTACCTACAGTTGCCGGCATCAAATAATGCGTGTGAGCTTTAGAAAGAGACAATTCGGTTGTAGAGCGACGTCCCTGTCGCACAGAGACCTGCGAGTTCGTGCATAGCGTCACGCCTGTTTCCCGGTGGGGTAGGCTGAGACAACGGGATCTCCACGCGCCACGATCCTGACACACCATTGCCGCCTCTTCCACTCTCATATAATGTTCTTCATACATGCTCGTCGGTTACTCCTACATTTATCATCAATACTAATAATAATAAATCTTTAAGGGATGGTCATGGAGTAAGTTATTTTGTTTTATGAGATATTGCGTTTGTAGACTCTATGTATTACAATAAAACTAAATTGAAGATTTTTAGAAATCTTTACTACATTATATATATGTTGTATTATATATTAAGTATGTTCCTCCATAGCTCTTAAACCGATCATCCGAATTCGATGAAACTTAGTGCAAGCACATTTGATTATATGGGACACAGGATTGGCTAAATAAAATTCAGTTCCGGTTACGCTAAGATGTGGCTCTCATAAAAACCGAATTGTTCCGCGCGCCGAAAGAAAGATACGGTAGCGGATTTACTTACTTTCATCTTTTTAAATACGAATTTCACGCGAACGAAGCCGCTGGCAAAAGCTAGTATTTACACAATTTAATGTTAACTTACTTTTTGCGTCAAGAGCGGTGATTTTTCAGGCAAACTCATGCTCCAACCGCCGCGAGAGACGGGAGTTGATTTTGCTTCGCTCACAGGTGACTGAAATAAAATATAAAAAAATAGGAGCATATTTTCATTTAAAATGTTTTTAGGGTTCCGTCTCCTAAAAGGTAAAAACGGAACACTTGTAAGATCACTCCGGTGTCCGTCCGTCTGTCGCGGAGGTTTTTATTGAAAACTAAGTAACTTAAGCCACCTCTCACCTTGGCACGGTACTTCCACCGAGTCATGCAGCAGGTGGGTCTTCGTGCCTTACTTGCTGCTTGATCGATATTTTTTTTTTATTTTTTTTATGGAAACTTGACACTGTTGGATACATCACCTACAACTCCCGTGATGTCAGCCCATAACACCGGGTGATCTTGGTGCCACGTCAGCCTTCCCTTCGGTCGTGCCGGCTACACTGAACTGGACGGAAAACACAAACTATTTACATAGCCGTTTCGACCGACCTTTCATTCAGTGCGGTGGTACCAACCCGGGCGGGTTAAACCCTACCACCTAGTAATATAAGAAGGGAGTCATATCCCTTAGTCGCCTTTTACGACATACACGGGGAGAGATGCAGTGGGGCTATTCTTTTAAAGTACCGGCCCCACACGGTACAAGTGAATCTTGTTCGAATACTTTGCGAAACGTGGTGGTCGGTGTTGTGCTGTAATTTGCCAGAGTTTTTGCAGCACAACACCGATTACTCTGCTTACCCCGATTGTCGGGATTCAGCGTGTGTGATATGTATGTATGTACTAAGTAACTTAGAAACATGAAATTTGGCATAATGATAGATCAGTGTAGGTCGATAAAAATGTATTTTAGATATAGATAGGGGGTCAGTATGGTATCCATAAAAACAAAGTTTTAATTACATATCGTGTGGGGTATAATTTGAAAGAAGCTAAGCGGAAGGATTACAAAAATATCTATTTCTTTTACTTTAAGTAGGTACTGTTCTAGTAGGTATGGTTTCTAGGGAAACGGGGGGTTTTGTTTATGTTATCTGTCATTGTACATATTATCAGCTATTACACGTTATACATTAAAATGCATTTTTAATTAAAATGTCTATTAATACAACACGGTAAAAGAAAAACCTGAGAAACTGAGAACGCATCGCTTTTCGAAATCGTTCCTATGTCGTACGGCGAAAATATGGAACGGTCTTCCGGCGAGTGTGTTCCCCACCACCTATAACCTGGGAATCTTCAAAAGGCGTGTTAATAAATTAGACAACAACCTCTTTGTCCGCCTTGTAGCTGGCATGGCGCCTCTCTGAGCGTGGTTTCGCGAGGAGTGGGGTTATTGGCTGTGTCTTAATCCTTCTTTGAACTTTTGGGCACAGCCACCCGTGCCGGTAGTCTATAAAAAAAAACCGAGCTGCGGGTGGCCGAGTGGTTTGGGCATCGGCTTCTCATGCGACAGGTCCGCGGTTCGAATCCCGTCGGCGTGTACCAATGAGTTTTTTCTGACGAAAAAGTTTACGTGCATACCTACCTGACCTGCTGCTTCACCGTTCGGAACCGGTGTAAAACTGTAGGTCCCTTCCCTTGCCCCTTACTAGGTGGTAGGCTCAAATTGTAGCCGACTGGGTTGGTACCACCGTACTGGATCACTTACACCTATTGGATGTAAGATGGCCGCATAGCAGCCTCGGTGTGTTCTCCTCTAGTCTAGTATAGCCAGCAATCCAGGAAAGTCTCCGGTATGGAGGTGATGATATATACCTTCTCGGAGGTGATATTGGCTGGTCGGAGCATGTGCTTTGGCCCCTCCAACTCAGCCACCCATACCGGATTACATAAAAAAAAAACGAGCTTAAGAGCAGGAGAACTAGCACAGATAGGAACATATTCATTCATATTGTATCTCTACAACATGGTCAAGAACACGAGGTAAGTGGTCTTAATGATATTACATATATCTAAAAACCGGCCAAGTGCGAGTCGGACTCGCGCACCGAGGTTTCCGCACAACCTTCCGCTCGGTCCGTGGAGTTCTGGTGCTAGGAGTTTCCTGAAGAAGCTCGGGAAGCTTCTAGTCGATGTAACTGGTGTCCCGCAATCGAAGGCTTACTTCATCCAACGAGTTAGCCTTGCCATCCAGCGGGGAAATGCCGCAAGTGTGCTAGGTACTTTTACCTTAGATTCATTTGATAACTATTTTAATATTGTTTAGTTTGAGTTTTCATTATGTTTTTATAGTTTCTTGTTCACTGTATGGCCCTAGTTGGCTGAAATAAAGTGACAAAAAAATACCTATACATTATATATATATAAAAAAACACGTTTCTTGTATGGGAACCCCCATCAATTTTTACTTTTTCTATTTTTTATTATTTGTTGTTATATCCGCCATAACAACACATATTCTGTGAAATGTTCAACTGGCTACCTATTACGGTTCCAAATATACAGCAGTAGGACAGACAGACAGACGGCGTAGGCTTAGTAATAGGCTTCCGTACGGGATACGGAAACCTAAAAATTTATGTTTACTTACTTTTTGGGTCAAGAGCGGTGCTTTTTCAGGCAAACTCATGCTCCAACCACCGCGAGAGACGGGAGTTGATTTTGCTTCGCTCACAGGCCTCTGAAATAAAATATAAATAAATAGGAGCATATTATTTTCAATTTCAACTGATTTAGGGTTCCGTCTCTTAAAAGGTAAAAACGGAACACTTATAAGATCACTCCGGTGTCCGTCCGTCTATCGCGGAGGTTTTTATCGAAAACTAAGTAGCTTAGAAACATGAAATTTGGCATAATGATAGATCAGTAGCAACTATTTAGTAATCTGTGTCAGTAGGTCGATAAAAATATATTTTAGATTTATATAGGGGGCCAGTTTGGTAGCCATAAAAACTAAGTTTTAATTACATATCGTGTGGGGTATAATTTGAAAGAAGCTAAGCGGAAGGATTACAAAAAATCTCTTAAGTGCGAGTTTTACTCGCGCACGGAGGTTTCCGTATCTATCCGCTATCAATAATATCCGCCTATCCGCTCAGGTGGCATGGTATTCGAATTTTAATTTCGAAGAAAAATGTAGGACTATCGGAGAGAAGCTTCAGTGAGGTCGATAGCAATTTACGGTGGGAAAATGACAGCACCTCAATGAGGTCGTAAGTAATTGAGCGGTTATCTTTTGTCTTTCAACATGCAATGTATAAAAGCCTATTCTAATTTATTGTAATCTATTTTATTGTACGTTTCTTGTATGGGGGCCCCCCTTAATTTTTAACATTTTCTTATTTTTCTTATTTGTTGTTTGATCCGCCATAGTAACGACCCTTCAAGTGCCAGCGTCCTGGCGCAGGATACATACTTTTCCTTGTCACTTTTACCAGCGTCCTGCAAAAGGACGGTTGCATAATTATGTTCCTAGTAAATGATTTTTTTTAATTCGACCATCGTGCCAATCTCTTCTAACTTATGTGTCATTATTCATGAAAGAACAGGCTAGCTCTACAAATACACACTTCTATGACGTCTCTATGCCTGTCCTTGAAAATAATTCTCGAATTTATGTTGTTGCTGACTGGTGTAACGGTGCTTACTCAAAAGGCAAGGGGTATTGCATACGAGCAATCTCTTACCCCCTTCCTAAGTGATAGAATCTGCTTATTTGACATCTCTTTTGCGGTCAGACTTCATTTAGTGGCAGAAATTAGCAATACAAAATTTACAATGAAACATCAAGAAGACTAACAAAAAAAAAAACCAACAAACTACCCACAGGTAACTACCCACCTACAAACTATTTGTCGACTTGGTGACGACAGCATAAGATTCAATATTGAATAGTGCAAGTTGACTAAACGCAATAGATTGCGTCGTACCTAATAGAACATGGAACCTTCGGATACACAGTTCGGATAAGCCTACGCCGTCTGTCCGTCCGTCCGTCTGTCTGTCCAAGGGCTGTATCTCTTGAACCGTAATAGGTAGCCCGTTGAAATGTTCACAGAATATGTGTTATTTATTATGGTCGATATAACAACAAATAATAAAAATAGGAAAAAGTAAAAAAATTCACGGTGGTTCGCAAGAAACCAAAAAAGTGTATGCGCGCGCGCCATCTACCGAATAGAGCGTGAAGCATTTGAACTAATCATGACATTTTACTAATATGAAGCATTTCATAACACGCCATAGATGGCGTGAGTGTCGCTAACCATGGCATGGCGATACGGAACCCTCGGTGCGCGAGTTCGATTTGCACTTGGCCGGTTTTTTTCCTCTTCATTTCCGGCCTTGCATCGATCTAGTGAAGAAAATGTGGTATGTTTCAACATATGCCTTACTTTTTGGTCCTTATGTGGTGCATTTTTAGGTGGGCCAACACCAGGATAACGTCCGTACGTGGGGCTCCCCGTGTTCGTTGATTTCTGAAAATTTCAAGTTTTCATATTAATCTTTGAGGATTTTTTTTTCTATATAAAGTGCGACATGTGGCGCCGACTGCCGAGTCACCCATAAGGTGTCTAACGACGCCCATTGACAATCGGTCAAAAACTAACATAAGATTAAGGGTTAAGGACGAGATTCCGTGCTAAAGGGCGACAGGCGACATCTCTCTCACCTTGGCGCGGTCCTTCCACCGAGGTAGGTTCGTTCGTAGTAGTTGGGTTTTCGTGCTTGTAATAATATTTTTCTGGTGTTGTTGTAATTTACAATAGTACTTGCAGCACAACAACGATTACTCTGCTCATCCCGATTGTCGGAATACAGTGTGTGGTGTGTATATTTTATTTTTCGCTTACTTACATTTCACTACACAAGACTTTCAAACATTCAACGGTTGCCCGGAAGAAACTTCTGTAATGGGCATTCAATGGTAATGGGTGAGTTCGCCATGGCAACTTAATTTATATATAACCCACCAAGTCGGCTAAAATTTGAGTCCACCATCTATTATGGGGCAACGGAGTGGCAATGTATTATTTTACTCTTTTAATTTAGTTCTAATTAGTTGTACTATTAGTACCTACGATTATCTAATTATACCTATACATACGAGGTACATAAACGTTGTACAAAAATGGCGCGGATACTTACGCCCAATTCGTTGGCTAGAAACCCAGGAAGGTCCCAAAAATCTATCAAAGTTTTACTTAAATAGTTTGTACTATTAGTACACCTACGATTATCTAATTATACCTATACATACGAGGTACATAATTAATTAATTAATTAATTAATTATTCACGTTGTACAAAAATGGCGTGGATACTTACGCCCAATTCGTTGGCTAGAAACCCAGGAAGGTCCCAAAAATCTATCAAAGTTTTACTTAAATAGTTTGTACTATTAGTACACCTACGATTATCTAATTATACCTATACATACGAGGTACATAATTAATTAATTAATTAATTAATTATTCACGTTGTACAAAAATGGCGCGGATACTTACGCCCAATTCGTTGGCTAGAAACCCAGGAAGGTCCCAAAAATCTATCAAAGTTTTACATAAATAGTTTGTACTATTAGTACACCTAAGATTATCTAATTATACCTATACATACGAGGCACATAATTAATTAATTATTCACGTTGTACAAAAATGGCGCGGATACTTACGCCCAATTCGTTGGCTAGAAACCCAGGAAGGTCCCAAAAATCTATCAAAGTTTTACTTAAATAGTTTGTACTATTAGTACACCTACGATTATCTAATTATACCTATACATACGAGGCACATAATGAATTAATTAATAATTATTCACGTTGTACAAAAATGGCGTGGATACTTAAGCCCAATTCGTTGGGTAGAAACCCAGGAAGGTCCCAAAAATCTATCAAAGTTTTACTTAAATAGTTTGTACTATTAGTACACCTACGATTATCTAATTATACCTATACATACGAGGCACATAATGAATTAATTAATAATTATTCACGTTGTACAAAAATGGCGTGGATACTTACGCCCAATTCGTTGGCTAGAAACCCAGGAAGGTCCCAAAAATCTATCAAAGTTTTACTTAAATAGTTTGTACTATTAGTACACCTACGATTATCTAATTATACCTATACATACGAGGCACATAATGAATTAATTAATAATTATTCACGTTGTACAAAAATGGCGTGGATACTTACGCCCAATTCGTTGGCTAGAAACCCAGGAAGCTCCCAAAAATCTATCAAAGTTTTACTTAAATAGTTTGTACTATTAGTACACCTACGATTATCTAATTATACCTATACATACGAGGTACATAATTAATTAATTAATAAATTATTCAGGTTGTACAAAAATGGCGCGGATACTTACGCCCAATTCGTTGGCTAGAAACCCAGGAAGCTCCCAAAAATAATCAAAGTTTTACTTAAATAGTTTGTACTATTAGTACACCTACGATTATCTAATTATACCTATACATACGAGGTACATAATTAATTAATTAATTAATTATTCAGGTTGTACAAAAATGGCGCGGATACTTACGCCCAATTCGTTGGCTAGAAACCCAGGAAGCTCCCAAAAATATATCAAAGTTTTACTTAAATAGTTTGTACTATTAGTACACCTACGATTATCTAATTATACCTATACATACGAAGTACATAATTAATTAATTAATTAATTATTCACATTGTACAAAAATGGCGCGGATACTTACGCCCAATTCGTTGGGTAGAAATCCAGGAAGGTCCCAAAAATCTATTGGAGGAAGGGTTGGCGGCGGTGGTGGTGGAGGCGGGGGCTGCGAATACGAACAGAGATGATGCTTTATTATGAGTCCTCTGAAGGTCGAAACAAAAGATCCGAAACCATTCATAGAGAACTTAGATTTTTAATATGTCTTATTATTACATTTATTTGTAATAAAAGTAAACTAATTGTTTTTTATTTGACTTTATATATGAAGTATTAAAATCGACGATGGCACTATACACCAGATATATTCTTGAGTATTCATGTTTATGCTATAAATAATGATGTTCTTGTGAGCGTTAGAACGAATTAATTATTGTAAATTACTTTAATATAATATTTATAAGGTACTAACAAAACATTGTGACTTGCGAAGTTTGTTGGTCAGTTCTTCTTCGCATTGAATTTAGAACTGGCGGAATTTACCAGAGTTCTTGCAGCACAACACCGATTACTCTGCTTAACCCGATTGTCGGGATACAGCGTGTGTGATATGTATGTATGTAGTAATACAATATAAAATGTTCTATAGAGTATTTATTAAACAACCAAAAAATTAAGATACAATAAAAATTAAACTAATTATCTAAGCTAAACTAATATAAAATATAACTAAGTTAAAAACTAAAATTAACCTAAAATTAAAACTAACCTAAAAAATATAAAATATTTCGTCCAGCCCGTCCTCCGTATCCTGTCCGCGAAGCGAGCCCATTACACCTGCTGCATTCCCACGCTGGATCGCCAGGCTGACTCTCTGCCTGAAGTATTCACCAGCGCGTTTGTCATTTGCTTTTTCTATTAATTTTTTTGATAAGTTGCCAATAAATTTCTTTGTATCGCCGCACCACGGACCAAAAGTCTCGACAGCGAATGCGATGAAGTGGTAGTTCGCCTTCACTGACGAGTACTTTGTGTGCTTTAGCCGCGCAGCTGTTTCTGCGGCCGCACCAGCTGTTTTCGAGGTGCGATCGATGTAGGACGCCGCAAGTGTATCCACGCATGTGGCGTCCCACACCAACGCCTGACCTCTCTCCCAAGGCATAATGGTCATACCGTCTGGACGCTTTCCGTCGTTTCGACTCACCCCTGATGGTTCTAAAATTGCCGGTACATTCACAGAACAAAGGCCTCTTTTTATTATGTCATTAAGTGCAGCGTGTCGTGGGAGACGACCCGCGCACTTTAAACAACTTAGGCCATGTCTTCCCTTTGAGTCTACAGACGACCCGCAAATAAAAAAAAAATAAAAAAATAAATAAAAATAAATAAATAAATAAATATAAAATGTTAATTTTAAATTAATCATGAAAAGTAATTTTTTTCAGCTTTTAATTGTAGATTTATTAGGTAATTTTAATTTGACGTAAAATAATAAAAAAAGTCAACAATAAATAATAGACTAGCCAACCGTGTCAGGTACGATACAAGACGGGGTTGTACAAGTAAAGCGACCGCAATAAGTCGAGCCGAGACGCTTCTGTAAACCGTCAAAACAAACGAAAATGTCATCCCGTCTGCGCGGTCGTCAGCGTCAGTTATTGTGCAATAATTAAACTATAGACACTTTATTTCATAAGTAACTTGTTTTTCTCGAAACTCGATTATAGCCACTTCATTTATGTAAATTGAAATCTAAGATGTATTACAAAAATCGGTCAAGTGCGAGTTTTACTCGCGCGCGGAGGGTTCCGTAGATTTGCTATACAATACGTGTCAAAAAGTCATATTCGTCTATATTGTGTCTTTTTATAATGCAAAATATTATTTCGATTCTTAGCACGTTTCTTGTATGGGGATCCCCCTTAATTTAATAAACACCTCCTGACCCTGCAACGCCAGGATGGTGTGGTGGGATCACAAAATTATTCGGATATAAAAAATACATATATATTTATATACTCGTATATATCTTATATATATCCGTATGCATACGGAACCCTAAAAATTTATTAATATATCGGGTACCTACCTGCGGAGCAGCGCGAATATCTTCTGTATTGTCCTGAAAAACAATGAAAATTTAACTTACATATTATGTCACAGAATGACTACATTATACAGAGTGTATCAGTAGTAATATTGCCACCAGTCATATAACAGTGTTTCTGCGTAATTAAATAAAAAAAAAATGACGTCTATTATACTGCAGTAATATACCTATACATAGACAACTTAGGAGTTCTGTGCATAGACATACGCTTGTAAACACACATACTACAGCAAAAGTGTCGTGACGGTCGAAGTCTTACACTTTTTTCGGCCTAGCTCTCATTCGCTAAGTGTACCTAATATAGCAATACAAAGCCATACGTTTGTAAACACTCAAACACACATACTACAGCAAAAGTGTCGTGACGGTCGAAGTCTTACACTTTTTTCGGCCTAGCTCTCATTTGCCAAATGTACCTAATATTCCTATACAAAGCCATACGCTCGTAAACACACAAACACACATAATGCAGCAAAAGTGTCGTGACGGTCGAAGTCTTACACTTTTTTCGGCCCAGCTCTCATTCGCCAAGTGTAATATATGTACCTATGCATAGACACACGCTTGTAAACACACAAACACACATACTACAGCAAAAGTTTCGAGACGGTCCAAGTATTACACTTTTTTCGGCCTAGCTCTCATTCGCCAAGTGTACCTAATATACCTATAAAAAGCCATACGCTTGTAGACACTCATACACACATACTATAGCAAAAGTGTCGTGACGGTCGAAGTCTTACACTTTTTTCGGCCTAGCTTTCATTTGCCAAGTGTACCTAATATACCTACACAAAGCCATACGCTTGTAAACACACAAACACACATACTACAGCAAAAGTGTCGTGACGGTCGAAGTCTTACACTTTTTTCGGCCTAGCTCTCATTTGCAAAGTGTACCTAATATACCTATACAAAGCCATACGCTTGTAAACACACAAACTCACATACTACAGCAAAAGTGTCGTGACGGTCGAAGTCTTACACTTTTTTCGGCCTAGCTCTCATTCGCCAAGTGTACCTAATATACCAATACAAAGCCATACGTTTGTAAACACTCAAACACACATACTACAGCAAAAGTGTCGTGACGGTCGAAGTCTTACACTTTTTTCGGCCTAGCTCTCATTTGCCAAGTGTACCTAATATTCCTATACAAAGCCATACGCTTGTAAACACACCAGCACACATTACTACAGCAAAAGTGTCGTGACGGTCGAAGTCTTACACTTTTTTCGGCCTAGCTCTCATTTGCAAAGTGTACCTAATATACCTATACAAAGCCATACGCTTGTAAACACACAAACACACATACTACAGCAAAAGTGTCGTGACGGCCGAAGTCTTACACTTTTTTCGGCCAAGCTCTCATTCGCCGAGTGTCTGGAGTTTAGCGCGCGATAAGGTGTTTTACCTTAGATTTAAACGTCTTCCCAGGTCTGCCTAGTGCTGAATTGGTGAGCAGAAGGACCATCAGAACCTAAAGAATGCAATAAATTTTAACACATCACTCAAACACGGACGCACCGTTGGTTCTTTTGATCCTGTTCCACCGCTACCACCCTTCCTTCCCCTTTGTTCCCTTGCCTCTTACAAGTTTTTTGACGTGATAACGTCACGTCTTATAAATTGATGAACACCGGCTGCACGCACGAAAAAGTGTCACGTTCCATCTGAGCCTGTGTGTGCAAGCGAGAGCGCGTAACGAGCGATAGAGAGGCACAATCGGCCCAAGCGTCGGCTTGTACACATTTATCTCTCTGGTTCTAAAGTACCTCCTTTCAATTTGTGCTGCCCTGGTAGGGCAGCACAAATTGAAAGGAGGTACTCGTACCATAATATATTAAGCGCATCTGGCCGGTCGGAAAAGATTTCAAATTAAGAATATTCATGAAACAAGGGTCCGAATATGTATCACAATATCGATTTATGACGTTATCACGTAAAACTATCGTCCGTAAACCGACTTTACAGACAACCAATTTTTTTAATGTAATCCTGTATGGGTGGCTGAGTCGGAGGGGCCCAAAGCCCATGCTCCGACCAGCCAATATAACCTCCGAGAAGGTAGGTACCATACCGGAGACTTCCCTGGATTGCTGGCTATACTGGACTAGAGGAGAACACAACTGAGGCTGCTATGCGGCCATCTTACATCCAGTCGGCTACAATTTGAGCCTACCACCTAGTAAGGGGCAAGGGAAGGGGCCTACAGTTTTACACCGCTTCCGAACGGTGAAGCAGCAGGTGTAGGTATGCACATTTTTTCGTCAGAAAAAACTCATTGGTACACGCCGGCCGGATTCGAACCGCGGACCTCTCGCATGAGAAGCCAATGCCCGAACCACTCGGCCACCCGCCGCCTGAAGGAAGGTGGTAGGCTCAACTCAAATCTCTCTCTCTCTCTCTCTCTCGTTCTCTCTCTCTTTCTCATCCGAATCCGAACCATGGAGCAGCGGGTGAAGGTATGCACGTTATTTTTTCAAATCAGAAAAACACATTTTGTACACGCCGCCGCCACCGGTTGCATTCGAACCTCGGAACTCTCGCAAGAGAAGGCGAACGCCGACCACTCGGCCACCCGCCGTTGTAAAAATCGAATGCACAGGTTGACTGGAAGAAAGATGTTACGTTTGTGCTTGTATGTAAAAAAAATTGCAGAGCAATATAGTACTTACATATTATATTAAACGTCTATCTAAAATGGGCACGCGTGATAACCACCCAAATTTTACCGTACTCCGTACGGAAGCCTAAAATATTAGGCTTACGAATATTACTAAGCCTACAATCACAGATTAATTAACTACAACGTCTGGACAGACAGTGTCTGTCCGTTCTAACGAACTATGACATAGGTAGCCGTTTCGGCCGACGTTACGCTCAGTGCGGTGGTACCAACCGGGCCGGGATAAACCCTACCACCTAGTAAGGTAAGAAGGGGCACGGCCAGCCTCCAACGGTCGAGCGGTCACCCATACAAGTACTGCCCGCGCTCACCGTTGCTTAACAACAGTCGACCGACCGCACCATTAGCCGCGTACTGACTGAGCGCGGCTGCCGCGCGAGGCAGCCTCGGCTAGCAAGCCTCGGTCAGTCAGGACGCGCCTCGCCAGGGGCAAGCGCACGCGCGGCCTCGGGCGAGCGTTGGCTCGGCCGATCCGCCCGCTGTCGATTGTTTGTCGCGCTCAAAGGAGCCTCAGTCCATTTGCCGCGCGCACTCAAGACGGACGTTATGTGCCTCGGTCGCCTCGCTCGTTCGCGACATGAATAAGGAGCTGTTCTTAAAAGTTATTTGAATTATGGCTCGGCTTTTCCTCGCGAGGCAGCCCCGCGACAATTGGTTTTGTAGCGAGGCAGCCTCGCGCGCCAAATCTTCGCGCGGCATACGGCCGAGGCAGCCTCGCCGTATGCCGCGCTCAGGGAGTACGCGGCTAGCTACCGAGGCTGACAAAACTTATAGTTACTTACCAGACTTGCTCGTTCCATCCTGACAGCCGACCCCACACTGCGGCACAGACTGAAGATAAGACGTTCCGCTTGGATATAATATAGCCTTCGTCTTATCGAATTGCGGTTGGCCCGTCGTTATAGAAATAATAACTGCTAACTAGCCTTCTTGATACTAAATCAATCAATCAATAAAGTCCAAATGAATGTCTCCGATATGGCACCTACCTTCTTCGGAGGTCATATTGGCTGTTGTTGTTGTTTATTTAGTATCTATTGGCAGTACACTGCGCTCATATTTGTCACATTTACATTGTAACATTCCGCCAGTTCGATTATCACAGCGAAGAAGAATTGTGTTGTATTGTTTATTGATCATTCGTATGGCAGTTAGACTGCGCTCGAACTTGTCACAATTTGTTCTATCCGTTTCGATTACACCCACGAAGAAGAACCGACAAGAAACTTCGCAGGGTATTTTTTTAAACATATTTTTACAATTATTTAGTGACTAGCCACATAATAACACCGCCCATAGTCTATCGAAAACACAGCTTGAGAGCAAGATTAACAATTTTGCTGAGAGTTCTGACTACAAAGTGAATCAGGTGTAAAGAGCCTTTGTCAAACTTTGATACGTAATTTGTATCAACATAATTATGTTAGTATATTAAACTACAATGTAGTATAATTGTATTGTCAAGAATCAAGAATAAAAAATAAAAATATAAGGTCTTTCAAAATTAGTTCAAAGTACGCTAAGGGGGGGGGGGGGGGGGGGGGGGGGGGGGGGTGCTGTATCATATAGGGAGTAAAACCTACATACATTTTTTTGGACCTTGGGCTTTTTTTTTATGTAAAATATTTTTTTATGTATTTAAATAAAAAAATAGGAGGTTGATTTTTATAGCCTAATCGATTCAGTTTCATAACAGTAACAAAAAAGTCTACGTCACCATTATGACTTAACACGTGTAAGTTGGTAAAAAAAATCAAATTCTTTCTATTCCATACTAATAAAAATAAAATTGTGGTTTTTCACAATTTCTAAAAGAAAGATCTATGTGTTGGAAGACTTTTTTGTTCCTGGCATGAAACTGAAACGATTACTAAAAATTTTTTTTTTACATTTTACTTTCCGATACAGAACGATACTTGAAGTATCAAGTTGTCAATGGGTTAATAAAGTTGAGGTACTAATGGTACCTAGTCAAGGTTAGCTAATTATGCAGTCAGGTAAGTAGCATATACATAAGTATACCATTCAGATAATATGCTGCCAATGGGAGCAGGCCGGTCTCCACAAACAGCACCAGTTCACGAGCATCACACCAGGGCCAGCAATTGACAAGAAACTTCACTGGACATTTATAAAAATGTTTGCCACTACCTAGAAACGCATGTGCTGATTTATGACAGATTGCAGCAATTCATGATAAAGCGATTTTTTTTAATATGAGATTGTATGAAGTTGTATACCCACCGCACTGCCACGCCACATGTAGCGGGCCAGTCTCCACAAACAGCACCCGTTCACGAGCACCACACCTGGGCCAGCCATCGCTTGGTCGGAGGATGATCTTTGGAACCACTGACTCGGCCACGCATACCGATTTACCGACATAAAAAAATGATACAAATTCACTTTTTTATAAATACCTTTACTATATAAAAAAGTGCGAGTTAAACTCGCGTGGAGAGGTTGTTTGTTTTACTGTAAACTATATAAGAGAGGTCCTACTTATATATATATTTTTTTAAAATTTATGACTCCTTAGTTTCGCAGATACTTACTTTGTTCGAGAAGGTTTATCGTCTTCCTGAAGGCAGCCCGGCCTTCAGCCTGCCCATAGTTACTTACTTTCTTCGAGAAGGTTTATGGAATACAGCCCGACCTACGGCCTCGCCCATAGTTAATCAACTTAAATCCTTCAAGAAGGTTTATCTTCTTCCTGAACTCAGTTCGGTCTTCGGCCTCACCCAATGTTACTTACTTTATTAGAGAAGGTTTATCGTATTTCTGAACGCACAATGATCAAGTAATTTTATTCCTACTATAAAATGCTAATAACTAAAATTTTGTCATTCAATAGGGAATACAAATGCGATTCAGTAATATGTGGTTACCTACGTCTTATAGATATCTTGAATCTTAAATAAAATTATCTTAATAGTGTTTAAATGGTTGTTTGTCGAGATAGCTTCAATTTTTAATTTAGAATCTCCAAGATAAGGGTACTTATCACTTCGAGATAATTATTCTATGACCGTGTAGTAGGTATAGTGGTGTGGCGTCTACCTCTTAACGAATTTTCGACCCCTCCCCCCCCCCCCCTTGGCAGATATGGTGAGATATGTCGAGGCCCCCCCGGGCAGATATGGTGAGATATGTCTAGACGCCCCTCCCCTGGCAGATATGGTGAGATATGTCGAGACCCCCCTCCCTGGCAGATATGGTGAGATATGTCGAGACCCCCCCCCCCCCCCCCCCTGGCAGATATGGTGAGATATGTCGAGACCCCCCCTGGCAGATATGGTGAGATATGACGGACAGACGGACAGACGGACAGACGGACGGACATGGCGAAACTGTAAGGGTTCCTTGTTGACTACGGAACCCTAAAAATGATGACGAACCATACTGAATATGCATATGTCTCAATGAAATATTGTTAATGCTGTGCGTTCTTTCTGGCGAAATAAATATCTGAATCTGAATCGAGTGATGAAATCAAGAAAGTGTTGTTTTATGAAGACAATGCACCAGTTCACATATCCGTAATTGCGATGGGCAACATTAATAAGTTAAAAGTTCGAATTTATCCCTCGCGCACCGTACTCGCCAGATTTGACCCCCTCGGATTTTTTAAGTTTCTCTTTCCTAAAGTCGAAAAAAATTGCTAAATGGAGTAAAAGATTTGCAGTGAAGACTCTACCAGTCGGCGGTTGACGGCTATTTTGAGGAGCTCGACGGTTCTCACAAAAAAAAAAACCGACCCTTAAAAAGTCAAAAATAATTTCCATTTACTTACTTACTTAAAGGAGTCGGGGGACTGCAAAGTAAATTGCTGCGCTGCGTTTTTATATTTTATTTACTTAGCGGTCCCCCGACTCCTTTAAGTAAGTAAACGGAAATTATTTTTGACTTTTTAAGGGTCGGGGGTTTTTTAAATTTGTAATTAAAATTTTATTTCAGACTCTAAAAAAAGCCGCATGCGATCGGTCCACTTTTTAAGATAATTATTTTTTTGATTACTTAATTACTTGATTACTTGATTACAAACATATCTAACAACCATCCCGATTAAACCAGCTTTCTAATAAAAAAAAACCGCATCCAAATCGGTCCATCCGTTTGGGAGCTACGATTCCACAGGCAGCCACACCCACACACAGATACACACGTTAAACTTATAACACCCCTCTTTTTTCGTCGGGGGTTAATAAAAAGGGTATCGAAACTATCGAAAATCGCTGGCAAAAGTGTATTGAGCTAAAAGGTAGAGAAATAAATGAGAAATATAAAAAAAGTGTATTCTTAGTTATGTAGGTCGGGTATTTTTGGGGCCGCCCACATAATATCTAACATTATTAAGAAATTTTATTGGCGTACAGACTCAATTTTTAACCGACTTCAAAAAAAGGAGGAGGTTCCCAATTCGACTGTATTTTTAGGTTTCCGTATCCCAGACGGAAGCCTATTACTAAGCCTCCGTCTCGTCTGTCCGTCCGTCCGTCCGTCTGTCCGAGGGCTGTATCTCTTGAACCGTAATAGGTAGCCCGTTGAAACTTTCACAGAATATGTGTTACTATGGCGGATGAAACAACAAATAAGAAAAAGTTAAAAATTAATGGGGCTCCCATACAAGAAACGTTTCATTAAAATCGATTAGTCACACTATTGAATAACGGATGGCGCCACAAACTTTTATACATTGCATTGTTATAGCCGCTAAATTACCAACGACCTCATTGAGGTGCTGTCATTTTTGCACCGTAAATTGCTATCGACCTCATTGAGGCTTCTCTCCGATCGTCCTACATATCTTCGAAATTAAAATTTGAAGACCATGCCACCTGAGCGGATAGGCGGATATTATTGATAGCGGATAGATACGGAAACCTTCGTGCGCGAGTAAAACTCGCACTTAATAATTTTTTTTCATTTTTTTATGTTTGTTACCTTAGAACTTTCGACTGGGTGAACCGATTTTGATGATTCTTTTTTTATTTGAAAGCTGGTGATTCCCTTGTGGCCCCATTTCAATTTGGTCAAGATCGGATTGGAAAGCGAGGCCGAGTACATTAATAGCAAAAAATTACAAAAAAAAAAACTATGAAATAAAAAAACTATTTAAAAAATATATAAAAACCGTCTACAAAAATGTATGAAATAAAAAAAAATCGGACCCTAGAGTTGAAGGCGGTGCTAAAGCAAGCAAAAATGATGCATGTAAGAAAACATGAGTGGATGATATCCTTTGTGATTTGTGCAGCCTTCTTTAGCACCGCCTTCAACTTTAAGGTTCGATTTTTTTTTATTTCATACATTTTTGAAGGCGGTTTCGAAAATGAAATGAAAATGAATAACTTTTATTTTTCTTGTTTAACACACACACACGAAAGTTTAAATAAGTAACACATAGAACAGTAAAACGATAGACAAGAAAAATTGGACCTGACGCAGCCTTGGTCTCTCCCCACCGAGCCCTGGAGCTGATGAGAGGGACGTTGATTTTAAGTCAGGCCCAGGTACACAATACAATAATAAACCCTAACTAACCTATACCTAATCACAGTAAACAGAAGATAAGAATAATAAGGAAGGTGAGAGCACAGCTATAAACGCAGTTATAAAACGCACACAACACAACAACCTTCTCTTACTCTCCTGTCATTCAGTTGATTGTGTTGCACAACGGTACCACCGATTAATGTACATATAATAATTATTATATACATATATATTATGCTTATTAAAGTATCTATGTAGTATTCGTATGTAGTTTATCTATCATACATATTTCTTTAATCTTAACACATTGTCACAAACTATTCTTGTTCGCCTGCATGTACTTCTCCCACATCCCAAAGGTTAGTTAGAATAGAATGCCTCGCGGCATTAAGCTCGCCTGTTATACCTAATTTTGATAAATTGGTGTTCAATAAAGAATATATACATACAACATACACTCTACATACACAATACATTCGTCCGTCCGTCTGTCTGTCTGCATGTCCAATTAACAATTTTGGGGGCATAAGGCCTGAATTTCTAACAATTTATTTTGTATTTGTTGTTTTTGTATATTAGTATACACAAACTGTTGGCGAGCACAAGTGAGAGGGATTTGGTAATTGTGTTGAATACCGTTGAGCGTTCTCTGTCCCTAAGGCCCACTTGCACCAACACAAATTTAACGATATAAACCAGTTTAACTCGTTAAGCTAGCACCCGTTGACTGTGGGAACCGCGTTTAAATCCATAACTCGCTACTTAACTCTAAACTCGTGTTGGTGCAAGTGGGCCTTAGGGACTCTGGGCGCTAAGTGATAGGGAAGAAGAGTACTATGGGGCTGATATTAAGAAATCATAGATACAAGCCCAAAAATTAATTTAAAAAAAATTATATATTTATATAATCCTGAAGAATGGGACCTTAGTCCGGTTTATTTTTTATTGAAGTGAGAACTTCTTTAGCGGCGCTGGGCACTTTTTGTATGGGGGAAAAATTGGTCAGCGTCATTTTTTTTTTAAATGAAACCTTAAGTCATTGCATTATGGGTTGTCTTGACCCCCTCGGATTTTTTAAAGTTAGAGTGGCACGGGATCTGCCGGCATTCCCGGAGTGCAACTGTTAAGTAGGGTTCGGTAACACGTTTATGTCTGTCCATTCTACTAAGTTCTGCAAAATGAATGAAGGGTTCCGTGACAAATGCATGTCTGTCCGTTCTACTAAATTTTACAATTTTCAACCAAGGTCCTCCGACGGTTATTTTATAATAAAAGTAGGCTTCCGTAACAAATGCATGTCTGTCCGTTCTACTAAATTTAACATAAATTTTTTTTATAAATTTTTTTTTGTCATAATTTTTTTTTTAAATATTTTATTTTTCTTTTAATACATTTTAAAATTTTTTTTTTTTATTATTTTATTTTTATATATATATATTATTTTTTAATTTTTATTTTTTTAAACCTTCTTTATAAATAAACTTAAAACTAAATTTTTTTTAAGCAATGTTACGGTATTGTTTTCTCTTCTGCCGGCACACCCGGAGTGCACCTGAAGCTTTTTTTTTATTTTTTTTTTTATGTAATCCGGTATGGGTGGCTGAGTTGGAGGGGCTAAAGCGCATGCTCCGACCAGCCAATATCACCACCGAGAAGGTAGGTGCCATACCGGAGACTTCCCTGGATTGCTGGCTATGGTTACGGCTGAGTCAGATCGGCCAGCCGACCTTGTAACAACACTATATGTGTACATAGTATATTACTATAAATATATGGGGTAACTCAGCAATAACTATCAAAATTTTAAGGGTTGATTTTGAGATTTCGAAAATAATTACAAATTAATTAGAAAATTTTTAGAGATAGATAGAAAATACTTTATATCTCCACAACGAGTTTATACGAAAATTATACAATGAATAAGGTAGGTACATGAGCTGCAAAGGCGGACTTATCGCTTGAAGAGATTTATTCCAGCCAATGTTTAGGTGTTTTAGCAAAGCATTAGCAAAGATAAGATGTGAACATTTTAAATTAAATACATTTTTTTATGTAAAACTACCTGTAAAATTTAATCCTATTACTTATTAAGTGAGCTAAACTTGCATATACAGTCCGCGCGCGAGCTCCGAGGAATCGTTATTTGTGGAAATTAATTTATTATAGAATTTGTATAGAATTTTTATGGAGATTCACATTTTGTGATGATTATACTATACTAGGCGAGTAACATTATACAAACGTATAATATTAAAATTCTATACAAATTCTATAATAAATTAATTTCCACAAATACCGATTCCTCGGAGCTCGCGCGCGGACTGTATATATATACATACAATTGGTTTCTCGGAAACGGCTCTAACGATTTGGATGAAATTTAGTATTTAGATAATGTTATTTTTTATAAGTTTATCTAGATAGGTGTAGACGCCGAGCGAAGCTCGGTCGCCCAGGTGCTATCAATTATAATATGTAAATAATACAATGTTATATTAAATGCTCTACTATAATTCTTAATAGATCTTCTTAGAAGACGCCACCGACATCGGGGCGAAATATTTCATCAATAAATGTGCTTTTTTATTATTATTAATAAAAGATGTGTTTTACATAAAAAATAAAGCAACAAAAAGTTGTTAGTATTTAATTAAAAAATATATATATTTATAAAGTGAAAGTCTTAATAGATCTTGAATAATTAGAATTATTATGCAGCCATTGCTGAATCAGTCTATATTTCTATATACTGTTTTCCCTCACCAGATTAACGGAAATTATGCAGTATAACGTTGCCTGGAAGAAATTACGCTCTGCAGTAAGTCCACCTTATGTGCAATAGGAGCATTTAATGTTAAATCTTTCTAATTAGCCTTTCTAATAAACCCTAAAATTAATAAAATAATTGCACACAAACACATGAGCTGCTTTTCAGTTGGTCTCTTTAGCATTCTAGTTAAGCAACCGGTGAAATATTGCTTAAGTATCACTTAAGCTTGCTTTTGTAACCTTAAACCCAGATTTTCCACTCATATAATCAATATTATGGGTTTCTGCTAAATTCATTGTTGGATTTTTCATCCATCGTTTATATCTCCTAGGAGATTCAAGTACAATTTTTTCATGTTCTTTCAAATTAGATTCAAATATTTTTGGTTTTGTCAATTCCGTATTTTTTGCCTCCTTTTTAGCTTTATCTTTTGGTTGGACTTCTTTTTCTGATAGTATTTTATTGTTGGAATTATTTTTGACATAGATATTATTGTCAACTATATCATCAAATGGAATTTGCATATAATTTTTAAATTTTTCGTTAGAATGTAAATTTGTAATATTTTTGCTACAATTACATTTCCTAAAATTTTTCATTAGTTTATCTATAGTTGTATTATGAAAATAATATTTATGGACTAGTTCATCTATGTCTTTGAAATCTTTATCATTTAAAATATCTTGGTCTGAGTTTAAAATACGATTTGAAAATATATAATCTTCAGTTTTGGTAATTTCATCAGAGGTTTTGCTAGTATTTCCAACATTCAATGTTTCTTCGTTTTTAATTGGTTCACGCATTGAAAAACTGTTCTGAATATCTTCTTTCGTTTTTAAAACTGCCTTATTAATCGTACGATTTGTCTCGTTCAATAAAAATTTCTGAAGCTTATAAAATTTGAGCTGGTGATCCGCGAATTGTCTTTTCAATTCGTCAAATTCCCTTTTTTTGGTTAATAATTCGGTTTCTTTCTCCAAAAACGTCTCTTGTTTAGCTGCTACAACATACTGGAGAGCTGCTAAATTGAGTCCTTGGTCCATTAATTGTTTGTGTTTTTTATCAAAATCCTTCAGCTTTCGGATAACTTCTATTCTCTTACTCATTAATTCTTTGTTAGCCAAAATTACTTCACTTTGGCTTTTTTTAATTTCAGCCTGTTGAATTTTAATTTTCTTAAACGTTGTTGATAATATTGCTAAGATTTTCACTAATGTCCTTTCAATCTTATCTACGTTCATATCTGTTCCATGTTGCCTGTTATTTGGAGATATTTTGCTTTGTGTTGTTTTGAGATCAGAATTGTTTACTTTTTTCGTGTTCATAGTATCTATTGTTTCACTTGGTTCGCCTTTCAAAGGCTTGTTAGTACTATTTATAGACTTCATTATTAGGGGTTTCACTTTTAGAGTTTTTGGCATTAATTGAAAAGGTGTAGTCGGTTCTGAATAGGTAGCTGGAAACATTAAAAAGTTTTGGACTTTTGTTTCCGTTTGCGTATCTTGTCGGTCAATTATGTCTTCATCGATCTTTGAGATGTCTTGAGTTTTAAATGTTGCGTTTTGATCTATTTTTGTAATGTCCTGAGCTTGAAACGCAGTTTTTTCATCAATTCTTAGATTATATTGATGATTGTCAAGCCTGGAATTTTCATCTGGCTTCCTGTTGAAATTAGCATGTTCATAAGAGCCCGATCCGAATACATGAATTTGCGATGGTTTGACGACAGTGATGTTTCTAGATTTTGGCAAATCAATTAGATCCGAGAACAGAGATCTTTGTTTCTTGTTGCCTGTTATTTCTGTTGAGGAGCTGTGTTGGTGCTTTGGTTTGTTTGGTATTTCTGAAATGAAAATTAATATTTATATTTAATCGGATAATTCGGGTATGTTATGTTTAGAATACTTAATATTACTTAAAGGATTTGTGCTTCGATTTATTTTTAAATGGAAACTGACACTTTTGGATACATCACCTACACAATATTCGTGATGTCAGCCTATAACATCTTAGGGAACTATGTGCCATGTCAGTGCTTCCCTTCAGTCGTGCCGGCAACACTGAACTGGGCGTAAAACTTCGTGTATTTACATAGCCGTTTCAACCGACCTTTCACGGCGGCTTAAACCATCAACAACCACCTTGTAAGGTAAAAAGTGAAGGAACCTACAGTTTTGCGGGGAATCCGAACCACGGTCAGCCTTCAACGGTCAAGCGATCACCCATCCAAGTACTGGCCGCGCCCGGGTGTACTTATGAACACAGCCGGCCTCCCCTTTCCACCTCCGCACAACGCGCACCGAGCAGGGATTGCATCGCGACACGCTGGACTTACCGCGGATGCGTACACCGTTCGCATTCGCACCACCGCATGCGACCGAATATCCATGGGCGTCGCTAGACGCCTAATGGGTGGCTCGGCGCCACATGTCGCGCTTAGTATAAAAAAAAACCAACTACAGTCGACCGATCGCACCACTGAACTGTCGAGCTACCGAGCCTGACAGGAATTTGTAGCGTAGTGGTGGGCCTTCTTTCGGTCTCAGTCATAAATTTGCTTGATAAAATAAGGAAATGTTTTATTATACGAAACGAGGAGTCGGCGAACAAAAAGATCTAAATCGATTTTGGACACAAAAATGTTTTTTTTTTAAATCGGTGCGCCTTTGACCGTTCTATTGATGTGCAAAACTATTTCCTACCAAAATGATCTAGAAACCTTAGAAAAATTAGGCTAAAATCACCAATTTCGTTCAAAACGATCTATCGCTAGTAGAAAATGATTGATTATTTGAAATGAAAATTAATTTCTTTCAAAATGATCTAAATCTCATATTAATCATAGCCCGAAAAAATGTTTTCTTTCAAAACGGTCTAAATATGATTTTTTTGGCGCCGTTTCTAATTTTTTGTTCTGGTATCCGTAATTTACATATGGTAACATTCACATTTGAGCATATCTTTGGTAAAGTGAGTTACTGTGTAAATTGGTTTTATTTATTTTTATTTTTATTTTATTTTAAACTTTTAAAGAAACAAACAGTTACAATATTAATACATAGAAAATTTACTCTAGTCTAACAACTGAACCAGTAAAGTTTCTACTAATTTAAATAAAATAATTAATTAAACTATTCAATTTAATTTTAATTCTACAATTAATAATATCAACAGAACTTATAGATAAATACAAAATGTATACATTTGTTTAAATTTGGAAAAGAAAGGAAAAAATATTTATTGAACTTTTATAAACGAAAAAATATTAAATTAATAATTAATTATTATTTTTTGGTTTGGTTTAAATGGTAGGAAAAATGTCTTCGCTTCGGGTACGGTTGCGGCTCTCAACGCCGGTTCCAAGAAAAGGGTGAAAGAAGGAAGAAAGAATTTTTACATAATCATTAATTAAGGATTTAATAAATTAAGATTATCTATGTTTAAATATACGGATTAAAAAATAATTGCTTAAAATTTTAATATTTTATTTCCTGTTTTTATAACACCAGTAGCAATCAAAACGGTATAATTTATTAATACAGTTGCGATCAAAACCATCTAAATATTCCGGTTTCAATCAAAACAATCTAAACGGAAATTTGTTTTTTTTATTATTTCCCATTCACGCAATAAAAAGTTACTTGCGAATGCTAGATCTTATACAAATCAGCCAAGGTATCGACTAAAAAAACAAAATATAAAAATAAACAAATGGAAGTATGCTATTTAGTTTTTTGCCTCTCCTGTAAAATTGAGTTCAGCGCTTTTAGATCGTTTTGTTCCCCGACTCCTCAAACCACATTATAATTAAATTATATAAACGGAATATTTTCATGTGAAAATTAACATGTATCGTGTGGTAACACCACGAGTAACACTCACAGAACACCGATCGGGCCACACCGCCCGCGACAAGACCGGACTTTTTTACTCTGTGGGTAACACTGTAAATGGCACGAGTGGCTCGGGATCAATTCTGTTGGCTCTCGCTGACAGCTGTGATGTCATAGACCCGAAAGCGAATCAAGGGAATTCGATATTCGTTTGTTCGTTTAAGTGATTTCGTGGCGCAGGGGTGAGGGTCTAGGACTAGTAGTTTTATGACCTGGGTTCGAATCCCACAAAATCTTTTTCGTTTTTTTGACGTGATGACGTCACGTCTTATAAATTGATGAGCACCGGCCGCACGCATGAAAGCGTGTCACGTTCCATCTGAACCTGTGTGTGCAAGCGAGAGCGCGTAACAAGCGATAGAGAGGCACAATCGGTATAGTCAAAGTTACCATGGAAACGTCTTAAGAAGTCTTTTTTAAGCAATGTTACGGTGTTTAAATTGATTTAGGGTGTTATTTTTTTTTATAACCACCTAAGAATTATTTTCGGAAATACAAACTTGTAACAAAAACGACATGCACCGCCTCAACATTAGGTTAGGGTTAATACAGGGTGGCCCAGTTATAGTGGTCCAAAAATTTTTTTTAGATAGAGGACGTCATGTTGACTCATTTAAAAAAAAACGTTAGTTCCGCGAAAATCAATAGTTTAGAAGTTATGATTTTTTTTTACTTTTTTTGAAATGTCTCTATTTTAGTCACATAACCCGCTCTAGTTGGATATCTATTCCACAAAATCGAATAAAATTTGGTATGGAAGTAGAGGAGACATGTAGCTAGTACGTAATGAATAGTTTTTAGGTTTACTCTTTGACTGTACTGTTGCTATAGCCCTTTCAATGAATTTTTGTTCAGTTTACATTAAAACTGATTAATTTTTGAAAAATCACTGTGAACAAAAAAAGTACTACCGGAGATTTGCCTATGCCCTTAAAAACTACCTATACATATCACAATTCTCCAGACCAAAAGTTGTAGTGGTGTTATAGTTGTAACATATTAAAAATTAATATCATTTGTACAAAGTCACTACAATAATAAGTGACGATTACCTTAATTTTTAAAATCTAATTTTTTTCACTAGGTTAGTTCAACTAAAATTTCACATTATTCACAAACCTGTCTCTAACAGCGCTAATCTACACATAAAAAAACTGTTTAGTAATGTTTTTAAAAAATAAGACGCTATATTAACCCTGGTTATTTTTTTTTAAACCACCAAAACAGTTTGTATATTTCCGAATATTTCCGAAAATAAAAATTTCTTAGGAGGAGAACTGTCAGTGAGAGACATCAGAATTGATCCCGAGCCACTCGTTAAATGCCCGCACTTTGTTTAGAGCATTTTGACGTTTTCGCTCTCTCTATTCCCCCCCCCCCCCCCCCCCCCTGTATATTATTTCTCTATGGTCTCAACGTGAGAATAAAGATGGCGGCTGAACAAGTTTCTTGGCCGCGTCGTCGTAAATAAAATGTATATATTTTTGAGATTCTCGCAATACGAGAAGAAAACAACAGACATTAGAAGTACAACAGAAAAGGCTGTATACTTTAATTAGTTTTGCCTGTCCCGGAACGGGACGAATAAATAATAAAAACAATATTTCTATGGTCTCTGTTATAGCCGGAAGAAGAATAATAAGCCGACATCCGGTCATGCACGGGGTGATATGAAAAATATCGATTGTTTGAGTTTGACATTAGTTCTTTAATAAAATGTTTCTCATCTGAAAGTATTTTGTATTATGCATGATGAGTCCACAACACTCGTTATCCATATTAAGATAATACATAACAGTCTCCATCGAGATATTGTGGTTAGAAAGAAACTGGCACACATAATAGTTTTTTATTTTTATTTTACTGTATAAATCAGAATAAAAATTCTTTATCTTAGGTATAAATGGGTAATAATAATAATACACATTACTGCGACAAAGAATAACATAGCCCGTTCAATTGAAATTCCAAAGATTGTGCATTGTCTGAAAATAAATGAAAGCAAATTCTCCTGCAAGACTTAATTTTTCAGCCTCGGCGGCTCGGTGACTCCTCCGTTCGATCCTCGATGTGTAGCCGACACGACCAAATGGTACTGCCATGTCACCTGGTTCACCAATGTAAGGTGAACTGACGACATCACGGTGTAGCCAACCGTGTCGGAGACCATAAAAAAAGTCTTTCTTCAGTGTAACAATCACATTAAAATGCAAAAGCACTTGATGGTCGAATTGAAAATTATTTTCCAAAATCAATTTTTTTTTCAAACTTTTTGATAGGGTGCACTCGCTCGACCGAAAATTCCGCGAAGTTTGCGAGCGGTCTCAGTCCCCATTTTTCGTAATTGGTTTTCACAATGATAACGCGCTCTTTTTGTTTTTTTTTTCTTCAATGGCAAGTGGCTTCTTGAATTTTCAGTTGAGCTCAATGTGCCAATATCAAGTTGTAAGATCCAAGAGAAATCCAATAATGTCAATTAATGTCTAAAAATATGACTAGTCAATGCAATGTAAGTCAACGAGTTATTATGTTTTACTAGAGCTCTTACTCGGGCGACGGGCATTGCTCCGCCGAGTTGAGGCACAATTTACGAATTGGGGCACATCGAAACTAGTCGATCGCGAGCGGCCGAACTTGTCGCACGTGCCACCGCCTTGACTGGCGCTGTCGCTACCCGGCCGCTAGCCCCTCTCCCGCTCGCTTCCCGTCCCGCGCGAGCCCCTCTCATGGCCCGCTGCTTATTTGGAAAATATACCTCTACCCAGCGCTCGTGACGTCACTGGCCGCGCTAGCATCGGGTATATTTTCAAACACAGAAATTGTTAATTAAGCCCTTTAAAATGTACCTTCACCCAACATTTGTGACGTCACTGATCGCGCTGGCGTCGGGTATACTTTCAAATGCAGGACTTCGCGCGCAGGCACTTTAAAATATACCCGACTTATACGACGACGACCCGATATAAACGACATGCGCCGCCTCAACATTAGGTTAGGGTTAATATTTAGAAGATGCGTCGCCGCGACGCATCTTCTTTATATGAACCCTGGTTATTTTTTTTTAAACCACCAAAACGTCCCTTATCGTGTTGGGATCGGGTATACATTAAATGAAGCCAAACGGAGTTTCGTTACTTGAAAGCATACCCGAGAAAAGTGCTGCACTCGGGTATATTTTCAAGTGACAAACTTGCTTTGCTACTCCTTGAATGTATAGCCGAGCTCAGCACTATGGAGCGCTGGGTAAAGGTCTATTTTCCAAATAAGCTGGCCCGCTAGCGTCAGCATACAATAAATCCATGAATTCTGTTTTTTCGGGACTGTAGTAGATTAAATACAAAATCATTCAATAACAACTTGTTTTTATTGAAAGCGCGAAATATGGCGTCTAGCCACCCATAGGCTGTCTAACGAAGCCCATAACATTCGGTCGTATGCGGGGGGTGCGACTGCCACCATGCCGGCCTGACAGGTGCCAATTCACTCCCCTCTTGAAGGATTCGAGACTGTACGTGGGGGGAAATATATGGGCAGGGAGAGCGTTATAGACTTTACCGGCTCTCTAGAGGAAAGCCGATTCGAAAGAGCCGATTGGTACGGATCCGCGGTAAGTCCAGCGTGTAGGGATGCAATCGCTGCCCAGTGTGAGCGGTGCGGAGGTGAAAAGGGGACGGCGGGATCTTACTTACTTTGGATATTTCGTTTTCTTCTTTCAATTGTCATTGCCGGTTCAAGTATATCAGATATACTTAAATATTCTTTCAAACCAAGCGACTTATTCTTCTGGTTCTTATTAAATTGTAATGTACTTTTCAGACATGAATCAGGGATAATATCCATGTTAGTACGCAAGTAACATTTCATAAGAGAATTTAGCAACAATGAGTTTGTGTATTTAGTCAAAATCAGCTTGTCTCTATTAAAAATGTACGCCGAATACATTCGAAAAACCGTCGACAATATTGTCAGATGTATAATGTATTTCTGTAACGCCATCATCTTTTATTTCTGAAAGAAAATAAGGATTCAGAAATAAATGCTTTCGGTTGTTCGGTCATGTTAAATTAATAAATATATTAGAAGTCTTCTAATTAAAGTTGGGCACGGCATTCAAAGTGTGCAAGCAGGATAAAAGCTGTGAAATTGTGTGCGTTGAGCAATAATTGAAAGGCTTATTTCAAAAAGAGCAGATGTCCAAAAAAGAAAACTTTTCAGGAGAACCAAAAAATTTTATAAAATCTCTGTATCGGTTATAATTTGTGTTGAACTTTTTAAATTGTATACTAGAGAATATAGACAACTGTTTTATGCAACCTTAGTATCCATGGGACATTATTAAATGGTACAAAAAAAAAAATCAGTCCTATACTGAATATGTTGTCTAAAATGGTTAATATAATAAGTTTTAAAGTAAAATCATGTTTTATTTATGAGAAAACTTGACCGAATTAATTAGGCTAGGGTCTTCTGACCATACTGCCTCGTCTTTAGTTTGACAATCTGCTGAGATTTTTTTGAGTTTCTGTCAAAAACTACACATGTCATGGACATATATCCTCTTTGATGGACATCTGTGGTTTTTGACAGCGCACAACATGAACATGAATGGTTTTTGACGGAATCAAAGAACTTTTCTAGCTTATAACTTTGGAATTGTAGCGTTTTTTGCAGAAATTAAGTAAGTAGAAAAGGTGCGTAACAGCGACATATACCTAACTGCATCAAAATGTCATGTCACGAAAAAAATGGATATCTGTTCTTTTTGCAATAATGGCTTCAATTGATTTGTGAAGTTACAACGAAAGATAGATTGAGAACTAGTGTAGTGCGAGAGCGCAGACCTCTGAAAGAAAATATAGTGACAAGGATTGAGAAAGGAATGCTTCGGTGTTCGGCACGGTTAAATAATAAATATATTGGAAGTCTTCTAGTTAAAGTTGGGCACGGCAGTCGAAGTTGTGAAATTGAGTGCGTTGACTAATTGATGTGTGGAGTTACAATGAAAGATAGATTGAGAATTAGTGTCGTGTGAGAGCGCTGTGGCCTAAAAGAAAGGATTATGGGTTAATAAATTTATTGGAAGTCTTCCAGAAATGCTGTGGAAATGCGCGCGTTGAGAAGTGTGTGTGGAGTTACAATGAAAGGTTGAGAAATAGTGTAGTGCGAGAGCGCTGCTGTCTGAAAGAAGATATAGTGACAAGGATGGAGAAAGGAATGCTTCGGTGGTTCGGCACGGTTAATTAATAAATTTATTGGAAGTCTTCTAGTTAAAGTTGGGCATGGCAGACGAAGCATGAAAGCAGGATAAATTCTGTGGAAATGCGCGCGTTGAGGAGTTGTGTGGAGTTACAATGACTGATTGAGAAATAGTGGAGTGCGAGAGCGCTGCTGCTGCGGTCTGAAAGAAGATATAGTGACAAGGATTGAGAAAGAAATGCTTTGGTGGTGCGGCACGGTTAATAAATACATTTATTGGAAGTGTTCTAGTTAAAGATGCTTACGGTAGACGAAACGTGGAAGCAGAATAATTGCTGTGGAAGTTCGTGCGTTTAAGAGTATGTGTGTGGTCGCCCCAGACCCACTTTTTTAAATGTAAAACGCAATCTAGACAATCGGGAACAACCTGATAAGCTAAACTCACCCAAAATTTCGCTAGATTTCAACCAATCAGAAAGCGTTAGGACTCGACGCGGCCATTAAAATCGGCTAGCTTTGGGCTGAGTTTAGCGTGCCGAGTGGTTCCCCGTAGAACCCAAAAAAAAGGTCTAGTGCGTACAACACGAAACCAATGAGCATAATATATAAATACTTTAAGTCTACCATGGATATACATATGGTTGGTGATGGTGTTTGGCTTACCATGGTTAGGATTCGAGGTCACTATGTCCGACTTTTCGGACTGGCGCGTGCAGTTCATCATCAGGGCGAGTGCCTGGCTGCGGTCGGGCCCGCGGTTAACAGAACACTGTGATAGGCCATAGTGACCGCGAATCCTAACCATGGTAAGCCAAACACATGAATGAGCATAATACAGGGTGTTGTAAGTTGTAACGGCCACTACATTAAATTAAGGAAATGATTATTGGGATCAATAATCATTTCCTTCAAACAACAAACCAACAAAAAAGTCAAATAACTTTTTTCTGAATTCCCTTTAAACAAAAAAGTTACAGATTTCATACAAACTAATTTATTTATTTAGTGTAAAAAGGATCTAATGTTCCGCACGAACGCGGGAATGAAAGGCGCGCGGTGAGTGAGCGAGCAGGGACGAGTGCGCGGAGAGAGGAGATGCGCAGCGGCGGCGGGGCGTGAGTTTTTCGATCCCGACCGTTCCCGCGCCAGCACCCACCCCTTGCGCGCGTCAAATTACACTTGACGAAAACAGAAATTTCAAAAATTAATATCTCGAAAACTAGACACTTTAGAGAAAAACTTCACTAACATTTTTATCTCAGAAAAACATGAGGATTACGCTGGCGAAATTTATGTACTCACCGTTACAACAACCTGTATATACGAAAATCATTATAAGTATTAAAGATACGCCAAGCAATACCGTGGCAATCGGGAGATTCGTTGCTTCTACCTATCCCATTGCGAAAAAGGCTTGTTGTTGTTTATGTATTTTATATTCAGTTGGTTTTAAACTCACTTGTTTTTTTTTTCGTAGGTTTTTAGCTGTAAATGTTATTCCACTGTTGTAAGTATATACTTAAAGTGTATCAATCAAGCCACCAATATGTATTCGTTGCAGATGTAAAACCATTATTTTATGAACACTTTTAATTCGTGAAACCGTTTCAGCAGTTGACTGCTCGCGACAACAAATCGCTTGACAATGTCATTGTCTTGGATTTGTTTAGAAGTTCGTTGTTTTGAGCGCAATTGTGTTATTGTATTGAAAGTGTGAGTAAACAGGATACAGGTCTCTTTGGATACAGGTTGGTCTTTCGTCGTTATCGATTATAGTGATGTACAAGGTGGGCCAAAAGTTATCACCTGATGTTCTTTGGCTGTAATTTTTTTTTTAAAGGAAAACATTGCTTCTACTTATGGATTATGTTTATTTAATGAATTTGAATATTTTTCATTAAATCAAGAAAATGATATCGGTCAAGTGTCCGCCGTCAGAATTAATGACTATACGGGCTCGTTTTATGGCATTTTTCATCACTTGTGCCAGAACTTCCGGCGATAGGTTCTTTAAAAGTGCTTCAAGAGTCCGAGGATTGTTTTAAACAATCCTCGGACTCTCGTGGGGTTACTTAAAGTCCCGGGTTTATGTAATACATAAACCCGGGACTTTAAGTAACCCCACAAAAATAGTCTGGAGCGGTCAAATCGGGTGATCTGGCCGAAGTCGGAAATCTTCGACGAAATTCACGCTGCGTCAATACCACATACGAATTATTGCGCGAAAAAAATGGATTCAATTATTCCGCGTTCTTGAGGAGAATAGCGTTCCATGGCTTATTGACGTGTATTCTGCATCTGTTTACTTCACAAATGTCAAAACAGAATTTACATTTGCCGCCATCTTGAAAAGTTATAGCGTCTCGCGTCGTCCAATAGGGTGATTACTTTTGGCACACCTTGTATATTGTTTATTGTATAATTTCATCCACAGGTAGGTAACCTACGCTTGGACATGTCGAAAATTCCGCCAGTTCTAAGTTCAATGCGAAGAAGAACTGACAAACAAACTTCGCAAGTCACAATGTTTTGTTAGTACCTTATAAGTATTATATTATAGTAACTTACAAATAATTAACCCATACTACCGCTCACAAGAGCATTAATATTTACAGCATAAACATGAATACTGAAGAATCTGACCACACTGCCTATTTAAATTACCTATATCTGGTGTATAGTGCCATCGTCAATTTTGATATTTCATATTATATCAAGTCAAATAAAACAATTAGTTTACGTTTATTACAAAGAAATGTAATAAGTCATATTAAAAATCAAATGATACAAAGTGTATCGAATTGTCAAAATTTGTTAGTGGGAAAAATAGTAGTCAGACTCTTAGATAAAATTACGGTCAGTTAATGCATCCTTAATACTGTAATAACTCTTTTCAATTAACATTATTTTAATCCGTCGTTTAAAATTATTGTCATCTAATTGTTTTATGTTAGGAGACAGTTTATTATAAAATCTAACACTATTACAAATAAAGCTTTTTGTAGTTTTAGCTAATCTATGTCTTATTAGTTGTACATTATTCTTACCCCGTGTGTCATAGTTATGATTGTCGGAATTGAGAGAGGAATCATGAATGTATTTTCTGGCATAGCATATGTTCTGGTAAACATATGCACTTGGTAAAGTCATGATTCCTATCTCTCCGAACGCTGTCCTACAAGTATCTCTAGTTTTCATATTTAGGATGTACCTCAAGGCCCTCTTCTGTAATAAAAATATTCTATTTGAGTCTGCTGCATTTCCCCAAAACATTAGGCCATATGACATGATGCTCTCAAAATAAGCATGATAAACCGTTTTTGCAGCATGGGTCCCGCCTAGCTCTTTAATTTTTTTGATAGCATAACATGCGGAACTCAGCTTACCAGCTAAAGAGTTTATGTGGGCTTTCCAAGTAAAACTTTTATCAAATATTACCCCAAGAAAAGTTAGTTCATTAGCAAGGTTTAATGACAAGTTATCTGCAGTTTTTAATATGCTATCATTGTTATTACGTCTATGAGTCCCAAGAGCAAAGTGCATAATATTAGTTTTGTTGACATTTAGCAATAGATTGTTGCACTCAAACCAAGATTTTAGAGATTCTAGTACAGTTAAAAAGGATTCTCTCAGTTTACTTATATCATTGTTTTTCAGTACAACTGAGATATCATCTGCAAACATTACCATCTCTATGTCGTCTGTTATACAGCTCGAGATGTCGTTAACATATATTAGAAACAATAATGGTCCCAGGATAGAACCCTGCGGCACACCCATTGTGATTGATTCTACATTCGATTTTAAGCCATTGACGTCACATATTTGAGCTCTATTTTCTAGATATGATTGAAATATACGTAATTCATTGTCTCTTATGCCATAATGTTCCAGCTTCATTAATAATATTTCGTGATTTACACAGTCAAAGGCTTTGGATAGGTCACAAAAAATGCCATAAGTATGCTGAGAGTCGTCTAGAGAAGTTAATATTGATTTTACCATAGAAGCTATAGCATCACCCGTTGAGAGTCCTTTCCGAAATCCAAATTGTTTACAATTTAAAAGTTCATTATCTGTAAGGAATTTAATTAGCCGTTTTTCCAAAATTTTTTCAAAAACCTTACTGAAAACTGGCAATATAGAAACAGGACGATAGTTCTCAACATTGTTATGGCATCCCTTTTTATACAAAGGTATAACTTTGGCTACTTTTAATGAATCTGGGAATATGCCATTTTCTAGACAGTCATTTACAATATCTGTTAGCGGGCCGATGACACTTGTTACAGATTTCAATAATACAGGTGATAGACTCCACAGGTCTAGGGAACGTTTAGATTTCAGGTCCTTTATTACTCTCTCAGTCTCTAGGTATGTGACAGATGCAGTTGTTATTTATAATGTTAGTCTTTGTTTGTTTATAGTTAAATCAAATTTTTGGGAATTACTCTAGACGAAAAATTTAAATGGGAAAAACACACAGACAGCATAGCTAAAAAACTTAATGCCTCAATATATGCTATTAGAAAAATTCGGGAACTATGTGGGAGTAAAACCGCGAAAATGGTATATTTTGCTTACTTCCACAGTATTATGTCGTACGGGTTGATGTTCTGGGGGTACTGTGCTACGTGGGAAAGAATATTTAGGCTTCAAAAACGCGCTATTCGTGCTGTCATGGGTATGGGTCCAAGAGAATCTTGTAGACTTGTGTTTAAAAAACTTGGAATCGGGACACTGCCCGGTGAATATATTAGACAAAATATTTTATACGCTCGTCAAAATATTCAAGACATTCCTGTTAACGGCGACTTCCATAGTTATAACACAAGGCAGAGACAGAAACTCAGACCCGTGACATCACGGCTAGCAAAAATGTCCAAAAGCTTCATCTCCCAAAGTATAAAGCTGTATAATAGGTTACCAACGAATTATGTAAAACTGGGAGATGGAGGATTTAAGAGAGAAATAAAAAAATACCTCCTACTTACTTAAATTAAATTACTTAAATTGTTATATTTTTTTGAAAGGTTGTGTGTTTTTTTATATTTTAAATTTTTATATATATATTTTTTTAAGTTTTATTAGTTTGACTAATTTGACAATTCTTTTGATGCTAGATGTTTGTTTTAATTTTGTGTTTTTTATTTGATTTAATTCAACAATTTAAATGTAACTATTTCTTAAATTTGACAATTCTATTGATGCTAGCCACAGAGCATCAAATTCCTACCGCGCGCCCCCCCTACTAGAGACGCCCTAAGCGATAATATTTGAAACCCAAAAACTACACGCAGTGCTGCTAGCGCTTCGTATGTGTGTGTGTGTGTGCTTGTATCGACACTACACACAAAGAGGAGCAAGTTAGGCACACGCACAAAACAAATGCACACGCACAACACACATATGTAAGTCATAGGCCACGCCCACAGGCTTCAACGGCGTTGTAGAGAAATCGCGCTCAGGGCGTCTCTAGGAGGGGCGCGCGCATTTGATGCTCTGTGATGCTAGCTTTTTTACTTTTATTTTTATATTGACTTATTTGTATTTTTAACCTTTGACATGTCTATTGATGCGATGTATTTTAATGTTTTATTTTAATTTTGCTCTAGTTAATGGCCTTTTAATGCACAAAACTGTTTTTTTTTCTGTATTTTTATATTTATTTAAGTGTGTTACAAATTAAATGAAATGAAATGTAAAAAATAATAATATATTATATGAAATGTAATGTGTGACATGTCTGAGCGGCAGTTTTGTCCAAAGATGTAATAAATGAACTATGAACTATAGATAGAAAAAAAAGGTACTGTGCTTATGTTAGTGTTTTATTTATTAATTACTCTGGGCCCATCTGAAAAACAGCGCTATAGGTCGCCTTGTGCACCTATAGCACATGCTGAGATGTGTCCATATTGTCATTAATTGTGTTATTAATTTAGGTTTTGCTCAACGAATTAAAAAGTATCGGGAAGTGGCATACAACGCACCAACTTGAGGCGCGCTATTGGTGAGCATTCAGCACCCTCTCTTTCGCGAGCAGTCAGTCCGCCGCACTGCGCCGCCGCTCTGGTTTTTGTATCCGTCCGTCCGTAAAAGAGAGAGATAGAATATCATGCATTCGCATACACAAAATATGAGCGTGAAAAGGATAGCTATAAGTTACTCGGTTCGAGACGAGAGCATACGAGAGTCAGTCACTGAGAGAGAACATGCAGTGGCGACATGCAGGGTTCTAAACCTATCTTGTAATGCATGCATGACACAAGTCTTTATATGAATATAAGGGCACACGCGCAAGCCGCGACGTACATAGTTCAAGTATACGAATTCTAATTTGGAAGGTACAATCGTTGTCTCCCTTATACGTATCAAATTGCCATTTAACCGTCTTACTCTATCGACGTTCACAGAGCGGAAACGTAACGTGATGTATGAGGCGCTCGCGCACTTACGCTCTTTTAAATATTGGCAATATATAGAAGAACTCCAATCGCACTATCCCTTTTCCGTTCACGGAGTCTGCATCTGCACGTCTTATTCTAGACTATGTTACGTGTGTGTGTAAAATTTTAGCTTAGTGCGCATCTGTGAGAGAGATTCTCTTTCTACCGGTAAAATGTATAACGAGGGCTCGTCCAGAAAGTAGAATGTCGTTGGTTTTGCTTGTATAATTTAATGTATTTTTTTGTAATTTTTTCTTTTTTTTTTTGTTATGATCTATAATGACAATAAACCACATTTTTCCTTCTTTCTTCTTTCTTATATGCCATTCTTGCATTCGAGCGCACTCGGCCAGTTCACCACGTTCCACCAAGTTGAAGCCGTCCAGCCGCAGTTGAGTTAGTCGATCGCGGTCCGCCGACGTCGCTACACGTGCGTACAGTCCGCGCGTTACAATCAGGATTGCCAGGTTACCAAGTAAAATCAGGCGGACAAAATATGCTCTGATCAAAGATTACCAATGCCTATCTCTGTCACTCTTGTATATTGTATATCTATGCTACCATCTTTATTGTTGGTCGTTTATTGTGTTTTTTTCTGCTTTTTAAAGGGGGGCCTCTGAAAAACAGCTTCCCTATCTCTAATGTAGGTTAAGCAGTTTTTATTTGTTTGTTTTGTAAAATATGTATGACGAAATCATTTTTCTTTCTATATTTTGATATATTTTTCTGAATAAATACTAAAATAAAAGGGCAAGATTAATTTAAAAAAGCGCTAATATTTATTATATTTACATAACACAATTTATCACAGCATCTGATCTTTATGTAAATTTTAAATATTTTGCTATACAAAATGGCAACTTAAATTATTTTCACTAACTTAGAAAATAAGTAAGTATAAATAAGGCGAAAATAGTAAACTAATCTAATTTTAAAATGAAGTTATAAATATCTTTGACTAATGAGAAATACATTTGTTCATTGAAATGCTTCACGAATTAAATATTCGAAAGAAAATACATTATTAAGTATTTTGATTAATGAAAACTTAAAAATAATATTAGCAAAAATATTCAAATTACTTACAATTATTCAGTAAGTCGTTAATAAATATAATCTTACAGATAAATCGAATTTTCTACCTAATGTACATTAAATTAAGTATGATAATAAGTACTAAAATTACTCCATAGAATTATAGAATAGGCATAGAATCTGCAAAATTCGTAATTTTCTAACCTTAATATTCTTAGGCACAGTAACGCACAGTTTGAAACTCATTTTGAACTACGTGAAAAAGAAAGAATCGCGCGTGAAAAGGACTTCCGTGCGTGACACAGATCCGTCTACAGCGCTTCCAATATACTTAGCACGGATGCGGATGCGAAAAAGACGGTGCGCGGAAACGGAACAATAATATTATAGTCTGTTTATTTTGCGAAGTCACTTGCGGAAATCTCTTTCTCTATTTTGTCTCGCTCACGCGGGTTAGCTTCACTGGAATAGGCAGTGCGTGTGTTATCGGCATAGCTATTATTGCTATGCACGTATTGTATGCAGTCGCCCAAAAGCATAACGTCGAAAGCGCCGCTCCGAGAAGCGAGTTTTTTGCGTTTCGCTTCTGAGACATTGTTGTATCGCATTGGAAAAGGGCCAAATTCAAGTGGGATAGACAAGGACAGCATGTACGTTTTTCTCAAGTGACTTCGCAAAATGAACAGACTTCAAGGGCCAGCCAAACCTTTAATAGAGTCACATCGCTGGCTGACTTCGAACGACTTACAATATACATACCTACGTAGGTAAGTTGCTTGAGGAGCTCAGAACGATCGCCCAGACAGAACGGAAGGACGGAAGTGATGGTTTAACAAATCTAGTAATATTAAATGAAATTACAGAAACTTCTTATCATTTGATAGAGTAGTGTATAACCATTATCGCAAATTGAATATCTATTTCTTACAATCAACCTTTGGATGTTTTAGATTCGCCATGATCGGTCCCGCTATCTGTATCCTCGCTTTTGCGTTGGTTACCTAAGTTCAAACTGTGTGAGACTGTACGTACGTAGGCCTTATAACAAAATAATAAGCTATACATTGAAAACGAGAAGAAAATATACCTAGTTCAAAAGATTACAATGCGAATATTTCTTAACTCACTGGATAAAGGGAAAACAATTTCTAAAGCACATATTTTTCAAAGATATAAAAATTCTAGACAAAGATCTATCACAAAAACACCCCAACCATCTGGCAGGACCACACTCCCGTATGAGAAAATGCCCAAGAAGCAAGACATCCTGGAGTTGTGACAAGAAGTTAAATATCCCAGCTATACAAATAATTCGATGGAGGATGCACTCACCGAGCCCTAACCACGCCACGCCACACATCTTATAGTCTAAAGCTGATCGCAGATAGGATATAAATCAAAAAGTTCTATCAGATGAAACGACCAAGCTATGAACAATTACAATTATACATTCCAACTAATCAAAAGTACGCTAGCAGATTGTCTTTCCTTATTCCATCCCATTCAACATATCTTCGCAGCACTCACCGCAGAGAAACTGAGCACCTTTTTGTGGTTGACATTGGATTTTTGAGAACCGAACGATTCTCAAAATCGTTTCTCTGTCGCACCGCTCGGGCGTTGAACTGTCTTCCTTCGAGTGTGGTGTTTTGAAACGTCGCCGTGGCCCGCAAATCTGCTGGCATGGCGCCTCTCTGAGCGTGTTTTCGCGAGGAGAGGTGTTTTTGGCTCTGTCGACTGTACCATTGGTCCCTAGGCACAGCGACCCATGTTGGTTTACATAAAAAAACGATATGCACTATGCACACAAGTTTACTTAAGTTCCACCTACTATGTACAAATTCATTTATTTATTTATATCAATCCATGCCATTTTGATAATACTTAGACAGGAATGTAATTAATTTTTAAAACATAAGAATAATACGAGTAGGTTTCCGTAATATTTTGTCCATCAACAAATTGCAAGTAAGGTGAAAATTTATGTCCCCAAAGTCACGAAAGATATCACAAAGTAAATATCCCCATAGTGAATATCACCAAAGGAAATGTCCCCAAAGTGGATATCACCAAAGGAAATGTTCCCAACGTGGATATCAGCCAAGGAAATGTTCCCAAAGTGGATATCACCAAAGGAAATGATCCCAACGTGGATATCACCAAAGGAAATGTTCCCAAAGTGGATATCACCAAAGGAAATGCCCCTAAAGTGGATATCACCAAAGGAAATGTTCCCAAAGTGGATATCACCAAAGGAAATGTTCCCAAAGTGGATATCACCAAAGGAAATATGCCCCCAAAGTGAATATCATCAAAGGAAATGTCCCCAAAGTGGATATCACCAAAGGAAATGTCCCCAAAGTAAACAGACTCAAATTGAACCTCCCCAAAGTGTTTATCCGCAACGCTGATCCTTTGATGTCCCCAAAAATGTCTTCAAACTAAATTCTCCGTCCTTCCTCCACTTACGTTCCTCTGCCTAACCGACCTATTGGAAGCTCTGATAGACGCCCTGATGGAGGCTCTGGAAGCGAAGCCTGGCATGGCACCTGGAGTTGCCCGCACGAAGTCCTGGCTCGAGGAGGAATTGGTCGAGGTGTTGGAGATGGAGAATCGCTTCGTGTAACGTCCGGGGTTCACTTCCTCGTCGTCTTGGGATTGCTTTTTCCTGGAGAATATACGAGTAATTAGACATTCAACGGCAGAAATAGCGACATAAAAAACCAGCCAAGTGCGAGTCGGACTTGCGCACCGAGGGTTCTGTACCACCACGTAATTGGCCGGTTTTTATTTTGTTGTGTTACTTTGAAGTTTGCACTGTAATTAAGCCAAGTTTTACGCTTTTAAGTATTGCCGTTTTTACAATAAAGTAAACATATTCTCAAGGAACACTAGCAAAATTATTTTTAAATCCTAATGAAGGTGTTAAAATATATGCACAAGTATACACAACAGTTTATCATAATCTCCTCACACACATATTATACATAGGTACACTTCTACAAACCAAATCACATACCTCACACCTCACTATCGCAAACTCACTCACACACAACATACCTATGCCTACATCATATACGTTACAAGCTGTGCCCGCGGCTCCGCCCGCTCTCATATTTCACTTCACTGCTAACCTCATAACTCATAAGCTATTTAGCGTGATAGTAAGTAGCCTATAGTTGATGGGAAGAATAAAGCTATCCGTAGAATTTTGTTTTATTAAAATCGGTTCAGTGGTTCTCGAGTTATAAGCGGACAGACATACCGACACTCAGACACTCAGACAGAAAGCAGACGTTGGATTTTATTATAGGTAAGGATGTAAATACACAAACGCACCACTCAATCCTACATACACCATCACCCCCACACACACACACACACACACACACCCTCACCTTATTTAAATTAACGCAGTCTTATATAAATTATATATATTGTATATTGTATGTTTATCCTTATCCTTACCTATAATAAAATCTAACGTCTGCTTTCTGTCTGAGTGTCTGAGTGTCTGAGTGTATGTCTGTCTGTCCGCTTATAACTCGAGAACCACTGAACCGATTTTAATAAAACAAAATTCTACGGATAGCTTGATTCTTCCCATCAACTATAGGCTACTTACTATCACGCTAAATGGCTTATGAGGTTAGCAGTGAAGTGAAATATGAGAGCGGGCGGAGCCGCGGGCACAGCTTGTATATTATATTTTATGTTTTTTCTTGTTAAAATACCTATTTCTTTTACCAAAATAGTTTTATATAGTTATAAATTTTTGCAAAATGTGGAACTTTTTTACTGGCTGAACAGTTTGTTATTTTTAGTTTTAGTTGTAAATGTACCTACATGTATAGATGTTAAATTTCCTAATAAAAAAAATAAAAAAAAAATATTGAACCCTTCGTAACATCCCTAACGCCATCTATCGGTGACCATGTTCATACCTTTCGGTTCTAACTTTTGTAGTTAAAACGTTAGTTAAATGATCATTCGGTAGATGGCGCTGGCTCTTCTTCACATTACGAGGCTGTGGATGCGATTTCCTTTGAAGCCAATCATAGTGCTCTAGCGGTCGATATCGACCGCTCCACAGTCAACGGGTTAAATGTATTTTTTTATTACAATGCATTCCACTTATCTTTACATTTATCTATTGAGTTTTTAATGCAATTATAAAAGGTTTATAAAATTTTGTGTTTGACTAAATACGTTCTCGCCTTGTATACTATAGCCGCCATCAATCTAAAAAAAAAAAACCGGCCAAGTGCGAGTCGAACTCGCGCACCGAGGGCTCTGTATCGCCATGTCATGGTCAGCGCCACTCGCGCCATCTATGTATTAGTTAAAATGCTTCATACTCTTTTCGGTAGATGGCGCGCATGCACTTTTTAGTTTCTTCTATCCCCGTGATTTTTTTTACTTTTTCTTATATTTATTATTTGTTGTTATATCGGCCATAATAGCACATATTCTGTGAAAATTTCAACCCAACAAACAAATTGGTGCTAACGGCAGGTTTTTTAGATCAGTGGTATATTGGATTAATATAACGCGTCACTACTAGTACGCGTAGTACTGGTCTTGTCCCACCCTTAAAGCACTTACTAACGCTATTGCAAAGTCACTAAAGAACCTTAACCTGTATAAGAATGGGCCTCTATTAAACAGCTCTTATAACGCCTGTCTTAACACCATAATGTTAGTTGGGTACCTATTACGGTTCAAGAGATACAGCCCTCGGACAGACGGACAGACAGACAGACGGCGTAGGCTTAGTAATAGTGTCCCATACGACGGATACGTAACCCTAAAAATGATGTCTCCGGCATGGCAATTTTCTCGGTAATGATACCGGTCGGAGCACGTAATTTGGTCCCTCTGACTAACTAAGCCATCCGTACCGGATTGTATAAATAAATACCTGTTGATGCAAGGAAACTCCCAAAAGGTCTGGTCCTTGCCGAATTCCTCTCCATCCTGCAGGGTCTGAGGCATCTCCTTGTCCATGGTCTCAGGCAGGAACAGGCACAGAACTCCGCCAGCGATGCCCAGAGCTCCCAGGATCAGGAGCGGCAGGTCTTGCGAGAAGTTTGCCTGGGAACAAATTTTGTTGATTGAGAAAATGGCATTTGCGATCAGCTTCGGTAGCTAGGTGGCCCGATGGGTCGGCGTTCGATCTTGACATCAATCAGACCCAAGTTCGGTCGGACTTTTTGTCAGCCTCGGTAGCTCAGTGGTGCGGTCGGTCGACTGTTGTTAAGCAACCCTGAGCGCGGTCAGTACTTGAATGGGTGACCGCTGCTCGACAGTTGGAGGCTGACCGTGGTTCGGTTTCCACGTAAATCTGTACACCCCATAGTACCATTGTAACAACGGCAGAACTCCACGCACCGGCTTTCATTTGATATTTTGAATTTCATTTCATTTGATAGTTTTTTCTAAAATTTTGTTATATGCTTGTAATTATATATGTTTAAGTACTTATTTGAATAAATGCCTATATTATAAAAAAAAAAAAATTACATATAACATACATATATATTTTATATTAGATATAACCAACTGAATAAAAGTAATTGAAACACATGGAGATATTCTCTCACCAAGTATACGACGAAAGGTGCTACAATGGAAGCGACGTATCCCATGATGTGTATAAGTGCGACACCCTGGGCGCGCACCACCGTAGGCAGTAGCTCGGCGGCATACTGAAGACCGATGTTGTAGGAGATGTTGACTGCGAATCGACCCATTATCGCGAGGCTCGCTGATGGTCCTCCTGGATGATGGAGATATCGGAAGTTTTTAGTCTAGCAAATATAAGTCTAAATACATGTTCCTAACCAACCCGGGCGGATTTAAATCCTACCACTGAATTTTTTTTTATATTAAGCGCGACATGTGGCACCGAGCCACCCATAAGGAGTCTAGCGACATCGCCCATGAACATTCGGTCGCATGCGGGGGCTGCGAATGCCATGCCGGCCTGACAGGTACCCATTCACGCCTCTCTTGAAGGACCCGAGACTATACTTGGCACTGTTAAGGCACAGCTGTAGCCAACAGACTGAACACTCACCAATAGGCACAGCTGTAGCCAACAGACTGATAACTCACCAATAGGCACAGCTGTAGCCAACAGTCTGAAAACTCACCAATAGGCACAGCTGTAGCCAACAGACTGAACACTCACCATCAGGCACAGCTGTAGCCAACAGACTGAAAACTTACCAATAGGCACAGCTGTAGCCAACAGACTGAAAACTCACCAATAGGCACAGCTGTAGCCAACAGACTGAACACTCACCAATAGGCACAGCTGTAGCCAACAGACTGAAAACTCACCAATAGGCACAGCTGTAGCCAACAGACTGAACACTCACCAATAGGCACAGCTGTAGCCAACAGACTGAAAACTCACCAATAGGCACAGCTGTAGCCAACAGTCTGAAAACTCACCAATAGGCACAGCTGTAGCCAACAGACTGAAAACTCACCAATAGGCACAGCTGTAGCCAAGAGACTGAACACTCCACTCAGAACCATAGACCCGCACGCCAGCCATCTTCGACCCCATCTGAAAACAGATAGAAGTACTTTCAATTTGGCAGCATATTATCTGAATGGTATACCTATGTATACACTACTTACCTGACTGCATAGTTAGTTAACTCTTGACTAGGTATAAGTAAAATAAACCAGATATAAGTAATAATTAGTCTAATCTATTCTCGTAATCACGTGTCGGGACTGAGAATGCCGTTAATTTACCGGTAGGTAACATTTAAATTGCAGCAAAATTAATTATATAATTATGTATCATTAACTGAGAACCGATATAATATATCAATACTAGTAATAAATCTGTAAGGGTTGGTCATGGAGTAAGTTATTTTGTTTTGTGAGATATTACGTTTGTAGACTCTAGAAAATAAATATTCAATTTCGCAACTAAAACTTTTAATTTTTAACCCCCGACGAAAAAAACGGAGGGGTGTTATAAGTTTGACGAGGGTGTGTGTGTCCCCAAGGGATGGACCGATTTGGATGCGGTTTTTTTTATTAGGAAGCTTGTTTAATCGGGATGGTTCTTAGCTATGTTTGTAATCAAGTAATCAAGTAATTAAGTAATAAAAAAAATTATTATCTTAAAAAGTGGACCGATTTTCATGCGGTTTTTTTAAAAAAGCTTGAAATAAAAGTTAAATTACAAAATTAAAAAACCCCCGACCCTTAAAAAGCCAAAAATACTTTCCTTACTTACTTAATTTACTTACTTAAAGGAGTCGGGGGACCGCTCAGTAAATAAAATATAAAAACTCAGAGCTGCGCGGGAATTTACTTAGCGGTCTCCCGACTCCTAAGTAAACGGAAATTCTTTTTGGCTTTTTAAGGGTCGGGGGTTTTTTTAAGCTCTTTCAGTTCATTTGGCCCTGGCACCTACTCTCAGTACAAATAGTTTAATACTCATTTATTTATTTTTTATTGTAATAAATATGTTTATTTTTTATTTTTATGGAAACTGACACGGTTGGCTATATCACCTACAACATCCGCGATGTCAGCCCATAACACCGGGTGAACTTGGTGCCACGTCAGTGCTTCCCTTCGGTCGTGTCGGCTACACTGAACTGGGCGGAAAACACAAACTATACACATAGCCGTTTCGACCGACCTTTCATTCAGTGCGGTGGTATCAACCCGGGCAAGTTAAACCCTACCACCTAGCAATATAAGAAGGGAGTCATATCCCTTAGTCGCCTTTTACGACAGACACGAGGAGAGAGGCAGTGGGGCTATTCTTTTAAAGTACCGGCCCCACCCAACTGATGAAATAACTGTATTTCATCAGTTGGGAGGACTACGAGTCTCATAAATTACGACTTGGTTTTTATGACTGGTTGTACCACCGACTAGTGGGGCCACGAACCCACAAGATAAAGCCAATGTACCACTGGTGGTTCAAATTAGTGGGACCACGAGTCACAACACAACACCAAACTAAATTGACGATTTTTATAAATCTTTACTGTATGTATGTTGTTTCATACATAAATCTTAAACCGATCATCCGAATTCAATGAAACGTAGTACAAGCATATTTACGAGACACAGGATGGTGGACAGGATGGTTAAATAAAATTTTGTTCCGGTTACGCGAAGATGTGGCTCTCATACAAACCGAATTGTTCCGTGCGCCGAAATAAAGGTACGGTAGCGGGCTTACTTACTTTTTTCTTTTTAAATACGAATTTCACGCGAGCGAATCCGCGGGCATAAGCTACTAACTTAATATAACTTATGCCGTGCATAAGGGCGACAGGCTAGTCACCTCTCACCTTGGCACGGTCCTTCCACCGAGTCATGTAGCATTTGGGTCTTCGTGCCTTACTTGCTGCTTGATAGTTATCATGTCCTGAAACTTTGCTAAACGTGGTAGTGGGTGTTGTTCTATAATTATTTACAAGAGTTCTTGCAGCACAACACCGATTAATCTGCTGGTCCCGATTGACGGGATACAGCGTATTGATGTAAATAAGTATATTCCGTATTTTTTTTTTATACAAAAATTTTAAATTGTATTAAAAACTCAATGGACTGTGAGTGTGGGGAGATTTGCCAACAGTGCTGTCTAGGTCTAGGGAGTGCAATGACCTAGTCCAGTCCCCTTTTTCTTTTGATGTCATTCAAATTTAAGTGTTTGGAATTTACCTATTCGCACTTTAATTCTACTACTTAAAGCATGTAAGTTAGTCATTTTATTTTTATTATTTAAGGCGGATGTTAACCGTCCATCAAATCTCTATGAAACAATTTTCACCAAAAAAGTACTGTAAAATGACCGAATCTGGGAAAACGTTTCAGAGCTTTTCGTCTTCAAATATGGACCCCTTTCTAACCCTGAATTTATGAAATCCTATCCTGAAACAGTATAATCAATTCATGAATTTAAATCTTTTCGGGACTGTAATGTATTCAATAAAAGATAATTCAAGCACAAATTTTTTTTTGTAGAAAGTGCGACATTGTGGCGCCTATATGGGTGCTACCCATAAGGTGTCTAACGACGCCCATGAACATTCGGTCGCACGCGGGGGTTGCGAATGTCGTGCAGACCTGACAGGTGCACATTCACGCCACTCTTGATACATATATTTTTTGTATTGTTTATTGTATAATTTAATCAACCATATGTGGGTTTGGGCATCTCAAAAATTCCGCCAGTTCTTAATTCAATGCGAATTAGAACTTACAAACAAACTTCGCAAGTCACAATGTTTTGTTAGTACCATATACGAACAATTATTCAGTGGCGGGTGGCCGAGTGGTTTGGGCATCGGCTTTCTCATGCGAGAAGCCCGAGGTTCGAATCCGGCCGGCGTGTACCAATGAGTTTTTTCTGACGAAAATATTTACGTGCATACCTACACCTGCTGCTTCACCGTTCGGAACCGGTGTAAAACTGTAGGTCCATTCCCTTGCCCCTTACTAGGTGGTAGACTCAAATTGTAGCCGACTGGGTTTGTACCACCGTACTGGATGTAAGATGGCCGCATAACTGCCTCGGGTGTGTTCTCTAGTCCAGTATAGCCGGCAATCCAGGGAAATGTCCGGTATGACACCTACCTTCTCGGGGGTGATATTGGCCGGTCGGAGCATGTGCTTTGGCCCCTCCGACTCAGTCACCCATAACGGATTCCATAAAAAAAAAATTATGATGGCCAAACATTCAAAACTCACCTATCCAGAACCATCGTCAAAAACGTATCGGCAGGCAGTTCTGTCGCAGAAGCGATCGTGAACGTCAGGAAGAGGTCCAGACCCAGCGATCCCACATTCCTCACGTGCCCATCGAACACGAGGGATATGGCCATCCAGATCACGATGAGAAGGAGGGTCGTGTTCCGCAGACGAGGTGTTCTGAAGAGGTCCAAAACGGAGTAGGTCCTGTTGGCGGCCTCGGACTCTTTCTGGATCTTTAGGGATGACTCCTGAAAGAGAAGGTTTTTGGGGTTAGGAAGTTTTGTGTTTTGAAGAGGTGGTGTTTGGAAGGGAAGCAGCATGTTAGCTGATTCCTACTTTTTCGTTTATCGCACCCGAACAGGGCGGCTATGCTCGCGGTCGAAGCCTCAGGCACGACCAATTTCGCCGATTATATTCTATCTATTCTATCCCATCCCATCCCATTCCATCCCATCCCATCCCATCCCATCCTATCCCATCCCACCCCATCCCATCCCATCCCATCCCATTCCATCCCATCCCATCCCATCCCGTCCCATCCTATCCCATTCCATTCCATCACAGGCCATCCCATCCCATCCCGTCCCATTTCATCCCATCCCGTCCCATCCCGTCCCATTCTATCCTATCCTATCCTATCCTTTCCTATCCTATCTTATCCTATCCTATCCTATCCTATCCTTTTCTTTCCTATCCTATCCTATCCTATCCTATCCTATCCTATCCTATCCTATCCTATCCTATCCTATCCTATCCTATCCTATCCTATCCTATCCTATCCTATCCTATCCTATCCTATCCTATCCTATCCTATCCTATCCTATCCTATCCTATCCTATCCTATCCTATCCTATCCTATCCTATCCTATCCTATCCTATCCTATCCTATCCTATCCTATCCTATCCTATCCTATCCTATCCTATCCTATCCTATCCTATCCTATCCTATCCTATCCTATCCTATCCTATCCTATCCTATCCTATCCTATCCTATCCTATCCTATCCTATCCTATCCTATCCTATCCTATCCTATCCTATCCTATCCTATCCTATCCTATCCTATCCCATCCTATCCTATCCTATCCTATCCTATCCTATCCTATCCTATCCTATCCTATTCTGTCCTGTCCTGTCCTGTCCTATCCTATCCTATCCTATCCTATCCTATCCTATCCTATCCTATCCTATCCTATCCTATTCTATCCTATTCTATCCTATCCTATCCTATCCTATCCTATCATTTCCTTTCCTTTCCTATCGTATCCTATCCTATCCTTCCCTATTCTATCCTATCCAACAATCTGAAATGAAAATACATTGGAATTGCCTGCTCCTTCCTAACCTGTATCACAGAAGTAATAATATCTGTATTGCCTGCTCCTTGCAATCTGACAATCTACTATTATTTATTACCAGACATCGGAATCCGCGGGGCACGAATACGACCTTGTTAGGGATTGACTACGGCGATCAATAAACAATCGACACTGTTATCGATACTCATATTTATTTGTTTATTGTATTTTATTCATGTCATATTTCAGACCTGAATACTTATGTACCTACAGTACTTATATAAACATGTATACTTTATGTTAACGATTAAGTAAATATAATACATATATATATAATACATATATATCTACCGTGTGGGGTCGGTACTTAAAAAGAATAGCCCCACTGCATCTCTCCCCGTCGCATGTCGTAAAAGTCGACTAAGGGATAAGAAAATTCGTCAGCCTCGGTAGCTCAATGGCGCGGTTGGTTAGTCAACTGTTATTAAGCAACGCTGAGCGCGGTCAGTGATTGGATGGGTGACCGCTCGACCGTTGGAGGCTGACCGTGGTTCGGATTCCACGTTAAACTGTAGGTCCCTTCCCTTCTTACCTTACTAGGTGGTAGGGTTTATCCCGGCCGGGTTGGTACCACCGCACTGAACGAAACGTCGGTCGAAACGGCTATGTAAATAGTTCGTGTTTTCCGTCCAGTTTAGTGTAGCCGACATGAAATGAAGGGAAGCGCTGACATGGCACCTAGTTCACCCTGTGTTATGGGCTGACATCACCGATGTTGTAGGTGATGTAGCCAACCGTGTCAGGTTCCATAAAAAAAAAAAAATATATATATATATAACGTCTTTCAAAATTAGTTCATAGTACGCTAAGGGGGGGTTCTGTATCATATAGGGAGTAAAACCTATATAAAAATTTTTGGACCTTGGGCTTTTTTGAAGTAAAAAAAATTTTTATGTAGGTATTTAAATAAAAAAATAGGTGGTTGATTTTTATAACCTAATCGATTCAGTTTCATAACAGTAACAAAAAAGTCTTCATGACCATTATGATGTAACACATGTAAGTTGGTAAAAAAAATTAAATTCTTTCTATTCCATACTAATAAAACTAAAATTGTGGTTTTTCACAATTTCTGAAAGAAAGAGATATACGTGTTGGAAGACTTTTTTGTTCCTAGCACGAAACCGAAACGATTAAGAAAAATTTTTTTTTACATTTAACATTAAAAAAAAAATTCTTTGTTCTTCAAAAGTGATCTATTTCCGATACAGAACCCCCCCCTTAGCTTACTATGAACTAATTTTGTAAGACCTATTTTTTTGGACCTTGGCCTTTTTTTTATGTAAAATATTTTTTTATGTGTTTAAATAAAAAAAATAGGTGGTTGATTTTTATAGCCTAATCGATTCAGTTTCATAACAGTAACAAAAAAGTCTTCAATATCATTATGATGTAACACGTGTAAGTTGGTAAAAAAAATCAAATTCTTTCTATTCCATACTAATAAAACTAATATTGTGGTTTGAACAGATTTGTATTGTACCTACAAAGTAAATACAACATTTGTTTATTATATCTTATTTTCTATAGAAATACTCTTAGTTTTAATAATCGACATTATTTCATATTATTCTAAAATAACGATCGATTTTCGATATTTGTGGATACATTGTCCCATCACTAAACAACCTTGAATCATTCGTGCCCCGCGGATTCCGATGTATGTTTATTACCCTACTATAGGACCATGTCACTTTGCGAAACTCACCGTGAAATCGGCTAAGACCTTCTCCGGTATCGTCCTCTTGTTGATTCTTTCAAACTTCTTCATAATGGTAAGAGCCTTGTTTATCTTGCCTTGCGACACCAGCCATCTGGAAAAACAACAACAATGATAAATAAATATTTTATCATACTGATTTATGTGTGTTGAAAATCGTGATCACGACTAATTCCCCATGTTGCTCCATTTTTTCAGATTGCATGCACATACTATATAGGGAAAAAATATATTGCATGTAGAATTATTTTGACGTGATGACGTCACGTCTTATAAATTGATGAACACCGGCTGCACACACGAAAAAGGGTCACGTTCCATCTGATCCTGTGTGTGCAAGCGAGAGCGCGTAACAAGCGATAGAGAGGCACAATCGGTATAGTCAAAGTTACCATGGAAACGTCTTAAGAAGTAAAACTGTCAAGATCAGACAACAGAAGTTTATTGATGGCCAGTCACAAGATGATTAATCTTTCTACTGGAAATAGAATTACTGATCTTTGCTCTATGTAGGTACTACGATTATTCCACGTCATCACGTAAAACTATCGTCCGTAAACCGACTTTACACAACCAATTTTTTTTTATGGAAACAGACACGGTTGGCTACATGACCTACTACAGCCGTGATGTCAGCCCATAACACCTTGGTGAACTGGGTGCCATCTCAGTGCTTCCCTTCGGTCGTGCTGGCTACACAACATAGGTACCCTTACCTCACGAGAATGCCACCAATTATACCATCAATTAATACTAATAATAAATCTGTAAAGGATGGTCATGGAGTAAGTTACTTTGTTTTATGAGATATTGCGTTTGTATGATACTAAAACTAAATTGACGATTTTTAGAAATCTTTTCTACATAAATACATACATATCACACACGCTGAATCCCGACAATCGGGGTAAGCAGAGTAATCGGTGTTGTGCTGCCAGAACTCTGGTAAATTACAGCACAACACTGACTACCACGTTTCACAAAGTATTCGAACAAGATTCAATCGATCAAGCAGCAAGTAAGGCACGAAGACCCACCTGCTGCATGACTCGGTGGAAGTACCGTGCCAAGGTGAGAGGTGGCGAACCTGTCGCCCTTTAGTGCGGCACCTTCTCCTTATCCCTTAGTCGCCTTTTACGACATGCATATGGAGAGATGCAGTGGGGCTATTCTTTTTAAGTACCGGCCCCACACGGTAATCTTTTCTGTATGTATGTTTCTCCATAACTCTTAAACCGATCATCCGAATTCGATGAAACTTAGTACAAGCACATTTAACTATTGCGTAACATAGGATAGGCTTAATAAAATTCAGTTCCGGTTACGCTAAGATGTGGCTCTCATACAAACCGAATTGTACCTTGCGCCGAAATATAGGTACGGTAGCGGGCTTACTTACTTTCTTATCTATAAATACGAATTTCACGCGAGCGAAGCCGCCGGAAAAAGCTATTACTCCATACGTCAGTTTTGTATGTGGAAAGGTAACACATCGTTGTGGAAGAATTTGTGAATTTGTAATAGGCTTCCTCATGGAGATGGAGCTCTAAAAAACCCGGCAAAGTGCGAGTGGAACTCGCGCACCGAGGGTTCCGTATCGCCATGTCATGGTCAGCGCCACTCAAGCCATCTATGGATTAGTTAAAATTATTCATATTGTTTTCGTTAGATAGCGCGCATACACTTTTTGGTTTCTTGTACCCGTGAATTTTTTACTTTTTCTTGTTTTATTTGTTTGTTATATCGGCCATAATAAATAAAATAACACATATTCTTTGAAAATTTCAACGGGTTACCTAATTACGGTTCAAGAGATACAGCCCTCGGATAGACAGACGGACAGACAGACGGCGTAGGCTCAAATTGTATCCGACTGGGTTGGTACCACCGTACTGGATGTAAGATGTCCGCATAGCAGCCTCGGTCGTGTTTTCCTCTAGTACAGTATAGCCAGCAATCCAGGGAAGTCTCCGGTATGGCACCTACCTTTTCGGAGGTGACATTGGCTGGTCGGAGCATGTGCTTTGGCCCCTCCGACTCAGCCACCTATACCGGATTACATAAAAAAAGGTCCCGTACGACGGATACGGAACGATAAAAATTACATATACAATTAGTACATACCTTGCGCTCTCCGGAACAAGCCAAGGGGTGGCAACAGCCAGGATGAACGGTGCACTGGTCACCATGGCGAAGATTCTCCAATCAGCGACAGCTATGGCGATCCAGGGCAGCAGACAGGCGGCCAGGGTGAAGAACAGGGCTATTGACATGTTCGCGACGAATGTCCGCCATTTTGGACCGACGTACTCGAGCACTGGAAGGAAGAAAAATGTAATTATTGGAGACGGATGGATGTAATCAGTTGAGGCTGACCGTGGTTCGGATTCCACGTAAAGCTGTAGGCCCCTTCCCTTTTTATTAACTTTTTTTTTATGGAAACTGATACGGTCGGCTACATCACTTACAACATCCATGATGTCAGCCCATAACAGCGGGTGAACTAGGTGCCATGTCAGTGCTTCCCATAATTTCATGTCGGCTACGCTGAACTGGACGGAAAACATGAAATATTATTATTAGCCGTTTCGACCGACGTTTCGTCCAGTGCGGTGGGTACCGAGATAAACCCTATAAAACCCTATAAAAACCCGGCCGAGATAAACCCTACCACCTAGTAAGGTAAGAAGGGAAGAGAGCTAAGTACAGCTTAACGTGTAATCCGAACCACGGTCAGCACCCAACGGTCGACCCGTCCAAGTACTGACCGCGCTCAGGGTTGCTTAACAACACAGTCAATGACAGTCAACACCGCACCACGGAGCTACCGAGGTTGACTAGATATACCTTACTAGATAAGAAGGGAAGGGACCTTTATAAGCACACAGTGGATGTTGACACTTATAAATTGCTGTGCCCGCGGCTCCGCCCGCTCTCATATTTCACTTCACTGCTAACCTGATAAGCCATTTAGCGTGATAGTAAGTAGCCTATAGTTGATGGGAAGAATCAAGCTATCCGTAGAATTTTGTTTTATTAAAATCGGTTCAGTGGTTCTCGAGTTATAAGCGGACAGACAGACACTCAGACAGAAAGCAGACGTTGGATTTTATTATAGGTAAGGAAGGAAGGAAGGAAGGATGTAGGGCTTGGGATATTAGGTATTTAATTTTTGCCTTCACAACTTCAGTATTTTTTTAGTAGTACCGCGTGGGGCCCTTAAAAAGCCCCGCTGCATCTCTCCCCGTGTATCTCGGAAAAGGTGTCTAAGGGATACGAACACGATGCCGTGCTAATGGTCGACAGGCTAGCCACCTCTCACCTTGACACGGTCCTTCCACCGAGTCATGCAGCAGGTGGGTCTCCGTACCTTGCTTGCTTCTTGATATAGTTATCTTGTCCTAATACTTTGCTACACGTGGTGGTCGGTGTTGTGCTGTAATTTGCAAGAGTAATTGCAGCACAACAATGATTACTTTCCTTATTGTCGGGATACAGCCTGTGGTATGCATGTTTTTATGTAGAAACATAAATTTCAGTCCGTACGAGATAAACCGAAGTTTAAAAGAAAAAATAAATAAATTTCCGATGCTTTCGTGTGTACATAAAAAAAGCGGTCGAGTGCGAGCCGAACTCGCGAGAATAGGGTTCCGTATCAATCCGTTTTCCGTGAGAACTTTAAGACTTTGAATTTTCGTTTAGATTTTCGTGTAAACATTAAGAGAGGCCCTGTAAAAAGAAACCTAACTATGTAAAATAAACAAATGTTTTTATTTAAAAAAAAAATTCTAAATTGTGGACACAGTATTTTCGGACATAAGGGGAGAATGCTCAATTTTCATATATTTTCTTTAAAATCTTTTCAACAGCGTTTTAAAATTATCAAACATTTCTTTTAACGAGACCTTTCATTTGATACCTCACATGATGTACTGGAAAAAATAATTAACTTTCTAATTTGTATATTTTTGTTAGATAGGTAAGTTTTATTTTAGGTTAGTTTTAGTTAGTTATAAACTAACTATAAAGGGTGTTCGGCACATCGACCGACAAAATTATTTTGTGGGCTTTGCTAGTTTACGCCCTTTCCAACGGTATACCACATGTCATACAAATAATTCACTATGTGGCCAAAATTAAGGACAGAGACCAGAACAGGACGACAAGACGGACGCTTTTTCAAATTTAGAACATGTACCGGGCGCGCGGACACTTTCTACTACTTCTAATACTTTCTACACGAACTACTTCGCTTCCATTGTTATTGTTAATACTCTTGCCAAAATGGCCAAAATTAGGTATAATTTTGGCCACATAGTGAATGATTTGTATGACATGTGGTATACCGTTGGAAAGGGGGTAAACTAGCAAACTTTTTAAAATAAAACGAAACTCTCACTTTCCTGTCAGTTTTTTTAAAATTAATTAATAAATTAAGATTCTGTGATATTTTTTCTCATCCTCGGGAATTTGGGAGATCAAAAGTCCTTTTCATGGTATTAACTATATCAAATAATATTTTTTTCTAAAACAAGAGTATGTTCTAATATCCAAGAAATTTTATTTCGTGCTGATACAGTCATAAACAAAAAAGTTACAAGGAATAAAAGCTGGGATTTTGGTAATTTTCAAAAATAAAGAAAAAAAATCGTATCTCGACACCACGTGACAACTGACAAAAGGTATAATAGATCAAAACCTTGCAAATGACCCCACTTGTCGTAAAAGGCGACTAAGGGATAGGACTTCCTTCATTACTAGGTGGTAGGGTTTAACCCGCCCGCCCGGTTGGTACCACCGCACTGAATGAAAGGTCGGTCGAAACGGCTATGTAAATAGTTTTCCGTCCAGGTCAGTGTAGCCGGCACGACCGAAGGGAAGCACTGACGTGGCACCAAGTTCACCCGGTGTTATGGGCTGACATCACGGATGTTGTAGGTGATGTAGCCAACCGTGTCAGTTTCCATAAAAAAAACCTACCTACGAAAAAAAATTCTCGGTCGATGTGCCGAATACTCTGTATATACCAAATTTCCACATTTTTCGTTCAGTAGTTTCGGAGAAAATAAGGTATGACGAACAGACAGACACGAGAGTGATCATATAATAACGGTTTCGTTTGTTCCTCTTTTGAGTTACCTACGGAATCCTAACAAGATGCTCAATTGCTCATAGTGGCAAAATAGGTTTGAAGTAAAGTTAGTGTTCTTAGCTTATTTGTAACTTAAGTTATCTATCATACAATAATAACTCAAGCAAACAGTGTTACACGTGTCTGTAGCATGACATGATCGTGACAATAGGATCGTGAAGCTTGTCACACAATGGTGTGACAAACGGATTAGACTGATCGTGTGTTTATTGTTTATTGTATAATTTCATCCACAGGTAGGTAACCTACGCTTGGACATGTCGAAAATTCCGCCAGTTCTAAATTCAATGCGAAGAAGAACTGACAAACAAACTTCGCAAGTCACAATGTTTTGTTAGTACCTTATAAGTATTATATTATAGTAACTTATAAATAATTAAACCATACTACCGCTCGCAAGAGCATTCATATTTACAGCATAAATATGAATACTGAAGAATCTGACCACTCTGCCTATTTAAATTACCTATATCTGGTGTATAGTGCCATCGTCAATTTTATACTTAAATATATCAAGTAAATTCAACAAATATTAGTGAAAGTTTATTACAAAGAAATGTAATAAGTCATGTTAAAAATCTAAAGATACAAAGTGTATCAAATTGTCAAGTTATTTAGTGGGAAAAACAGTAGTCAGACTCTTAGATAAAATTACGGTCAGTTAACGCATCCTTAACAGTATAATAACTCTTTTCAATTAACATTTAGTTTAATCCATTGTCTATGTTAGATGCTGGTCATCTTGACCGCAATTCAACACTGGTCTGCGCTATGATTGATTGAAAACTTGATTAACATATTGTGCTTTAGTAATTCTTAAAAGGAATTATCACGATTTACTTAAATATATTTTATTATACAGGGTGTTGTAACGGCCAGTACATTAATTTAGCCACCGCCATCCTCGTGTTTTACGAGACAAAAAAGTGAATAAAGTTTTTCTCTAAAGTGTCTAGTTTTGGAGATATAAATTTTTGAAATTTATGTTTTCGTCTAGTGTAATTTGACGCGTGCGGGGAGAGGGTGCTGGCACGGGAACGGTCGGGATCGAAAAATTCACGCCACGCCGCCGCCGCGCATCTCCTCGGTCCGCGCTCTCATCCCTGCTCGCTCACTCACAGCGCACCTTTCATTCCCACGTTCGTGCGGAACATTAGATCCTTTCACACTAAATAAATCAATTAGTTTGTATGAAAACTGTAACTTTTTATTTAAAGGGAATTCAGAAAAAAGTTGTTCGACATTTTTGTTACTATTGATCCCAATAATCATTTCCTAAATTTAATGTAGTGGCCGTTACAACACCCTGTATTTTATCAACCTATGGCCGTTTGTACCAACAGAGACCTACATTTATTTTGTGACATATACAACGGCAGGTGCCCATTCCCGGGTCTCTTGATGTTTTTATTTATATTTTTATTATTTAACTAGCTTTTAAACGAGTCTACCGCGAGCGAAGCCCGCGGCCTCGGTTTAATAGCAAATCGGTATAACGCTCTTCGAGTGCAGTATAACAATGCCTTTCGCTATCTCCTTCGACTGCCCATATTTTGTAGCGCCTCGGGTATGTTTGCAGATGATAGGGTGGACAGTTTTGCTGCTATAATTCGGAAGCGAGTGGCTGGCTTCCGTAAGAAAATGTATTTAACTGAGAACCATACTCTGTCCGTCACTCTGGAAGGTGGCGCTGGTCATATTTTTAAATTCTGGACCCAACTCCACCTGCCATTTGCCAGCTATAGAGTATAGGTACGGCAGGGTGTGGGCAAATTTTTCATAATTTTGATTTGCATTGTGTATTAGATAATAATTAATTACTGACGGACTGACTGACTGCATTATGGAATTAATATATTCTGAAATAAAGTTATATTATTATTATTATTATTATAAATCGGATTTAAACGCAAATATGATAATAAACGATCGATTATCTTATATTCTCTCTCTCCCTCTCCCCCTCCCTACCCCTCTCTCCCCTCCGTTCCTCCCACCCCTCCTCCCCTCCTACCCCTTACCACCGTCCTTATGTACCCTCTCCATCCGCCGCAGGGCTCCCATTCGACACTAAATTCCATTCACACTATACTTTATTTGATACTTCATGGCCCTATTGTTATTTAGGTTGATGGTATGTATTTAGATTTAGGCTATAGTGAGCATCAAGAACTACTATTTACATTGGCGCAAACCGCATTAAAATCTGTTCAGTGGTTTCGGAGTTTACCTCAAACATACATACATACAGACGTTCCCTTTTATAAGAAGTGAGATGAGATGAGATAAGATAAGATATGATAAGAATAGAGATAGAGAATACCTACTGTAAATTTGTAACTTAAAACAAAATCTCGGAATAAGGTCGTTTTCTTTCACGTAATTAAGTTTATATTTATGTACAAGTCGTTTTCGTAATATTTTTAATTAGAAAAATTAAAATCATTGGAAAAAATACATCCCGACCAGGATTTGAACCTGGGTCTCTGGCTTGAGCCGCCAACGCGATAACCAACTACACCACCGGGCCGTTACATATTATCTCCAAATTTTCGATCTATTGCACCTTCATGAATGACGACGCATAATTTTTGCGATATTGTTTTCGTTATGTTATATATTTTTGAAGTGAAAACTTCTTTAACGGCGCTTGGCACTTTTTTTTGGATGGGTAAAAAATGTTAAACTCGCGTCAGATCTCGCGTCAGATCCGTAGCCTGATCGAAAAAGCGTAAGATTCGAAACTTCTTTAGCGGCGCTTGGCACTTTTTTTAGATGGGTAAAAAATTTTAAACTCGCGTCAGATCCGTAGCCTGATCGAAAAAGCGTAAGATTCGTTGAAATTATGGATGAAAATTGATTTTTCTGAGAAATAAACTTTTTGATGTAAAATAATTATAATAGTTCTGGAGTGTGAAATTTTTCATGTAAGTAATATAAATTGTCATGTTTGTCTACGATAGCGCCATAAATGAATATTGTATTTTACCACATAAATGATAGTACTTTTATACTGATAAATAAAACAATTCGTGCGAAATTATTCCCTAACCATTCCAAAATATTCAAAAATGCACAACATTGATGTTTAAGTTTTCACTTCTGCCGGCACTCCCGGAGTGCAACCCGTCCGTTTTTTTTAGTTTAGTTTAGTTTTGCTTACATAGCTCACCTATATATCCTTATGTAAGCCTTTAATTGATAGTACTATGGGGCATAGACTTTAAGAATCATTGGTGCGAATGAATCTATAGTAGTTGTACGTCGTCTGTCGGCGATGCTCATAAAAAAACCGGCCAAGTGCGAGTCGAACTCGCGCACCGAGGATTCCGTATCGCCATGTCATGGTCAGCGCCACTCACGCTATCCATGGCGTGTTTATGAAATGCTTCATATTAGTTAAAATTCATGATTAGTTAAAATGCTTCATACTGTTTACGGTAGATGGCGCGCGCGCATATACTTTTTAGTTTCTTCTATGGGAACCCCCGTGAATTTTTTACTTTTTCTTATTTTTATTATATGTTGTTATATCGGCCATATTACCACATATTCTGTGAAAATTTCAACAGGGTACCATTAACGGTTCAGGAGATACAGCCCTCGGATAGACAGACAGACAGACGGCGTAGGCTTAGTAATAGGGTCTCGTACCGGATACGGAACCCTAAAAACATAAAAATAAATGTTATGTATGATCGCTAAGCATAGGCCATTATTAAGGTCAAGTGCTCACTAAACCGAGATCAAAATCGTTAAACGCACAAGGGCAGTTAGTCAATGTACTCGGAATATTGCCGAGTTGTATTTTTCAAATTGCTTATGTATCACCGAGTTTAACTGCCATCCGTTGTTTATTAATTGTTGTTTTTTGTTGTTTTTATATCTTTGTGTAGTGCTACCAGTGAACATAATCGAATTCGAAGTTAAATTAAAAAGAAACTCGGTCAAGTGCGAGTCGAACTCGCGCACCGAGGGTTCCGTATCGCCATGCCATGGTCAGAGCCACTCGCGCCGTCTATGGATTAGTTAAAATGCTTCATACTCTTTTCGGTAGAGGGCGCGCATACACTTTTTAGTTTCTTGTATGGGGACCCCCGTTTTACTTTTTTTTATTTTTTTTATTTGTTGTTATATCCGCCATAATAACACATATTCTGTGAACATTTCAACCGGCAACCTATTACGGTTCAAGAGATACAGTCCTCGGACAGACAGACAGACAGACGGACGGACGGACGGAAAATAGCCAGGTATTCCATTAAAGGTAAACGTCATACATTTGTACCGTGTGGGGGCGGTACTTTAAAAGAATAGCCCCACTGCATCTCTCCCCGTGTATGTCGTAAAAGCCGACTAAGGGATATGAGTCCCTTCTTATATTACTAGGTGGTAGGGTTTAACCCGTCTGGTTTGGTACCACCGCACTGAATGAAACGTCCGGTCGGTCGAAACGGCTATGTAAATAGTTTGTGTTTTCCGTCCAGTTGAGTGTAGCTGGCACGACCGAAGGGAAGCACTGACGTGGCACCAAGTTCACCCGGTGTTATGGGCTGTCATCACGGATGTTGTAGGTGGTGTAGACAACCGTGTTAGTTTCCATAAAAAAAGCTACTGTCCCTACTTGAATGTGCTAGCAGTTGCACACCAGTGCCTTTTTTTATTTGAACCAACATGGGTGGCTGTGCTGAGAGACCCATGGTGCAGTTGACAGAGCCAAAATCACCTCTCCTCGCGAAACCACGCTCAGTTAAGTGCCATGGCAGCAGATTTGCGGACTGTTGGTAGGCTGTCTAGCCTGTTAATACGACGTTTGAAGACACCCAGGTTAAAGAATTCAAGAAACGAACTCGCGCCGGAAGACATTTCCACACTCTAGCGGTGCGACAAAGAAACGATTTAGGGAACCGATGGGTTCTCAAAAGCCCAATAATGTCAACAACAAAAGGGTGCTGAGTCTCTCTGCGACGAGTCATGCGGTGATTGGACGGGTGGCAGGGAATAAGGGATGCTAGTTCCACAGAGCAGCGTCCGTGATAGTATCTGTAAAACAGACTAAGCGAACCTACAAATCATCTGTGCCTCAGGGACTCCAGGCCATCTGTAAGCTTCGGTTCACCAACAAGACGGATGGCTCGGCGCAGTATCGAGTCCAAGGACGCAAGCAGATAATGGGGACTAACCTTGTATATTTAAAAATAGAATAAATATGCATAATTGATTTTCCTTCAAGTAACATTACATCTATTTTTTTTTTATGGTAACTGACATGGTTGTCTACATCACTTACAACATCCGTGATGTCAGCCCATAACACCGGGTGAACTTGGTGTCACGTCAGCGCTTCCCTTCGGTCGTGCCGGCTACACTGAACTGGACGGAAAACACAAACTATTTACATAGCCGTTTCGACCGACCTTTCATTCAGTGCGGTGGTACCAACCCGGGCGGGTTAAACCGTACCACCTAGTAATATAAGAAGGGAGTCATATCCCTTAGTCGCCTTTTACGACATACACGGGGAGAGATGCAGTGGGGCTATTCTTTTAAAGTACCGGCCCCACACGGTACACTGTGAAGCGATTTTGAAACCGCCAGACGCTTCTAGCTTTACATTTGCTTCCACTGGCGGCTGGTCCTAAAGTGCGCTCGTGCGCCGCACTACCATACCACGAGAAGTCTTAACTTCACTCAAAATAAATAATACCTTACAACATACTACATTAAAACCATAAAGATCGTACTCCAAATAAATACGAATGTGAATTCGACCTTATTTTATAGATGCCAAGGCACGTTTTTGCGAGTAAACGCGCGCGCCGTGCGGAATATAAATCGCACGCGGGTCTCCCATACTGAATGTATGGGGATCGGCAAAACACCGCTGGCGCGTGAGACAGAAGATACTTCATAGAAACAGTATGGGCCGAAAGGAGTTCTGCGTGCGGCGCACGAGCGCCAAACAAGGACGCTATATCGTGAATGCCCGCGCGTGCGACACGTCGCGTCGCGAGCGATTCGTTTTGCACGAGTCCGTCTTACAAACTCTTTGCCGTCTACCTCAAAGCGAAGCGTCTACCTCGAAGCGAGTCAGCGCGCTCGCGCTGTCATGTGATGTGATAATGTCACATACCCGTTAGCGCGCGAATATTTAAAATGGGATATGGTTAGGTTTTGTGCTTTCTGTCACGTGATACTGTGAATTAAGTGATGCCGATATTTGCCTAAGCGTTGGTTAAAGGTCCTACTTTTCAAATGCTTTTATTTTTATATATTTTTTTAAGCATTTTTGGGACATTACTACTGTTTTCTTTTTGAAAGCTGCAGTAGTGTTGTGGTCTATGAGTGTATTCATAAAGGTATTAAAACTAAGTTAAAAAACTTGTTTGGATTATTATTTTTTTGCAACTCATTGAGGGTCTTGAGAATATTCATACAAGGTACGTACATAATAAAACGCAGGCGTTTAAAAAATTCGGAAGTCCCGATCTTAAAATAACATGACGGGAATGTGGGGAAATTTGGTATTTAAGTAGGTAGGTACTTAGCGCACTACCGGTCACTGAAGTCACCAGCCGCCACTGTTTGCTTCTCTTATATTCTTACAGAGATTTAATCTCTTACAATACTGCAATGGTAAAATATTAATCTCAGCTCCAGTATCTAATTCAAATTTTATATTTTCACCATGGATTGCTATATTTTTAACCGACTTCAAAAAAGGAGGAGGTTCTATGTTCGGCTGTATGTATTTTTTTTTATGTATGTTCAGCAATATCTTCCCCAATTGTGAACCGATTTCGATGATTCTTTTGTGTTCGGTTCAGTCTAGCTCCAAGGTGGACCCATTTTTTTTTGGTCAAGATCGGATGGGAAAGCGAGGCGGAATCGCGAGGCCGAAGGCCGAGCGATTCCGCCGAGTACATTAATAGCAAATAAAAATTACTAAAAAAACTGTGAAATAAAAAACTATTTAAAAAAATATAAAAACCGCCTTCAAAAATGTATGAAATAAAAAAAAAAAACGAACCCTAGAGTTTAAGGCGGTGGTGCTAAAGCAAGCAAAAATAACCGACCGCCTTCAACTCTAGGGTTCGATTTTTATTTTTTTATTTCATACATTTTTGAAGGCGGTTTTTATATTTTTTTAAATAGTTTTTTATACCAATTTACCTTAGAATCTAAAGATCCAATGTTAAGGTTGTTCTGAGCTTCGTCCGTTTCATCTTTGTTAATTCCGAGCTCGTTTGTTATGCGTGAGTGCGACGATTTGTATAGCATTCCATTTGTATGGCATGAATTATTATAAACAAATAACAAACCTCCCAGATGTTACTGCAGTAATCCATCACCGACCTAGAATATATTTGCAAAACTCACCCAGAATGTACATCATAGTGAAGCAGTTGTCAAAAGCGAGTCCCACGAGGAAGCGGCACAGGCAGAAAGTCCAGAAGCTGTTGCAGAACGCTGTGCCCATGCCGGCCGCGAACCCGACCACGTTCGTACCTGACCGGGAACAACAACAACATTCAGATGTGTGATTTTTAAGGCGCTTAGTTACACCACATGTGGATTTTTGAAGACACCGAGAATAAAAGTACCTTCTATTCTCGGTGTTTGAAGAAGTATCCCGTGATAACTAGACCAATCTAAAGGCTAAAACTACTGCAAAATATAGAACAATTCTTTGTCTATCGATCACACGTTTTTGGTTGTAAAATTTGATCATTTTCTATACAAACTATGCGGTAATCCAAATGTCTATTTTTTTCTTCCGCGTGAACTTTGAAGACTTGATCTCAGAAACTATAGAGAATTTGAATGGAATTTTTTATAGCAAAATGACGCCATTTGTTATATTCCCTGCCCCTTAATAGGAGAAGCTAGGTGCCATACTGGAAACTTCCCTGGATTGCAGGCTATACTAGACTAGAGGAGAACACAACCGAGGCGATGCTGCTATGCGGCCATCTTACATCCAATACCACCTAGTAAGGGGCAAGGGAAGGGACCTACAGTTTTACACCGGCTCCGAACGGTGAAGCGGCTGGTGTAGGTATGCACGTAAATTTATCAGACGCACATCCTGGACCAGATCGGGCATGTGCTCAAAAAGGGTCAAGTGCTTAGTACCCGTAACCGACGAGCATGCATGAAGAACATTATGAGAATGGAAGAGGCGACAGAGGCAGAGGTGTGTCAGGATTGTGGCGCGTGGAGATCCGTTGCCTCTGCCTACCCCACTGGGAAACAGGCATGACGCTAAGTATGCATGTAAAAAATCATTAGTGCATGTCCGCTGGAATCGAACCTCGGACCTCCGGCGATAACCAAATGTATAGTTACTAACCGACCAATGCAGGAATTCGTCCATACTTGTCCGCTATCCAACCGAACACAAGTCCTCCAAGTATGGCTCCACAGAAGAAGATTGCCTGAGCGGTGGCCGCCAAGTTATTCCTCTCGCACACCCAGCCGAGCTGAAAGAAGACATTTTTTGTTCTTTTTAGGTTACCGTATCCCGTACAGAAGCCTACGCCGTCTGTCTGTCTGTCTGTCCGTCCGTCCGTCTGTGCGAGGACTGTATCTCTTGAACCGTAATAGGTATCCCGCTGAAATTTTCACAATAGAAAAAGTAAAAAATTGAGGGGGGTTCGCATACAAGAAACGTGTTTTTTTTTCAATGTATTTTTTTGTGGTGCGGAAAGCTCGGTGCGCGAGTCCGACTTGCACTTGGCCGGTTTTTTTTAGGGTTCCGTATCCATACGGAAGCTTATTACTGAGCCTGCGCCGTCTGCTTGTCTGTCTGTCTGTACATCCGTTCGAGGGTTGTATCTTTTGAACTGTAATAGGTAGCCGGTTTAATTTTTCACAGAATATGTGTAATGATGGTTAATATGTCCATCTGTCCTCGGTATGATGTCGCTGCATGTCCCGAATAAATATCTGCGTGCAAGGAGTCACCTTGCTGTTTGCGGAACGTCCGTCGCGGACGTTCCACCGGCCAGACTCCAATTCAACGTTCATGTTTCCGGATCTAGACGTCTTCAACTGCAATACTCTTTCAAAAGTACGCGGTGAGATACGTTGAGCTAACTATGAAATAGATTCTACATTGTTAAATTTGGGGGCTTAATAAATAAACAGACGAACAGAGAGACAGACGAACAGACAGACAGACAGAAAATTAAGGAGGGTGAAAAATTTATTTGGGGGCAAGGAACGTGTTTTTTCAACGTTTTTTGTTTTTTGCTCTATCCTAAAAACGGTAATACATACAACCGTTAAACTTGGTGTGATTATAGTATAACTCTAAAGTAAAACACCAGATAAATAAAAACCGGCCATAATTACGCGGAACCCTCCGTGCGCGAGTCCAACTCGCACTTGGCCGTTTTTTTTTACATTTATGTAAAAGTCCTCTCACCTGACTAGCAATCGTCTCATACGGGACATCAGTGTAGTTGAACTCCCAACCGTTCTTGCATGGCACCACCTTCCACTCGTCGTCCGGAGTTGTCCTGCCGGACGCGAGTGCCGTACCCCAGTCTGCCTCGTACTGCGTGCAGCGGTCGTGGGAGTAGGCACCTTCGATCCTTGGTGGGATCGCCAGGAGTCGTCTGTGAAGAGAAACACATGTCGTGACTCACTTCAAACAACTCTCGCGCTTTAGTCGTTAACGCTACATATTCGAGACAAACTCTAACGAACAGACAAAGGTTTTAACTATATTCAATACTTCAAACAAAACCTTGTATGAAGCCTAGGTGGGGCAATATGGGCTACGAAAGTTGAAGATTTTTCTTACGAATATTTTTTTTTCAAACTGCGCAAACATCAAATTCACGAACTAAGTTTGACGGCTGCATGTGTACATGCAGACTCCCTTGATTTTTTAACCGACTTAAAAAAAAGGAGGAGGTTCTCAATTCGACTGTATTTTTTTTTATGTTTGTCCCCTCAGAACTTTCGACTGGGTGAACCGATTTTGATGATTCTTTTTTTATTTGAAAGCTGGTGCTTCCCACGCGGGATTGAAATGGGACCACACGGTCCCATTTCAATTTGGTCAAGATCGGATTGGAAAACGAGGCGGAATCGCGAGGCCGAAGGCCGACCGATTCCGCCGAGTACATTAATAGCAAAAAAAAAAAAAAAGTCGGCAAGTGCGAGTTGGACTCGCGCACCGAGGGTTCCGTATCATCAGCATCACTCAATATATTTGTATTATGTATGTACTTACAAAAACAATTGTTTTGGAAAATCACGAACCGCCTAAATAAACACTACAGCAATGGTTTGACGGGTGCGGCATTCGTGAAGTTGAAATATACAAAAATATATTTCTTATATGACATAACCACATATCTAAAATTTTCGGATTTTTTCTTTACTTGTGCTATGAGACCTTGCTTCTTACCAAATTTTATGATTCTACGTTGCCTTTTTTTTTTTTATCGATAGCGCGACATGTGGCATCATTACACCTACAAGTAGGTGTCTAACGATGCCTATGGACATTCTGTGATGCACGGGGATTGCGAATGTCATGCCGGCCTGACAGGAGCCTTTTCACGCCCCTTTTGAAAAACCCCAGGCTGTACTTGGGAGGAAATAGATGGGCAGGGAGTGCGTTCCACATTTTCCCGGTTCTGTGAATAAAAGACCTACAGAACCGGTTGGTGCGCATGCGTGGTAGGTCGATTGAATAGGGTGCATCCCCTGCCCAGTACGCGTAGTGCGGAGGTGGAATGGGGATGACGGAATCGCGTTAAACAGCTCCTCCGAACACTCCCCATGAAATAAACGATAGAACACACTCAGGGAGCCGACGTCCCTACGGAGTTGCAGTGGTTCTAAGTCGCGGGACACCACGGGGTCACCCACCAGTCGCACGGCACGACGCTGGATTGAGTCTAGCGGCGCAAGCTGGTATTTAGCTGAGCCATCCCACAAGTGCGAGCAGTACTCCAAGCAGGACCTAACCTGTGTTTTGTACAACGTCAACGTGAAATACCCTATATAGTACCTTCCCTTAGCGGAAAAAAGGTTTTTTTGATGAAACCAGCAGGAGGTTTTAGTATGTTGTTAAGCATGTTATTCTGACTAAAAAACCATCGGGAGACAATCTCTAACGTGGATGCGTCACCAGTTATGACGTCATCAAGATGGCCGCCACCGCGTTCAAAGTTTTGCGTATATAACAAAAAGTATGTAAGATATAAGCATGTGTGGGGTGTCATAAAAAGCACAATTAAATGCACTATAATATTATTCTTACATTTGACCTTGTAAATACCATAGTTTGTGAGAAATTTAAGTTTTAGTAAAATTTTCACAAAAAAATTATGTTTTTTTTTAATATATCAACTTAACTAGTAACTTTACAGTAAAACATTCTATGTAGATATAAATGCTACATTAATAAGCTATAAAACGCCATTAAGATTTTGAGAATCGGTTCATAAAAAAGCAAAATACATTGGTTTTATCCCATAACGGAAGTCACCACCAAAAGTCGGATGACTGTTTCAATACAATTTACAAGGCAAATTACGAATATAGGTAACTTATTATGGGTAACTTGTCAAAAACTATTTTGATAAAACTATATTTTCAAAAAGAGAAATATGATTTTTAAAACAAAAAAAAAATTTTTTTTATTACTTTTTTTAAATTGACTTTGGGTCTACGTCTAACTTTTATTGTGGAGGTCTGCCCTGCATTATTAAATAGAAATTTTATTTAAATAAAAGGTACGCATTATGAAAAGAAATATTTATTTTTAACATTGGAAATGTTTAATGGATCGATTTTGCGTTATACACCAAAATGCTTATAACTTTGTTGATAAAAGGGTTACAACATTGGAAATGTTTAATGGATCGATTTTGCGTTATACACAAAAATGCTTATAACTTTGTTGATATAAAGGTTACGAGGGTCAGTGAAGACTCAATCGACGCAGAATTTATCAAGACGTATTTGATGATTTGAGATTTTGAAAAGTTCGAAATACTTTTTTGAAAAATCCAAAAAAACAAAAAATTTCGAAAAAAAATCGTGTACATTTTTCGTAATTATTTTTTTTAAAGTTTCAGTTAAAGGTTAGGGCAAAAACGTAAAAAGGACCACCTAGAGAATGAATTGGGCTACTAAAGGGTATTTTTAGTTGTGGTGTGCGACTTATGGTTGATGAGCAGAGCGACCCCAAAGTTCAGCAATTTTTGGAAAATTTGCACTGTTGATACATAAAAATGCTTATAACTTTGTTGATATAAGGGTTACGAGGGTCAGTGAAGGCTCAATCGACGCAGAATTTTATCGAGACATATTTGGCAATTTGAGATTTTGAAAAGTTCGAAATACTTTTTTGAAAAATCCAAAAAAACAAAAAATTTCGGAAAAAAATCGTGTAATTTTTTCGTAGTTATTTTTTTTTTAAGTTTCGGTTAAGGGTTAGGGCAAAAAGGTAAAAAGATTCACCTATAAAATGAAATGGGCTACTAGAAGGCTTTCATCTTTTTGCCCTTACCCTTAACCGAAACTTAAAAAATATTAATTACAAAAAATGACATGATTTTTTTCCGAAATTTTTTGGTTTATTGGATTTTTCAAAAAAAGTATTTCGAAATTTTCAAAATCTCAAATGATCAAATACGCCTCGATAAAATCTGCGTCGATTCAGCCCTCATTGACCCTCGTAACCCTTATATCAACAAAGTTGTAAGGATTTTTGGGTATCAACAGTGCAAATTTTCGAAAAATTGCGTGAAATTTGGGGTCGCACTGCTCATCAACCATAAGTCGCACACCACAACCAAAAATACTTTCTAGTAGCCCAATTCATTCTCTAGGTGTGTCTTTTTACCTTTTTGCCCTAGCCCTTAACTAAAACTTAAAAAAAAATAATTACGAAAAATGACACGATTTTTTGCCGATTTTTTTTGCTTTTTTGTATTTTTCAAAAAAAGTATCGCGAATTTTTCAAAATCTCAAATAATTAAATACGTCTCGATAAATTCTGCGTCGATTGAGCCCTCCATGACCCTCATAACCCTTATATCAACAAAGTTATAAGCATTTTTATGTTTAAACAGTGCAAATTTTCCAAAAATTGCTGAACTTTGGGGTCGCTCTGCTCATCAACCATAAGTCGCACACCACAACTAAAAATACGCTCTAGTAGCCCAATTCATTCTCTAGGTGAGTCTTTTTACCTTTTTGCCCTAACCCTTAACTAAAACTTAAAAAAAAATAATTACGAAAAATGACACGATTTTTTGCCGAAATTTTTTGCTTTTTTGTATTTTTCAAAAAAAGTATTTCGAATTTTTTAAAATCTCAAATTATTAAATACGTCTCGATAAATTCTGCGTCGATTGAGCCTTCACTGACTCTCGTGACCTTTATATCAACAAAGTTATAAGCATTTTTGTGTATAACGCAAAATCGATCCATTAAACATTTCCAATGTTGTAACCCTTTTATCAACAAAGTTATAAGCATTTTTGTGTATAACGCAAAATCGATCCATTAAACATTTCCAATGTTAAAAATAAATATTTCTTTTCATAATGCGTACCTTTTATTTCAATAAAATTTCTATTTAATAATGCAGGGCAGACCTCCACAATAAAAGTTAGACGTAGACCCAAAGTCAATTTAAAAAAAGTAATAAAAAAAATTTTTTTTTTGTTTTAAAAATCATATTTCTCTTTTTGAAAATATAGTTTTATCAAAATAGTTTTTGACAAGTTACCCATAATAAGTTACCTATATTCGTAATTTGCCTTGTAAATTGTATTGAAACAGTCATCCGACTTTTGGTGGTGACTTCCGTTATGGGATAAAACCAATGTATTTTGCTTTTTTATGAACCGATTCTCAAAATCTTAATGGCGTTTTATAGCTGATTAATGTAGCATTTATATCTACATAGAATGTTTTACTGTAAAGTTACTAGTTAAGTTGATATATTAAAAAAAACATAATTTATTTTTTTTAAATTTTACTAAAACTTAAGTTTCTCATAAACTATGGTATTTACAAGGTCAAATGTAACAACAATATTGTAGTGCATTTAATTGTGCTTTTTATGACACCCCACACATGCTTGTATGTTACATACTTTTTGTTGTATATGCAAAACTTTGAACGCGGTGGCGGCCATCTTGATGACGTCATAACTGGTGACTCATCCACGTTAGAGATTGTCTCCCGATGGTTTTTTAGTCAGAATAACATGCTTAACAACATACTAAAACCTCCTGCTGGTTTCATCAAAAAAACCTTTCGGGCCCAAAATGACGCTAAGGGAAGGTACTAATAGGTTTTGATTTGATTGCAGTGAGTTTGCGAGTATGAAATCTAACATAGATGGCCGTATCTTTTGATTCTGTTGATTTAGAAGCTTGAATTTTCTATACCTTAAAGAGATCGTAGACGTTAGTATTTCATATTAATTTCAATTTGTTATCTTGGTCCGTTCCCGAGAAAAAGGGTCCTTGACATACAAAACAATTTTTTTTTTATGTTTATAACTAAAATTTTACAGTTTTCGGATTTTTTCCTTTACTTGTGCTGTAAGACCTTGCTTCTTACCAAATTTTATGATTCTATGTTAACAGGAAATACCCTATAGGTTTTGATTTGATTTGAGTCTGTTTGCGAGTATGAAATCTGACATAGATGGCCGTATCTTTTGATTGCGTTGATTTAGAAGCTTTAATATTCTACACCTTAAAGAGATCGTAGATTTTAGTATTTTGTATAATTTTCAATTTGTTATCTTGATCCGTTCCTGAGAAAAAGGGACCTTGACATACAAAACAAACAAAAATTTGTTTTAATGTCACATAAGTATAAATTTACAATTTTAGATTTTTTCCTTTACTTGTACTGTGAAACCTTGCTTCTTACCAAATTTCATGATTCTAGGTTAACGGGAAGTACTCTATAGGTTTTGATTTGATTTGCCTGTAGCAAAATATGTGACCTAAATGGGCGTATCTAGTGATTGCGTTGATCTAGAAGCTTAAATTTATTACACCTCCGAGGAAACGTAGACCTTACTATTTGATATTAATTTCAACTTGATACCGTGACCGTAGATTTTAGTATTTTGTATAATTTTCAATTTGTTATCTTGATCCGTTCCTGAGAAAAAAGGTCTTGACAGACAGACAGACAGACAGCCAGCCAGCCAGACAGACAGACAGACGGACAACAAAGTGATCCTATAAGGGTTCCGTTTTTTCCTCCTTTGAGGTACGGAACCCTAATTACAAAAAAAAAACGTGAAATAAAAAACTATTTAAAAAAATATAAAAACCGCCTTCAAAAATGTATGAAATAAAAAAAAAATCGAACCCTAGAGTTGAAGGCGGTGCTAAAGCAAGCATAAATGATGCATGAAATAAAACGTGAGTGGATGATATCCTTTGTGATTTGTGTAGCCTTCTTTAGCACCGCCTTCAACTCTAGGGTTAGATTTATTTTTATTTCATACATTTTTGAAGGCGGTTTTTATATATTTTTTAATGATTCTTGTGCACATATAGTGTTAATACGATTGCATTAGTCACACATTCCTAAAAGAATAACAATTTCACTGAGAATTCTGACTAACAAAAGACTTAGTAATTGATAACAATAGTTATTATATTTGTATATAATAATAATGAAGTCACATATATATACCTATATATTGCACTGGCAGTTTGCCAATGCAGTCTACTACTTGGTATTATTCTTCTTTCAACGAGAATATTATAATAGACTAGCAGTAAGTAAGCCCGCTACCGTAACTTTATTTCGGCGCGCGGAACAATTCGGTTTGTATGAGAGTCACAGTGTAACCGTAACTGAATTTTATCTGTGCCTATCCTGTGTCTCGTATAGTTAAATGTGCTTGTACTATGTAAGTTTCATAAAATTCGGATGATCGGTTTAAGAGTTATAGAGGAACATACATACAGAAAAGATTTAAAAAAATGGATAAATTAGTTTTAGTATCATACTAGTAGCAGAACTTACTCTATGACCATCCCTTACAGATTTATTATTAGTATTGATTGATGATCAATTGATCATTGATAATATGTTGACGTTTCTAGAGTGCCGTGATGCTTTTGTTTTCACCGAGGCCTTCCCCGAGAAAATTTCACGGGGACTCCCGTAAATTTTTTACTTTTTCTTATTTTTATTATTTGTTGTTACATCGGCCATAATAACACATATTCTGTGAAAATTTGAACGGGCTACCTAATTGCGGTTCAAGTGATACAGCCCTCGGACAGACAGACGTAGAGACAAACAGACAGACAGATGGCGTAGGCTTAGGAATAGGATCCCGCACGACGGATACGGAACCTTAAAAAGATCGAAACCACTGCATTTCGCAAACAGAAGCAAGCGAGGTCTTTGCAGCTTGTCAATATTTTTATTTTAAAAGGTCTCAATTACAATACGTGTGTAATAAATATTCGCACTTTTTGTGGTAAGTAAGTACCTTCCTAGATGCTGGCAGTTTTTTAATTATATACCTATACATTTTTTATGATCGTTCACTCACTCACTCAAGGTTAAGGGACAACAATGATTGGTAGGAAATTGCATTTCGGCTCGATTAAAATTAAATTTAATTATTTCGACTGCTCGATATTCCGCTCCATTATTGTATTACGAAAGAACTCAAAGGGTTATGACTGCACACAATTTAGTTAACAATTGCACACAATTTAGTTAACAATTAATACAGGCATGTTACGTTCCGATGCGAACGAGCCGATTTAAGGTCACGAAAGGAGGAGGGGTTTTATAAATTTGATGCATAAGCCTGTGTCTGTGTCTGTGGTATCGTAGCTCCTAAACGGATGCGCCGATTTGGATGCGTTTTTTTGACATTGAAAATGTCTTTTCGATCGCTTAAGTATAGCCCCCGATTTCCAGCGAGAGTGAGAATTTATATTTTAATATTGTAGATTGACTCAATATCTGGGGATGTTATTTTATTTTTTGAAAAAACGTGAAATATTTGGGAGTTATGATTTTTTTTTATTTTTCGTTACGCGAGTTTCGAGTAGTCCTTATCTTGCAGTGTGAGTGCTTAAAATGGTTTTAGTGTATGCTTATACTTGAAAATTAAGAATACTTAGTTTTTTTTAATGTTTGACAATTTTTGTAAATTTTTCAAAGTTGACATATTTCTAATATAAAAAAAATTAGTATGTAAGTTATATGAAAAAAAAAACTCTATAAGGTTTCATACCTGGCTCTTCCTTATAGATTGCATTGCTGAACGGGACATGACAAAAAAAATGATGGCGAACCATATGTCTCAATGAAATATTGTTAATGTAGTGTATTCTATAGGGCCCTATATTACTTCTGTGATAGGGCGAAATAAATATCGGAATCTGATGATAACGGTTAAATTAACGAAATTTTATGACATAAACCAATCAATTTAATTTCAATTTAATCAAATCAAATTAACCAAGTAATTTAAACGAAATTAAAAGTTTACGCGCGATTATTACAACCTAATTGAAGGCCAATAAGACACGTGGATCGTAAAAAGTTATTAATTATGTAACTTTTATTGCTTGTGGTTATTTGTGGTTACTGAGTTTTGTTACTGGTTTTGTGGTTACTGAGTTTTGTTACTGGTTTTGTGGTTACTGAGTTTTGTTACTGGTTTTGTGGTTACTGAGTTTTGTTACTGGTTTTGTGGTTACTGAGTTTTGTTACTGGTTTTGTGGTTACTGAGTTTTGTTACTGGTTTTGTGGTTACTGAGTTTTTTTACTGGTTTTGTGGTTACTGAGTTTTGTTACTGGTTTTGTGGTTACTGAGTTTTGTTACTGGTTTTGTGGTTACTGAGTTTTGTTACTGGTTTTGTGGTTACTGAGTTTTGTTACTGGTTTTGTGGTTGTGGTTACTGAGTTTTGGCGCCCAACGAATGATTAAAGAAATATTATATTACCTAAAAAGTGTTATTTGTTCGTTTCTGTTAATCTATCTAATAGGTATTATACTTTTTAATTAATTAATAAGTAGTCAACCTAGGTAGCTCAGTGCGGTCGGTTTACTGTTGTTAAGCACACCTGGGCGCGGTCATTACTTGGATGGGTGACCCTTCGGCCGTTGGAGGCTGACCGTGGTTCGGATTCCACGTAAACTGTAGGTCCCTTCCCTTCTTACCTTACTGGGTGGTAGGGTTTATCCCAACCAGGCTGGTACCATCGCACTGAATGAAACGTCGGTCGAAACGGCCATGTAAATAGTTCGTGTTTTCCGTCCAGTTCAGTGTACCCGACATGAAATTAAGGGAAGCACTGATATGGCACCTAGTTGACCCGGGGTTATGGGCTGACATCACAGTTGTTGTAGGTGATATAGGTAGTCAACCGTGCCCATTTCCATAAACAAAAAAAAAAAAATTATTAGTAGTATATTTTATTCTCGATTTTATTTATATAAATTATATTATATTTTAGATTCCCACACTCAATTCTTTTGTTATACATATAGTAACTTATATTTCACAACATACGACTCTCATACATATTTGGATGTAAACGTCCTCACTAAAGTGGTTGTCCAACCATAATAATAAAGCCTAAAATTTCGTACAAGGCCCAAAATGACCAAAAACTACTCGTATTTGTAAACGTAATGTCGCATACTTAAACACTGTTATATTTCGATTATTTTTATTTGAGAAATTAGTTAAAATTAGATACCACACGCTATATCTCGTCAATCGGTGTAAGGAGAGTAACCGGTGTTGTGCTGCAAGGACTCTGGTAGATACAACACAACACCGACCGCTAAGTCTAGCAAAGCATTCAGACAAGATATTTCCCCCCAAGTACAGTCTCGGATCCTTCAAGAGGGCCGTGAATAGGCACCTGTCAGGCCGGCATGGCATTCGCAACCCCCGTATACCACCGAATGTCCATGGGCGTCGTTAGACACCTCATGGGTGGCTCGGGGCGATATATCGCGCGTTCTATAAAAAAAAAAGATAACTATCAAGCAGCAAGTAAGGCACGAAGACTCACCTGCCGCATGACTCGGTGGAAGGACCGCGCCAAGGTGAGAGGTGGCTAGCCTGTCGCCCTCCAGCGCGCCATCTTGTCTTTATACCTTAGTCGTCTTTTAACTTTAATTCCCTCCTTCGTTAAACGGAGCTATCAACCGGACATGTAATACTATCACTTACCGGAAACCGTAGATGTAATTTGGCACCAAGCTATTTCCGATTCGTGCGACCTTGTCAAAAAAAAAACTACCGGCAAAAACGCACCCGACGACCTAGGCAAAGACCGTTTCCTATTTCTAATCGAAGATAGCAGAAGGAATCAACTCTCGGCGTTAAGGCCACATTCGCTTCCGACAGGAGGAAATATGACTCTTAATAGAAGCGAGGTCGGCCTAGTTTGCATTGGCGAATGGGCTTTTGCATATTTTACGTGTTAAGGCGACTAATGTAGGTAATGAATGAAAAAAAAAAAGCGGCCTAGTGAAAGCAGGGTTCGTAAACGTTAGAAAATATATCCGTGCACTAACGTTTTGATAGGTTGATTTTGGTAGCGTTTGAAGACAAACGCTACAAAAACATCAGAATAGGAACCGTTTGCAAACTAACATAAAACTAACGTTAGAAATAACCCTACGCGCAAACGTTATTTCTATCAAAACGCTAGAACGCCGCGGCGGCGCGGCGGCAGCCTACCTAACTGACTGAATTGATAGTTTAAACGTTAGTTGAATCGTTATTTTGTTTCGTTTTTATCATTTTGCTATGGCAGGGGTTTTCGTGGGGGGAAATAACTATCACTAACACAAACGAATAGAATAACGTTAGTTTAACGATTTTCAAACGTTTGGCGGGTAGCGTTTGATAAATTTCAAACGTTAGTTTGCCTTCGTTATTTTTTAGTGATAGTTTTTATTTTGATAGTCTCCTAACGTTTGCGCGAAATAACGTTATTACGATCCCTGAGTGAAAGTCGGACTCGCGCGCCTAGGTTATTTTTTTAATTATTGTAACTTGCATACTATATTTTATATAAAATACTTAAAAATAATTAAATCTAGACCTAAAAATAACTAAATTAACTATAAAAATAAATCTAACTATAAATAAAAATAGGTCAGTTATCGGTTTTTATTATTATGATACAGCGTTCAACACACACGTTCAAAACACGTTCCTTGTATGGTGATTCCCCCCATTTTTTTTGCTTTTTGCCTTTTTTGTTATTTGTTGGCATATCCGCTATAGTGACGCATATTCAGTGAAAATTTCAACCTGCTACCTATTAAGGTTAAAAAGATACAGCCCTCTGACGGACGGACATACAGACCGAGAGACGGTGTTATGGATCCGGAACCCTAAAAATTTACACAAGAAAAAATAAATAATTGTCAATTTGTTGAAGTATTTTTTTATATAATCTGATATGGGTGGCATACCGGAGACTTTCCTTTAAATTGCTCACTATACTGGACTAGATGAGAACACAGCCGAGGCTGCTATACGTCCATCATACATCCAGTACGGTGGTACCAACCCAGTCGGCTACAATTTGAGCCTACCACCTAGTAAGGGGCAAGTGAAGGGACCTACACTTTTACACCGGTTTTGAAAGGTGAAGCGGCTGGTGTAGGTGTGCACGTAAATGTTTCCGTCAGAAAAAACTCATTGGTACACGCCGACCGGATTCGAACCTCGGACCTCTCGCAAGACACACAAACCACTCGGCGACCCGCCGCATTTGTGCATAAGTCGCCTTAAGTCCTAACTAGTTGTTATAGTAAAGATTTGCAATGCTGATTGCATTATTTTATTCCTTTGTAATTAACTCGAGTGGCTGGGCTTTGACTGGCATTCACACTATATACCTACCTGCTGCCCACATACGCAGGTTATGACGGCATGGTAGCCTTTATTCACTGCGTGCTTTGCTTGCTTCGCACCAATATAATGAAATATAATAGAAAAATGAACGTCTTTTATTGAATGAATAAAAAAGACATAACAGTTAATACAAAATACAACTTGATACAGTGAGTAAAACTAAATAAAATTAACATAATACATTTTTTTTATCCGTGATGTCAGCTCATAACACCGGATGAACTTGGTGCCAAGTCAGTGCTTCCCTTCGGTCGTGCCGGCTACACTGAAGTGGACGGAAAACACAAACTGGACGTTTCGACCGACCTTTCATTCAGTGCGGTGGTACCAACCCAGGCGGGTTACACCCTACCACCTAGTAATATAAGAAGGGAGTCATATCCCTTAGTCGCCTTTTACGACATACACGGGGAGAGATACAGTGGGGCTATTCTTTTACAGTACCGGCCCCACACGGTAAATAACATAACAAAAAAAACATACAGTCGAATTACGAACCTCCTCCTTTTTTTGAAGTCGGTTAAAAACTAAATAATTACTTGTTAGTCTTACTGTACTTAAGTAAAAAATTTCGTCCAACTTAGTCGTCTCCGCCACAGTACCCAATACGCTGGCGGCGTTACCCCTTTGAATGGCTAGCCCTATTCGCTGAAAGAAGAAAGACTTGGCACGTCGCGTCGGTCACCAGACTTATCAAAAATAAATTGTTTATTCTATAACAAATAATAAGAAATATCATGAGAGCAGAAAATCATACAGCTAGAAAAATTGCGCTCAAAGGCGAACTTATCGTAATGATTTCTTCGAGTCAACATTTGACATAACTTTTGACTTCTTTTGTACCTGTTTGATCTAGAGGTGACCCTGGATGAGACTTTTACAGAGTACCAAACAGACAGACAATTCAAGGAAATCTCCGGCATGGCACCTACCTTCTCGGCGGTGATATTGACTGGTCAGAGCATGTACTTTGGCCCCTCCGACTCAGCCACCCATACCGGATTACATAAAAAAATCTGACAGTTTTATTTAATTTAGTACACTACACTATAAATACATATTTTTTTACAGTCAGTTAGATTTTTTCTTATGAAAACTATACTGGCCAAATAGGGACTTTATCCTGCTCGGATTGATAGGTACCACCGCACTGAACAGTGGACGGTAATCGTAGGGTTCCGTAACTCAAAAGACGCAAAAACTGAACTCTTGTGCCATATTTTCTTCGAATCTACTGAACGAATAAAATTTAAATTTGGTACACATCCTTATATATATAATTTTTCTGTACGTGTGTTTGTCACTTTACTCCGCCTAAACGGCTGGACAGATTTGGATGACATTTTGGGTGTATATTACAGTGGTTACCTGGATGGTTTGAAAATACAATAATTAAACCCGGTAGATGGCGTCGTGATAAGTCCACGCGGACGAAGTCTCCGGCACAGCTAGTATTATATATTTTATTTTTTAATTTTTTTTTAATTTTTTTTTTTATGGAAACTGACACAGTTGGCTACATCACCTACAACATCCGCGATGTCAGCCCATAACACCGGGTGAACTAGGTGCCATGTCAGTGCTTCCCTTCGATCGTGCCGGCTACACTGAACTGTACGGAAAACACAAACTATTTACATAGCCATTTCGACCGACGTTTCATTCAGTGCGGTGGTACCAACCCGGGCGGGTTGAACCCTACCACCTAGTAAGAGGAAGGGAAGGGACCTACAGTTTTACGTGGAATCCAAACCACGGTCAGCCTCCAACGAACGAACTCAGCGCCCAGAGTTACTTAACAATCAATAGCAATAGTCGACTGTCTAATCCACTGAGCTATCGAGGCTGATAGTTTGATAGCTCAATCACGTATGGCGTAATTGAACGAATTTCGATTTTATGGGGAAAATCCATAGAGCTGCATACCATGGAACCTTCTGGCGAATGACTTTATATCACTCACCGGCACGGCGGCGCTCAGCGAGTTGCCATGCCAGCATATTTCCGGACTTGGGTGGAATAAATTTGTGTAAGAACAAAGGGGAAGTACCGTCCCGGCATGGCGGCTAGTTCCGGCAGGAAAATGGTGTAATTTCTGACATCGCGATTATAACAGATGACCTAACCAACCGTGTCGGATTTGATAAAAAAAAGGCAAACACACCGCGCTCTGCGCCTGAAAAACCCCGGATTACGCGGTTGAGCGGTCCTAGAGATCTCAGATAGACAAACAAACAAGACAGACACTTGTATGAATGAGCTTGTCAGAGACGAGGTCACGTACCTGACCTGCGCAGTCCGAGCTAACTATTGTACAACAATTTTGATTAATATCGATCACGTAATCGAAAAAACACGTCCCCGTGTATGTCGTAAAAGGCGACTAAGGGATATGACTCCCTTATATTACTAGGTGGTAGGGTTTAACCCGCCCGGGTTGGTACCACCGCACTGAATGAAAGGTAGGTCGAAACGGCTATGTAAATAGTTTGTGTTTTCCGTGCAGTTCAGTGCAGCCGGCACGACCGAAGGGAAGCACTGACGTGGCACCAAGTTCACCCGGTGTTATGGGCTGACATCACGGATGTTGTAGGTGATGCAGCCAACCGTGTCAGTTTCCATAAAAAAAAACCTTTCTTGTATGGGTACCCCCTTAGTTTTTTTTATAATTTGTTGTCATATCCGCCAAAATAACACATAATCAGCTAGCTATTCCTTTACGGTTCGGTACGGTTACACTGCCATCGGATGGACGGACGGGCTAACGGACGGACGGACGGACGGACAGACAGGCAGGCAGACAGACAGACAGACAGACGTTGTAGGCTTAGTAATAGACTTCCGTGCAGGGTACGGAAATCTAAAAATTAAATTACAATTATACTTTATTACCACAATTTTTTTTTCAAGGTCATATAGAGACTTCCTATTTCCGCAAATGTATGACACAACCTCCTTTACTATCATTTTATTGCTTTACGTTTTGTTTATAGACGTCCAGAAATACCAGCCTTTCGGCTACAAAATGTATGACACAGATATTCAATAGTTTGTGGTTAAATCAATTTTAATGAATATAAAGTGTAATAAAAAACTATTTCAGTTTAACGTCAGTTCCGACAGCCGTCTTGCGACGGGTGAGTTAAGTTTGCGTATATATTAAACTTTTTGTTGGATGTTTTTTAGTAAAATGAACTATGTATTATGAAATACAATATTTTTACGCGGCTTCGATTCGTGCCAAAATATCAGATGTGTGCCCTTGTGAATTCATTGAGTAGTTCTCAACTTATTACTGGACACAAAATCGAAGATATGAAAGACGCGTCATATGAGATTGGTAATTTTCTATGGCACCAAGTTCATCCGTTGTTATGGGCTGAAATCACGGATGTTGTAGGTGATGTAGCCAACCGTGTCAGTTTACATAAAAACCGGCCAAGTGCGAGTCGGACTCGCGCACAGAGGTTACCGTACAAGAAAAAAAATGATTGAAAAAAAAACACGTTTCTTGTATGGGAACCCCCTTATTTTTTTACTTTTTCTATTTTTTATTATTTGTTGTTATATCCGCCATAATAACACATATTCTGTGAAAATTTCAATGGGCTACCTATTACGGTTCAAGAGATACAGCCCTCGGACAGACATACAGACGGACGGACGGACGGACGGACAGACAGACGGCGTAGGCTTAGTAATTAATAGGCTTCCGTACGGGATACGGAAACTTAAAAACACACACGTTTGATAACAATACCTACATATCACACGCTGTATCCCGACTACACAAAGGTTGACTGTAAGAAATCTCTGTAAGGGATAAGTGCGCCTTTGCACCTTATGTAAATTTTCCAATGTATTTGTTACTGTTTAATGTTTACTGGAGCAATAAAGAATTTTCTATCTATCTATCTATCTACACTGGTAAGCAGAATAATCGGTGTTGTCCTGTAAGTACTCTTGTAAATTACAGCACAACACCGACCACCACATTTCGCAAAGTATTCGGACAAGATAACTGATCAAGCAGCAAGTAACTGTGATGAATCACAACCTACCTCAATGAAAATAGCTAGCAATAGGACGTATGAAGGCTGGCTGGTAAAATGTTATAAGGCGTAGGAGTTAGTTTAGCGCCTGGGTAGTGAGTATAGCAAAGAGACCGCGTTGCGTATAAATCGTAGCGGGTGGCATGTAGTCAGGCGCAGATAATACAACTTGCATACATTTTGAACAGGAATAGCTAGCAACACCGTATAAGCGACAGATGATGATAGATAAGTATTATACGTCGGCATGCAGTAAGATATAGGACGAATTGACTGTATTACATCTACTTTTGTGAATTCGTAGCATTTTTCAGAGATTAGTTACTGAAGGTTTTAGGGAAATATGGAACGCATTTTTAAGGAAAATTGCTTCAGGCATTGTGATTGGTCGACCAATGGGAGACGCGGAAATGATGTTAGGGATGATTTCCGATTGGTCGTGGGGGTAAGGGTGGGAGTAAGAAAGCGAGGCTATTTAAGGGCGTGTAACACGGGAGGAGCACTTTTTCTGCAGCTGCGAGCCTCGGAGGAACAACTTGCCTGAGCCCGGTCATCGCTAAGTCGCATCGAGCGCCATTGCTTTTCGGCATCAACGTTTCGGTGAGTCTCGGACGCCGCGCGCTATTTTGGAGTTTTCTAGTTGCAATTCGACCAGTTCTATTAAATTGCATTGTCTTGAAGTCTTCTTTTGGTGGCTGGGCTAGTTTTGGAAACAATACTGGCTTTTCAGAAATTATTTGCTAGTATTAGGGATGTGAAATATTTTTATATGGACCATCATTGGAGCACTGTGTGGGATGCTAGCTATGCTGAAATATGCATACATGCATACTATTACAGGGCTCTTTTTCCCTTTTGGAGCACTGGGTGGGGGAGCAGGTACGCTGAAATATGCATGCACGCCCACTCACGCAGAGTTCTTTCACGGAATGTTGTGAGGGAAGCGGGTTTTGCTGAAATATGCATACACGCACGATCTCACAGGGTTCTTCCCTGGAACGTTGTATGTGGGTTCGGGTACGCTGAAATATGCATACGCGCGCACTCATGCGAGGTTCTTTTCCTTTCGATGGAATGTTGGGTGGCAATGCTAGCTATGCTGAATAAGCATACACGCTTGTTCGCACAAGATTCAGTTCATTCTCTATGATATCACGAGAAAATGCCTCGTGGTAAGAAGACGTAACATAAGGTCGAAGAGCAACTGGAATTCTGGCTAAACTATCAAATTATAACGTGGGTAGTTAGGTTCTTCAAACACTAAATTCATATTGGTAGGTTAGCCATGTAGCTGTGTGAATTAATTCTCCTTAGTTCTGCAAGGGAGAGAGGGTTCGCTTCGTGGGAGTGAGTAGTATCATAGTGTGTAGTATTTAGTGAGGTAGGTACTAGGAAGGCCAGGTAGGTACCCCTCAGTAATTCTCCTTAATCCTGCTAGGCCGTGGGGACCTTTTCATTCTATTAGTATTAAAGTCATATGGTAGGTTAGCCATGTAGCTGTGTGAATTAATTCTCCTGAATTCTGCAAGGGAGAGAGGGTTCACTTCGTGAGAACGAGTAGTACCATAGTGTGTAGTATTTATTGAGGTTAGGTACTAGGAAGGCCAGGTAAATACCCCACAGTGGTTCTCCTTAGTCCTGCTAGGGGGAGAGGTCCAAAGTGTTATGATCTGTTAGAGCGATACCTATTCTATCTGGCGAAGGGGTGGCGGTACTCTAAGGACCGGTGCAAGCTGAGCTTACCGTCTGAGGAGGAAACCTGTGGTAGCCTTTTTTCGATAGGCGGAGCCCGTCGGACGAAGTACTACGAGGTTAGGATAGGGACCACACACACACTTACACACACACGCACGACTTTAGGATTTGGGGTCCGTAGGGGCCCTAAATCATCCACATTACACCACGAGTTTCATTTTAAATCTCTTCCTAAGAGAAACAGTTTCTTCACAGGATAGGAAACAAAGGGGGCCATTAGGTATACAAAATAGAGCTGCTGGTAGTAAAGCAGCCCTATATGGATGATGGCCACTGTGAGGAGCGTGGAGAGCCCGGGTGAGGAAACCCGGACTCGTGGAGCTCCTTACTTCCCCCTCCGGGGGGAAATTGTTTGAATAATTTGAAAATTACTGGTTGACACAATTTCTGGGAGGAGAGAATACAGACAATTACAATGTGATGGAAGAGACACAGTGATATAGGAGAGGCGGACTTAGGCAGAAAATTACATATGTATTTAGAATATTATTCGAAGAACAAAGGTTAGGATAGAAAGCTAGGGATTGAGTTAGTACTCTGGGTTATACGGTTACACAACGCTTCCTCGAAGAGAGGAAGATACAGGGTCCATCTACACTTAATTCAGTGTAATACGTATGTATACATTGCGTGAGTTTACCTAGAGATCACTTGAATGCTAAACGCAGGCCATGTTTTATTTTAGAGGTTACTCGCGGAAGCGTGGAATTTCGGAATAATTATTCGACAACACCTATCAGGTGAAGTATAAATACAAAATATACTTTGGTGAGAGGCTAGTTCGTCGCAGTGGTGCCTAAGTCCAGGATAGTTCCTACCTAAATCTAGGATACCTAGGGTTCAGAAAAAAAAGAGAGGGAAAAATGGAAGAAAAATGTAGTTCGTTGCGGTAGTTCAGGACAATAATAGGGGTCTTATATACTCAAAAGCGATAGGAAAAAATCCAACTCATAGGGAGTAGCGATATAAGTAAATAGCGTTATAGGAAGTGATACCGGGAAAGTGATTAAGTGTGGAATTCGGTGAGGAAATGCGTGAAAAGTGGTTCGTGGAACGCGATGCTGACTGGCAGTTTCGCGAGAGAAGAGATTTGGACTCCCGCCTACGAGGCGGGAGGTTTCGCCGCTTGAAGCTGAGAGTGAGTACATATTTCATTTTCCGGCGCGAGTGCAGTCTGTGTACAATTAATTAATTTTCAGAAATATTGTCTACAATTTGCCGACAATGTTGCTAGAAAACCGATTTTAACGTGAACGAATTGTCACCAGAAAGTCGACTAGAGATTCATCTTTGAGTTCGTAAAAGAAAATTGCTTACATTTCCTTCTAGGAAGTTCATTATCATTGTTCTGCGGACAACTAGAAATAGTTAAGTGAAAACCAATTTTGACCAATGGGATGTGAGCGCCGGTGCGGGATGGCGTTCGCTATTGGCTAGAATGAGCAGCGCCGTGATAGAAAAAAAAATCTGTTTGCACGAAGAATGTAGTCGGGTTGAGAGGTGATAGACTAAACAAAGTGGAAGTTAGGGGAATGGTATGTATGAATGGTGTGAGGCATATTTCTAAGCGGAATGTTAGCAACTTCGTAAAGTAAGGTGGGGCCAAAGGAAAATATTTTAACCAGAGATTGTGAAACTAAAATCAATAATTTATTCCGGGTACACCGCGATATAGCAGGAAGAGGAAAAATTTTTTTTAATGGGTTATCGGAAAAATTGTGCTATAAGCCTAAAAGCCAATTAATTAAGAATCCTAGAATGAGCTAAAATCAACAATATTGTAGTAAGAATATTCTATGAAAACCTTAGTTGTAAAATTGGATAGCCATTCTACTTAAGTTAAGGCACGTCAACTGAGCGCGGAGGGCTTCATACCTAAAACACGGAAGTTATGTTCGAAAATAATTTCGTATTGTGTAATAATTAGGTACGCTCGCGCGCGAAATAGTTTATCGGGGCCAGTTTGAGGCCAATAAAGGGAATTTTCTAGTTGTTTGGTGGAAATGAAGTTGGATGGGGTGTAAGCTTCCTTTGTAAAATAAAAAAGCCGTAAAATATGTGTGTTTGAAAAGAGTGGTTATGTTTGACCGGGTTCCAACAGACTGATTTAATTTTGGTTGAGATTGTCGCCGAAGAATAAAAAGATTCGAATCTTTATTTCATTTTAATGGAATGCGAGAAGAATGGAAAAAAAAAATGTCATTTTGAAAATGTATAATGGATGTTTAGTAAATAATTTGTGTAGTAGTAATAAGGTGTGAATTTTAGGCTCCAAAGTAGGTATTTCGCGAATTAGTAGCGAGCGACGGTATGGCACCTACTAGTGGGGAGATGGTAGATTAAAATTAGGGGGATCCCAGTTAATTGATGTGACTGATTAGGTGCCATGTACAAGGGAAGGTTGGTTGTAAAGTTGTGTCTAGGTCTGACTTTGCGTGTGTGGGCGATATGGTACTTACTAGATTAGGTTAGTGGTAAACGAAGGTCATGGTGTACAAGTTGACCAGTGGAAGTAATTAGGTGCCATGTACAATGTTGGTTAGGTCGTGAGGTTGAGTCTTGGTCAGATTTTTGTGTGTGTGTGGCGAATAGAGGCTCTTGGTGAACATGCCGAATACGTGGTTCATTTCGAGTGAGTGGTTTTGGGCTTGAATGTAGTGTTTGTTTATTGATAGGGAATGGATTATTAAGTTTGTTTATTTTGGAGCTGATTGGCTGGTATGAGGAATGGGGGGGTTCCAGTTGCTCGAGGAATGCGGGCTATGTATGGGATTAAAACGGTTAGGAGGGAGCAAGTGCCATGTCGGAGAACGTACCGGTCGAGATATTGACTTTTGATCGGTCATGCTTGATTGTTGTTCCTGCGTAATGTGGAAGGAATGGATTATAAAGAGTATAGGAATTAGGTGCCATGACAGAGGTCCAGGTTTCGATTTTAGGTTGCGGTCGTATGTATAGGTGTCAAAAGGTGAGAGGGCCAGTTGGTGAGTGTTGGTGCGGTTGGAGGTCGAATTGAGCCTGTCGATTTGTGATCCATATCGAGTGAGTGGTTTTGGATTTGCCCATAAATGTGTTTGTTTAATTAATTAGATTAATTTATAAATAATATTTGATGCATGTGTACATGTTGCACGCGTTGAAAGAAAACAGTCGGGGTGGGCGGAGTGATTGATGTTGTGCGGTGGGAGCTCTGGTGAATTGCAGCACAACGCCGATCACCACGTTTTGCAAATTATTTTATAACTAAGTTTGGTTATTGTGCGGGCTACAAGGTGGTGTCAGGGGTTTCTAACTTTTCTAAAGGGAAGTGTCAGGGGTTACAAACCTTTTTCCAAATTTATAGGTCAGGGATTTTAAACTTTTTCAGATACATATATATAAGCAGTTTCCAAACTTTTAGGCTTGGTAAGTGTCATGCCTTTCGAATTCATGATATGTAGGGGGTTTTAAACATTTTACAAGGGCACGATAAGTCAGGGGTTTCCAAACCTTTCAACTTTGGAAAAGAGTAGTGGTTCTTAGAACATTTTTGAATTTCGCAATGATTCAGAGGTCTAGACTTTCGATATATTTTCGAATTGGTATTATATCAGGAGTTCTCAACCTTTTCCAAATTTAGGTTGTAAGCCTTTTCAAATTCATGATAAGTCAGGGGTGCTCAAACTTTTCTAAATTTATATTGTCAGGGATTTCGAACTTTTTCAAATTCAGGATAAGTCAGGGGTGCTCAAACTTTACCAAATTTAGATTGTCAGGGATTTCGAACTTTTCAAATTCATGATAAGCCAGGGGTGCTCAAACTTTTTCAAATTTATATTATCAGGGATTTCGAACTTTTTCAAATTCATGATAAGTCAGGGGTGCTCAAACTTTTCCAAATTTAGATTGTCAGGGATTTCGAACTTTTCAAATTCACGATAAGCCAGGGGTGCTCAAACTTTTTCAAATTTATATTGTCAGGGATTTCGAACTTTTTCAAATTCATGATGAGTCAGGGGTTCTCAAAAGTTTCCAAATTAAGTTTGTGTCAAGGATTTCGAACCATTTCAAAATCGTGACATGTCAGGGGTTTACAACTTTATTTACAAAAATATTTTTGATTTAAGGGAGGCCTCGACATCCCAAGAATATTTCGGAGTCAGGGGTTCTCAACTTTCGGAATATTTGCTAATTTTAAATATTTTAGGGTTCTCAACTTTAGAAAAATATTTTATTTTTCCTTAGGATATTTAAGGGAGGTCTTAACTTCCAAACATATTTGCACTTAGCGGTTCTTAATTTTCAAAAATATTTTCAAATTTTGAAATTCTAGGGTCTCAACTTTAGAAAAATATTTTATTTTTCCTTAGGATATTTAAGGGAGGTCTCAGCTTCCAAAAATATTTTGAACTTAGCGGTTCTTAATTTCAAAAATATTTTCAAATTTTGAAATTCTAGGGTCTCAACTTTAGAAAAATATTTTATTTTTCCTTAGGAATATTTAAGGGAGGTCTCAGCTTCCAAAAATATTTTGAACTTAGCGGTTCTTAATTTTCAAAAGTATTTCCAAATTTTTTATTATTTTGGGTTTTCAATTTTGAAAAATATTTATTTTCCTCAGGATATTTAAGGGAGGACTTAACTTTCAAACATGTTTGAACTTAGCGGTTCTTAATTTCAAAAATATTTTAAAATTTTTAAATTCTAGGGTCTCAACTTTAGAAAAACATTTTATTTTTCCTTAGGATATTTAAGGGAGGTCTTAACTTCCAAACATATTTGAACTTAGCGGTTCTTAATTTTCAAAAATATTTTCAAATTTTGAAAGTCTAGGGTTCTTAACTTTAGAAAAATATTTTATTTTCCTCAGGATATTTAAGGGAGGTCTTAACTTCAAAAAAAAAAAAAAAAAAAAAAAATTGAACTTACCGGTTCTTATTTTTGAAAAATATTTTCAAATTTTAAACATCTTAGGGTTCTCAATTTTTAAAAAATATTTTATTCTTCCAGGATATTTAAAGGAGGTCTCAACTTCCAAAAATATTTTGAGGTCAGACATTCTAAACTTTCAAAATTATTTTCAAATCTTGAATGTTTAGGGTTCTCAAATTTAGAAAATTACTTTCATTTTCCAGATTATTAAGGGAGGTTTCAAATTCCAAATATTTTGGATTAAGCGGTCCTCAGACTTTCGAGAATAGTGCCAAATTTGGAATGGTTTAGGGTTCTCGACTTTAGAAATATTTTAATTTTAGGAATGTTTAGGGAGGAGTCCGACTTTCAATATGTTTTGAGTTCAGGAGTTCCTAACTTTCAAAGTGTTTCGGATTTTGAATATTTCAGGGGTCTATACTCTAGTAATGCCTTTATTCTTTCGGAATGTAAGGGAAGTGTGTTATGTATATTGCACTTAACGCGAATCAAGAACACGGTAATGGGCTATTAGAGATATTGTAAGTAATTATAAATTTATACCGTGCAGCGCTGTCACTCGATGCTGGCAGTAGTGAACGAATTCGCTATTCGTTTGATTCCACGATTAATAACGGAAGAAAAAAGGAGAAACTTTATTCTAATAAACACCAATACACACGGTCAAACAAAATATCAAATATTGTGTGTGTATACAGGTTCAACTCGAGGTTTGATTATTGGATAGACTATCATGAATTGGATGTGATTTATAGTGTTAATTATTAGTTATTTTTAGTAATTTACTTTCTTATCTTTGAACTTAGCTATATCTGCTTTTGCATAGAGGACATTTTCCCCACATGCGCAGGCATGTCTGTTCGCGTGCACGAATGATACTTGCGTACTTAGGGATCGTGAATACATTGGTGTTTGGGTGCGTGGGCGCATATTTAATTGTTTACTTACATATCTCCTTGCGTGTCTATAGATACCTAATTGCGTGCGTACATGCGTGGATGCGTGCAGGCGTTCGTGCGCATATGTAATTGTGTGCATACTTGCTGATTGGTATGACTATGCTTGCGTATCCGTGCATACATGCATATTACGTGGTTACCTGCGTCGGTAGGGATTGATGTGGATGCGCGGGGAGAGGCTTCGAACCCCGGACTGCGGGTGGTTCGTCACTCTTCGGTTTATGATCTGCCTACGTATTTGTGAGTGAGCTGAGTACATCTTAATATTATTCTACTGAAAAAAAGAGTAACAAGAGAAAATAAAAAAAAAATAACCAAAAGAATAACAAAAGGTAAGTATGTATGTATGTATATATTCTTTATTGAACACCAATTTATCAAAATTAGGTACAACAGGCGAGCTTAATGCCGCGAGGCATTCTATTCTAACTAACCTTTGGGATGTGGAAGAAGTACATGCAGGCGAACAAGAATAGTTTGTGACAATGTGTTAGATTAAAGAAATATGTATGATAAACTACGTACGAATACTACATAGATACTTTAATAAGCATATATATGCATATAATAAACTTAAATATTATATGTACATTAATCGGTGGTACCGTTGTGCAACACAATCAACTGAATGACGGGAGAGTAAGAGAGGGGCGTAAAGATATGTACTTATGTAATATAAATTGCATTTACTTCGGTAAGGAAAGGAGAAGTTTGTTTAAATTTATCTTAAATACATTCATAGACGTAGAGGAGCGTAAATGCACAGGCAGATTATTCCAGAGGCGAGCTGTTTGTACTGTGAAAGAGTCCGTGTAGAACGAGCTTGAGTGAGCCGGTATTGCCAAGAGTAAGTTGTCAGCAGATCTTAAAGCCAGGCCGTGAGAAGAAAGAAATTCAAATCGTTCACTCAAGTATTTGGGAGCAGCAGGATCATTAAGTGTGCGAAAGAGAAGAGAGAGGGCGTGAGAGTTCCTGCGACCACGAACATCGAGCCACTGAAGGCGAGCTCGATATTCAGATATATGGTCATACTTGCGCAATCCGAAAATATAGCGAATGCACAAGTTAAGAATACGGTCAAGTTTGTTGAGGAGATCCTCATTAAGTGTATCTCGTAAGTGTATCTCGCAATATTATATTTTAAAATGATAGAACAGGGACTTATAGTTAAATAAGATGCTGATGAGATATTTTGCTACTACTCTCAACCATCCAGGGATTGACAGGAAGAAATTCCTATAATGGGATAAGTCCGCCTTTACGCCTCAGGTAAATTATGTACCGTGCATGTTTCTGTGAGATGTGTCTGAACGGTCGGGAATTATTATTTATCTATTTATGTTAAATAATTTATTTTCGTGGATGAATACTAAATCACATATTTACATAGACTAATCACGTGTTTATAGGGTGTATACTTACATGGACTTAACTATATATATATTTTTTTTAAATATCAATTCTATAATTAATTATTAGACCAAATAAGAGGTAGAGGATTTGAATATTGTTTTAATTGTGATTTTTCTTTTTCAGGAAAATACTTATTCGTCTTTGAATAAATAGGTACTTGAGTGCGGTTAATGTTAACGTTTTATTTATAGTGGGGTTTACATAAGTCTACGCATACCAAAATCAACGAATATTCTTCGATGCACATGCGGATTGCAATATTGCAGGGCAATATTGCATTATTATTATTAATTTGTAATCAAGATCGAAAAAAAATATATATATACGAATTAAACTTGGCGTTTTATTAGGTACACTGGACCATTTAAACGGTGCCCTGTATCTATTCTTATTAGAAGGTCCTATTGTCTCATATTATGATCGAACAGGTGGTAAAATGTTTCAAGTTATATATAAAATTACTTATAAAATAAGAATCTGGTTTTATTGTTCGGGTTGTGTGAAGCAGAATACTGTTACACACATCGCCTTGACATTGCGGGGTATTTTATAAGTATCTCAAACTGTTTAAAGTATTGTACGTCGGGTTGATAAATGCTGTATGAGTTGACGAGTGTTGTGTAAAAAAGTTTTATCATCGTGCTAGCTGAAGGCGGGTAATGTTGAGCGGATCTTTATGCATTTGTTTTGGGTGGTGAGTTATTTAGGAGAGGTTGGGGTTGGGGATGATACATTAATTTTATGGGAGGATGAGCAATGGAGGATACGACGAATCTGGCGGGCGAACGGTGAGTCTTCAACAATCGTACTAACCTTTATGTTATGCATGTATACTATTATTTAGAACGCGGAATTTGGAAGGCGAAGAATTGGGATAAGTTTGGTTTGACGTACAGTAGAGATTTCCTATTTATCTGGTAACTGAAAGGACGACTCCTTTACGGCGTACGCGCATCATATTGTGCCGTAACAAGAGCATACTTGTTGTCTTTAGGGTTACGGAATGCATATGTTTAGGCGGGCGAGAAAATGGAATAGGTTAAAATTAGATAGAAAATAAAATAAATGTTATAGAATAAAATAGGTATGGTAATGATCAAAGATAAAAACTACCTTCTTATCGCAGTCTTAAAGGAATGCGAATCTGTACGTGTAGAACATAGGTTTAGGGAGGGCCGTGATCGTCTAGTTGGTAGGACCCTACGTTGTTAAGTTAGTATTGCTACAGTGCGATACTGTTTAACTTAGAGCAGTAGTAGAATAATGATTTATTCACTGTTCACTACTGAAATTTCAGAATTGAAACTGATTCAGTTTGGTAAAATCCGGTAAGGTGGTACGATTTGACTCCGTTTGGTAAAATTCGGTAAGTTTGGTATGAGATGCCACAATTTAGTAAAATCGGGTACATGAAGATAGATGTGGAGAAGGTAACGTTTGGTCTACTGAACCGATTGGTCATAGGTAATGGCTTAGGAATTTGGTGAGAGTAGAGCAACATAACAAGGATAAATAAGCAGGAACAAAGGGAGCAGGAACCTGAGTAAGGAATGCCGGGTGATAACGAAGGAGTGAGCGATAATAGAGCAGTAAGGTTAGGTTAGAGGTTAGCCCCATGAGATTACAAAGCCACGTAGTTGTCATAGGATAGGATAGAGTCCGGCGGGCGAGGTAGGTCACTAGGTAGGTTATTTATATTTCTTATATGCAATATAGGCAGGGAACACATTAAGGAACGATCGACATTTGTTGGACGAGCTATAGAGTAAACATAGTCTGGCGGGCGTATTGCTTGGGCTGTTACGTAGATAGAATATAGTAAAATAGGATAAGAGAGGAGTTTGGAATAAAGGTTATAGAAAAATATTACTATTGATGGGGTTCCGTTCAAAAGGTACTATAGGAAGGGGACGGTGAAATATTACTAACGACAGGGTTCCGTCCACCTGGTACAAGAGGAGTAGGTAGAAGGGAGTCTTGAGCGACAGACTAGGGATTGGGGTCATGGTTTATATAGGGATAAATAGAGCGTGTACAAAGGGTATATTTCGGATAAAATATCAGTTAAAACAGTCAGTTAATACGGTGTTCATAGATTAATCACGGATTTTACATAGTCAGGCGGGCGAATAGAGTATGAAAATGAAGTAAAATTGGTAATTAGGGCATCGAACGTAGCCGCGGATCGTGTGTAGGTTGGCGAGTTAAATTATGCTGTCCTGAAGTAAGGACGAGTTAGGAGGTACAGTTGTAGATATAGATTCTTAGTATTATTCTGGGGTTAATTAAAGGAGGGAAACAGTAGAAACTATAGCATATATATAGCTAGGGAATAGAAAGCTCTAACGAATAATACCCGCTACGGACAAATAGGAATAAAATCCTGTTCGGCGTGGGGGAGTTGAGTTATTGATAATTATGAACAAAAGGTTTTAAGACTTAGAATAGACTTGTTGGTAGATGCTGGGTTTGGATGGTTGTGTAAATACAGAAATACGCGAGTAAACCATTGGGTATTATAGTGTCTGTACTCGGTAGTGAAACTTCCTTCTAATGAGAGCAGAGCTCTGACCTGAAGAGACTTTTACAATGAATCAGGACACTTTGGTTTCGATTTTTATTGCATTTCCCATACATTGCTCCGAAAAGAATGTGAACGTAAACTCAGTGTGTTGAACACACGAATGGGACTTGGAAAATGTGAGGTGAACAAAGCCATAGTGCAGAACTTTACATTTCATCGAGACCTTAATTTGTTCTCGCTCGGGAGGGAAAATGTTATCATGTACCGAGGGCGTTCTACACTAAGCAAAAAGGAGCGTTTAAAGTTAGTGGTGACATTTTCCGGTCTATGAAAAGTGATAGAACATAGCAATTTGAACCATTGACCGGCGCAATGTTGGATGAGATTAAAGTAGAGTCGTGTACAATCAGACTGGGCCCATCCATTTGTCAACGGGTGAGTTAGTTAGCAAAGGTTATGATTCGTAAGAAGCAAAGTCAATTTAAAATTTTCTCAGTAATAATTTCCCAGTTTTCCTGTCTATAACTAGAAAGGTTAAGGTGTTGGAATGTGCGGCGTGTCTAAACCGGAGGTGGCAAGGTATGTTGTGCGCTCTCCCTGGAGAGAAGTACTGATCCTGCCCTACCAGCGAGGGGTAAGACTACAGGTTTCCTGAGCTGGTGGGAAATCTTTCTATGGCATGAAACAGGGTATTAAGTGTTTAGTAATTTCATTTTGAGCTTCTGATGAGTCTAACCTGACTATACTAGGACGAATGCCCATATGTTGTGTTGTGTGGTCGGGACTGCTTAGCACCCAAAATAAAATGCCACAATCATTCTGGTAAGGGAACAAGCACCCTATTAGAAGAAGTTGTTGGTACTACGGACCTTCTGGAGAGGGAACGAACACCCTAACAGAGGCACATCTACGAAAAGCAGTACTGCAGCCATAGCATTAATATATGTTGGCGACAGACAGACATAGACTATAGTGTGGTGTAGAGACGCTAGTCGCGATCATGGAAGCAGAAAATAAATTCTTTCCCATGCCGCGAAAATCGCCTCTAGGCGGGCGACTGTGATGAATCACAACCTACCTCAATGAAAATAGCTAGCAATAGGACGTATGAAGGCTGGCTGGTAAAATGTTATAAGGCGTAGGAGTTAGTTTAGCGCCTGGGTAGTGAGTATAGCAAAGAGACCGCGTTGCGTATAAATCGTAGCGGGTGGCATGTAGTCAGGCGCAGATAATACAACTTGCATACATTTTGAACAGGAATAGCTAGCAACACCGTATAAGCGACAGATGATGATAGATAAGTATTATACGTCGGCATGCAGTAAGATATAGGACGAATTGACTGTATTACATCTACTTTTGTGAATTCGTAGCATTTTTCAGAGATTAGTTACTGAAGGTTTTAGGGAAATATGGAACGCATTTTTAAGGAAAATTGCTTCAGGCATTGTGATTGGTCGACCAATGGGAGACGCGGAAATGATGTTAGGGATGATTTCCGATTGGTCGTGGGGGTAAGGGTGGGAGTAAGAAAGCGAGGCTATTTAAGGGCGTGTAACACGGGAGGAGCACTTTTTCTGCAGCTGCGAGCCTCGGAGGAACAACTTGCCTGAGCCCGGTCATCGCTAAGTCGCATCGAGCGCCATTGCTTTTCGGCATCAACGTTTCGGTGAGTCTCGGACGCCGCGCGCTATTTTGGAGTTTTCTAGTTGCAATTCGACCAGTTCTATTAAATTGCATTGTCTTGAAGTCTTCTTTTGGTGGCTGGGCTAGTTTTGGAAACAATACTGGCTTTTCAGAAATTATTTGCTAGTATTAGGGATGTGAAATATTTTTATATGGACCATCATTGGAGCACTGTGTGGGATGCTAGCTATGCTGAAATATGCATACATGCATACTATTACAGGGCTCTTTTTCCCTTTTGGAGCACTGGGTGGGGGAGCAGGTACGCTGAAATATGCATGCACGCCCACTCACGCAGAGTTCTTTCACGGAATGTTGTGAGGGAAGCGGGTTTTGCTGAAATATGCATACACGCACGATCTCACAGGGTTCTTCCCTGGAACGTTGTATGTGGGTTCGGGTACGCTGAAATATGCATACGCGCGCACTCATGCGAGGTTCTTTTCCTTTCGATGGAATGTTGGGTGGCAATGCTAGCTATGCTGAATAAGCATACACGCTTGTTCGCACAAGATTCAGTTCATTCTCTATGATATCACGAGAAAATGCCTCGTGGTAAGAAGACGTAACATAAGGTCGAAGAGCAACTGGAATTCTGGCTAAACTATCAAATTATAACGTGGGTAGTTAGGTTCTTCAAACACTAAATTCATATTGGTAGGTTAGCCATGTAGCTGTGTGAATTAATTCTCCTTAGTTCTGCAAGGGAGAGAGGGTTCGCTTCGTGGGAGTGAGTAGTATCATAGTGTGTAGTATTTAGTGAGGTAGGTACTAGGAAGGCCAGGTAGGTACCCCTCAGTAATTCTCCTTAATCCTGCTAGGCCGTGGGGACCTTTTCATTCTATTAGTATTAAAGTCATATGGTAGGTTAGCCATGTAGCTGTGTGAATTAATTCTCCTGAATTCTGCAAGGGAGAGAGGGTTCACTTCGTGAGAACGAGTAGTACCATAGTGTGTAGTATTTATTGAGGTTAGGTACTAGGAAGGCCAGGTAAATACCCCACAGTGGTTCTCCTTAGTCCTGCTAGGGGGAGAGGTCCAAAGTGTTATGATCTGTTAGAGCGATACCTATTCTATCTGGCGAAGGGGTGGCGGTACTCTAAGGACCGGTGCAAGCTGAGCTTACCGTCTGAGGAGGAAACCTGTGGTAGCCTTTTTTCGATAGGCGGAGCCCGTCGGACGAAGTACTACGAGGTTAGGATAGGGACCACACACACACTTACACACACACGCACGACTTTAGGATTTGGGGTCCGTAGGGGCCCTAAATCATCCACATTACACCACGAGTTTCATTTTAAATCTCTTCCTAAGAGAAACAGTTTCTTCACAGGATAGGAAACAAAGGGGGCCATTAGGTATACAAAATAGAGCTGCTGGTAGTAAAGCAGCCCTATATGGATGATGGCCACTGTGAGGAGCGTGGAGAGCCCGGGTGAGGAAACCCGGACTCGTGGAGCTCCTTACTTCCCCCTCCGGGGGGAAATTGTTTGAATAATTTGAAAATTACTGGTTGACACAATTTCTGGGAGGAGAGAATACAGACAATTACAATGTGATGGAAGAGACACAGTGATATAGGAGAGGCGGACTTAGGCAGAAAATTACATATGTATTTAGAATATTATTCGAAGAACAAAGGTTAGGATAGAAAGCTAGGGATTGAGTTAGTACTCTGGGTTATACGGTTACACAACGCTTCCTCGAAGAGAGGAAGATACAGGGTCCATCTACACTTAATTCAGTGTAATACGTATGTATACATTGCGTGAGTTTACCTAGAGATCACTTGAATGCTAAACGCAGGCCATGTTTTATTTTAGAGGTTACTCGCGGAAGCGTGGAATTTCGGAATAATTATTCGACAACACCTATCAGGTGAAGTATAAATACAAAATATACTTTGGTGAGAGGCTAGTTCGTCGCATAACGCACGAAGACCCACCTGCTGCATGACTCGGTGAAAAGACCGTGCCATTGGTGAGAGGTTGCTATGCTGTCGCCCTTTAGCACGGAATCTTGTCCTTATCCCTTAGTCGCCCTTTACGAATTTATTTTTTATAGTAAGCGCAACATTTGGCGCCGAGCCACCCATAAGGTGTCTAGCGATGCCCATGGACATTCGGTCGTATGCGGGGCCTGCGAATGCCATGCCGGCCTGACAGGTGCCCATTACCGCCTCTCTTGAAGGACCCTACTTGGGGGGGGGGGGGGGGGGGGGGATATGCACGGGGAGAGATGCTGTGGGGGCTATTTTTTCAGTACCGGCTCCACACGGTACACATTATTCTGAAGAGAAAAACGTTACATCAAAGAGAAAAAAGAAAATTTTGTTGTGCGGAAAGGCGAACTTATCACGTAATTTACTGATTTATTCCTTTCTTCCAGTCAACCTACGGGTGATGATCAACAATATTTTATGAAATAAGAAGGGTATCAATCATAAATAAAAATATTAATTTCGGAAGAAAACAAAATATGGGAAGGGTTTCCTTGGACGTTGAAATCTTTTGTATGGGTGATTGTGCATTTCTCGAAAACCATGAAACCCGGCAACGCTGCAAGCAAAATTTTGACATAGTTGACTACATAACACTCGCGATGTGAGCCCATAACACATCGGTGATCCAGGTGCCACGTCAGTGCTTCCCTTCGGTCGTGTCGACTACACTGTACTGGCCATAAAACACGAACTATTTTACGTAGCTGCTTCGACCAACCTCTCATTCAGTGCGGCGGTACCAACCCAGGCGGGTTAAACCCTACCACTAAGGTACTAGTAAGGTAAGAAGGGAAGGGAATCCGTACCACGGTCAGCCTTCAACGGTCGAACGGCCACCCATCCAAGCACTGACCGCGCCCAGGTGTGCTTATGATCATGAATGACAGTTAACCGATCGCACCACTGAGCTGAGTAAGGTGGAAGGGGAATGGACTTACAGTTTTACGTGGCATACGTTATCCAATGTTTCTCCAGTAGCAAAATCCGTCCAGTAGTTCAGTGTAGCCGACATGAAATGAAGGTAAGCACTCACATGGCACCTAGTCCACCCGGTGTTATGGGCTAACATCACGGATGTTGTAGGTGATGTAGCCAAACGTGTCAGTATCCATGAAGAACCGGCCAAGCGCGAGTCGAAATCGTGCACGGAGGGTATGTCATGGTCAGCGTCACTCACGCCATCTATGTATTAGTTAAAATGCTTCATACTCTTTTCAGTAGATGGCGCGCATACACTTTTTAGTTTCTTCTATGGGGATTCCCGTGATTTTTTTACTTTTTCTTACACAGACACAGACAGACGGCGTACTGCGCAGGCTTGGGAAAAATCTGTGAAAAGTGTGAGTTTTGCTCGCGCACGGAGGTTTCCGTATCTATCCGCTATTATGCGCCTATCTTTTGTCTTTCAACAATGCAATGTATAAAAGCCTGAGGCGCCATCTATTATTAAATGGTGTGACTAATCGATTTTTCGGACGTTTATTGTATGGGAGCCCCCCTTCATTTTTGACATTTTCAAATTTTTCTTATTTGTTGTTATATCCGCTATAGTAACACATATTCTGTGAAAATTTCAACGGGATACCTATTACGGTTCAAGAGATACAGCCCTCGGACAGACGGACGGACGGACAGACGGCGGAGACTTAGTAATAAGGTCCCATACGGCAGATACGGAACCCTAAAAAAATACAAAACGAAAGGCGCAAGCGATATTGCTAAAAATAAACCTTCTTTGTCTGTTAGTAAAGTAAGGCTATATGCGGAAGTGAACCAGATATCGCGAATATCTGAACCGCTCAAGGCTAAAGCGTGCATTCACAGAGAATCACATATTGAACCTTTTCATACTAACAGCGACTACTAGCATACCTAAGCGGCGGGTGGCCGAATGGTTTGGGCATCGGCTTCTCATGCCGGAGGTCCGAGGTTCGAGTCCGGCCGGCGTGTACCAATGAGTTTTTTTCTGACGAAAAAATTTACGTGCATACCTACACCTGCTGCTTCACCGCTCGGAGCCGGTGTAAAACTGTAAGTCCCTTCCCTTGCCCCTTTTCTAGGTGGTAGGCTCAAATTGTAGCCGACTGGGTTGGTACCACCGTACTGGATGTAAGATGGTCGCATAGCAGCCTCGGTTGTGTCCTCCTCCAGTCCAGTATAGCCAGCAATCCAGGGAAGTCTCCGGTATGGCACCTACCTTCTCGGAGGTGATATTAGCTATTCAGAGCATGTGCTTTGACCCCTCCGACTCAGCCAACCATACCGGCTTACATAAAAAAAAACATGTTTGTGCTACTTTACCGTTTGTGGCACCGGTACGTTTTACTCGCGCACGGAGGTTTCCGTATCTATCCGCTATTATCCGCCTGTCTTTTGTCTTTCAACATTGAAATGTATAGAGGCCTGTGGCGCCATCTATTATTCAATAGTGTGACTAATAGATTTTTCGGACGTTTGTTGTATGGGAGTCCCCCTTAATTTTTAACATTTTCTTATTTTTCTTATTTGTTGTTATATCCGCCATAGTAACACATATTCTGTAAAAATTTCAACGGGCTACCTATTACGGTTCAAGAGATACAGCCCTCGGACAGACGGACGGACGGACGGACGGCGGAGGCTTAGTAATAGGTACGGGATACGGAAACCTAAAAAATGAATAGCCCCGCTGCATCTCACCCCGTCAATTTCGTAAAAGGCGATTGAGGGATAAGGACAAGATGCCGTGCTAAAGGGCGACAGGATCGCCACCTCTCACCTTGGCACGGTACTTCTACCGAGTCATGCAGCTGGTGGGTCTTCGTGCCTTACTTACTTGCTGCTTGATCGATTGAATCTTCTTTGAATACTTTGCGAAATGTGGTGGTCGGTGTTGTGCTGTAATTTACTAGAGTTCTTGTAGCCCAATACCGATTACTCTGCTTACCCCAATTGTCGGGAGTAAGCGTGTGTGATATGTATGTATGTATGTATGTACACCACTATAAGATCTAAAACAACCTGCCGTTAGCACCAATTTCTTTGTTGGCTATGTATATGCACGCCAGACGAGGGTCTTGTATTGTAGTGTGAAAAGGTTCTATAAACTAGTGTGTGCGTTATAGAACCGCACCTACGGGTTATTGTAGAAGTTTAATTAATAAATATAAACAGTAAATAAACAGTAAATATCAAGATCCGCGTATTTGTGTACAGTAATACGACGCACGATATGCGAGGTTTTTCATTGTCTACATTTTTTTTTTTTTTACAATAAATACTTGCTCTATCTATACAATAATAAATTTGACAGCACCACTCCAGTGGTGGGCCAAAATTTAATACATTAAGCTTCAAGTCTCGCAATTAATTCCTTTGATGCTGCGTTCTTACATTTCACTATATTAATTGCCTTTCAAATTGCACGAAATATAAAAGTTATATTTTGAAGGAAAAGGTATTTTCTATCTATCTATCTGACTAACATATCTTCTATATCTGTTTCCTCTCTATCTCTGTCTCCGTCTTTTTTCTACTTCTTATAAAAGGGAACGTCTGTGTTTATGTATGTATGTTTGAGGTAAAGTCCAGAACCACTGAACTGATTTTTATGCTGTTTGCTTCAATGGAGAGAGAGAGAGAGAGAGCGAGAGAGAGGGAGAGAGAGAGAGAGAGAGAGAGGGGGGGGGGGGAGAGAGAGAGAGAGAGGGGGGGGGAGAGAGAGAGAGAGAGGGGGAGGGGGGAGAGAGAGAGAGAGAGAGAGAGGGGGGGGGGGGAGGGGAGAGAGAGAGAGAGAGGGGGGGGGGGGGGAGAACGGAACCCTAAAAAGGCAGAGATACGGACAAATCTTTAATTATTTTTAATTTTTAGGTTTCACGTATCCCGTGCGGAAGCCATTTTTTTTTAACCGGTATGGGTGGCTGAGTTGGAGGGGCTAAAGCGCATGCCCCGACCAGCCAATATCACCTCCGAGAAGGTACGTGCCACACCGGATTCTTCCGTGGTTGATGATTACTAAGCCTACGCCGTCTGTCTGTCTGTCCGTACGTCCGTCCCTCTGTCCGTCCGAGGGCTGTATTTCTCTTGAACCGTAATACGTAGCCCGTTTAAATTTTCACAGAATATGTGTTATTATGGTGGATATAACAACAAATAATAGAAACAATAGAAGAAAGAACAAAAAAAAAATTGCAAAAGTAAAAAATGAAGGTGGGTTCCCATACAAGAAACGTGTTTTTTTTTTCAATGTTTTTTTTTGTGGTGCGGAAACCTCGGCGCGCGAGTCCGACTCGCACTTGGTCGGTTTTTTCTGTATCTTTTTTGCATGGATTCATCGGCTTCCGACCTTCAGTTATGTGCAAGAAATGAGAAACCTACATGCTTCTTGTACAGACACTTCAGAATTTTACCCGGATCTAGTGACGATACAACCACAACAACTATAGGTGTTCTATACGAATATATATTATACTTACAAACAATATCTTCTTCTTATAAAAGGGAACGTCTATCTGTATGTATGTTGGAGGTAAACTCCGGAAGCACTAAACATATTTTGATGCAGTTTGTACCATTATAAAAAGCAGTTCTTGATTCTCACTATAGATAGGCCATATACCATCACGCTAAATAGCAATAGGTAAGAGCAGTATCAAATAAAGTATATAGTATGAACGGAATTTAGTGTCGAATGGTAGTGCCGGATGGGGAGGGGAGAGAAGGACGGAGGTGAGGGGGAGAGAAGGTGAGGGGAAATATAAGAGAAGCGATAGTTCATGATCATACTACGTTTAATTCGTATTTGCTATTAAACCGAGTCTACCGACGATGGCGCGCGCGCATACACTTTTTAGTTTCTTCTATGGGAACCCCCGTGAATGTTTTACTTTTTCTTATTTTTATTATTTATTGTTATATCGGCCATAATAACACATATTCTGTGAAAATGTCACCGGGCTTCCTATTACGGTTCCAAAGATCCAGCCCTCAGACCGACGGACAGACGAGACGTGGGCTTAGTAATAGGCTTCCGTACTGGGTATGTAAACCTAAAAAACCGGCCAAGTGCGTGCGAGTCGGACTCGCGCACCGAGGTTTCCGCACCACAAAAAAAAAAACATAAAAAAAACACGTTTCTTGTATGGGGACCCCCTTAATTTTTTTCTTTTTCTATTTTTTATTATTTGTTGTTATATTCGCCATAATTACACATATTCTGTAAAAATTTCAACGGGCTACCTATTACGGATCTAGAGATCAGCCCTCGGAGAGACAGACGGACGGACGGACGGGCAGTAGGGCGGACGGAAACAGACAGACAGACGGCGTAGGCTTAGTAATAGGCTTCCGTACGGGATACGGAAACCTAAAAAGATAGTCACTAACCGCGCGTACTTCCGAGCACTCCATCCAGCTAGCGAACGCATCTATCGCCAATGTACCCAAATGATAATAATTAAAACTGTTTGCCTCACTCACTAGTATTTGACTAGTGGATTGCGGAAGTGACCGATGTCGGCTCATTCATTATTGAATTGAATAATTTTTAGATAATTATTCACAATGATCTCATTAAAGTCAGGCTTTTAGGCAAAAAATCTTCACCATAAGTGAGTGCTTCGGTACAAGCCCCGGTACCTCCGGTATAATTAGTTAACTCTTGACTAGGTACGATTAGTACCTCAATTTTATTAATCCATTGGCAACTTCATATTTCAAGTATCTTAATATTCAAATGAATAAAGGTCACCCCTCTTGCCTCACCTTCTTCCGCCAAAGGATAAGCCTGGCAATTCAGAGGGGTAACGCGGCTGGCAACCTCGGCACAATCCCGGGGACAAAAGCACTAAATGAAATTTATTTTTTAAGTTAGTTTATTTCCTAAGTTAGTTTATATAATTTTTACATTAGTTAATTATTTTATAACTATGTTAATTTGAATTGAATAAACTATATACATACTTAATGAATAAAAATCTCTATTATTCTTAGATTGTGTCCTACTATCAATTGTACTCAATCGAACTACTGGGTAGAACAGATTGGAGCAGTTCGTTCTTCTATGCCACAGAGCAGCGATCGAAGGCATATATTTTTTATAATATTCATTTTGTTTATTTTTTATTGTTGACAATTATTATACAACTTTGTAGTATGTTTAATTTACTAACATAATTAATATGTTGATGCAAATTAAGTATCAAAGATTGACAAAGGCTCTTTACACCTGATTAACTTAATTAATAATTCTTTGTAGTCAGAACTCTCAGCTAAATTTCTTCTCTTTTTTTTTTTTTTTATGGAAACTGACACGGTTGGCCACATCACCCACAACATCCGTGATGTCAGCCCATAACACCGGGTGAACTTGGTGCCACGTCAGTGCTTCCCTTCGTTCGTCGTCTCTTCTTCTTCTTTCTTTCAGCAAACTCTCAGCAATGTTAATATTGCTCTCAAGCTGTGTTTTCGATAGACTATGGGCGGTGTTATTATGTGGCTAGTCACTAAATACTTGTAAAAATATGTATAAAAAAATACACTGCGAAGTTTCTTGTCGGTTCTTCTTCGTGGGTGTAATCGAACCGGATAGAACGAATTGTGACAAGTTCGAGCGCAGTCTAACTGCCATATGAATGATCAATAAACAATGCACTACAATACAATACTAAAATGTACCGTGTGGGGTCGGTACTTAAAAAGAATAGCCCCACTGCATCTCTCCCCGTCGCATGTCGTAAAAGTCGACTAAGGGATAAGAAAATTCGTCAGCATCGGTAGCTCAGTGGCGCGGTTGGTTAGTCAACTGTTATTAAGCAACGCTGAGCGCGGTCAGAGTTTGGATGGGTGACCGCTCGACCGTTGGAGGCTGACCGTGGTTCGGATTCCACGTTAAACCGTAGGTCCCTTCCCTTCTTACCGTACTAGGTGGGAGGGTTTATCCCGGCCGGGTTGGTACCACCGCACTGAACGAAACGTCGGTCGAAACGGCTATGTAAATAGTTGTGTTTTCCGTCCAGTTCAGTGTAGCCGGCACGACCGAAGGGAAGCACTGACATGGCACCTAGTTCACCCGGTGTTATGGGCTGACATCACGGATGTTGTAGGTGATGTAGCCAACCGTGTCAGTTTCCATAAAAAAAAAAAAAATAATACAATACTAAAGTACAGTTCCTGGAAGTAAATATTGTATATCGATCTTTAGAAAGAGACAATCCGGTTGTAGAGCGTCCGTCTCTGTCGCACAGTGACGTGCGAGTACGTGCGACAGAGACGACGCTCTACAACCGGATGTGTCGGGGTTTTTTTTTTAATTTGTATTTTAACTTTTATCATCAATACTAATAATAAATCTGTGATGGATGGTCATGGATTAAGTTACTTTGTTTTATGAGATACTGCGTCTGTAGACTCTAATGATACTAAAACTAAATTGATGATTTTAGAAAATATTTTCTGTATGTATGTTTTTTCCTTCATAACACTTAAACCGGTCATCCGAATTCGATGAAACTTAGTACATGCACATTTAGCTATACGTGACACAGGATAGGTTTAACAAATTTCAGTTCCGATTACGACAAGATGTGGTTCTTTTACAGACCGAATTGTACCGCGCGCCGAAATTCTTCTTTTTAAATACGAATTTCACGCAAGCGAAGCCGCGGGTAAGAGCTAGTACACTATACGTAAACAAATTAAAATCAGTGCTCAATAATTGTTTGACCTTCGCTAAATTAATTCTAATAGATACTTTATAAAATTAAAGTTCATATAAATAATGATTCAATTACATTTCAATTTTTTTTGTTCATGTAATTCAAAAAGAGCAAATACATTTTTTTTATGGAAACTGACACGGTATTAGCCATCACCTACTACATCCGTGATGTGAGCACATAACACCTTGGTGAAATAGGTGCCGTGTCAGTGCTTCCCTTTGGTCGTGCCGGCTACACTGAACTGGACGGAAAACACGGACTATTGACATGGCCGTTTCAACCGACCTTTCCTTCAGTACGTTGGTACCAACCCGGGCGGGTTACCTATATAGTAAGGTAAGAAGGGAAGAGACCTATAGTTTTACGTGGAATGCGAACAACGGTCAGCCCTCAACGGTCGAGCGGTCACCCATCCAAGTACTGACCGCGCCCCAGGTGTGCTTATGGTCACGACCGACAGTCGACCGACCGGACCACTGAGCTACCGAGGCTGACATTACACAAAACAACGCTTTCTAATAAAACCGCATCCAAATCGGTCCATCCTTTTGGTTGCTACGACGCCACAGACAGGCACACAGACAGACGGAAGTGTCAAACTTATAATACCCCTTTTTTATAAAAACATATTTAAAACTAATTTATTTACCTATGTTATATAGGTACTTGTTTTATTTCTAACCTCCCTATCTACGCGCTTTTGTAGATGCATATACACGCTGACTGACTGACATGGCACTTTGTGGGGAAGGGTTCGTGTTGTAATAGGCTAAGTTCGGTCAGGAACCTGGTATATTAGGCTAAGTTCGGACAGGAACCTTGTGTATTAGGCTAAGTTCTGACAGGAACGTGGTGTATTAGGCTAAGTTCGGACAGGGACCTTGTGTATTAGGCTAAGTTCGGACACGCACAGGAACCTTATGTATTAGGCTAAGTTCTGTCAGGAACCTGGTATATCCCTTGCCCCTTACTAGGTGGTAGGCTCAAATTGTAGCTGACTGTACTGGATGTAAGATGGCCGCATAGCAGCCTCGGTTGTGTTCTCCTCTAGTCCAGTACAGCCAGCAATCTAGGGAAGTCTCCGGTATGGCACCTACCTTCTCGGAGATGATATTGGCTGGTCGGAGCATGCGCTTTAGTCCCTCCAACTCAGCCACGCATACCTGATTACGGCCTATCGCTGCCGTACGCCGTACATTTGTCGATTTCTAGCCTCGATTACCGTACGATACGGCAATTACCGTACGTTTGGCAACACTGCCGCTCAGGCCGATTGTGCCTCTCTATCGCTTGTTACGCGCTCTCGCTTGCACACACAGGCTCAGATGGAACGTGACACTTTTTCGTGCGTGCAGCCGGTGTTCATCAAATTATAAGACGTTATCACGTCAAAAAAAATTAGGCTAAGTTCGGACAGGAACGTGGTGTATTATGTTAAGTTCGCATAGGAACGTAAAAAGTGGAAGCTCTTAATGAGTTTTCTTAATCTTATTTATTTATTATTAGCGTGTAATTGAACAATAAATGATAATAATTAACTCACCTTTCTTCAACGGTCAAATTCGCCAGCTCCGGAATCCAACACCAATGCTGCTCGGGAACGACAGACATAAATATTTGCGAAAAATATACAAATGCGACAAAAAATGCAAATGGAATCATTAACAGAAAAAGTATCTTTTGATACAGTCCAAATTCTCCTATGTGCGGCAGTAAGTCGTCGAAATCTGTCATTTTTTTCTTATCGCTATTTTGAGTTACTTCATTATTTCGCATTTGTTCACCCGAATCGTTGATGAACGCTTTGTTCGTGAAACCGCTGTTTAAGTCAATGTTCGATAGATTTCTGTCGATATTTGACAGACTGTCATTTCGAATGCTGTTATTTTGTGTCGTTCTTTCTTCTTCTTGGTGGATTGAGTTTCTCTCCTGCGGCGCCATTTTGAATATTTGTTTTTTGACTGTTTACCTGAAAAGAAGAAATACCGTTCTTAATACAGATTTTTTATTTAGACAAAAATAAGATTCGGAAATATGAAACTATATAAATATAAATATAAACTAGATACTACATCCGTGATGTCAGCCCATAACACCTTGAAGAAACTAGGTGCCATGTCAGTGGTTCCGTTCGTTCGTGACGGCTACACTGAATTAAAAACACAAACTATTTACATATATATTATTAATTAGAAAAATGCTAAATCGAAAATCCCGACCAGGATTCGAACCTGGGTCTCTGGCTTGAGCTGCCAACGCGATAACCAACTACGCAACCGGGCCGTGACGTTTATCTCCAAATTTTCGATCTTATACATAAAGCGAGTACGTGCTTAGTACTAACATATAAACAAAAAATATTTACGTATAGCCATTTCAACCGACCTTCTCATTCAGTGTGATGGTACCGACCCGGGCGGGTTAAGCCCTACCATCTAGTAAGGTAAGAAGGGAAGGTACCTAAAGTCCAACGGTCGAGCGCTCACCCATCTAAGTACTGACCGCGCCCAAGTGTGCTTATGATTACAACCGAACAGTCGACCGATCACACCACTGAGCTACCGAGGCTGGCATGTAGACGTGAGTTTTTTTTTAATTGGAACTGACACGGTTGGCTACATCACCTACAACATCCGTGATGTCAGCCCATAACACGGGGTGAACTTGGTGCCACGTCACTGATTCCCTTCGGTAGTGCCGGCTACACTGAACTGGACGGAAAACACAAACTATTTACATAGCCGTTTCGACCGACCTTTCATTCAGTGCGGTGGTACCAACCCGGGCGGGTTGGACCCTACCACCGAGTAATGTAGGAAGGGAAGGAACCTACAGTTTTACGTGGACTCCGAACCACGGTCCGCCTCCAACGGTCGAGCCCATCCAAGTACTGACCGCGCCCAGCGTTGCTTAAGAATCAATAGCAACAGTCGACTGTCTGCACCACTGAGCTATCGAGGCTGACAAAACTGTTCACCTAGATCTCTTGCCGTTCTGTTCTGCGAGAACAGCAAAGGTGTGGTATCGGACGCACTGGTTTGTGACATACGTCATATCATCAGTCATATCATATCATATCCCTTAGTCGCCTTTTACGAGATACACGGGGAGAGATGCAGTGAGGCTATTATTTTAAAGTACCGGCCCCACACGGTACTACGGCCTACTTGTAGGTGAAACGATATCCATAAAAAATAAAACAACAAATGCAAATGAGGAATAAGAACAACATACAAAAGACTTGGCTGTACGGTCAAACGATCATCGCCTTCGCAATGATAAAAAAAAATTTACAAAAAAATTAAATTTTCAAAGAGAATAATATCAAAACGTGGTTATATTCAAACCACCTTCGCCTTTCCGTAAGGATATAGAAAAAACTTGGGTTTCAAAATATTCTCCAAAGAAAAGAAAATGTTACACCATAATATGTCGTCTCCGATTTGGCCACTGTCGCTTCGGCGCCCATCTTCATCGCATGGATATTATTAACTCTTGCCGTCTGCCCACACTGTTCTAATGATGTCGATGAACAGAATCAAGGAGATAGTACGAACGAGACTCTGGATCACCTGTTTTTTGAATGCCCGACCTTTAACGTCCAGCGACTTACCTTCACAAAAAGATTAATGGAAATTTATAAAAAACCTGAGAATATGACGCGCGTCACATAGGACCTACTTGCTAATACAGAATGTTTCCAATCAATATCTGAATTTATTTCAACAACAATTGAAGACATATAGAATTTAAAAAAATATATATAGGTATATAATAAATAACAGACAAGGCTGCATGGTATAATACCTTTGCCTATCCCAAAAAAAGGGATAAAACAAAAAAAATAAATAATAATAATCTCTTTGGTTATATTCTCCAGGAATAAAGAATATTTATATTCTCCTCATCACCTGGCAGTGGTTATATTCTCTTTGACACTCTGGTGATCTCTAGCTTGTCATTGTGATAGTGATTGGTGTCCAGAAACAAACAAAAAATTCCCCCAAAAAAAAATTTGAAAATTTAAAAACTCAAGTTTATAAAATTATTCATAACTTTTATTACGTTCAGTTATTATGCCGTGCAACGCATATAGTGGCGGGAGACAGGAGATCTGTCGGGTCGTGGAAAAACGCCTGGAAGGCTTTGTCAATCGTTTGGAGAGCACATTCATGCCGCCTGAAGAGAAATCGCTAAATAATGGTCGTCACCGATTGCCTGGCCCGTGCAGCCGCTTCAAGAACTCAATTGGTGATCTCCTGATCCTGCTATGCTTATTGCTAGTCCCCTTTGCCCATTTCTTCGTCATCTTGGTTCTCGTGGTAAAAGCTTTCTTAATATGCTGTCTGGAAGGTTCAAAATCGATGTATCGGTTAGTACTTTATTTATTCTTTTTCTTTATTAATATAAATTTGACATTAATAAATTAAAATTATTAAATAAACTTAAACTACCTATCAAATAAAATAAAAAACTATAACTAAAAAATACTAAAAACTAAAAACTAACTACAAAATAAAATATTAACCTATAACCAATACAAAACTTAATAACCCTCCTCCAGGTGTGACGATGTGGGCACTGTGTACCGAGGACGCTAGCGGCGTTGCCTCGCTGGATGGCCACACTGATACGCTGCCTCAGGAACTCGAGCGAACGTTGTTCTCCTGAAGCAGCGTACAGGGACGTCCCGATGTCTTTCGCGAGCCGCTTTGCCTCCTCAGACCATGCCCCCATCGTCTCCACCGAAAATGCGGCGAAGATGTGCTGGTGTGCCACCGAACTGTATTTGGTGTGCTTGTGGCGGGCTGCAGTTTCAGCGGCTGCGCCGGCGCGCTTCGAGCATGCCTTAACGTGACTGCTGCACAGAGTATCGGCGCAGGTAGCATCCCACACCAGTGACTTTCCCTCACGCCACGGGATGATGGTCATGCCATCTGGACGCTTACCATCGTCCCGGAATAGGCCCACTGGCTCCAGTGTTGAGGGAAAGCCGGCTGATACGAGTGATCTTTTTAATATGTCGTTGCTTATTAAAATTATTATTTTATCCATTTATTTACACATTTTTTTTTATATTAATTTTACATAATATTTACAAACTTAAAATCTAAAATTAATACAAAAACAAATGGAGTTTCCACCACCGGCGGCGGGGCGAGCCCAAGCTACCGATGGTCGGGTCCCAAAGAGAGGAACCTCCGGACGATGCGTGCAGTGTCGAGCAGGGCTGCCTTCTGTATCTGGCCCTTGACCCAACCACTCAGCGAGAGCCTCTCAAGGTGGTCGTCGAGGCTCTTCGCTATCAGCCCATGCGCCGAAACGACTATGGGCACAACGATCGTCGAGTCGACGGGCCACATTTTGGTAACCTCGTGCTGTAGATCCAGATACTTTAACATCTTCTCTGCTTCCTTACTGACGAGGTTACCATCATGCGGCACGGCGATATCGACGAGGGTTGCGTTAAATTATTATTATTGTTGTCTTTATTTATTTTTTTTTTCTGTTGAACATCAAGAATATACTTTATTAATCAACCAAAAAATGAAGATACAATAAAAATTAAACTAATTATCTAAGCTAAACTAATATAAAACATAACTAAGTTAAAAACTAAAATTAACCTAAAATTAAAACTAACCTAAAAAATATAAAATATTCCGTCCAGCCCGTCCTCTGTGTCCTGTCCGCGAAGCGAGCCCATTACACCTGCTGCATTCCCACGCTGGATCGCCAGGCTGACTCTCTGCCTGAAGTAGTCACCAGCGCGTTTGTCATTTGCTTTTTCTATTAATTTTTTTGATAAGTTGCCAATAAATTTCTTTGTATCGCCGCACCACGGACCAAAAGTCTCGACAGCGAATGCGATGAAGTGGTAGTTCGCCTTCACTGACGAGTACTTTGTGTGCTTTATTTATTTATTTTTTATTTTTTTATGTAAACTGACACGGTTGGCAGCCCATAACACCTTGGTGAACTAGGTGCCGTGTCAGAGCTTCCCTTCATTTCTTGTCGGCTACACTGAACTAGACTTAAAACACTATAATTAGCTAGGACGGAGGTCGAGAGACGAATTCGACTGGGTTGGGCTGCCTTCGGAAAGTTAAAATTCGCCCTGAGCTCTGACTTCCCGCAAATTTGTTTTATGTAATCCGGTATGGGTTGCTGTGTCGGAGGGGCCATAGCACATGCTCCGACTAGCTAATATTACCTCCGGAAAGATAGGTGCCATAGCTAAATCTTTTTTTTTTTTTTATGGAACCTGACACGGTTGGCTACATCACCTACAACATCCGTGATGTCAGCCCATAACACAGGGTGAACTAGGTGCCATGTCAGTGCTTCCCTTCATTTCATGTCGGCTACACTAAACTGGACGGAAAACACGAACTATTTACATAGCCGTTTCGACCGACGTTTCGTTCAGTGCGGTGGTACCAACCCGGCCGGGATAAACCCTACCACCTAGTAAGGTATCTAAAGGGAAGTCTCCCCCTTTAAATTGCTGGCTATACTGGACTATAGGAGAACACAACCGAGGCTGCTATGCGGCCATCTTCCATCCAGTACGGTGGTATCAACCCAGTCGGCCACAATTTGAGCCTACCACCTCGTAAGGGGCAAGGGCTGGTGCTTCTCACCTACAACACGTGATGTCAGCCTATAACCCCGGTGAACTAAGTGCCATGTCAATGCTTCCCTTCATTTAATGTCGGCTACACTGAACTTGACGGAAAACACGAACTATTTACATAGCCGTTTTGACCGACGTTTCGTTCAGTGCGGTGGTACCAACCCGGGCGGGATAAACCCTACCACCTAGTAAGGAAAGAAGGGAAGGGACCTAAAGTTTAAAGCGGAATCCGAACCACGGTCAGCCTCCAACGGACGAGCGGTCACCCATCCAAGCACTGACCGCGCCCAGGGTTGGTTAATATCAGTCGACCAGCACCACTGAGCTACCGAGGCTGGCAAAAATTAATTTCATTCACTAATTATATTATTTATTTAACATTCTAGAATGCCGCCATTGCAAATCCTACTACATCGGATCAACCATCAACCCTCTTCACATCAGAGTCAACCAACCTAGATACACAGCAAATTCCATAAATTCGGTTCGGCCCTTATGGTCTATTTCCCCGAATGACCATCCTGTCTACTTCGTCCAATTCCCTTAATGTCTATCGACTTCAAAAAATATTTTCACAAACAGTGGTGTCCAGAAAAAAATTACGAACTGTTAAGCTGTACCGAGAACAGACATCGTACCACGAATGCGTTGGAAGCCTGGCATCGGCGATTGAAAACCAAAATACCAAAATCACCAAATTTTTTTCAGTTTTTGTATTGCTTAAAAAAAAGAAATCATATATTTCGATGACAGAATATATAAGAACTTGTTTTTTAAACAAAAAAAGAACAGAAAGCTGCACGATTCACCTCTGCCCATACCCACACACTATCGTCACCACCAAACTAAATTCAACGAATGTTTCAGAGTCCGCATCATCAGGTGTTTCACTCCACCCTTATAGGAAATAGAACTCACAACGTGGGAAACATCATATATGTGGAATATGGGCGCCCATCACTCCCCTGGTTTAAATATCATACATTAATCCTCTACAAAAAGCTCTCTATTATCATAATGATCATTGCATATCATGATATCAACCACCATCCATCACCAAAAAAATGTGTAATCTATTAATTTATCTATATTATAAATCTAATCAACTGACGACGGCCCATAAAGGACCGAAATATTTTGTGTTTTCTGTATATAATATAATATAAATATTGTTTATTTCCAGAGCATGCGTCGACTCAATGCGTGCACTAACAATACATTGAGAGAAAACAGTCCTAGCTGACAACGGTCCAGGGAGAAATCTGAAAAATGAAAACAATATTATAATTTAAATCCTAGACTATTTTAAATTAAATTCATATTTCTGATTTATGACTGAAAAAATATTTTCTTTATATTATTAACTTTGTTGATTTATTATCGCATATGCTGCGTGAACTCCCAGGCTGTAACCTTTTATCTCTGATTTCAAGATAATAATAAGGGCTGCACAGTTTATAAACAGATACAGAAAGCGAAATTTCCTCCTCTCCGCCCAAAAATGCTTCCCAATAAACCAAACCAGAACAAAGAAACGGTTTAGCCTCAGAAAACAAATCCAAGCCATCCGACTACTCATGCAAACGCGCTTCGCGCGAGTAGGCACAGACAAGATCCACCGTTATATAACCAAGAACAAACTTCACCAATCCCGCATCTTAACATCCTTCAAGACTTCAAAGATATGACTGATATATTAATGAAACAGATGACTGCAATCACCAGTATGTTATCACTCATCAGACATCATGACCAAATTAGTTTTACTTTCACAGCTCTAAAAATGTGTTTATAGAACGCTAATGGTCTGCCACACCACATAGAGGAGATAAACCTCTTCCTAAGTAACCATCAGATTGACATTCTACTATTATCAGAAACCCACTTTACTTCAAAAAACCACGCTTCCTTCCCGAACTATAAATTTTATCACACCATGCACCCGGACGGGACAGCTCATGGAGGTTCAGCCATAATAATAAAAAATAAGATCAAGCATTATCAATCCGACTCTTTTCGCTCAGAACAAATACAAGCAAAGAGTATAGTAGTCGAGGATAGGACTGGTCCCATTACTGTGTCAGCCATCTATTCACCCCCTAAGCACAACATTAAAGAAGATTTCTACACTTTAGGTACCCGCTTCATTACTGGAGGAGATTATAATGCCAAGAACACCCACTGGGGTTCAAGAATCACACTGACAAGGAGAAGAGAACTTATGAAGGCAGTAGAAAAACTAAAATTAAGAGTAGCATCTACCGGTGAACCCACATACTGGTCCACAGACCCAAAAAAGGTCCCAGATGTCATAGACTTTTGCATAACTAAAGGGATCCCGGATAATTACATCAATGCTGAAAGTTGCCTCGAACTATCTTCAGATCACTCACCAGTTATAGTTACCTTATCGTCTCAGGTGAAGACGTCACAAAGAAACTGCACTCTCCATAATAAAAATTCAGACTGGGACATCTTTCGTCACAAAATTGACTCGAACCTCGACCTCAAGGTCAGGCTAAAAACTCACGAGGACATTGACACTGCTGTCGAGCACTTCAATAATGTAGTTCAATCTGCCGCCTGGGATGCTACACCATCAAACCATGAGAAAGACGTAAACCTACAATTTCCCAAACACATCTTGGATAAAATAGCAGAAAAAAGGCGCATAAGAAAGCAGTGGCAAGCTACCCTCAGATAAAAACGCGACTAAACCACATGACTCGAGAACTTAAAGGCCTACTCGATAGAGATAAGAATCAAAATATCCAAAGATACCTGTCTAACCTAGATTCAACTGCATCATCTAACTACTCACTATGGAAGGCAACCAGAAACATTCAGTACATTCTTCCAAGTACATTCTTCACCTTTGTGAAGAATGTACTTAATGCAGAAACTTATGGTGAAGAAGATCTTTTACTCCCGTTCAATAAAACAGAAGTATCAAAGGCCATTAAAAAACTAGACAGTAAAAAAGCCCCAGGTTACGACCTGTTAACGGCGCGTACACTCCAGGAGCTGCCAGATAAAGGACTGACATACCTTACTTCTTCAATGCTATACTCCGTACCAACTACTTCCCCTCCCAGTGGAAAGTTGCTCAGATCATAATGGTGCCAAAACCGGACAAGCACCCTGAAGATGCGAAATCGTACCGTCCCATAAGTCTGCTGCCAATCCCGTCCAAACTCTTTGAGTCATTGTTTCTGACACGACTCCTACCTCTCATCAAGGCCAAGAAGTTGATCCCAGATCACCAATTCGGTTTTCGCCATAAGCACGGGACAATTGATTAGGTACACAGATTAGTAGACGTAATTCACCAGACCTTTGAATTGAAGAAGTACTGCGCGGCGGCTTTCCTAGACATATCGCAAGCCTTCGATAGAGTTTAGCACGAAGGACTTCTTTGTAAGATAAAGCTAAACCTCCCGAAAAATGCCTATCTTGTACTCAAATCATATTTAACAAGGAGGAACTTCCTAGTCAAATGTGGAGAAGCAACCACTGACCTCTACCCAATAGAAGCCGGCGTTCCACAAGGAAGCGTCCTTGGTCCGGTATTGTACCTTCTACATACTGCAGACCTCCCTACAAATAGTGAGACCACTATCGGCACATTTGCTGATGACACAGAAATCCTGGCATGCCATGAAAACCCTGCTACAGCTTCCACTATACTCCAAAAAAGCCTCAACAACACATCCCTCTGGCTCAAAAACTGGAGAATAAAGGCAAATGAAAGCAAGTCAACAAATGTCACCTTCACTATCAGACGAGTGATATGTCCTCCAGTAACGCTAAATGGTCTCACCATCCCTCAGGCCGAGCATGTCAGATATTCACCTCGACAGAAAACTCACATGGAAAAAACATATTTTCAACAAGCGCAAGCAACTTGGGATGCAACTGAGAAAGCTCTACTGGATGGTAAACAAAAACTCTGAGCTTAGACTTGAGAACAAACTGCTACTATACAAGGCTATATTGAAGCCCGTCTGGACATATGGCATCCAGCTGTGGGGTACAGCATCTAAAACAAACACGGACATAATCCAACGCTTCCAGTCGAAGATGCTACGCATTGTAACAGGTGCTCCTTGGTTTGTGACCAATGAAATACTGCACCATGACCTGAAAGTCCTAACGGTCAATGAAGAAATCCTGGCCCACACTAAATCGTACAAGAGGCGAATAATCGAACATTCAAACATCCTGGCTCGGCAGCTCATGGACCCTCCAACATCCCAGCGAAGACTGAAACGCTACAAGCTACCCCAAGACAACATAGCACTAGTTGATGCTGCAGTAGAATAGTGAGGGACACTGGTCCCCCACTAAACAAGTCACAAATCAAGAGTCATACAAACTTCCAAATGTCCCTAGACTGAGACAGATTGTAGTGAATAAATAGGACATATAAAAAAAAATATTGTCATAAAAATATCATACTTCGACAATTCTATGTAAAACCATTAAATATAAAAATTAAACCTGATGAAAAATGCACAAAAAACAATAACGACAACTGTTGTTATAATACGCAACGTATTCTAACAATACACAATAATGACAATGTAATTTCTGTGTGTTTTATTCAATAAATACAATATTTCCTATCTATCTAACTAAACGCATTCTATGACAAAGGACTATGTCTTTCTGTATTAAATTCCACGACCTTCAAGAAACGATTAACTTTAAAGTCAAAAGATAAAATTACCAGAGATTTTGTAAACTAACTAATCAGGCATTCAGCGGCGTACATTTAGATCTGCGTGCTAAATATTCAATTAGATACCAGCGAATAGACTTCAAAACTACTGGATAAGGCTGTTCTAACGATTGGCGCTATGCAACAGTCCTCTCCTTTCTCTTGTCGTTCAGTTAATTTATGTTGTACACCAGCTTTTTTTATGGAAACTGCACAGTTGGCTACATCACCTACAACATCCGTGATGTCAGCCTGTAACACCTTGGCTAGGTGCCATGTCTGCGCTTTCCTTGAATCGTGCCAGCTACACCGAACTGGGCGGACAAGACGAACTATTTATATAGCCGTTTCGATCGACCTTTCATTAAGTGCGGTGGTACCAACCCGGGCGGGTTAAACCCTACCACCTAGTAAGGTGAGAAGGGAAGGGAGGGACATAACGTGAAATCCGAACCACGGTCAGCCTCCAATGCTCGAGCGGTCAGTCACCCATCCAAGAACTGACCGCGCCCAGGATTGCTTATGAAAACGAAAACCGTTGAGTACAAAAAAAAATTCACTTCGATAAGTCTGCAGAATAGAGTATTGTTCCTCTCTCATTTCGATGTTGGATCTATTCCGGATTTTTTCCCAGTGGTCAGATTGATGGTCAGATTAGTCTGGCCAGTGGAATTTTTTTTCCCATTGGCCAGATTTATTTGGCAGCTGGATAAAACAAGAAGAGACATAGACAAAAGTACAATTAAAGTAAAAAACAGTTTTGTATTTTTTTATTTGCCCGCCCTTTTCTATATTTCATTTTAGTGTAGCCGGAACGTACCAAAATAAGTACCTGCCGGGCATTGTACCTGGCTACGACAGGAAGCTGACATGAACGTGGCGGTGATGTACACAGTCAATGTTAGATCGTACAAGTGTGTAATCCAGGGAATTTTATTTTCTGTGGTTTAAAATTGCTAGGCGTGGAATTCAGTGGAATAAATCGGTATGCTTGCGAAATAAGCAGTTGATATTGAAACTAGTGTTGTAACAAATGCCTATTTTTCCACATTCGCGAATACGAATATTCCAAAATCATATTCCCGAATACCAATACGAATACGAATATTGAAAAATTTTATATGAAATTTTATATCCAAATGAAAAAATACTTAAATTTTCTATTAAAAATGTAGATCTAGCTACATTGAGTCCTAAAATTATATGAATACGGACTTATTTTAATATTTTTAAATTACTGGTTTTTTATTACTGTCAGCAATTTGAAAAAAAAAACCAAATTAGTGCGTTACAAAAGATTTAGAATTTTATTTAATAATCAAACTTTAGGAGGTTTTGCGCTATTCTCTCCTTCGCCCGCACCCCACCGCACACACTACGCGCCCATTGGTTTGCGCGTATACGCCACATCTACCAATATTGTTGCGCCTCACTCTTTCATTAGTAAAACACGCGAAGTATTAAAATATTCGATAAATATTCGGTATCTTACAACCGAATACGAATATTAAAAATGAACCGAATATTCGGAATTTCGAATGCGAATACGGATATTCGTTACAACCCTAATTGAAACTATTGCAAAACATGTACGTGCGTGGTTTTTTTTATTTTTAATTTTTTTTATGGAAACTGACACGGTTGACTACCTCACCTACAACATCCGTGATGTCAGCCCATAACACCGGGTGAACTAGGTGCCATGTCAGTGCTTCCCTTCATTTCATGTAGGCTACACTAACATCACCTACAACATCCGTGATGTCAGCCCATAACACCGGGTGAACTAGGTGCCATGTCAGTGCTTTCCTTCATTTCATGTAGGCTACACTAAACCGGACGGAAAACACGAACAGGGTTGGTACCACCGCACTGAGCGAAACGTCGGTCGAACGAAACGGCTATGTAAATAGTTACTATTTACATAGCCGTTTCGTTCGACCGACGTTTCGCTCAGTGCTGTGGTAACAACCCGGCCGGGATAAACCCTACCACCTAGTAAGGTAAGAAGAGAAGGGATCTACAGGTTAACGTGGAATCCGAATAACGGTCAGCCTCCAACGGTCGAACGGTCACCCATCTAAGTGCTGACCGCCCAACCGCACCACTGAGCTACCAATTATGGCCTATTCCGCGGCCCTTCCAGCTATACTCTTTGTTCCTTGGTACAGAGCAAGTGTAGGTAATTGCGAGCAAATTAATTAGTTCAAGTATGTAAAGCTGTAAAGTGATTCCGGTACGTATCAATAAATCAATAACTCCTGATACACAAATCATCAATTTAACCTTTCTGGTTTTGTTTATCTTGTAACTATCAAGGCCGTGTGATCTCTTATTCTCTTCTCTGGGACAAATTTCGCCCATTTTTAGAGTTCCGTATCCGGTACGGAACCCTATTACTAAGCCTACGCCGTCTGTCTGTCCGTCTGTCTGTCTGTCCGAGGGCTGTAGCTCTTGAACCGCAATAGGTAGCCCGTTGAAATTTTCACAGAATATGTGTTATTATGGCCGATATAACAACAAATAATAAAAATTAAAAAAGTAAAAAATTAACGGGGGTTCCCATAGAAGAAACCAAAAGAGTGTATGCGCGCGCGCCATCTACCGAATAGAGCGTGAAACATTTTATTTAACTAATCATGACATTTAACTAATATGAAGCATTTCATAACACGCCATAGATGGCGTGAGTGGCGCTAACCATGACATGGCGATAAGGAACCCTCGGGGCGCGAGTTCGACTCGCACTTGGCCGGTTTTTTGTAGCTTAACTTCACTTATGTGTATAAGCAGATATATAAGAAAAAGTATACGACATATATAAACTAATATTATAAAGAGGTAAAGTGTGTAAGTTTGGATGTAGGAGGTAATCTTCGAAAATACTCATCCGATTTTAAAAATTATTTGACCAATATCACAGAATACTTATTAGTACTAGCGTACAGAACGTTCACTCTAAAAAGACACACAAAGGAATGTAATAAACTAAAAAAATAATAAAGTTGTGTTTTATAAATTTACTAAAATTAAATAAATTTACTTATCAGCTTATCCTAGTAGCAGTAGCGATTCCTGGATTTTTTTTTCTTCATAATTTCCAATTTTAAGTTTCAATGAATAATCAATCACTTTAAATTTAAAAAAATAGGTAAAAAAACTTTTAAGTTAAACGGTTTTATTAAAAATCAAATACTAGAAAAAAAACAGCTGTACAAAAAACTTGAAAATAATAAGGACACAAGCCTGGGCCTTCTTAAGATTTTACGTCTGGGTAAGAAATCGCGCAATACTAGCGTGCTGTCTTCTCATGTCGGATGCCAAAGGGCAGATTGTGTCACTGCGTCAGCGGAATAAGTAATAAATTGAGACTTTTAACAGACTAATATAAAAACGTGGGGCGCATGTTATTTATTACGCATATTATACGCCCCACGTTTTTATATTAGTCTGTTAAAAGTCTCAATTTATTACTTATTCCGCTGACGCAGTGACACAATCTGCCCTTTGGCATCCGACATGAGAAGACAGCACGCTAGTATTGCACGATTTCTTACCCAGACGTAAAATCTTAAGAAGGCCCAGGCTTGTGTCCTTATTATTTTCAAGTTTTTTGTACAGCTGTTTTTTTTTCTAGTATTTGATTTTTAATAAAACCGTTTAACTTAAAAGTTTTTTTACCTATTTTTTTTTTTACTCGTTTTTAGTTTGATTTTTGGCTCGTATCATTCATTACGTAAACTCGTCATCCTTTCCAACTCTCTCATTGCATCTTTGTTACTCGGTTTCTTACCTGTCAATTACTCACAATTCAGCTCCTCAATACATAACCCTTCTAAAGACTTTACGCGACTCAATGCAACATACGCTTGACCCTCCTCAAATAGTCTGGAGCCCAAATACACGACAGCACGGTCAACAGTACTGCCCTGCATTTAATGGACAGTGGAGGCCCATGACAAAGTTATCGGTAACATCCGTCTCTCAGCTGTTCCATAATTAAACTTTGCTGGAAACTGTATGGCTTTAGGATGGATAAGGTGTCCGCCGTCTCTTTCAAAATCAATTTGAACAGATGGTATGTCTGTTTCATACTTTTGCGTTCGACAAGTATGGGACACTCGTACAAACAAACCAAATGAGCCCAAACTCGAGGGGGTTACTAGTAACGGTTGAAGAATTCCACTGTAGACCTCCTGACTCCATCATCAGACCCTCGTCACCAAGTGTATTGGTAAAAGTAAGGGACACTCGTCCAAACCAACCCTATGAGCCCAAACTCGAGGGGGTTACTAGTAACGGTTGAAGAGTTCCACTGTACACCTCCTGACTCCATCATCAGATCCTCGTCACCAAGTGTATTGGTAGAAGTATGGGACACTCGTCCAAACCAACCAAATGAGCCCAAACTCGAGGGGGTTACTAGTAACGGTTGAAGAGTTCCACTGTACACCTCCTGACTCCATCATCAGACCCTCGTCATCAAGTGTATTGGTAGAAGTATGGGACACTCGTCCAAACCAACCATATGAGCCCAAACTCGAGGGGGTTAATAGTAACGGTTGAAGAGTTCCACTGTACACCTCCTGACTCCATCATCAGACCCTCGTCATCAAGTGTATTGGTAGAAGTATGGGACACTCGTCAAAACCAACCATATGAGCCCAAACTCGAGGGGGTTAATAGTAACGGTTGAAGAGTTCCACTGTACACCTCCTGCCTCCATCATCAGACTCTCGTCACCAAGTGTATTGGTTAGAAGTATGGGACACTCGTCCAAACCAACCAAATGAGCCCAAACTCGAGGGGGTTACTAGTAACGGTTGAAGAGTTCCCCGTCCACCTCCTGACTCCATCATCAGACTCTCGTCACCAAGTGTATTGGTAGAAGTATGGGACACTCGTCCAAACCAACCATATGAGCCCAAACTCGAGGGAGTTACTAGTAACGGTTGAAGAGATCCACTGTCCACCTCCTGACTCCATCATCAGACCCTCGCCAAGTGTATTAGTAGAAGTATGGGACCCTCGTCCAAACCAACCAAATGAGCCCAAACTCGAGGGGGTTACTAGTAACGGTTGAAGAGTTCCACTGTACACCTCCTGACTCCATCATCAGACCCTCGTCACCATGTGTATTGGTAGAAGTATAGAACACTCGTCCAAACTAACCAAATGAGCCCAAACTCGAGGGGGTTACTAGTAACGGTTGAAGAGTTCCACTGTCCACCTCCTGACTCCAACATCAGACCCTCGTCACCAAGTGTATTGGTAGAAGTATAGGACCCTCGTCCAAACCAACCAAATGAGCCCAAACTCGAGGGGGTTACTAGTAACGGTTGAAGAGTTCCACTGTACACCTCCTGACTCCATCATCAGACCCTCGTCACCATGTGTATTGGTAGAAGTATAGAACACTCGTCCAAACTAACCAAATGAGCCCAAACTCGAGGGGGTTACTAGTAACGGTTGAAGAGTTCCACTGTCCACCTCCTGACTCCAACATCAGACCCTCGTCACCAAGTGTATTGGTAGAAGTATAGGACACTCGTTCAAACAAACCAAATGAGCCCATACTCGAGGGGGTTACTAGTAACGGTTGAAGAGTTCCACTGTACACCTCCTGATTCCATCATCAGACCCTCGTCACCAAGTGTATTGCTAGAAGTATGGGACACTCGTCCAAACCAATCAAATGAGCCCAAACTCGAGGGGGTTATTAGTAACGGTTGAAGAGTTCCACTGTACACCTGCTGACTTCATTATCAGACCCTCGTCACCAAGTATATTGGTAGAACTATGGGACACTCGTCCAAACCAACCAAATGAGCCCAAACTCGAGGGGGTTACTAGTAACGGTTGAAGAGTTCCACTGTACACCTCCTGACTCCATCATCAGACTCTCGTCACCAAGTGTATTGGTAGAAGTATGGGACACTCGTCCAAACCAACCAAATGAGCCCAAACTCGAGGGGGTTAATAGTAACGGTTGAAGAGTTCCACTGTACACCTCCTGACTCCATCATCAGACCCTCGTCATCAAGTGTATTGGTAGAAGTATGGGACACTCGTCCAAACCAACCATATGAGCCCAAACTCGAGGGGGTTAATAGTAACGGTTGAAGAGTTCCACTGTACACCTCCTGCCTCCATCATCAGACCCTCGTCACCAAGTGTATTGGTTAGAAGTATGGGACACTCGTCCAAACCAACCAAATGAGCCCAAACTCGAGGGGGTTACTAGTAACGGTTGAAGAGTTCCACTGTACACCTCCTGACTCCATCATCAGACTCTCGTCACCAAGTGTATTGGTAGAAGTATGGGACACTCGTCCAAACCAACCAAATGAGCCCAAACTCTAGGGGGTTACTAGTAACGGTTGAAGAGTTCCACTGTACACCTCCTGACTCCATCATCAGACCCTCGTCACCAAGTGTATTGGTAGAAGTATGGGACACTCTTCCAAACCAACCATATGAGCCCAAACTCGAGGGGTTACTAGTAACGGTTGAAGAGTTCCACTGTCCACCTCCTGACTCCATCATCAGACCCTCGTCACCAAGTGTATTGGTAGAAGTATGGAACACTCGTTCAAACCAACCATATGAGCCCAAACTCGAGGGGGTTACTAGTAACGGTTGAAGAGTTCCACTGTCCTCCTCCTGACTCCATCATCAGACCCTCGTTACCAAGTTTAAATTATCATAATATTGTATTGTCACGAGAACTCAATGTGTGTGCAAAGTTTCATAAAAATCGGTTCAGTAGAAGTAGTTGAAAAAGTTGTCGCAAGATTTGAAACAAAGATAGTAACAAACAAACAAACAAATATACGGAGTCAAGCTAAATAAAACCGTTTAAAAAACACCGCACAGGATTCATCCTTACCAGATCCATACCTACATAATGGAATATATGTAGCTATCAACTCACACACGCACACATAACACACATAGCTCGCTAGTCGCTAAATGCGCTCCCCGCTGCGCCAACTCGAAAGGCTGATCAGCGGGTGCGCGCGGGACGGGGGAAATCGGCCGCTTGTACGGAATACGATGGCGCTTCAAATGTAGCCAACCGGTCTATGAATGCCTTGATGTGTCGCCATTCGTCGTCCGCGTTTGACGCGCGCGAAATTTCAAATTATGGATTGACGTTTTACCTTATTCATCGTGCGTTTATAATAAATAATTTAACGCCGATATTTTTGCACATTTATTTTTGCTTAATACTTCGATATCTATTAATGGTGGCATTATTTTATTTGGTTCGGCGGCGCCAACCTAGCCAACTTACCCACCAACTTATCACCACTGCCTAGTAGCCCTACATATTATAAATTTCAACATCCACCGTCTGCTTATAAAGGTCCCTGGAGTGTATTTGACAGGTGGCAATACTGTATCGTCTATATAAGGAGGTTTTGTCTTTGGTTTATGTCAGCCATTAAAGTAATTTGCTTGTGACTGCTGTGTTCGTTATTATCCGTATCTACGTGCATCCCTAAGATAAAACCCATCGGAGCTCATGCCTTAGGTACAATCACAGTTACAATGGAATATAAGCAAGCAAATAAACGGTGTAAGCTGCTTGTTGTTAAGAAAGGTAGGGTTGCGTTATGGGGACGTGACCTATGTGAGATATTTGATTTAAAAGTGAAACAACGGCTGGGTATATTTAGCATAACTGATATGAAATCTCAAGGTTTGGAAAAATTGTTACAGGATTACGATCTACTATTTGATGGTTCACTTGGTATTTTGAAGGATGATCCGGTACATTTAGACATACAGAGCGAGGCGAGGCCGGTATTTCACAAGCCACGCCCCGTTCCTTTCGCCTTCAAAGAACAAGTGGAACAGGAACTGGGCAGGCTCGAGAATGAAGGGGTAATAGAAAAAGTACCAACATCAAACTGGGGCACTCCATTGGTGCCAGTCCTCAAGCCTGATGGAAAAAGGTTGAGGTTATGCGCTAATTACAAAATAACAATCAACAAGTATCTCAAAGACGTGAATCACCCTTTACCGCGCATTGAAGATTTATTTACAGCACTAGAGGGAGGTGAAAAGTTCACTAAGCTGGATTTATTAAATGCATACAATCAGCTGTCTGTAGATGAGGAAACCAGCTATTTACTAGCATGGAGCACACATAAGGGTATATACAGAGTAACGCGTTTGCCATACGGTACTAAACCAGCATGTTCTATATTTCAAGCTAAATTAGAAAAAGTTTTGTTGGGAGCCAAAGGGGTGGTCAACTTTATCGACGACATAATTGTCACGGGTAAAAATGATATGGAACATATGGCTAACCTGAAGGAAGTTTTAAAGAGACTTCATAATGTAGGGCTTCGCTTAAATAAAAAGAAGTGCCTTTTTATGCAAGAAAAAGTAATATATTTAGGTCACATTATATCCAAAAATGGGTTAGAAAGGGATAGCACAAAGGTGGCAGGTATTTTACAAGTGCCGTGTCCACGAAACGTCCCTGAGCTGCGCTCGTGGCTCGGTATGGTAAATTACTATTCAAAATTTATTCCTTCATTATCGGTCAAGCTTAAACCTATCTTTCAATTGTTAAAAAATAATGCTAAGTTCGAGTGGACGAAAGAGTGCCAAAATGCATTTGACCTAGTTAAGCAGGATATTGTGTCTGACAAAGTGTTAGTACATTATAATCGTGATAAGCCCGTGAGGCTAGCCTGTGATGCATCGCAAAATGGAATTGGAGCGGTTCTTTCTCATGTGTTACCGGACGGTACGGACCGACCGATAAGCTTCATTTCAAGAGTGTATACCAAGGCGGAATGCAACTACTCTATCATTCATAAGGAAGCATTAGCCATTTACTGGTCAGTACAGAAATTTTATCAGTATTTAGTTGGAAAGAAATTTGAACTGGTTTCTGATCATAAACCGCTACAAGCCCTTTTTGGAGAACGTAAAAGTCTACCGCAAATGGCAGCTGGACGTTTGCAACGGTGGTCATCATACCTATCAGGTTTTGATTATACTTTCAAATATGTAAAAGGGTCAGAAAATGTAAAAGCCGATTGCATGTCCCGACTTCCATTACCTAAAAATAGCGACATATTTGAGGAAAGAGAAGAATATGATTATGTGAATTTTGTGGAAAATCAAAACGTTGTAGATTTTAAGTTCGTTAGATCGGAGACTAGGAAAGATCCAGTGCTGAGTCACGTGTATAATTTAGTAAGAACCGGCTTTCCCAATCACATAACGGATGACTCGCTGAAACCGTACCTTGTTCGCAAAGACGAACTATATGTGGATAACGGTGTGGTCATGTGGGGGTTCAGAGTTGTAATTCCTACAAAACTGAGACAACTCTTGTTGAAAGAGCTTCACTCAACCCATCAAGGAATGGTTAAAATGAAAGCCAATGCTAGGTCCTATTTTTGGTGGCCCAACTTAGATCAAAACATTGAGCAGCATGTTAAAGAATGTAATATTTGTATGTCATGCAGGCCAGACCCACCCAAGGCGGCAGTGGTACCGTGGCCAAAAACGGGGTTTCCATTTGAGAGAGTTCATGCCGATCACCTGGGGCCTGTTGACGGCAAAATGTTGTTAATTATTACCGACGCATATACCAAGTGGCCGGAAACATACATTGTTAAAAATTTGGAAGCTAACACTAATATAGAAAAGTTTAGAGAATGTTTCGGTCGATTCGGTCTTCCTACTGCGGTGGTTACGGATAATGGTAGCACCTTTACGTCCGGTGAATTTTCGAAGTTCTGTAGTTTAAATGGTATTATACATATTACTTCACCACCCAAACATCCAGCCTCGAATGGTTTTGTAGAGAACTCAGTAAAAAGCTTTAAGAGTGGCCTGTTAAAAGCTTTGAAGGATGGGGGTAATAGAACTGTGTCTTTTGAAACCCTAATGAATAGATATCTGTTTCATTATAGGAACGCAGTGCATTGCACCACTAATGAGTCACCAGCTCAACGAATGTTTCAGCGACCCCTACGCACTAGATTTAACTTATTGCTAAACCAACATGAGGAGAAGAAACCAAACTGTGTAACTGTAGGAAAAAGAAATGAAATGTTTGCTGAAGGAGAATCCGTATACTGTAGGGATTACCGTAACCCTAACAAGAAACACTGGGTACCTTGTACAATCGACGAGGTGTTAGGTAACCGCATTTATCTTTGTAGAGTAAGGAATGAAAATATAATTTGGAAAAGGCATTTAAACCAAATTATACGATCGATAAATGATCAAGGTAGTAATGTCAGCTCTACGGTGTCAGAATCGGCAACGCCTGAAATTGTAATAGAGCGACCGACACCAGGGTTGCAGGAGCTGCTACCTCCGACATCAGTGTCACAGCCTCCAGCACCTTCTGTGCCAGATGGCGATGATGTACGAGAATCTAGAACCATGGAACCCATAGTTAGTCCTAAGGGGACCATTGTCAGTTCCGAGCTTAATATTAATTCTAGACCTAAGAGAACTATAAAGCCACCTAGTAGATTCCAACTTTGAGTGGAGAGTATTGGAGTGTATTTGACAGGTGGCAATACTGTATCGTCTATATAAGGAGGTTTTGTCTTTGGTTTATGTCAGCCATTAAAGTAATTTGCTTGTGACTGCTGTGTTCGTTATTATCCGTATCTACGTGCATCCCTAAGATAAAACCCATCGGAGCTCTCCAGGACATTACAGTCCCTTCCCTTCTTATCTAGTAAGGTAAAAATTAAAGGGACATACAGTTGTATGTGGAATCCGAACCACGGTCAGCATCAACTGATTACGTCCATCCGTCTCCAATGTGTAGAGATGTAGTAGAAGCTTTGTTCAAAAAGGGTCTAGTGCGTAGTACCCGTAACCGACGTGCATGCATGAAGAACATTATGAGAGTGGATCAGGTAGCAGAGGTGTGTCAGGATCGTGGCGCGTGGAGATCCGTTGTCTCTGCCTACCCCACCGGGAAACAGGCCTGACGCTATGTATGTATGTAATGAAGTGTGAAAATGATATCGTATCAAAATCGACTTTCTTCGGTGGGCGCTGTTGTTGAAACGAATCTACGTCTCTCCCCACTGCATCTCTCCCCGTGTATGTCGTAAAAGGCGACTAAGGGATATGACTCCCTTCTTATATTACTAGGTGGTAGGGTTTAACCCGCCCGGGTTGGTACCACCGCACTGAATGAAAGGTCGGTCGAAACGGCTATGTAAATAGTTTGTGTTTTCCGTCCAGTTCAGTGTAGCCGGCACGACCGAAGGGAAGCACTGACGTGCGTGGCACCAATTTCGCCCGGTGTTATGGGCTGACATCACGGATGTTGTAGGTGATGTAGACAAGCGTGTCAGTTTCCATAAAAAAAAAAAAATTCAGGTGCATACAAGAGGACACTGCAACTGATGCATACCAGCCAGAAACTGAGCGCAGTATCGGCTGCGGAAGGCCGCGGCGCCCGCGCAAGTGTCTGCGCGCAAAAACCGACGCGCGGCCTTCAGCGGTGATTGTAGCATGAACTAGTGCCGACCACTAGTGCGCGCGGCTGTCGATTAATTTGAGAGTCGATAAGAAAAATAAAAAATAAGAAATGTTTATTTATCCCTTCAGCATAACATTATTAAACCACACAAATTTAAATGATTAAAGGAGAGGAAAAAAACCGGCCAAGTGCGAGTCGGACTCGCGCACCGAGGTTTCCGCACCACAAAAAAAAAACATTGAAAAAAATACGCTCCTTAATTTTTTACTTTTTCAATTTTTTTATTATTTGTTGTTAAATCCGCCATAATAACACATAAAATTTCATTTGTGAAAATTTCAACCGGCTACCTATTACGCTTCCAAAGATACAATACAATAGTAGGACAGACAGACAGACAGACGGCATAGGCTTAGTAATAGGCTTCCGTACGGGATACGGAAACCTAAAAAGGACTGGACACAGCCTGTGAAATTCGTATTTAAAAAGAAGAAAGTAAATAAGCCCGCTACCACAGATTGCTACCGTATCTTTATTTCGGCGCGCGGATCAATTAGGTTTTTATTAAAGCCACATCTTAGCGTAACCGGAACTGAATTTTATTCAGCCTACCCTTTGTTACGTATAACTAAATGTGCCTGTACTAAGTTTAATCGAATTCGGATGATCGGTTTATGAGTTATGGAGGAACATACATACAAACATACAGAAAATATTTCTAAAAATCGTCAATTTAGTTTTAGTATCATACATAGAGTCTACAAACGCAATATCTCATAAAAAGTAAACTTGCGGACCATCCCTTACAGATTTATTATTAGTAATGAAGATTTGTTACTGAGTCGATATAGTTATTATGTGAGATATTTTGATTTGAAATAGTTTTGTTGTAAATCCCATGTTTCTTCAGCCATCCACTTGGTCGCCCACATACTGCTATTAATTTGTTTAATCAGACAGAATACTGTCAAGAAAACGTCTACCGACATCTAAAGGATTATATCGACAGTGCGACCACTGTCTAATAATAACTGTAGGTCATCGTCGTCGCTAGCTAGAGTCATTATTCTTGGTTTATTTTGAGTCTCGTAACATAACGTAACTAAAATATAACCTACCCCAACGTAACCTTAACCTGGCATTACATATTGTATTGTAACTTTGGTGCGGTGAATTAGGCGGGATTTTTAAAGGACTTAAAAAACCGGCCAAGTGCGAGTCGAACTCGCGCAACGAGGGTTCCGTATCGCCATGTCATGGTCAGCGCCACTCACGCCATCTATGGCGTGTTTTATGAAATGCTTCATATTATTTAAAATTCATGATTAGTTAAAATGCTTCATACTTGTTTCGGTAGATGGCGCGCATACACTTTATAGTTTCCTGTATGGGGACGCCGTGATTTTTTTTTACTTTTTCTTACTTTTATTATTTGTTGTTATATGAATCAGCCATAATAACACATATTCTGTCAAAATTTCAACGGGCTACATAATACGGTTTAAGAGTTATAGCCCTCGGACAGACTAGATAGACGGAAAGACAGACAGACAGACAGACATACGGCGTAGGCTTAGTAAAAGGGTCCCGTACGACGGATACGGATCCCTTAAAACGCCCGAGTCGAGATGCTCCTGTTAACTGTCAGAATGAACAAAAATGTCATCCCGCCTCCGCCCGACCGTCGTTAGCGCATTTGCCATAATTTCACTTCACAGGGTGTCCCCGGACTGGTCTGGTTCCTTTATGGAGGCTATTCTACGCGTTGTAACAAACACAATTAGTAAAAGAAGTAGGGTTCTAGGTACGCCTGTTGCGGAGATATACATTTTTAAAGTTTATAATGTAGTGTAATGTGGTAATGCTCTAATCGGGCGCGCGCGGGGCGCGGGGCAGCGGACAGCGGGAATACGGACGGACGCGACGCGAGTGAACGCAAACAGATGCTCCGCCCGCGTACCGCCCGCGCTCCGCCGCGCCGCTAAAGGCGCCCACACATTGTAGTACGCATTTAGTTTGTTAGGAAATCCTAAAATTTTAATGAAAGCACATATGTATTTAAAAAAATCTTTCACCAGTGCTTTTGTTACAAGGCAAAAAATAGCCTCCTTAAAAGGAACTACACCACTCCGGGGACACCCTGTATATCACGCCTAGCGTCTTTGCCGTTTCTTAGGTCGACGAGTGCTGCGGAGATAGGTTGGATGGCAAGCAATGAAGGCTTCCAAGTTACACCCAGCAGCCTTCCGCCCCGCATAGCGTGTTCACATACTCCGCTTGTAACATCAAGAATTCGAACTTTTTGCTAGAATTGGTTTAGCCGCGCCCCGGGGTCAAGAGCGCGCGTGTATCAGGTTCGAATCCGTTTGATTCGTGTGGTCGTATTTTGTAACATTTCAACCTACGTTTCACACACGTGAGGATATGTCGAGCGTGAAGAAATTAGTATTACCGTGTGAGAGCGGTACTTGAAAAGAATAGCCCTCTCTTTTTGACGTGATAACGTCGCGTCTTATAAATTGATGAACACCGGCTGCACGCACGAAAAAGTGTCACGTTCCATCTGAGCCTGTGTGTGCAAGCGAGAGCGCGTAACAAGCGATAGAGAGGCACAATCGGCCCAAGCGTCGGCTTGTACACATTTATCTCTCTGGTTCTAAAGTACCAGGGCAGCAGAAATTGAAACCGTTCCCAGTAGTCTTACCACTTTATGACGTTATCACGTAAAACTATCGTCCGTAAACCGACTTTACAGACAAATATTTTTTTTAAAACGGTTCTTTTCCGCTGGTCAGGTTCTTGAGTATCTATGTTTATGCTGTAACTATTAATGTTCTTGTGAGCGGTAGTACGGATTAATTATTGGAAATTACTCTAATAAAATACTTATAAGGTACTAACAAAACATTGTGACTTGCGAAGTATGTTTGTCAGTTCTTCTTCCCATTGAATTTAGAACTGGCGGAATTTGCGACATATCCAAGCGTAGGTTACCTACCTATGGATGAAATTATACAATAAACAATTTTAGGGTTCTGTATCCGGTACGGGACCCTATTACTAAGCCTACACCGTCTGTCTGTCTGTCCGTCCGTCTGTCCGAGGGCTGTATCTCTGGAACAGTAATAGGTAGACCGTTGAAATTTTCACAGAATATGTGTTATTATGGCCGATTTATCAACAAATAATAAAAATAAGAAAAAGTTAAAATTTCACTGGGGTTTTCATAGAAGAAACTAAAAAGTGTATGCGCGCGCACCATCTACCGAAAAGAGTATGAAGCGTTTTATCTAATCATGAATTTGAACTAATATGAAGCATTTCATAAACGCGCCATAGATGGCGTGAGTGCCGCTGACCATGACATGAACCCTCAATGCGCGAGTTCGACTCGCACTTGGCCGTTTTTTTTTCATCTCTTTTCTGCATCTCTGCCCGTGCATGTCGTAAAAGGCGACTAAGGGATAAGGGCAAGTGGTAAAGGGCTACAGGCTAGCCACCTCTCACCTTGGCGCGGTCCATCCACCGAGTCATGCACCCAACCACCTCGTTTAGCAAAGTATTAATTAGGTCAAGATAATATATATCAAGCAGCAAGTCAGGCACGGAGACCTACCTGTTGCATGACTGGGTGGAATGGAAGGACGGTGCCAGGGTGAGAGTTGGTCTGTCGCCCTTTAGCACGGCATCTTGTCCTCATCCCTCATCCCTTGTTTAGTGATTTTTTTTTATTTAATGGTTTTATTGTTCATTGTGATTTCAAATGTTAATTTTTATATAGGTATTAGTTTCTCTTTTGTACAATAAATTATATTTGTATGTTTGTGCAAACATGTAAACAAAACAAAAATTTTTTTAGTATTTTTAAGTGTTTTATTTTGATTGTAAACTGATGTTTTGACGGTGGCCTATTTTTGCTTGGATCGAAATAGAATATGAATAATTTTTATACAAAATAGCTTTTGCCCGCGGCTTCGCTCGCGTGAAATTCGTATTTAAAGATAAGAAAGTAAGTGAGCCCGCTGCCGTACCTTTATTTCGGCGCGCGGAACAATTCGGTTTGTATGGAAGTCACATCTTAGGTTAACCGGACCTGAATTTTAGCCTATCCTGTGTCCCGTATAGTAAAATGTGTGTGTACTAAGTTTAATCGAATTCGGATGATCGTTTTAAGAGTTATGGAGGAACATACATACATAAATACGGAACAGATTAAAAAAAAGTCAATTTAGTTTTAGTATCATACATGGAGTCTACAAACGCAGTATCTCATAAAACAAAGTAACTTACTCCATCACCATCCCTTACTGATTTATTATTAGTATTGATTATTGATGATGATATTGATTTGACATATCTAAGTGTATATAAAATGTACGAAAAAGGACCAATAAAATAATTTCAATTGAACTGAGTGATAAGGGCAGGTGCCGTGCTAAAGAGCGGCAGGCTAGCCACCTCTCACATATTGACACGGCACGAGCACAACGCCGATTACTCTGCCTACTTCGATTGTAGCGATGCAGCGTGAGACACGAGTTTGTACCTGGTTAAAGTTCCATCACACGCTGACCGGTCGGGACAACAGTGCCTGTTCAGGTGATGCATCTTGCTTGACCTCCTTATGTATGTTTAATTGACGATATAATTGTAAACTAACACTAACTAATCACGCTACGTATGATTGTGTGTGTACGTATATATGTATAGGCTATTGTCTGCGCTGCCGAACGTGTCGATGAGTTTCAGAGTTTTATGAGGCGAATATTTTTATTCTCGATATAATAAGTAGTTAATAATCAACAGTTTCCTGATAAAAATGATAAATTATTATTAAGATATTTATAGAAATGTCGTCTCAGTAACATCGTTTTAAAAAAAGTATTTTAGTTCCTCAACATGGGACTTGGGTGATTTTAATTAAAAATATTAATTATCTATAATATTTAAAATGTTTTTTTTTTCATCGTTTATAAGATGAAATGAAAAGAAAATTTAATAATATAAAATTAACGAGAGCTCAAGATTAAGGGTAGTGGGTAATTGGTTAGATTATTTTTTGTTTTTTATTTATTAATTTGTTTATGGAAACTGTCACGGTTGGCTACATCACCTACAACATCCGTGATGTCAGCCCATAAAACCTCGGTGAACTAGGCGCCATGTCAGTGCTTCCCTTCGGTCGTGCCGGCTACACTGAATAAGACGGAATACACGAAATATTTTCAAAGCCGTTTCAACCGACCTTTCATTCAGCGGGGTGGTATCAACCCGGGCGGGTTAAAACCCCACCACCTAGCAAGGTAAGAAGGGAAGGAACCCACAGTACAAATACACCGAGTGATAGGTACCGTGTGGGGCCGGTACTTAAAAAGAATAGCCCCACTGCATCTCTCCCCGTGCATGTCGTAAAGGTCGACTATGGGATATGGACAAGATGCCGTGCTAAAGGCCGACAGGATCGCCACCTCTCACCTTGGCACGGTACTTCCACCGAGTCATGCAGCAGGTGGGTCCTCGTGCCTTACTTGGTGCTTGATCGATTGAATCTTGTTCGAACACTTTGCGAAACGTGGTGGTCGGTGTTGTGCTGTAATCTACCAGAGTTTTTGCAGCACAACACCGATTACTCTACTTACCCCGATTGTCGGGATCCAGCGTGTGTGATATGTATGTATGTATGATAAGGTTCTATAAAGGTGTTTTAAATTTTGACACCGGCTGTATTTGTTACGCGGGCGGGTAGCAAGCAGAGCATGCTTCCGAGGTTGTAAACGCAAAAATTATACATGCTTCATTTTATCATTGATTACTATTCGACTACTCGACGTAATATGTATATTTTTCAATTTTCATCAAACTAAACTATTTTTTTTATGAAAACTGACACGGTTGGCTACATCACCTACAACATGCGTGATGTCAGCCCATAACACCGGGTGAACTAGGTACCACGTCAGTGCTTTCCTTCATTTCATATCGGCTACACTGAAACGGACGGAAAACACGAACTATGTATTTACATAGGCGTTTCGACCGACGTTTCGTTCAGTGCGATGGTACCAATCCGGCCGGGATAAACCCTAGCACCTAGTAAGGTAAGAAGGAAAGGGATCTACAGTTTAACGTGGAATCCGAACCACGGTCAGCCTCTAACGGTCGATCGGTCACCCAAACAAGTACTGACGGCACCCAGGGTTGCTTAATAACAGTCGACCGACCGCAATACTGAGCTACCGAGGCTGACAAACTTTAAACTAAATAAACAATAAAAAACATATTGTTACAGTAAAAAAAATTCCTCCAAGTCGACCGTCGTCGTCCCAGCGGTACCCAGCACACTAGCTGCGTTGCCCCTCTGAATTTTGAGACTAATTCGACGTACCTACGAGATGAGCCTTGGCACGTGGGTCACCAGATTTGTCGACAAGCATATCGCCCAGCTTGTCGACTAACTCTTGATTACTTGTAATACGTGCTTGTATTCAGTGGCGGTGCTAGACCAAATTTAGACGTCAGCGACATCAGCTTTGCGAGGCCTCTTCAGTCAGAAAGAAAGATATAAATATTTAGAATGAGACTGATGTAATGTATGATTTATATTGCTAATCAAATGTTGACAAAAATTACATGAACAATCCAAAATTAAAATAAATAACCCAACAAGCAATAGCCCAAAGTGTGCGACCATACTTTGATGAGAATTTTTGGAATCCCGCGATCCCAAAGGGAGTCAGCTAGGGTAATCGAATTTTTTCGAGGCCCCCTTAGGCACGAGGTCGTCGTCGGTCGCCGACGTCGCCGACGCCTAGTGCCGCCACTGCTTGTATGGGTTTTTATTACCATGGTTGTTAAACATTATTAAACGGGTTGCACGGGTTGACGCAGTTGGTATCCGGAACCACTCGGATACCTGATAACCCTGCCCATCGACCTAGTTTGTTGGACCTTGTGCTGACTACCGAGCCAAATGGTTACAAGGTGAGGGTCGAAGCTCCCCTCGGAAACTCCGACCATTGCCTTGTACGCTCAACTGTGCCAACTGTACACTTCGCGGAAGCACGTGAATGTAGTACGCGAACAGTTTGGCACTACCGGTCAGCACAATGGGATGACTTCCGTTCCTTCCTGGGAGCCTACCCTTGGCACGACGTTTGCTTCTCTTCTCCAGACCCATCCCTGTGTGCCCAATCGGTCGTCGATGTGATCGCACAGGGTATGAATTTCTTCATACCTACCTCCACCGTTCCCATCGGCGGCCGCCATAAGCCTTGGTTTGATTGTCAATGCAGACTGGCTATTGACACTAAGAACAAGGCTTATAGGAAATGGCTGCAGAATAGGTCTGTCGAGAACAGACGAGAGCTCAACGTCGTTGCTAGGTCCTGCAAACGAACGCAAAACTTGGCCAAGTTCAGGCACGACCGTGGAATTGGCGCGAAACTTGCACGTAGCCCTTCGGGTAGCCGCGCCTTCTGGTCTCTCGCCAAATCCATCGGTCGGAATTTCTGCCGTCCTGCTACACCTCCGCTGGAACGTCCGGATGGCTCGCTCGCTATACTCGCGAAAGAAAAGGCGAATATCTTTGCACGCCTTTTCGCATCCAACTCAAACATGGACGACCTGGGCGCCAACCCCCCTTCATTACCCCATTGCGGGCGTATGATGGCAAATATTAGGTTCCACCCCAGAGTCGTCCATAAAACACTACGTGAGTTGGATATTTCGAAGAGTAGTGGGCCTGACGGCGTCCCGGCGATCGTCTTGAAAAATTGTGCTCTGGAATTGGCGCCAGTCCTCACCCGCCTATTCAAACGCTCCTATTCCTCCGGATCAATGCCTTCTTGCTGGAAGAGAGCTTCGGTCCAGCCGGTCCCCAAGAAGGGGGACCCAGCGAACCCATCGAACTATCGCCCTATTGCGATAACCTCACTTTTGAGTAAGGTTATGGAGCGTATTGTCAACTCAGCGCTCCTGACGTACCTAGAAGACTCTAAACTCCTCGACGACAAACAATACGGCTTTCGCAAGCAAAGGTCGACTGGAGATCTTCTAGCGTACGTCACGCATTTATGGGCTGAAAGGCTCGATGGTTTTGGGGAATCGCTGGCGGTCGCTCTGGACATATCCAAAGCATTCGATCGCGTCTGGCACCGGGGACTCTTAAGCAAGCTTCCGGCCTACGGTGTCCCTACAAAACTGTGCACCTGGATCTCCAGCTTTTTGAGTGGCCGGTCGATATTTGTCACCCTAGATGGTGCCTGCTCGGCCGACTACTCAATCAATGCTGGTGTTCCACAAGGATCCGTGCTGTCGCCTACGCTGTTTTTATTGTTCATCAACGACATGCTCTCGCTCGGCGAAATACACTGTTACGCGGACGACAGCACGGTGCACGAAGGGTTCATCAAGGACTGGAAGGGTAGAGAGGCCTCAGCAGCAAACGCGAGACGCGAAACTGTTGCTCGGGTTGACCAGGTTCTCGAAAAAGTATCCTCTTGGGGGAAGAAGAACTTGGTCAACTTCAACGTAGCCAAGACGCAAGCTTGTGCCTTCTCTACTAAGGCTGATCCGTTTCCTCTCCAAGCCACTTTTCAGGGCAGCCAAGTCCCCAACGATGGTAGTCTGGGCGTCCTGGGTATGGAGGTGTCCAGGGACGTTGGGTTTCGATCGTTCATAGAGTCCAAGGCGAAACTAGCGTCTCGAAAATTAGGAGTCCTTTACCGCTGTCGGCGATTTTTCACGCCGGTCCAACTGCTTACACTCTACAAAGCACAAGTAAGACCGGTGATGGAATATTGCAGTCATCTTTGGGAGGGTTCCCCTGAGTACCTTCTTTCAGCCTTGGATTCTATTCAGCGACGAGCCATTCGCCTCATTGGTGACTCCGTACTCACAAAGGACCTTCAACCTCTAAAGCACAGACGTATCGTTGGGTCATTGAGCCTGTTTTATCGGTACTACTATGGCCGCTGCTCTGACGAACTTGCTTCCCTTATCCCTCCTCCTCCTGTTCGCCTTCGCCAAACCCGCCATACTCTCGCGGAACACCCGTTTGTAGTCGACAGAAGAGTTCTTCGAACTGCAGGATTCTCTAAATCGTTCTTGTGCCGCACTGCAAAGGTGTGGAACGGGCTCCCAGGAAATATCTTCCCCCACTCCTACAATCCACAGATCTTCAAATCGCGGGTTAATAGCCTTTCCCCAGCAACATTAGTCCACCTCCAAGCCGGACTGGCACCTCCTCGGGGGTGAAATTGGCTGCGCCTGAGGTTGCGACCTCGGACAGAGCCACCCAGTTCGGTAGCAATAAAAAAAAAAAAAAAAAAAAAAAAAAAAAACACCTTATAAACGGCTTTAATAAGGTCCGTATACATAAGTACTTGGTTTGGCGGGGAGAGGTGTTTTTGGCTCTGTCGACTGCGCCATAATTGGTCTCTCGGCACAGCCACCCATGTTGGTTTACATAAAAAAGCTTATGGATTACAAAAACAATCTGATGCTTATGTTTATTAGTGTTTTATTTATTACTTTGGGCCCATCTGAAGCTATAGGTCGCCTTATGCACCTTTTTACTACTCTTTTTACTTTTTTATTACTTGTGCTTACAGGTTTACTTGTATTTTATATACCGTGGGCACCGTGTGGGGCCGGTGCGTAAAAAAAATTGCCCCACTGCATCTCTCCCCGTGCATGTCGTAAAAGGCGATTAAGGAATAAGAGCATGATATCGTGCTAAAGAGCGACAGGTTCGCCACTTCTCACCTTGGCACGGTACTTCCTCCGAGTCATGCAGCAGGTTGGTCTTCCTTCTTGCCTTACATGCTGCTTGATAGATATCTTGTCCGAATACTTTGCGATCGGTTGTGTGCTGTAATTTACCAGAGTTCTTGCAGCAAAACACCGATTATTCTCCTTACCCCGATTGTCAAGATTCAGCGTGTGTGATATGTATATATGTATTGTATTCTATGTTTCTGTTATTTTTTTTTCTTTTTATTTGTATACTTAAATGCATTTCTAAATGACAATAAATAATATTTGTCTTTCTTTCTTTCTTACTGCGAAAATGCAACTTGACACAAACCGATGCTTTCCTACGTCATTATCGGTTTGATCTGCCACACGAGCGTATTCTATACGGTATAGTAGTTTAAATGAGCTCCTCGAGTAGTTAAATAAATTATTATTTATTTAACTGGCAGGAAGGTTACAACGCGGCGCACATGGCCATCGTGTTACGGTTACACCATAATAATGTTACTTTTGTCATCGATCACTAAATAGCAGGTGTGATTATGAAACATTTAGTGAAATTATTTCAGTAGTTTTTTTTTATGTAATCCGGTATGGGTGGCTGATACGGAGGGTACAAAGCGCATGCTCCGACCAGCCAATATCACCTCCGAGAAGGTAGGTGCCATATCGGAGACTTCCCTTGATTGCTGGCTATACTGGACTAGAGGAGAACACAGCCGAGGCTGCTATGCGGCCGTCTTACATCCAGTACGGTGGGACCAACCCAGTCGGCTACAATTTGAGCCTACCACCTAGTAAGGGGCAAGGGAAGTTTTAGTAAAGATGTTTTGTAGTAAAAAAAATCGCTCATTTTCGTCTACTTTTAATGTTATCATTAACTTGCTTCCTGTCTAATCAAAAGGCAATGGCATTATTTATACGTTTAACTTAGTTTCCCCATTTTTTTTTACGTGATGACGTCACGTCTTATAAATTGATGAAGACCGGCTGCACACACGAAAAAGTGTCACGTTCCATCTGAGCCTGTGTGTGCAAGCGAGAGCGCGTAACAAGCGATAGAGAGGCACAATCGGTATAGTCAAAGTTACCATGGAAACGTCTTAAGAAGTAAAACTGTCAAGATCAGACAACAGAAGTTTATTGATGGCCAGTCACAAGATGATTAATCTTTCTACTGGAAATAGAATTACTGATCTTTGCTCTATGTACTACGATTATTCCACGTCATCACGTAAAACTATCGTCCGTAAACCGACTTTACAGACAACCAATTTTTTTCTTGGAAACATGGAATGATTTATTTAAAAAAAAATAAGACTAAAACAGTACTTACAAGTTACACGGAATAAACAACAGAGCATAATTACAAACTACATAAATATCAATACTAATAATAAATCCGTAAGGGATGGCCATGGAGTAAGTTACTTTGTTTTATGAGATACTGCGTTTGTAGACTCTATGGTATGATACTAAACCTAAATTGAAATTTTTTTTAAATATTTTCTGTATGTATGTATGTATGTTCCTCCATAACTCTTAAACCGATCATCCGAATTCGATGAAACTTAGTACAAGCACATTTTACTATACGGGACATAGAATAGGCTAAATAAAATTCAGTTCCGGTTACGCTAAGATGGGGGCTCTTATAGAAACCGAATTGTTCCGCACGCCGAAATAACATTACGGTAGCGGGCTTTTTTTTTTTTTTTTTTTTTTTATGGAAACTGACACGGTTGGCTACATCACCTACAACATCCGTGATGTCAGCCCAGAACACCGGATGAACTTGGTGCCACGTCAGTGCTTCCCTTCGGTCGTGCCGGCTACACTGAACTGGACTATCTATGTCTTATATATTACAAGCTGTGCCCGCGGCTCCGCCCGCTCTCATATTTCACTTCACTGCTAACCTCATAAGCTATTTAGCGTGATAGTAAGTAGCCTGTAGTTGATGGGAAGAATCAAGCTATCCGTAGGATTTTGTTTTATTAAAATCGGTTCAGTGTTTCTCGAGTTATAAGCGGACAGTCAGACGCTCAGACAGACAGAAAGCAGACGTTGGATTTTATTATAGGTAAGGAAGGATACATACACAAGACTGATTTTTTTATGTAAACCAGCATGGGTGGCTGTGCCGAGAGACCAATGGTGCAGTCGACACAGCCAAAATCACCTCTCCTCGCGAAACCACGCTCAGTTAGGTGCCATGCCAGCAGATTTGCGGACTGTTGCTAGGCTGTCTAGCCCGTTAATACGACGCTTGAAGACACCCTGGTTAAAGGATTCAGGAAATACACTCGCCGGAAGACAGTTCCACACTCTATCGGTGCGACAAAGAAACGATTTAGAGAACCAATGGGTTCTCAAAAGCCCAATGTCAACAACAAAAGGGTGCTGAGTCTCTCTGCGACGAGTCATGCGAAGATAGGACGGGTGGCAGGGAATAAGGGATGCTAGTTCCACAGAGCAGCGTCCGTGATAGTATCTGTAAAACAGACTAAGCGAACCCACAAATCGTAAGGTGTAAGGTGATGATGTAAGGACAAGATTCTGTGTTAAAGGGCGATAGGGCAGCCACCTCTCACCTTGGCACGGTCTTCCCACAAAGTCTTGCAGCAGGTGGGCATTCGTGCCTTACTTGGTGCTTGATAGTTTATCTTGTCCGAATACTTTGCTAAAAGTGGTGGTCGGTGTTGTGCTGTAATTTACCAGAGTACTTGCAGCACAACACCGATTACTCTGCTTATCCAGATTGTCGGGATACCGCGTGTGGTGTGTAAATAATTTTAGAGTTATTAACACATCAGTTGTTTTATTAGAGGGTAGTTATTCATTTAGAAAGAAAATTTATGCTTATGAATATTGTATAAATCGTGGAACGTCTTTTTTTAAATATTTTAGCTTTTTAACTAAAAAATTAATTTCAATTTATTTAAATTAAGACAGTTTATATTTTATTCAGCATGCAAAAGTGTTGAATGCTTTTTACCACAATTTCATAATGAAAATTCTTTCTTAGTGAAAACTGTTTGCAAAGGCTTTTTCTTCTAGTAACTCTTTGTTTTCACGACATCATCGGAATTCGTATTTAAATAACTTATGGGTATTTTTTGGGTTATTTTTTAGATCGACAGATAAAAATACTATATTGCTCCAAAACTTTTTACAGAAACAAATACAATATAATTTATCATGAGATTAAAAAGGTGGGCTTATATCCCTTGAGGACGTTTCTTGCAGTCATCCTTTTGGTAGAATGTTTATTTATTAATATATTTTCTTTAAACAAATGGGAAATACAGTTAAAATACAATTAAATAATTTAATAATTGACTTGTGGTTTAACTAAATTAAAAAAAAACTAAATTTAATAAATACTTACTCTTGACTAATGCGCCGTGATATTTTGAACAAAAACACTTTTTTTATTTATTATTCTTATGTAATATCTCAATCTCGATCACTTACGTGAATTTATTTATTTATAAAAAAAAATCACAACTTTTTTTTTATTTCAAAACCCCAAAAATCGCACAGCAAATCGCGCGGCCTTCACAAATCGCGTACTGAACTTCCGTAAGCGGGACTTAACGCTAAGCTGAGCACGACTTAGCTGCCGGCCGAATACCGCGCGTCGCGGGTCTCGACTGAGTCGGTAACTTACTGGCTTGACCTTATAAACTGAGTAGACAAAGCTGCTGGCTCCGCTCGCGTTTGTTACAGTCAAATAAACTGCGATAGAGGAGCCGCAGCCGCACCGGGCCGAATTCACTCGTAAGCTTCGCTCACGCTCGTCTGTATTCTTTACACAGCAGTATAAGCAGTAGAATTTTTTGATATATATTATTGTTTTTATGAAAACTGACATGGTTGGCTATATCACCTATCCGCGATGTCAGCCCAAAACACCGGGTGAACTAGGTGCCATGGCAGTGCTTCCCTTGATTTCATGTCGGCTAAACTAAACTGTACAGAAAACACGAACTATTTACATAGTCGTTTCGACCGACACGTTTCATCCAGTGCGGTGGTACCAACCCGGGCGGGATAAACCCTACCACCTAGTAAGGTAAGAAGGGAAGGGACCTACAGTTTTACTGTGGAATCCGAACCACGGTCAGCCTCCAACGGTCGAACGGTTCCAAGTTCTGACCGCGCCCAGGTGTGCGAACGACAGTCGACCAAGCGCACCACTGAGTAGTTGATGTAGCCAAGTAGTAGTTGTAGGTGATGTAGCCAACCGTGTCAGCTTCCATAAAACAAAATTTAATCGTGTAAATAATTTCGTGGCAAGTGGAGATCCGTTGTCTCTGCCTATCCCACTGGAATACAGACTCGACGCTATGTCTAAAAACGTTTTTAGGTTTCCGTATCCCGTACGGAAGCCTATTACTAAGCCTCTGCTGTCTGTCTGTCCGTCCGTCCGTCTGTCGGAGGGTTGTATCTCTTGAACCGTAATTGGTAGCCCGTTGAAATTTTCACAGAATATGTGTTCCTATGGCGGATATAACAACAAATAATAAAAAAAAGAAAATGTAAAAATTAAGGGGGCTCCCATACAACAAACGTGCGAAAAATCGATTAGTCACGCTACTGAATAATAGATGGTGCCACAGGCTTTTATACATTGTATGGGTTTTTAAATTACCGTGGTTGTTAGACATTATTTTAAACATTGCATATTTTACACATTGCATTGCTGAAAGACAAAAGATAGGCGGATATTATTGATAGCGGATAGATACGGAAACCTCCGTGCGCGAGTAAAACTCGCACTTAACAGATTTTTTTAAATAAATGATATCTTACCAAAACTGACACGCCAAAAGTAATTATTTTGATGCACAGACATACATACCGACTAACGAACAATATTGATTTCTTTACATATAAGTTATTTCAATTTCATTACATCCTAAGCTAGGTTGTCAAGACATTTATACCTAGTTTAAACAATGTTGTTTGAACAAAGATTATCACAGCTTAGTAAGTTCTTACTGAATTATACGCATATGGAAATAACATAACATGCCGAAATAAACATAGGAATCCATGTATTTTAACAAATAATTATTGTGTAAATTTAGGAAAATTTTAAAAAACACAAAATTCAGACATGTCGAAACATGAAAAAGTTGAAAATGATTCATTTATTTGAACCTATTTTCTTATAATGGCAAGTACCGTGTGGGGCCGGTACTTAAAAAGAATAGCCCCACTCCATTTCTCCCCGTGCATGTCGCAAAAGTCGACTAAGGAATAAGGAAAAGATGCCGTGCTAAAGGGCGACAGGATAGCCACCTCTCATATTGAAACGGTCCTCCCTCCGATTCATGCAGCGGGTGGGTCTTCGTGCCTTACTTGCTGCTTGATAGGTTGTCTTGTCCGGAATACTTTGCTAAACGTGGTGGTCGGTGTTGTGCGGCAATTTACAAGAGTACCTGCAGAGCATCCCCGATTACTCTGGTTTTTGTTTTTTTTTATGGAAACTGACACGGTTAGCTACATCACCTACAACATCCGTGATGTCAGCCCATAACACCGGGTGAACTTGGTGCCACGTCAGTGCTTCCCTTCGGGCGTGCCGGCTACACTGAACTGGACGGAAAACACAAACTATTTACATAGCCGTTTATACCATCCTCAGATCAGGAAAGGTCTGAGATACAAACCTTTCATTCAGTGCGGTGGTATCAACCCGGGCGGGTTAAACCCTACCACCTAGTAATATAAGAAGGGAGTCATATCCCTTAGTCGCCTTTTACCGCCTCGATATTTTGGAAACGAAGAATGATATCAAAAATTTGAGAAAAACTTTTCTGGACAATTTAGTCAGCTACAATTTGAGCCTAAAACAAAGACGATCGGATTATGGGTTTGCCCTGTAGCCTAACCTTTTTTAAAAAAAATTTTTTTCGAATTCCATAGATTCATTTTCAATGTACTCGATAGTCGTGTGAGGCACAAAATCTGTGAATTTTTTAGGTTTAGATTTCATTTTTTTAAGTTAAAATTGTTAGTTTAATATATAATAGGTTTAGTTAGATTTATAGTAATTAAAACTTGTTCTTACTAAAATAAAGAAAATTACTTTCTTAAGATAATATTGTGAAACGAAACATTACTGCCGCGGCATTTCTTCCTGAGAAATGGGTGTACATAATTTTTGTGACATCACTGTTGTAAATAGTGGCTATACCATGTCCGGATATACGTTTCGACAAACCTCAATTCAGTACGGTGTTATATATGTTTTTATTTAAACTGACACTGTTGGCTACATCACCTACCTACTACATCCGTAATGTCAGTCCATAACATCTTGGTGAACTAGTTGCCATGTCAGTGCTTCCCTTCGGTCGTGGCGGGGTACATTGAACCGGACAGAAAACACGAACTCAACCGACCTTTTATTCAGTGCTGTGGTACCAACCCGGGCGGGATAAACCCTACCACCTAGTAAGGTAAGAAGGGAAGGGTCCTACAGTTTTACCTGGAATCTTAAACGCGGTCAGCCTCCAACGGTCTAGGCGGTCACCCATCCATCCACTGAACGCGCCCAGGTGTGGCATCCGACCGACAGTCGACCGACCGCACCACTGAGCTACCGAGTCTGGCAAATCCTGATGGATACTGCCGCCTAGTAAGGTAAGGAATGAGACCAGAGTGTTATATTAACCGACCCATCTATAGACCGGGTCGCCTCTCACTCTCAAATATGGTTGAGGGAGGCGATGGCTGGCCCTGGCATGATGCTCGTGAACGGGTGCTGTTTGTGGAGACTGACCTGCTCCAACTGGCTCCAACATGTTATATGAATGGTTTACGCTTAAAGAAAAAATGTTGTATTTGTGATACATTTTTAGAAATAGTGATGACTCGTAGATACTATTTAGGCAGTGGCAAACACTTTTGTAAATGTAGACTAAGTGGACGTAAAAAAAAGTATCCAGCGAAGTTTCTTGCCAGTAGTTCTTCGCTGTGGTTATAATTGAACTGGTTAAATGCTAAATGTTAAAATATGACGAATCCGAGTGTAGTGTTCTGTCTATGGATGATGAATAAAGAATAAAGAATAAAGAGAAATTCGTGTTCGTGAAAGAAATGTGAGTGGATGTGCTCGGAGGAGCTGTTCGAAGCAATCCCGCCGGCCCCTTTCCACCTCCGCACCACGCGCACTGGGCAGGGATTGCATCCGTTTTCTCTGGATGCGTACCAATCGGTTCTGCAAATCTTTCCTCGTCCGAACCGGTAAACTCTGGAACGCTCTCCCTGCCCACATACACCCTCCACCCCCAAGTAAATTCTCGAATCCTTCAAGAGTTGTTTAACAGGTGTCAACCGGTCTGTATGTCTTTTCACAGAACTGGGAAAATGTGGAACGTACTACCTGCCCAACTATTTCCTCCCAAGTACAGCCTGAGGTTTTTCAAAAGGGGCGTGAAAAGGCGCCTGTCAGGCCGGCATGGCATTCGCAATCCCCGTGCACCACAGAATGTCCATGGGCATCGTTAGACACCTACTCGTAGGTGAAACGATGCAACATGTCGATATTCCCCCACTTAGGACAAATCGATCCTGTAAATCCTTTATTTACAGGGTTGCTAACATGTGGAATTCACTCCCACCTACATCCTTTCCTCTAATGTACAGTCTGGGGTCCTTCAAACATAATGTGAAGGTGCACCTAGCCGGCCGACAAGGTATTCGCAGCCCCCGTAAATATTCGAATGCCCGTGGGCGCCGTCGGACTACACCTCTGCGTTAGTCTGGCGCGCGCCATTTGTCGTGCTCCCCATAAAAAAAAAAAAAAAATGTCGCGCTACCCATAAAATAAAAAAAACAAACTTTTCAGACCGGCCATGGCATTCGCAACTCCCGCATACGGGTGAGTTTGTTCCCTACTACCTGTAACTGTGAATGTGTGTAACGCAAGTCAAACGACGACCATTTTGTCGCCTACACGCCTGGCATACACACACACCTTCAGAGCCGGTGTAAAGATGTAGGTCCCTCCCTTTGCCCCTTGGTAGGCTCAAATTGTAGCTGACTGAGTTGGTCCTACCACCGTACTGGATGTAAGATGGCCGCATAGTAGTCTCGGCTGTGTTTTCCTCTAGTCCAGTATAGCCAGCAATCCAGGGAGGTCTCCGGTATGGTACCTTCTCGGAGGTGATATTGGCTGGTCGGAGCATATGCTTTGGGCCCTCCGACTCAGCCACCCATACCGGAATACATAAAAAAATGGCAACGATCTGAGAGTGATTTCGCGTTGTTCGTTTGGACTGATTGTTTACCACATAGTTTTAAAAAGGTAATAATGCCAAATTTAGTTATGACACTTACAACGATGTCATTCAAAAAAGTAAAAATAAATATGATAGCATTATGAATTTATGCAGTTTCTTTTATATTTTATTAATAAATTAGAAACCGTTCATTTGGTCCTTCGAGTAACTAAACTACCTATAGACTTGAGCTTCGAAGTGGAAGATGGAAGACACCGAACCCGGTGGGACGATTGGTGACAAAGGAATAGATGGGAAGACTAGTGCCCACAATGGTGACTCCGCCCCCAACCAATACGACCAACTGGCGCTTCTAAAGGCACAGCGGAAAACCTGCAGGGCGGCAATAACTCGGCTTTCGAACTATGCGGAGCGGCTTGCTGTGGCGGCGGCTGAAGACAGTGAAAGCCGCGCAGACCTGGAGCAGTGTGCGGCGAGGCTGGAGCGGCTCAATCTCCAGTATGAACAACTCGTTGCGCTAGACGCTGACATCAGTGTTTTAGGCGCCGGAGGTTCACACACTATCCCTGATGATGACTTCCAAAAGATCGAAGATAAGTATTTTAAAGCAGTAGGAATATACCAACGTATAATTAAACCCTATCGGATTTCAAATATCACAATGAAAGAAAGTGATATAATCCAGCCCGCTGTAGCCGTCGGGCACAGTGGGGCACAAACTATGAAGTTACCTACTTTAGAAATTCCACAGTTCAGTGGAAAGAATGTGGAAGAATTTCGACCGTTCATGGAATTATTTAAAGTAATAATTGAAAATAACCAAAGGCTCAGCGATATAGAGAGACTGTGTTATCTTAAAAGATATCTGACTGGTGAAGCCTCGACAATTATTCAGAACTTACCGCTAACCGGAGACAGTTACGCGGCGGCATTAGTTCTGCTGAAACGGAGGTTCGATGATACCTTCGGCTTAATTCAGAAACATATCAATTCTTTGCTTGACATACCGCAAGTACATCGAGAAAGTCCTCTGCATGTGCGACAACTCGTAGGAGCGACGAGACAGCATGTTCAAGCTTTAAATAATCTCCAAGTTCCTGCACACCAGTGGGACATGATCCTAATGAGTATCTTATTTAGGAAGTTGGATTCAAAGACGACTCGCGCATTTCATGTTGACCGAGACATGCTGCAATTACCAACGCTGGAGGAACTTCTTTTCTTTTTGGAAAAACGAGCGGCTGCTTCCGAGGCTGCTAGTAATGACAATAGCAAACCAAGCATTGTCCACACCAGTCTACGCACAGAAACTTCCAAGACTACCAGTGACGACATCAGCAAGCAAGGCATTGTCCACGTGAGTTTGACTACTGAAGCTCCGAAATCGTCCGCGCCCGATTCAGTAAGGCAGACTGAATCATCTACTTCTAGTAGAATGTTCTATAACAGCCGTAATCGACAATTTAAATTGAAATGTTCGTTTTGTACCAGCAATCTACATTCTCTTAAGAATTGCTCGCAATTTCATGCAACTGATGAATTGAAAAGATTAGCTTTTGTAAAAGACAATACCAGAATCTGTCCTATGTGCTTAAATTCACATCTTCCAAACTTATGCGTGAATCATTACAGGTGTAACGTGTGTGGTAATAATCACCACACGTTGATACATGTCACCGAGAAGACCTCTCCACCAGCTCCTCCAATAACCCAACCGACTGCAACGTCGTCGGCAGGTTCAATCTGACGCGATTCGGCTCTGTTGTCAGGCAGACAAGACCCCAACGTTGTTCTTCCTACTGTGGAAGTAAAGGTTACATCTAAAAATAATATAGTATACGTTGTGAGGGCACTGATTGACAGCGGTAGCCAAAATAATTTTGTAACTGAGGAGTTGGCTGAGAAGTTAGGTTTTGAAAGAGGTGAAGAAATTATAAATATTCTAATGTTAAATGATCAAAATACAAAGGTATATGATTCTATAATAATTGACATTTTGTCGAATACTTCGGATTTTTCAGTACTTGCTAAATGTTCGATTGTGAATAAAATTACTATGCAATTACCATCTACTTACATTGACATAGAATTGTCTTCTCTACCGCATCATGTAAAACTGTCTGATTCCAATTTTAATGTGCCAGGAAAAATTGACATTTTACTTAATAGTAAGATTCTGTTTCAATCATTATGTGTTGGTTTGTATAACATAGAGTCCACTGGACTACGGATACAGAATACAAAATTCGGATATATAATCGGTGGTGAATACGACTCTGAGAAATTAGATGTGGACGCTCAGAAAATTGCATACTCCAATATAAGCATTACCTTAGATGATCTTGTTTCGAAGTTTTGGGAAACTGAGAAAGTACCGGAATGCTTTTCTGAGGGTTCAAGTGAGCAAGAGTTTTGTGAACATAACTTTGTGCAAAATGTAAAATTAGATGGCAAGCGCTTTGAAGTAGCTCTACCGTTGAAACACCCTATCGAATCAATTGATCTTCAAGACTCATTTTGTATTGCATACAAGAGATTTTTGAATTTAGAAAAACGATTCAAAGGTGATTCAGAACTATTAAAACGTTATGCAGCCTTTATAAATGAATACGTAGATTTAGGTCACGCTAAGGTCGTACCTTTAGATAGAAACAAAAATTTTTTACCACATCACCCTGTACTGAGAGATGACAAAAAATCCACTAAACTACGAGTAGTATTTGATGGAAGTATGAAATCAAAAAATAAACTTAGTATCAATGATCTACAATATAATGGGGGAATAGTTCAACAGGATTTATTTTCAATATTAATGTTATTCAGAACATACAGATATGTTATTATAACGGATATCTGTAAAATGTATCGCCAAATCCTCATACAACCAGAACAGCGCTGTTTACAAAATATTTTGTGGAGAGAAAATCCAAACACTAACGTTAAATGTTTAGAATTACAAACAGTAACATACGGACTAAAGTCTTCTCCATTTTTAGCGACCCGTTGTCTGATAGAACTAGCAAACAGATTTGAGCATAAATTTCCGCTAGCTTCTAAAGCACTTAGATTCAATACATACGTAGATGACATTCTGACGGGTGCTGATACTGTCGATGATTTATTGACACTAAGATCAGAGCTGATTGAGATTTTGAAAGAAGCAAGTTTGGAGCTCCACAAGTGGTGCGGAAACAGCACTGACGTTCTGGTTGGAATCCCTCCTGAAAAATGTCATTTTAGTGAGATAGAACTTGATGAAGGTAATAATATAATGAAAACCTTAGGATTGTCCTATAATGTAAAAACAGACCAATATATAATTCAGTGCCCTATCAAGGATTCAATTCAAAACAATGTAACTAAGAGAACGGTTTTAAGTCTTGTGAGTAAAATGTTTGATCCCCATGGTCTAGTCGGTCCTCTGCTTGTGAAGGCAAAGGAAATGATACAAATGTTATGGAAATGTAATGTTGGGTGGGATTCATCTCTCCCGAATGACCTAGAAATAATGTGGAAAAAATTCTTTAATGACCTTACTAATATGCCTCCTATTTGCATAAATCGGTATCTTTCAGTAACTCGGGCTAATCATGTCAGCATAATTGGATTCTGTGATGCGTCTGAAAAGGCTTACGGATGTTGCATATACGTACGTGCAGTACACGACAATATAGTACTCACAAATTTACTTTGTTCAAAGTCCCGAATTGCTCCTTTAAATGCAAAACTAACTATTCCAAAAATGGAACTAAACAGTGCTTTACTTCTAGCAAAACTTATTGTAAAGGTGCGACATCTATTGAGTGACGTTATCAATGAAATAATTTTGTTCACGGATTCGAAAATATCATTAGCCTGGATAAAAACTGAACCATTACGATTAAAAACCTATGTGGCGAACAGAATTAAATACATCAATAATTGTGTTAGTAGTGATATGTGGTATCATACTTCCGGTAAGAAAAACCCTGCTGATTGTTTATCCAGGGGCGCAGAACCTAAACAACTTGCAACGAATTCTGTGTGGTGGCACGGTCCGCCCGAATTATCCGAACTTCAATTTAGTCCTGAGGCGTTAGAACTGGACATGAAAATTCCTTTACCCGAAACAATTGATCAAGTGAAAGTGTGTGGACAGTTGTGTGCGGATCGAGAGCCTGAAATGGCCATTTTTACAAAATATTCGAGTGCAACAAAGTTGCAACGAGTGATGGCATATGTTTTACGTTTTATACATAATTGTAAAAATAAAAATACGAAAACGGTCGATAATTTGAAACCAAATGAAATAGAATACTCTCTTACAAAAATTATTTCTCACTTTCAAAGGTTGCACTTTCATGAAGAAATAAATTGTCTTGTTCATAAAAAATGCATTCCAAAAACTTTACTATCACTAAATCCATTTTTGGATAGCAATGGAATAATGCGTGTGGGTGGACGGTTGCAAAATTCTGATTTGTCATACGATCAAATGCACCCAATTATTTTGCCTAAAGAATGTCATTTTACAAATATATTAATTCAAAGAGAACATTTAAACTTATTACACGGTGGTCCGAAATTAATTTTAAGCTCGTTGAATGTGAAATACTGGATTATAAACGGAAGTAGAGAAGTAAAGAAAATTGTTCACAAGTGTACTACATGTTTTCGACTTAAGGCCAAAGTGTCAGAACAGCTGATGGGTTCATTACCTTTTGAAAGAGTAAATAAATGCAGAGTATTCGAAAATGTTGGAGTTGATTTCTGTGGACCGTTTGAGATCAAACAATCGAAAATCCGTAGTACAATTGTTACCAAGGGGTACATAGCAGTTTTTGTATGTTTTGTTGTTAAGGCAATTCATCTAGAGCTGGTTTCAGATATGACTACTGATTGTTTTCTAGCTGCATTTAGAAGATTTATCTCACGTAGAGGCCTACCGTCACAGGTACATTGTGACAACGGTTCTAACTTCAAAGGAGCAGCTAATCAGTTAAACTCACTCTATAGATTGCTACACAATAAAGACCACCAAGATTCCGTCATAGATTACTCGTCTTCTAAAGGCATAATATTCAAGTTCATACCTAGTTATTCACCGACATTTGGAGGTTTATGGGAAGCGGGAGTCAAAAGTGTAAAATACCATTTTAAACGTGTAGTTGGCAATACGTTACTTACATATGAACAGTTCAATACAATTATAATTCAAATCGAAGGTATACTGAATTCACGACCTCTTACTCCACTTTCTCAGGATATAACCGATTTTTCTTATTTAACCCCAGGACATTTTCTAATTGGAGGTTCTTTGAATACATATCCAGAAAAAGATTTCACTAATGTTCCTGAAAATAGAGTACATTTCTGGCGACGATGCTCTCAGATTCATCAACACTTCTGGAAGGCATGGCATCGTCAGTACTTGACTTTACTACAGAATAGACCAAAATGGAAAAAAGAAACCCCTAACATATGCGAAGGAATGTTAATTCTCATCAAAGATGACAATACTCCGCCTTTAATGTGGCCAGTTGGAAGAGTTATAAAGGTTATTAAAGGAAGGGATAATAAAGTTAGAGTAGTGGAGTTTAAAACTAAGAAGGGCTCATATTCGCGAGCTATCGGTAGGGTAGCGGTTTTTCCAATTTATGAGAACCTTTCTTAATTTTGTGAGTAAAAACTAATAATTGTATGTTATTTTGAAATATGTTATTTTGCGTTAAATTATTTTTATGTATTGTTGTGTCCATGCGCGGGCGCAGTTATGTTTACCACATAGTTTTAAAAAGGTAATAATGCCAAATTTAGTTATGACACTTACAACGATGTCATTCAAAAAAGTAAAAATAAATATGATAGCATTATGAATTTATGCAGTTTCTTTTATATTTTATTAATAAATTAGAAACCGTTCACTGATTTTATATTTAACTTTTAAGCAGCGCGACCAGTGCCGGCTTGTTGGTAGCCAACCGTGGCAGTTTACATAAAAATGCTTCATATTAGTTCAAATTAATGATTAGTTAAAATGCTTCCTAATATTTTCGGTAGACGGCGGTACACTTTATAGTTTCTTCGATGGGAACCCCCGTGAATTTTTTACTTTTTCTTATTTTTATTATTTATTGTTATATCGACTATAATAACACATATTCTGTGAAAATTTGAACGGGCTACCTATTACGGTTCAAGAGATACAGCCCCTCGGACAGACGGACGGACGGACGGACGGACGGACGGACGGGCGGACGGACAGACAGACAGACAGACATACAGACGGCGTAGGCTTAGTAATAGGGTCCCGTACCGGATACGGAACCTTAAAAAAGGACGAACAGACGGAGTAGGCTTAGTAATATAGGGTTCCATACGGAATCCTAAAAGTGAATGATACGTATGAACATTTAAGTCAGTAGTAAATCTAACCAAATATACTGCCTACGTCAAACCAGATAAAAGTAGATATCGTCGGACCAAACTGGTTCGTACAATGTTTGACAAGAGCTTACAACTTGTTTGATGTATGAAAAATAATCTAAATTACGCATTTCATCACTTTCCGCGTAGCTATTTAAAATGAAGGTTTCAGAAAATATTTTTGGAAAATAAAGCTCTTAATATACAGAGCCGTTTCAGGGTTTCGTAACTTCAGGATTCGAAAGGGGTCCATATTTGAAGACGAACTTACTGACTAACTTACATGCTTATAACTAGTATAATTGTACTGCATTTAGGTAAGTTTCAAACACGTAAATCTGAGTGATATCAAAAGAAAAAGGGAACTAGACTAGGTCATTGCACTTCCTAGACTTAGACAGCACTGTTGCCAAATCTCACCGTCCATCGAGTTTTTATTACTATTTTAAATTTTTGTATGAAAAAAACATTATGGAATTTCGATTAGAGTAATAAGGATTTTTTTCTTCTAATAATGAGTACTTTCTATTCCTGAAATTTTTCAAGCCTATCCTGAAACACCGTGTATACTGCAGGTTTCTGCAGTCATTATATTATCCTCGGAAGCTGATTCTTGTGATCATGACCATTTTTATGGTTCCGTACCTTAAAAGGAAAAACGGAACCATTATAAGATCACTCCGGTGTCCGTTCGTCTGTCACAGGAGTTTTTCTCGAAAGCTAAGTAACGTAACGTAGAAACTTGTAATTTGGCCTAATGATAGATTTTTTTTATAGTAACTGACACGGTTGGCTACATCACCTACAACATCCGTGATGTCAGCCCATAAAACCGGGTGAACTTGGTGCCACGTCAGTGCTTCCCTTCGGTCGTGCCGGCCGACGGAAGTGAAAAAAACCGGAAGTGAATTTTATTTAGCCTATCCTGTGTCCCACATAGGTCAATGTGATTGTACGAAGTTTCATCGAATTCAGTTGATCGGTTTAAGATTTAGATAGATAGATAGAAATACTTTATTGCTCCAAAAAACATTTAACATTATTTTTTTTTTTTCATAAAATAAGGATTTTATTTTATTGTGTAAAATAATTAACTAATCTAAAAATTATATAAACTAACTTAAAAAACAACATTTAACATAAACACACAATAAGAAATTTACATGAGGGGCAAAGGCGGACTTATCCCTTACAGGGATTTCTCCCAGTCAACCTTTGGATGTTTGAGAGTCGTATGTTGCGAGATATAAGTAGGTAGTAGCAAAAGACTTGAGTGTGGGAATGTAAAATATAATATAAGGAAAATAACTATAATATACTATAATATACACTACATATAAGTACATACTAATAAGAGTTATGGAGGAACATACATACATACAAAAAATATTTCTTAAAATCGTCAATTTAGTTTTAGTATCATACATAGAGTCTACATACTATCTCATAAAACAAATTGACTTACTCCATGATCATCCCTTACAGATTTATTATTAATATTGATACATTACCTAGCAAGGTCCTAAACATTGTTTGTGGTACTGGTACAGCCGTTGTTTGTATGACTTGTTATTCTAGTCTACATTTAGGTGAGAAAAACGTATCACCTTGCACACGGAGAAACAGATAATGTTTATTTTAATTTTTTTATCTGATCCGGTATGGGTGGCTGAATCGTAGGGGCCAAAGCACATGCTCCGACTAGCCAATATCATCTCCGAGAAGGTAGGTGCCATACCGGAGACTTCCCTGAATTGCTGGCTAGAGGAGAACACAACTGAGGCTGCTATGCGGCCATCTTTCATCCCCTGGCCCCTCTGACTCAGCCACCCATACAGGATTACATAAAAAAAAAAACATCCAGTACGGTGGTTACCAACCCAGTCGGCTACAATTTGAGCCTACCACCTAGTAAGGGGCAAGGGAAGGGACCTATAGTTTTAAACCGGGGCTCCGAACGGTGAAGCAGCAGGTGTATGTAGGTATGCACGTAACATTTTTCGTCAGAAAAAAAAATCATTGGTACACGCCGACCGGATTCGAATTTCGGACCTCGCGCATGAGAAGCCGATGCCCAAACCACTCGGCCACCCGCCGCTTAAACGAACAATAATAATATTTAAAATTGCAATGATTGACCGCTGCCAAGGTCACAAAAGTGCAATTTTGAAACGTAATCATCTTCAACGTTGCACCTGACTTTTTGCAACGGCGACCTCTGTGCCAATGTGACAGGAACGCTTTTTCGTCAGCACGCTCGCTTTTTCTTTAGATCTTAATTAATAATGATGTATAATTAAGAGTCATCTTGTTATTGGAGAAAATTTACCCAATGGCATGACGGAAATAACGAATTAGTAATAGGGTTATGTCGTCGACATACCTTGTAAATCATTTCAATTTCTGGCTAAAATTACTTCGAGAAATAGAGAGGTCCAAAAAAAAAATTTTATAAAACCCGAGTTTTTTTTTATGGAATCTGACACGGTTGGCTACATCACCTACAATTACAACATCCGTGATGTCAGCCCATAACACCGGGTGAACTAGGTGCCATGTCAGTGCTTCCCTTCATTTCATGTCGGCTACACTGAACTGGACGGAAAACACGAACTATTGACATAGCCGTTTCGACCGACGTTTCGTTCAGTGCGGTGGTACCATCCCGGCCGGGATATACTCTACCACCTAGTAGGTAAGAAGGGAAGGGACCTACAGTTTAACGTGGAATCCGAACCACGGTCAACCTCCAACGGTCGAGCGGTCACCCATCCAAGTACTGCCCGCGCCCAGGGTTGCTTAATAATAGTCGACCAACTGGACCACTGTGCTACCGGACTACCGAAAACTAAGTTTAGCAATGTATTAGGACAATATAACTATCAAGCAACAAGTAAGGCACTAAGACCCACCTGCTGCATGACTCGGTGGAAGTACCGTGCCAAGGTGAGAGGTGGCTATCCTGTCGCCCTTTAGCACGGCACCTTGTCCTTATCCCTTAGTCGCCTTTTATCACACGCACGGGGAGAGATGCAGTGGGGCTATTATTTTTAAGCGGCCCCACACGGTACAAGACTCATCATACCATAAATTGGGTGGCAATTCGTCAACGAACTCCTAATTAGTTGGTTCCTAGACTATAGACTAGATGTGAAAGAAATATCTAACAAGACATTGGCTATTTACTGTGAAGTCTAATTAATTAGTTTCTACTCAAGTTACTTTTGACGTGAATTTGATGAAACGTCTTTGGGCTCGGGTAAGGGGGTCCGATTAAAAAAAATTAAGACTTTTTTTGTACTTTGCGACGCTTAGTACTCAGCAACCAGACTATATACAACAATTCTAAATATGTCGGATGAAAGATCCATCTGACGACTTCAAATACGTAATACATTTTTATTTTGTCATTCCATCCAAGTTGGCATGTTTTGAAAAATTCGAAAACACGCAAATTTCAAACACCTCTCGCACTTTAGTCGTTAACGCTGCGTAATCGAGACAAACTCTAACGAACAGACAATGGTTTTAACTATATTCAGTACTTCATACAAAACCTTTTATGAAGCCTAGGTGGGGCAATATGGGCTACCAAAGTTTTACGAAGAAATTGTTTCAAACTGCGCAAACATCAAATTCACGAACTAAGTTTGACAGCTGCATGTGTACAGAGTTCCTCGATTTTGAACTGTCCACGTGTTATTAATTATTATATTTGTGGTGGCATACTATGAAGAGAGTTTTTGCGAAGGATTCACTGTTCTCCCTTCTCCAGTCTCCGGCATAGCACCATCTCGAAGGTGGTATTGGCTAGTCGAAGGACATGCCGGTGCAGAGTCAGCCATCCTTAACTGATTAGATAAATAATTCTGCATAAAAGTATGTTCTCGTATATCCAGGGAAGTCTCCGGTATGGCACCTACCTTCTCGGAGGTGATATTGGCTTGTCAGAGCATATGCTTTGGCCCCTCTGACTCAGACACCCATACCGGATTAAATAAAAAAGAAAGTGGAAAATGTTTTTCATGTTTTTCAGCGACGAGCCATTCGCCTGATTGGTGACTCTGTACTCACAAAGGACCTTCAACCTCTAAAGCACAGACGTATCGTTGGGTCATTGAGCCTGTTTTAGCGGTACTACTATGGCCGCTGCTCTGACGAACTTGCTTCCCTTATCCCTCCTCCTCCTGTTCGCCTACACCAAACCCGCCATACTCCCGCGGTACACCCCTTTGTAGTCGACAGAAGAGTTCTTCGAACTGCACGATTCTCTAAATCGTTCTTGTGCCGCACTGCAAAGGTGTGGAACGGGCTCCCAGGGAATGTCTTCCCCCACTCCTACAATCCACGGATCGTCAAATCGCGGGTTAATAGCCTTTCCCCAGCAACATTAGTCCACCTCCAAAGCCGGACTGGCACCTCCTCGGGGGTGAAATTGGCTGCGCCTGAGGTTGCGACCTCGGACAGAGCCACCCAGTTCGGTAGCAATAAAAAAAAAATGTTCTATCGCGTAGTTCTTATTTTACAACGCCTCAGAAAACCGGCCAAGTACGAGTGAGACTCGCGCACCGAGGGTTCCGCACCACCACGTAACAAATAAATAACAAACAAGTAAACAATTTATAGGGGTTCCCATACAAGAAACGTGTTTTTAACGTTTTTTTGGTTGTTTTTGCTTTATCGTAAACATGGTAATACGAACAAGCGTCAAACTTGGTTTGATTTTTTTATAATAAATCATAAATTTGTGCATGTTTTTATAATAAATAATTTCATTTCATTTCATTACAGCGCAAACTTAACAAATAATAGAAACCGGCCATTTGGCCAGCATTTGACCATTTGAATCTGAATCTGAATCCCGAATTGAATGAAAGAAAACACAATTTAAATTTTGTGGTAACTACATAACACAAAAAATTGGTATTTTGTGTTGTGGTACGGACGGAACCCTCGCCTCGGTGCGCAAGTCCGACTCGCGCTTACTTTCTTCTTTTTAAGTACGATTTTCACGCGAGCGAAGCCGCGGGCAAAAGCTAGTAACTGAATATATAACTAAGATATGTTTGGCCTTTCCTAAACCTTTTGATGTTTTTGTAATGGTTATCTAGTTAGTATCGTCCGTCAAGGATGTGGTATCTAGACCACACGACTCCGCAGGGCCAGAAGCGCTCGTGCGCAATGTATTCATGTATCAGAACGCATCAATTGAGATTATCTATGCTCCAAATACGTGCCTAGAGCCTTAAATGCCTGCCTTTGTGTACGTAGAGTATGACAAACTGCTGTTGACTATGCAGAACCGAAGTCAATACGGGTTTGCAGACATTCGCCAAATTTGATATTCGTCAAATCGGTAATTCGTCAAATTATAGGGCATACATACATATCACACACGCTGAATCCCGACAATCGGGGTAAGCAGAGTAATCGGTGTTTTGCCGCAAGAACTCTGGTCAATTACAGCACAACACCGACCACCACGCCTCGCAAAGCATTCGAACAAGATCCAATCGATCAAGCAGCAAGCAAGGCACAAAGACCCACCCGCTGCATGACTCGGCGGAAGCACCGTGCCAAGGTGAGAGGTGGCGAGCCTGTCGCCCTTTAGCACGGCATCTTGTCCTTTTTTTTTTTTTTTATGGAACCTGTCACGGTTGGCTACATCACCTACAACATCCGTGATGTCAGCCCATAACACAGGGTGAACTAGGTGCCATGTCAGTGCTTCCCTTCATTTCATGTCGGCTACACTAAACTGGACGGAAAACACGAACTATTTACATAGCCGTTTCGACCGACGTTTCGTTCAGTGCGGTGGTACCAACCCGGCCGAGATAAACCCTACCACCTAGTAAGGTAAGAAGGGAAGGGACCTACAGTTTAACGTGGAATCCGAACCACGGTCAGCCTCCAACGGTCGAGCGGTCACCCATCCAATCATTGACCGCGCTCAGCGTTGCTTAATAACAGTAACTGTTATTAAGCAACGCTTAAGCGCGGTTGGTTAGTCAACTGTTGACTAACCAACCGCGCCACTGAGCTACCGAGGCTGACGAATTTTCTTATCCCTTAGTCGACTTTTACGACATGCGACGGGGAGAGATGCAGTGGGGCTATTATTATCCCTTAGTCGCCTTTTACGACATGCATGGGAAGAGATGCAGTGGGGCTATTCTTTTCAAGTACCGGCCCCACACGGTAATTAGGAGATTTGCCAAATACGCCATTGGTCAAGTATTTTAAGTACAATTAAAAACAATAATATTATAATGAAATAAAAGTAGGTTAGGTACCCAATGAAAAAGGGATAATCAGTTAATCATCTTACCGGGTTAAAAAAACCGGCCAAAGTGCGAGTCGGACTCGCGCAACGAGGTTTCCGCACCACAAAAAAAAAAACATTGAAAAAAAACACGTTTCTTGTACCTCCCTTAATTGTTTTATTTTTTCTATTTTTTATTATTTGTTGTTATATCCGCCATAATAATACATATTCTATTCTGTAAAATCTATAAAAATAACAGCCATCGGACAGACGGACCGACGGACGGACAGACAGACAGATAGAGGGCGTAGGCTTAGTAATAGGCTTCCGTACGGGATACGGAAACCTAAAAACGTGTACAGGATATTTGTCGTACACTGTAATTATTGTGTGTACGTGCGGTATGTTCTTTCTTTTATTCACCTTCCTAGATATACACATATATAGCTGTTATACACATATATTTTTCATTCGTTTCTGTTAGATTAGACATTTAATTTTTCTGTCATTCAAATATATATTTCGAGTTATTGTTATTAGTTAATAAATTTTTTAAATTTCATTTTTTTTGTCCTAATTATTATTGTTCTATTTTTTTTTTACTGCTCTAAATTAACCACGAAGTTTACAAACGTTTAGGAACTATGTCTGTAAATTTTAGTAATTTTTATTTTGACATATTTCTGTTGTTTGTGCCAAAATAAATCAATCATCATAATCATCAATCATCATCAATCATCAATACTAATAATAAATCTGTAAGGGATGGTCATGGAGTAAGTTACTTTATTTTATGAGATACAGAGTTTGTAGACTCTATGTATGATACTAAAACTAAATTGATGATTTTTAGAAATCTTTTCTGTGTGTATGTATGTATGTTCCTCCATAACTCTTAAACCGATCATCCTAATTTGATGAAACTTAGTACAAGCACATTTACCTATACGAGACACAGGATAGGCTACATCAAATTTAGTTCCGGTTACGCTAAGATGTGGCTCTGATATAAACCGAATTGTTTCGCGTGCCGAAATAAAGGAATGGCAGCGGGCTTACTTACTTTCTTCTTTTTAAATACGAATTTCACACGGGCGAAGCCGCGGGCAAAAGTAATTTTTAAGTAAGTTAATTAAAAAAAAAAAAAAAAATGTTGTTTAAATTTAATGGCAATTTTTTCAAATATTTTCTGTAATTATGTATGTTCCTCCATAACTCTTGAGCCGATCATCCGAATTGGATAAAACTTAGTAGTAGCACATTTAACTATACGTAACACAGGATAGGCTGAATAAAATTCAGTTCCGGTTACGCTAAGACACCGAATAGGTATATAGGCTCATATACAAACCGAATTATTCCGCGCGCCGAAATAAAGGTACGGTAGCGGGCCTCGCCCTTAGTTACTTACTTTCGTCGAGAAGGTTTATTGTTTACCTAAACGTAGCTCGGCCTTCTTCTTACTTACTTTCTTCTTTTTAAATACGTATTTCACACGAGCGAAGCCGCAGGCAAAAGCTATAGTACAATATAAGCACTAAGGTTTGTCAGCCTCGATAGTTCAGTGGTGCAGACAGTCGACTGTCGCTATTGATTGTTAAGCAACGCTGGCCGGTCAGTACTTGCATAGCTGACCGCTCGACCGTTGGAGGCAGACCGTGGTTTGGATTCCACGTTAAACTGCCCTTCCCTTCTTACCTTACTAGGTGGTAGGGTTTATCCCACCCGGGTTGGTACCACCGTACTGAATGAAACGTCGGTCGAAACGGATATATGTAAATAGTTCGTGTTTTCCGTCCAGTTCAGTGTAGCCGACATGAAATGAAGGGAAACACTGACATGGCACCTAGTTCACCCGGTGTTATGGGCTGACATCGCGGATGTTGTAGGTGATGTAGCCAACCGTGTCACTTTCCATAAAAAAAAAAAACAGTAGGTACAGCTATGTCGATAACAGACGCACCGCCCATGCCAATGGGCGCAAAATGAACAGACTAAGGAGCCCGCAAAAATTATGAAAAAAAATTACATTCTAATCTGAACTGCAAATCTACTTACTTGTTTTGATTCTTCATGCAGCTAAAGGTGCTAAAAACTAGACATAATGGAATGCCCTTTTGTTGGTTCAATGAAAAAGTTTTCCATCCACCGCGTGGGTCGCAAGTTGATGCCCGACGGGCCGCGAGTTGGTAATCCGCGATTCAGGGTAATTCATCGTTTACTGGCCGGCCCCTCCCTGTACCGGCGTTACAAACTCGCCGATGTGAGTATGAGAAACGATCTCACTCAACCAATCAGAAGGCGTTCGGTGAGGCATCCGACCCGGCTATTGGTTGAAATATGCGATTATTTGTGTGAGTTAGCGAGTGAGTTTACGCCGCGCTTGACCCCCAGTTCAGCGTCGTTATACTGCTCCCCATACAAGAAACGTGTTTTTTATTTGCTTTTTTCGGGTATTGTATTGTATTTTTGTATTGTTTATTGATCATTCATATGGCAGTTAGACTGCGCTCGAACTTGTCACAATTTGTTCTATCCGGTTCGATTACACCCACGAAGAAGAACCGACAAGAAACTTCGCAGGGTATTTATTTCATCGTTTACTGGCCGGCCCCTCCCTGTACCGGCGTTACAAACTCGCCGATGTGAGTTTGAGAAACGATCTCACTCAACCAATCAGAAGGCGTTCGGTCAGGCATCCGACCCGGCTATTGGTTGAAATATGCGATTATTTGTGTGAGTTAGCGAGTGAGTTTACGCCGCGGTTGACCCCCAGTTCAGTGTCGTTATACTGCTCCCCATACAAGAAACGTGTTTATTATTTGTTTTTTTCGGGTATTGTATCGTATTGTTGTATTGTTTATTGATCATTCATATGGCAGTTAGACTGCGCTCGAACTTGTCACAATTTTTTCTATCCGGTTCGATTACACCCACGAAGAAGAACCGACAAGAAACTTCGCAGGGTATTTTTTTCATCGTTTACTGGCCGGCCCCTCCCTGTACCGGCGTTACAAACTCGCCGATGTGAGTATGAGAAACGATCTCACTCAACCAATCAGAAGGCGTTCGGTGAGGCATCCGACCCGGCTATTGGTTGAAATATGCGATTGTTTGTGTGAGTTAGCGAGTGAGTTTACGCCGCGGTTGACCCCCAGTTCATTGTCGTTATACTGCTCCCCATACAAAAAACGTGTTTTTTATTTGCTTTTTGCAGGTATTGTATCGTATTGTTGTATTGTTTATTGATCATTCATATGGCAGTTAGACTGCGCTCGAACTTGTCACAATTTTTTCTATCCGGTTCGATTACACCCACGAAGAAGAACCGACAAGAAACTTCGCAGGGTATTTTTTTCATCGTTTACTGGCCGGCCCCTCCCTGTACCGGCGTTACAAACTCGCCGATGTGAGTATGAGAAACGATCTCACTCAACCAATCAGAAGGCGTTCGGTCAGGCATCCGACCCGGCTATTGGTTGAAATATGCGATTATTTGTGTGAGTTAGCGAGTGAGTTTACGCCGCGGTTGACCCCCAGTTCAGTGTCGTTATACTGCTCCCCATACAAGAAACGTGTTTTTTATTTGCTTTTTTCAGGTATTGTATTGTATTGTTGTATTGTTTATTGATCATTCATATGGCAGTTAGACTGCGCTCGAACTTGTCACAATTTGTTCTATCCGGTTCGATTACACCCACGAAGAAGAACCGACAAGAAACTTCGCAGGGTATTTTTTTCATCGTTTACTGGCCGGCCCCTCCCTGTACCGGCGTTACAAACTCGCCGATGTGAGTATGAGAAACGATCTCACTCAACCAATCAGAAGGCGTTCGGTCAGGCATCCGACCCGGCTATTGGTTGAAATATGCGATTGTTTGTGTGAGTTAGCGAGTGAGTTTACGCCGCGGTTGACCCCCAGTTCAGTGTCGTTATACTGCTCCCCATACAAGAAACGTGTTTTTTATTTGCTTTTTTCAGGTATTGTATTGTATTGTTGTATTGTTTATTGATCATTCATATGGCAGTTAGACTGCGCTCGAACTTGTCACAATTTGTTCTATCCTGTTCGATTACACCCACGAAGAAGAACCGACAAGAAACTTCGCAGGGTATTTTTTTCATCGTTTACTGGCCGGCCCCTCTCTGTACCGGCGTTACAAACTCGCCGATGTGAGTATGAGAAACGATCTCACTCAACCAATCAGAAGGCGTTCGGTCAGGCATCCGACCCGGCTATTGGTTGAAATATGCGATTATTTGTGTGAGTTAGCGAGTGAGTTTACGCCGCGGTTGACCCCCAGTTCAGTGTCGTTATACTGCTCCCCATACAAGAAACGTGTTTTTTATTTGCTTTTTTCGGGTATTGTATCGTATTGTTGTATTGTTTATTGATCATTCATATGGCAGTTAGACTGCGCTCGAACTTGTCACAATTTGTTCTATCCGGTTCGATTACACCCACGAAGAAGAACCGACAAGAAACTTCGCAGGGTATTTTTTTCATCGTTTACTGGCCGGCCCCTCTCTGTACCGGCGTTACAAACTCGCCGATGTGAGTATGAGAAACGATCTCACTCAACCAATCAGAAGGCGTTCGGTCAGGCATCCGACCCGGCTATTGGTTGAAATATGCGATTGTTTGTGTGAGTTAGCGAGTGAGTTTACGCCGCGGTTGACCCCCAGTTCAGTGTCGTTATACTGCTCCCCATACAAGAAACGTGTTTTTTATTTGCTTTTTTCGGGTATTGTATCGTATTGTTGTATTGTTTATTGATCATTCATATGGCAGTTAGACTGCGCTCGAACTTGTCACAATTTGTTCTATCCGGTTCGATTACACCCACGAAGAAGAACCGACAAGAAACTTCGCAGGGTATTTTTTTTATACATAACATTGCATATTCGGGTTTGGGGGATCCTGATGAACCGATGAGTTCACCAGGATCCCCTGGGGGATCCTTCTAGGGGATCCTGGTGGCCTCACCCTATTTTTACAAGTTTTTAGTGACTAGCCACATAATAACACCGCTCATAGTCTAGTGCGGAAACCACGGTGCGTGTCTCCGACTCGCACTTGGTCGTATTTTTTTTCTCTTCATTTTCGGCTTTAAGTCTAAATAAGAAATAGCTATAACTTGTACTCCACATGCTTAGTAGGTACTAACATATCTAAATTCACGAATTCTAAACAACAAAAGTTACTTAATTTACCCGACTGAACAAATGATCACAACAAAAATATTATCTAATTCGACTGCAATTGAACTGGAGACCTCGAACTTGCCGCTGGTTACAACTGGAACGAGGTTGTCTGTCGTTTGGTGTTCGTGCCATTTGTCGTGCGCGCGCGCAACGTCACTTTATGGTTGTGTGAATTTTTTTTTCGTTGGAGGCTGATTTTGTATAGTATCCATACACCATGTCACGCCTATTTCCAAATGCTTACAGACAACATGCAAAATGCAAAACGCTTACAGACAACAATGCCTTCTTCCATACAAAATTGCAAATTAAAAAAACGCCCGACCCTTAAAATGTCAAAAATTATTTCCGCTTAAAGGAGTCGGGGGACCGCTAAGTAAATTCCCGCGCTCTGAGTTTTTATATTTGATTAAGTAAACGGAAATTATTCTTGACTTTTTAAGGGTCGGGTTTTTTTTTAAATTTGTAATTTAAGTTTTATTTTAAGCTTATTTAAAAAAACTATGCAAAGCGGTCCACTTTTTAAGATAATGAATTTTCGTCTGTCCGTATGTCACAGCCATTTCGGAGCGGAACATAAATAGTCACATAAATGTCAAACTCACAACCCTTCCTTTTTTGGCTTCTCCGTAGTCGGGTAAAAAAGTAAAAAAAAAAATTACACGTTTCTTTTATGGGTCTATATTTTGTCTATCTGCACAACCGATCGATTCAACATCTAAGGGTTCCTCCCAGCGCCACTGGCTACGGATCCCTAAACAGTGTGGTTTCGTAACTTTGGCATGTGCGCGGTGTTGTCCGTAAATGCACGTAAGTATCACAAACTCGTCGAATTGGATAAATGCGCCTGCGCCTATACTTATTACTAAAAGTTTCGTATACAAAAATAAGGTTGCCGCGATGGCATTTACGATTGTGCGGACATCCGCTTCAACTGTTTTGATCTCCATATTTACCTGCCACAGAACTTATTCTCAAACACTCTACAAGAATAAACACATAATAGCCAATGATGTTTTAAATAAAAGTCTTTGTTTTCATTTGGTCAGATTTTCAAATCGTCAGACTTTCAAATGGCCAGATTTGCAATTCGTCGGAATTTCAAATGGTCAGATTTGGTACAATCAAAAACTATTTGAAATTATTTTTTATCGAAGCATTACGATAGAGAGATTAATACAAGATAAGAAGACAAAGGCTGGTGAAAAAATAGTATATTTTACAAAATCTTTTAAATGATACCTCTGGTCGAAACCTTATTGGTGACTTAATGTTTGTTAATGTGTCTTAATCCTGGCCTCTCCCTGGCCTTAGATGAATGAATGAGTCCTGGCACCTATTGAATACCATGAACACGCGTTTTCGAATAGGTTTCCGTATAGCGCTATTATTATTATAATAGCGATTAACTTATATAAAATTATGGAAACCTCCTTTCAATTTCTGCTGCCCTGGTACTTTAGAACCGTTGCCAGTAGTCTTACCAAGTAGTCTTTCGGGTTTCCACTTTATTTACGGTGACTGTATTTTGACCATTTGAAATACTGACGAATTGCAAATCTGACCATTTGAAAGTCTGACGATTTGAAAATCTTTCCAAATGAAAACAAAGGTTTAAAAGTATAGATTCAGCGTTCTATGCAATATTGGAGGAGAATTTGGTATTCAATAGAAAATATTGCCATCTAGCGGTAAACTAATGCAACACTTTTTTTTTTTTTTTATGGAACCTGACACGGTTGGCTACATCACCTACAACGTCCGTGATGTCAGCCCATAACACCGGGTGAACTAGGTGCCATGTCAGTGCTTCCCCCTTTGATCGTGCCGGCTACACTGAACTGGTCGGAAAACACAAACTATTTACATAGCCGTTTCGACCGACGTTTCATTCAGTGCGGTGGTACCAACCCGGCCGGGATAAACTCTACCACCTAGTAAGGTAAGAAGGGAAGGGACCTACAGTTTAACGTGGAATCCGAACCACGGTCAGCCTCCAACGGTCGAGCGGTCACCCATCCAATCACTGACCGCGCTCAGCGTTGCTTAATAACAGTTGACTAACCAACCGCGCCACTGAGCTACCGAGGCTGACGAATTTTCTTATCCCTTAGTCGACTTTTACGACATGCGACGGGGAGAGATGCAGTGGGGCTATTCTTTTTAAGTACCGACCCCACACGGTACAAAACGCTTTATGAAGTAGTATGCTGGGCAAGGACCGCGCTGTTGAAGTGAAGGATAACCTAGCTAGAGTATTACCAACGAACGTTCGGCGAACGGTCGTCGGCCCGTTCGGCGATTTGTAAATATTTTGGAAATTACGTGTTACACTTGATTATTTTTTTTTTTATGGTAACTGACACGGTTGGCTACATCACCTACAGCATCAGTGATGTCAGCCCATAACACCGGGTGAACTTGGTGCCACGTCAGTGCTTCCCTTCGGTCGTGCCGGCTACACTGAACTGGACGGAAAACACAAACTATTTACATAGCCGTTTCGACCGACCTTTCATTCAGTGCGGTGGTACCAACCCGGGCGGGTTAAACCCTACCACCTAGATAATAAGAAGGGAGTCATATCCCTTAGTCGCCTTTTACGACATACACGGGGAGAGATGCAGTGGGGCTATTCTTTTAAAGTACCGGCCCCACACGGTACAAATACAATGTGCACTTATTTGTGATATGTGATACCGTCAGCCGTGTTTCTCTTCCAGCTGTCTCCTGCCTGCTAGATTTTCTTTGTTAGCAGATCCTCAAACAGATTGTAACCGCTTACTAGAGTACGCTGAACATAATATGAGCTATTATTTAATTGATAGTATTATATACATTTGTCAGCCTCGGTGGTTCAGTGGTGCGATGGGTCGACTGCACACCTGAGCGCGGTCAGTACTTCGATGGGTGACCGCTCGACCGTTGGAGGCTGACCGCGGTTCGGATTCCACGTGAAACTATAGGTCCCTTCACTTCTTACCTTACTAGGTGGTACGGTTTAAAACCCGCACAAGTCTATCCACCGCACTGAATGAAAAGTCGCTCGAAACGTCTATTTTGTTCCTGTCTTCCGTCCAGTTCAGTGTAGCCGGCACGGCCGAAGGGAAGCACTGACATGTCACCTAGTTCACCATGGTCTTGTGGGGCTGTCATCAAGGATGTTGTAAGTGATGTAGCAAACCGTGTCAAAATTTTTTCAGTGTCACTAAGGCACTAATACGCCCTTTCCAGTTATGTTTTCCTTGCTCTGTGCTATGGACGGGCTAGTAATGGTAACTCGCTACATAATAGCAGGTAGCACAAAAATATGGAGCAAGTAAAGTGGATGGATGGTACATGAGCGGCTCGGCCTTGCTTCGTTATCGTGAGGTAGGGTGTTCAATACCAGCCAACATTCTCTGTAGGGACTCGTATGCTTGTTATGCTCAAAATGGTCATTTTTAGGGTTCCGTATCGCGTACGGAAGCCTATTACTAAGCCTACGCCGTCTGTCTGTCTGTCTGTCTGTCCGTCCGTCCGTCCGTCCGTCTGTCTGTCTCTCTTGAACCGTAATAGGTAGCCCGTTGACTAATCATGATATTTAACTAATGTGAAGCATGTCATAACACGCCATGGATAGCGTGAGTGGTGCTGACCATGACATGGCGATAGGGAACCCTCGGTGCGCGAGTTCGACTCGCACTTGGCGGGTTTCTTTTATGTATATTTTCAAAATGGCCATGTAGGGAGAGACATTATTTTCAGCTATTAGGACAAGATAACTATCAAGTACCGTGTGGGCCCGGTACTTAAAAAGAATAGCCCCACTGCATCTCTCCCCGTGCATGTCGTAAAAGGCGACTAAGGGATAAGGACAAGATGCCGTGCTAAAGGGCGACGGGATCGCCACCTCTCACCTTGGCACGGTACTTCCACCGAGTCATGCAGCAGGTGGGTCTTCGTGCCTTACTTGCTGCTTGATCGATTGAATCTTGTTCGAATACTTTGCGAAACGTGGTTGTCGGTGTTGCGCTGTACCAGAGTTCTTGCAGCACAACACCGATTACTCTGCTTACCCCGATTGTCGGGATTCAGCGTGTGTGATATGTATGTATGTATGTATGTATAACTATCAAGCAACAAGTAAGGCACGAATACTCACGTGCTGCATGACTCGGTGGAAGGACCGTGCCAAGCTAGCCTTTCGCCATTTAGCACGGCATCTTGTCCTTTTGTCCCTTAGTCGCCTTTTACGACATGCACGGGGAGAGATGCAGTGGCGCTATTATTTTTGAGTACCGACCCCACATGGTAAGAAAAAAAAAGCAAAGATAGTAACAAACAAACAAGCAAATATACGGAGTCAAGCTAAATAAAACCGTTTAAAAACCCGACCAAGTGCGAGTTGAACTCGCGTACCGAGTTTCCCTTACAAAAAAAAAAAAACCGCTGAAAAAACACCTTTTCTGTAATAACCCCCTTAATGTTTTACTTTTGCAATGTTTTATTATTTGCCGGTATATTCGCCAAATTAACAAATATTTTGTTAAATTTTCAATCGGCTAGCTATTACGTTTCCAAAGATACAGCCATCGGACGGACAAACAGACGGACAGACAGACGTTGAAGGCTTAGTAATAGGCTTCCGTACGAGGTACGGAAGCCTAAATATCTGTTCTTCTAAGCGCACAAAACTCAGAAACGTAAAATGCGCGGATACTAAAGATAGTTTTCATGTTTCTCCATTGAGAAGAGTGAGTTAGTTACGCGAGCGAAGCTGGTATGAAATCAGATACACTTCCTTCCGTATACATATTACATACTATATTAAAGTACATATTATAATTGAAGGATCACCGAATCTTCTGAATATGTAAACAAATTCGTAATTTAAATTAAAACATAATCATTTAACCTGGACAAAGGACATCAAATACATAGAGAGGCCACCAAGTCGCCGATCAGATGAGGTCATTAGAAATTGTGTGTACAAAGACGAGATTACGAATTTTTCAAAAATTCGTGTTTGTGAGTGTAAAACAATATTATAAGTTAAAAGGAGGTAGATAGGTTATCTGATCTCGCAAGCTGCACATTAAATACAAGACCACAGTCTTGTCTGAAGTTAGTCGCCCACCAACTACGCACGCGTTCGGACCGCTAACCTAACCACGAGCCGCTAACACATCGAAAATGCCGTCGTGTGTAATGAGATTCTGCACTAATTTTAATAATTGGAATAAGACTATTCGCGTCGGCGCATCACTTTATAGTTCTTCCTCTCAACTTTTCAAGGACGTGCCATGTGTGAGCACGGAATGTCATATAGATAACCTATCTTTCCTAAAATATCATTGGTGTAAAAAGTGTTTCAAGATAAGTAAATAAAATTATCTATCCAACCATATGCTTTCCATACACCTAACTTACATACTTACGTAATAATTCGCCAAAATGTTGGAATGGCTTGTGAGTACGAAAGTGTTGTTTTTGACGTGATGATGTCACGTCTTATAAATTGATGAACACCGGCTGCACGCACGAAGAAGTGTAACGTTCCATCTAAACCTGTGTGTGCAAGCGAGAGCGCGACAGAGACCTGTGTGTGCAAGCGAGAGCGCGATAGAGAGGCATATACAATAGTAGGAAATACAAAATATTTTTCTCCGTCTTTTGCTAGCCTCGAACCCGCGGTCCCTGCCACCATCACTGACCAGACGTGTTATACAAGCGGGCTATCGACCGTCTACTTATCGCTGCAAATTTTCTCAACAGTATGTGACAACAGTATGTGAATTTCATGGAGCGACATCTAGCGTCCACATCTAGCGTCAATATTAAATTAAATACTTCAGCCAGCGGTATACTTGATTTAGCAGTTAGGTAATTGTTGCAACGTTGAACATGTAGATGGCGATAAGTAGGTTTTTTAAATTTAATTAATAGTCGTTATTTTCTCATATTTTTTATTAGTTATTATCACATATTTATCATGTACTTAAATTAATTTTACATGGTAAATATCCGCCGGAACTGATTTACTTTATGACATCATCACGTAAAACTATCGTCCGTAAACCAACTTTACAGACAACCAATTTTTTTTTTTTTGACAAAATGTTGTGCGAATTCAAGATTTTATTGTGTGCGACACAGAAGCTACTGATACACAAGAAAGGTATGATTAGATTGTAGATGTATTCCTTTTTATGATAAAAATACTATATGATAGATTTGCTCTCGTGATAAATTTATAAAAATATAAAATCAGAGAGAGATCGCGATTTTCACATAACACAACTTTACGAAATAATTTTGTTAGCTAGAATATGTTGTTTATATAAAAAAAAATACCATTTATAGCTAGAATATTTATCTGTAAATACAATCCATTCATTAGTTTACAAAGCTTCATGGAAAAACATACCAAAATGAATTTTCTTCTATTGTAATATGAAACGGTCAATGTCAAGGTCGCGGTCGATTAGGTGATGCGTTTTTTTATAATGCTTTTTTATAAGGCGTTGAAGGGTTAAATTAAAACGTCATCATTTAACCTGGACACAGGACATCAAATACATAGAAAGGTCCAAAAACTGACGTTGTATAAAACACAGGTTAGGTCCTGCTTGGAGTACTGCTCGCAATTGTGGGATGGCTCAGCTGAATACCAGCTTGCGCCGATACACTCAATCCAGCGTCGTGCGTGCCGTGCGACTGGTGGGTGACCCAGCGGTGTCCCGCGACTTAGAACCACTGCAACTCCGCAGGGACGTGCGTCGGCTCCCTAAGTGTGTTCTGTCGTCTATTTCATGGGGAGTGTTCGGAGGAGTTGTTTAACGCGATTCCGCCGTCCCCATTCCACCTCCGCACTACGTGTACTGGGCAGGGGATGCACCCCTATTCAATCGATCTACCACGGATGCGCACCAACAGGTTCTGTAGATCTTTTATTCACAGAACTGGGAAAATGTGGAACGCACTCCCTAACGCACGCCCACATATTTCCTACCAAGTACAGCCTGGGGTTTTCCAAAAGGGGCGTGAAAAGGCTCCTGTCAGGCCGCATGACATTCGCAATCCCCGTGCAGCACAGAATGTCCATGGGCATCGTTAGACACCTACTTGTAGGTGAAATGATGTCGCGCTATCCATAAAAAAAATATGACGAACAATAACATTTCTATCGTAATACTTTTATTCATAAAACTTTTAATATTTTTTAACGAACTTATAATGAGTAATTTTTTCGCGTGATTAGCAGCAATTGGAGTGAATGGAAAATTATGCATATTATTTTAAACTCTTGATCTTGCTTGTGGCTTCAACCGAGCGAGAATGCGCGCGCGCGCCCGCTCGCCTTGGTGATCTACTTGCGGATTTAGTGTTAAAGAACACTGAAGAAGACTAATTAATTTCTGTGATTTCTCGGGTACACATTACATGAAAAAATTGTATCGGGTCTAATGGTGACGAAATTATGCTATTTTAAGTTAAAAAAATAAACCACTCTGATCGAAATTTTTATCTGGTGTAATAAATTTCCTTCCGGACCACTTGTATCATTAGACAGTACCACAGAGCATCAAATGCGCGCGCCCCTCCTAGAGGCGCTCTGAGCGCGATTTCTCTACAACTCCGTTGAAGCATGTGGGCGTGGCCTATGACTTACATATGTGTGTTGTGCGTGTGCATTTATTTTGTGCGTGTGCCTAACTTGCTCCTCTTTGTGTGTAGTGTCGATACTAGCACACACACACACATACGAAGCGCTAGCAGCACTGCGTGTAGTTTTTGGGTTTCAAATATTATCGCTTAGGGCGTCTCTAGTAGGGGGCGCGCGCGGTAGGTATTTGATGCTCTGTGGACAGTACCATTGATGGTACAATTGGCACTGATTTATCCCACTAGTACCATTGATGGTACTAGTCCAACTGCATTAGAAAATCAACGTAGTCCTCCCTCATGGTACCGCAGTAACTATAAAAGCCTGATTTAAGTATAAGTAATAATAGTTTTTCAAATCTTTAAGAATTCTCCTAAAATAAAATAAATATTGAATTTTCATCTACATACATACATACCACACGCTGTATCCCGACAATCGAGGTAATCCGTAGGGGTAAGCAGAGTAATCAGTGAAAAAAAAATTTCAAAGTGCGCAAACATCAAATTCACGAACTAAGTTTGCATGTGTACATGCAGACTCCCTCGATTTTATTTAAACAATAAACACAATTTTACTAAATGTAAAAAAAAATCAGAAAAATACATGCTTAACATTTCTCAATTCTATATGATCGAAGTCTATAAAGTATATACTTTTAATTTAAATAACTTTAAAATATTCAAGTCACTAAATAAAAATACGTTTTTTTTTATTGAAACTGACACGGTTGGCTACATCACCTACAACATCCGAGATGTCAGCCCATAACACCGGGTGTACTTGGTGCCACGTCAGTGCTTCCCTTCGGTCGTGCCGGCTACACTGAACTGGACGGAAAACACAAACTATTTACATAGCCGTTTCGACCGACCTTTCATTCAGTGCGGTGGTACCAACGCGGGCGGGTAAACCCTACCACCTAGTAATATAAGAAGGGAGTCATATCCCTTATTACATACGTAATTGATGTTTTCATTCACTCATCTTTTTTTTTTTACTTTACTAAAATGGCCCCAAATGTACCCAACAATGGCCCCTGCATGGCCTAAGACTACCCTGTCTGTGTTCAAAAAGCATGAATGCTCTACAAATAGGAACAGAGCCCGACGACGGCAGAATACTTTCACAAGGAAACGCCCAAGGATGCGGGCACCCGATACAGCAAGTACGCGGTGTCACAGAATGCATTTACAATCTCTGCTGCAAATTATACAGGGTGCGGCACAAAGGTCGGACGGTTTTCAAAAATTCATAAAATCGTTAATAAATATTCATATATACATACGAGTATCACACACGCTGAATCTCGACAATCGGGGTAAGCAGAGTAATCGCGTGCTGTGCTGCAAGAACTCTGGTCAATTACAGCACAACACCGACCATCACGTTTCGCATAGTATTCGAACAAGATTCAATCGATCAATCAGCAAGTAAGGCGCGAAGACCCACCTGCTGAATGACTCGGTGGAAGGACCGTGCCAAGCTGAGAGGGGGCTAACCTGTCGCCCTTTAACACGGCACCTTGTCCTTTATATTCCGCTCCGCTCCCGCTCCGCCCCCGCTCTCGCTCCACCCACGCTCCCACTCCGCCCTCGCTCCCGCTCCGCCCCCGCTTATTAGTTCCTGAGGATCCTGCAGAAAAGCTCGCCCCGCTCCCGCCCCGCTGGCGCCCCGCTACATATGCAGCGGCCTTTAGTGTCACTATTGTACGTGGTACCTACCTACTTATTAATTCTATGGGCGGTAATGAAGATAGGAACCCTTTTGTATTTTGTATTTTTACCGTGTGGGGCCGGTACTTTAAAAGAATAACCCCACTGCATCTCTCCCCGTGCATGTCGTAAAAGGCGACTAAGGGATATGACTCCCTTCTTATATGACTAGGTGGTAGGGTTTAACCCGTCCGGGTTGGTACCACCGCACTGAATGAAAGGTCGGTCGAAACGGCTATGTAAATAGTTTGTGTTTTCTGCCCAGTTCAGTGTAGCCGGCACGACCGAAGGGAAGCGCTGCCGTGGCACCAAGTTCACCCGGTGTTATGGGCTGACATCACGGATGTTGTAGGTGATGTAGCCAACCGTGTCAGTTTCAATAAAAAAAAAAAAAAAAAAAACCAATATGTTTACATAAAAGTGCAACTAGCGTCCAAAATTGCGAAATTCATAAAGCATATATGGAGTGAATCGAAGTTGATATAAATTCAAAGTTTATCATAAAAATGTTGCTCAAACCGATATTTTGTTTGTAGGCAATAATTTCCTTCAGTCCATGTGCGGTTAGAGCAAAAACAACCTTATCGACTATTGCATAAGATTAATTTCTTTTTGCTGCTGTATGAGTGAGTGAGCATTCTAGTGGCGAGGTACCTACGTGTAAATTTCCTCATTGTGGTTCCACCGCGCCACCACCGGTACCTCCATCCAACAAAAGAGCGGCCCATCCCACACTCTAAATTATTTTCTTCCCCAATTTAATATACCTACTCTTTAAATTGTGGGCTGTTTGAAATTTTACATTTTTTAGAGAGACAGCCGCCGGCGCGGGTGTCTGCTCAATACTTCAACGATCGAACGAAGATCAGACACAGCCAAAAACACCATTCCTCGCGAAACCACCACACTCAGAGAGGCGCCATGCCGGATATGAGGCGGACAAAAGAGTAGACTTAGCAGCGGGTGGCCGAGTGGTTTCGGCATCGGATTCTCATGCGAGAGGTCCGAGGTTCGAATCCGGTCAGCGTGTACCAATGAGTTTTTTCTGAAGAAAAAATTTACGAGCATACCTACACCTGCTGTTTCACCGTTCGGAACCGGTGTAAAACTGTAGGGCCCTTCCCCTGCCCCTTACTAGGTGGTAGGCTCAAATTGTAGCCGACTGGGTTGGACCACAGTACTGGACGTAAGATGGCCGCATAGCTGCCTCGGATGTGTTCTCCTCTAGTCCAGTATAGCCAGCAATCCAGGGAAGTCTCCGGTATGGCACCTACCATCTCAGAGGTGATATTGGCTGGTCGGAGCATGCGCTTTGGCCCCTCCGACTCAGCAACCCATACCGCATTACATGAAATAAAGACTGTTATTAATTATAATAATTTTAAATATTTACGAATTAATAAGACTTACACTTACATAACTTCAACTAAATCTAAGAAGAAGGAAGAAGGAAGAAAGGTGTGGAACTAAGCTTGCGATGGCTTCACCGAACATATCCGGGCCCATCGGCAGTAGAGGAGGGTATTAATCGAGGTCGGGACTAGCGAGTGGCCACTCTAAATTTCCCGCGCATGCTTCACGTTTCGGCTCGCATCAAGTCCTCGTCAGCTAGTCTGCGTTGACTATAGGACGCGTGGAAACTCTAGTCCCGCTCTCGACCTCCCTCTCTCTACCTATCCATATTCTGTAGAATGCTTCCAGTGACGTTTTCGAAGCTCTCCCCATGTATGAGCTTAGCGTCGATCTTGGCAGCCCTAGATTCTTGAAGAGACTGTAGAGCGACTTCGCTGCATGGTAGTCCTCTTGCTCCGACTTCCACAGCGAAGAGATCAGTTCAATACCTACTGTTAATCCGTAAACATTTAAATTTAGTATAGAAAGAGTAGATCCTCAAATTTCGGAATGTTTGGGAGTTCTCGCAAACAAAATCAGCCTATGCAATAATAAACAAACAAGATATTATAATGTAAAGAAAATCTTTTGTCAGTAATGAATCGAAATCATGAATTTAATTTAAAACTGTCCATAGGATTTAGTTTCAAAAATATTGTTTTCAATTTTACAGATTTCTCCCTGGAACTTTATCAGCTGGAGCAGTTTTCTCTCAATGTGTTATGGCACGCAATGAGTGGGCGAATGTTCTGAAAAAAAAAATTAACGAATGAATTTATGCACATACTTACTTTTTTATTAATTTTAATATTGAATTAATTTTTTTTTACGTTAATATTTGACAACGCCATCTATCATCCGTCATCTATATTTGACACCTCAAAAATCGTAAATTTGGTTAAATTTATCGATATTTTAGTTAAATGTATGATAAACACTGATGACTACTATGTAAAGTCGAAATATATGTTAGGAGAAGGGTGTGTTTTATAAAAATATATAAAAGGTATATTAAAATATAAAAAACCAAATATTGATAATAATAAGAGATATTTTATTCGTAAGTTAATTTTTATTTATTTTCTATTTGAATTTTTATTAAATTAATATATATACTCGGTGTATGATGTGATGATGTGAAAAGATAAACAAATGATATTTTTTTTTTCTTTAGTTAAAAATAAACGCATCCAAATCTGTCCATCCGTTAGACGTAATTGTTCTATTACTTCATAATTACTGTATTAATTGATTACTAACATAGTTAAACCAGCTTTCTAATAAAAAAAAAACCGCATCCAAATCGCTCCATCCGTTTGGGAGCTACGATGCCACAGACAGACATATAGACAGGCAAACAGACAGACAGACAGACGGAGGCGTCAAACACCCCTCCTTAGCGTCGAGGTTTAATAAATTTACGTGCATCCCTGCTGCTTCACCGTTCGGAACCGGTGTAAAGCTGTAGGTCCCTTCCCTTACCCCATACTAGGTGGTATGCTCAAATTGTAGCCGACTTGATTGATACCACCACCGTTACTGGATGTAAGATGCCCGCATAGCAACCACGGTTGTGTGTTCTGCTCTAGTCCAGTATAGCCAGAAATCCTGGGAAGTCTCCGGTATGGCACCTACCTTCTCGGAGGTGACATAGGCTGGTCGGAGCATGTGCTTTGGCCACTCCAACTCAGCCACTCATACCGAATTACATTAAAAAAAAATAAGGACTAACCAATGATATTTTAGGAAAGATAGGTTATCTATATGACATTCAGTGCTCACACATGGCACGTCCTTGAAAAGTTGAGAGGAAGAACTATAAAGTGATGCGCCGACTCGAATAGTCTTATTCCAAGAATCTCATTACACACGACGGAATTTTCGATGTGTTAGCGGCTCGTGGTTAGCGGTCCGAACGCGTGCGTAGTCGGTGCGCGACTAACTTCAGACAGGACTGTGGTCTTGTATTTAATGTGCCGCTTGGGAGCTCAGATAACCAATCTACCTCCTTTTAACTTATAATATCATTGGGACTAACCGATTAATAGATTTTGCCACTTCCACAAAGCATATCAAGATACCCTCGGCAATGAGCACCAAGATGATGAAGAAAAGGGCAAACGGAACCGGTATCAAGCACAGCAAGGTCAGGAGATCCCAGATGGAGTTCTTGAAGCCGTTGCTTGGGCCAGTGATGCCAGGGAAGGACTGACTGCGATCACTGAGGAGTTTCTCTTCCGTAGTCATGAACATGCGCTCCAAACGATTGATGATGCATTCGCTGCGATTTCCCAAGACTCGCGAGATTTCTTGTTTCGTGTCATCGCAGCGCGGCATATTAATGGATGTAGGTAATTATCAAATTGAATTTTTGAGTTTTATAAATTTTTTTGGGGCACAAATTACAATTAATTTTCAATGACAGAAGCGCAGATTAATGATTGGACAGAAGCTTGAGATGACAGAACTCTTTGGCAAAGAGTTTGATTACGTCAAGATGGAGATTTCACCGCAAACACTGGCCAAAATGTCTTAAAAAGCGGCCAAGTGCGAGTCGGAAAGTACGTAAAAAAAATACTTATCCTTATTTTTGGGCACTCCATTGATATATTTCTGAAAGCTTTTAAGCTACCAATCATTTCAAATAAAAATATCGGCATATCTCAGAAATAAAAGGTCTTAAATGATAATATTTTTTATTTTTATGTAATTTTTTTTTATTAATACAAAAAGAACAGTTGTTGGGGGTTAAATTCTTCCAAATGACCTCTAGTATTTTTTTTAATTTTTTTTTATGGAAACTGACATGGTTGGCTACATCACCTACAACATCCGTGATGTCAGCCCATAACGCCGGGTGAACTTGGTGCCACGTCAGTGCTTCCCTTCGGTCGTGCCGGCTACACTGAACTGGACGGAAAACACAAACTATTTACATAGCCGTTTCGACCGACCTTTCATTCAGTGCGGTGGTACCAACCCGGGCGGGTTAAACCCTACCACCTAGTAATATAAGAAGGGAGTCATATCCCTTAGTCGTCTTTTACGACATACACGGGGAGAGATGCAGTGGGGCTATTCTTTTAAAGTACCGGCCCCACACGGTACGGTAGTATAACGCCTTTCAAGGAATAGATCGAATTTCCAGTCACCCTGTATAAGCTTCTTGGAGCAATTAGACTCCTCTCATAAGGGTAGACGAATATCTGAGCCCTATCGAGTCTGTGGTCTGAAGAAGTTTGTATCTATAGAAACCCTAAAGATGGTGATGGTGAGGTATGAAAATAAAAGCACAATATACAACCATAAATTACTTTATTTTCCAACATGCATGTCGCACGTTATCCCGACTACACAAAGCTTCTAAAAGCTAAACAATATTATTTTCTTAAAATATATCTAATATTTCCTTAATGCTCTTATTATTATTAATTACTAGCCTAGAACAGCAAACAATAGGTATTTTTTCATACAAGCACACATACATCAAAAGAATTAAAAAAAATTTTAACTACTAACCAAACATTGCACACAATTTACTTCCCCCTTACATACTCTTCAAGCGCACACAATTTTCATGATACGGCTCATTGACAAAATATTTTTGTATAGTGAATGCTTGTATGAAAAATTATATATTTTGTGAAGCCATTAATTATTCTGCGCGCTACAGTTCTAAAAGGCCACAAAAATAATACTATTAAAAATCTCCCAATTTCGTAGGTCTATAAAAAAACCTTTTTCCAATATAAAAAAATATGGGTACACTTATATAGTAAAAAAAAAAATATATTCAGTAAAAAAAAGTGTATTTTCAATTTTCATTGCTTATGTTTTTTATGGTTTAGCTGAATAAACGTTTTTCTTTCTTTCTTTCTTTCTTTCTTTACACGTTGGTAATTTAAAAAAAAGTTGTTATTAAATATAAGTAAGGTTTTTTTTCCGGAAACTGACACGGTTGGATACATCACTTACAACATCCGTGATGTCAGCCCATAACACACATAACATTAGTTAATTTTTTCTCATAAACAATTCAACAAATTATTAATTTAAAAGATAACCCAGAATATTTTATATGGAACCTCGAACATGCCCTCAAAAAATGCACCTGAATACCTACCTATACATTTTCGGTTATTTTTGCGAGCATTATTTTTGCTGTTTCACCATTAGAACGGGTGTAAAACGTAGGTCCCTTCCCTTGCCCCTTACTAGGTGGTAGGCTCAAATTGTAGCCGACTGGGTTGGTACCACCGCACTGGATGTAAGATGGCCGCATAGCAGCCTCGGCTGTGTTCTCCTCTAGTCCAGTAATGAAACCTTCTCGGAGGTGATATTGGCTGTTCGAAGCATGTGTTCAGACCATACCACTCTGACGGAGCCGGATTACCGAATTAAAGCCGAATACCGGATTAAATAAAAAATCATAATAAAGAGTAAAAAATTGTTTTTTAAAAGCGATCTACGGAATTGGGAAAGATTTAATCCTTTAATAGAAAAATGTCGTGGTAGTTATACGTAGGAAGTTTTTTTGATAAATTGAGCGAGCTAAACTTGTTTAAACTTGCGATATTTTTATTAAAAAAATATAAATACAGTTTTATTTTAAGGCAACTTTGAGCCAATTTCTTAAATATAGTAAAAACATTGTGCTCATTTTAAAATTTTACTTTTATCGTTTCAAAAAACCATTCTGCAGTGTTTAAGCAAAACTATGAAATGTGTTTTTTATTTTCAATTTAACCTTAATTCACAATAGCGTTGAGTAACCTAAAGTTTTAAAAAGGGCAGGTATTTAGCTTAAACATTTCAAAATATTTAAATATATCCGAAATACACAAACTACCACACATACAATTACAAAATTTTTACTAAAATCAAGTATTTTTTCTGCAGTTCGCAATAAACTAAATCTTATCAATTTCAGACTAAATTAAAGGAACCTACTAAGCTCTAATATCACTTATATTTAAAAAGAACATTTCAAGTAACAACAATTATTCTTTTAAAAAAATATAACATATAAAAAAATATGTATACAATTTTTTTTAACACAATTTCTTTTCGATCTAAAAGGCAATTTATTTGAAAGTAAGTACAAAATGGTATTTGGAAAAAAATCACAATTAAGCTATATACCTACTAAGAACCTTTATAGGTATTTGTTTTGTGTTCAAAACATGTATGCATAATTAATTGCATAATTTGTGCGAGTGTACTACTAATCTGCAGTGGAGGAGGCAGATTTATGAAGAATTAAATTTCTCCCAGTCGAGCTTATACACAGGCTGACTGGAAATTCGATCTATTCCTTGAAAGGGGTTATAGTAGAGGTTATTTGGGACAATTGAATCCCCATCAACTGGTTTTTTTACATAATATTTTTTTAAATAAAAATTTACATAAAATAAAAAAAATGCCATTGAAGACCTTCTATTTCTGAGATATTGATAATTTTGGGCCGATATTTTTATTTGAAATGATTGGTAGCTTACCAGCTTTCAGAAAAATATCAATGGAGTGCCCAAAAATAAGGATATTTTTACAACTTTTTTTTTTCGATTAGGTACTAGACATAAATAAAATAAAAAAATCTTAAAACCCCGATATCTCGGAAACCGCTAATTTCCGACCCCCCGTTGATAGGAGTTAAATTGTTCCAAAGAACCTCTAGTATAATCCCTTTCAAGGAATAGATCGAATTTACAGTCACTCTGTATGTCGCAGTAAGACGGTTTGATATATTAAACATTAAATTGTTTCTCTGCGAAATTGATTTCCGGATTTCGAACAACAGACCTCTTGCATGAAATAGCTTTGCCTAATGCTACTCGCTACTGTGTACAGTGTGGGGCTGGCACTTAGACGAGCAGGAAGTTAACTTTCTCCATACAAACTCGTCTTTCGGCATTAACGTTTTTTACCCCCCTAAACCTTATCTGATTTTTACAATAATTTTTTTGTTGTAATAAGGACAGTCGATTTACATTTTTGTCTTTTTAGTTTTTGAATATCTGAGGTGATGATGACTCAATAAAGCTTAATGGACTTCATGACATAAAAAAATAAAAAAATCAATTTAGGTATATTTCATGTAAACAAACGTACAGGAACGTAGATTGGACTGTCCTTAAGACAAGAAAAAAATGGCAAAAATCAGATAAGGTTTAGGGGGCTAGAAAACATAAAATCGGAAAGACTTCGTATGGAGAAAGTTAACTTCCATCTCCTCTTAAAAAGAATAGCTCCTCTACATCTCTCCCCGTGCGTGTCGTAAAAGGTGACTAAGGGATGAGGCCAAGGTGCCGTACTAAAAGGCGACAGGCTAGCCACCTCTCACCTTGGCACGGTGATTCTACCGAGCCATGCAGCGGGTGAGTCTTCGTGCCGCTTGATAGTTGTCTTGACCTATTAAGTGGTGGTCGGTGTTATGCTGTAATTTACAAGAGTACTTGCAGCACAACACCGATTACTCTGCTTACCCCGGTTTACCGGTTACGGTTACAGCGTGTGGTATGTATGTACCCACTACTGTTTACAGTCTAGCTAGGAAAAAAAATTGGCAGATTTTTTGCCAACTACAACTTTTTTCTTCAAAAAGCAGTCCATTTTGGAAGCAGAATTATTTCCAGTGGAAGTAAATTTTTTTTTATGGAAACTGACACGGTTGGCTACATCACCTACAACATCCGTGATGTCAGTGGACCGGGCTATTCGTAGGTACATGTAAAGGTATGGGTGAAGGTTTTGGTGGTTTAAAAAAAAATAACCAGGGTTAATTTATAGAAGATGCCCTAACCTAATGTTGATGCGGCGCGTGTCGTTTTGAGACCATGTTTTGTTTTCCTGCGAATAGCCTCGGTATGACATGAGGGCTATTCGTAGGTATACCTGCATGCAGGTATACCTACGAATAGACACTTCCGATGTCAGCCCATAACACCGGGTGAACTAGGTGCCGTGTCAGTGCTTTCCTTCATTTCATGTCGGCTACACTGAACTGCAGGTCTATTCTTGTAAATTCTGACAGCGGACTCAGCGCTGATGTGGCGCTGAGAGCCACTTTAGTAAGTGGCTCTCAGCGCCACAACAGCGCTGATTCTGCTGTCAGAATTTACAAGAATAGACCTGCTGGACGGAAAACACGAACTATTTACATAGCCGTTTCGACCGACGTTTCACTCAGTGCGGTGGTATCAACCCGGCCGGGATAAACCCTACCACCTAGTAAGGTAAGAAGGGAAGGGGCCTACAGTTTTATGTGGAATCCGAATCAGTATCTCCAACGGTCGAGCGGTCACCCATCCAAGTACTGAGCGTGCTCAGCGTTGCTTAACAACAGACGACCGACCGCATCACCGAGCTACCGAGGCTACATAGCAGAATTATTATTGTGAATTGTTTTAATAATTTACGGTTAATTTGAAAGAAAACAAATGTATTGTTCAATGTTGGCTCTTTTTTCCTTTTCATTTATTTTTTTATTTTATTTATTGACGTGATAACGTCTTATAAATTGATGAACACGGGCAGCACGTACGAAAGCGTGTCACGTTGATAGTCACGTTGATATTCACGTTGATATTCAAAGTTACCATGGAAAAGTCCTCGGCCCAAGCGGCAGTGTTGCCAAACGTACGGTAATTGCCGTATCGTACGGTAATCGAGGCTAGAAATCGACAAATGTACGATTGTACAATTCTTATAGCTGTGTTTCTTTATGACGTTATCACGTAAAACTATCGTCCGTAAACCGACTTTACAGACAAACAATTTTTTATTTATGGTGATTTTGAATAACAGCACCAATACTATGTGCCAAGAAAATGCACGGCATTACTCTATGAAGAAGCAGTCCCGTTATGCTCATCAATCTTTCATGTTTTATTCCTCTGAAAATCTATTTCATCATAGTCCTAACACGACGAAGCGATGAAGCGGCGGGTGGCCGAGTGGTTTGGGCATCGGCTTCTCATGCGAGAGGTCCGCGGTTCGAATTTCGTCGGCGTGTACCAATGAGTTTTTTCTGACGAAAAAATTTACGTGCATACCTAAACCTGCTGCTTCACCGTTCGGAACCGGTGTAAAACTGTAGGTCCCTTCCCTTGCCCCTTACTAGGTGGTAGGCTCAATTTGTAGCCGACTGGGTTGGTACCACCGTTACTGGATGTAAGATGGCCGCATAGCAACCTCGGTTGTGTTCTCCCCTAGTCCAGTATAGCCAGCAATCCAGGGAAGTCTCCGGTATGGCACCTACCTTCTCGGAGGTGATATTGGCTGGTCGGAGCATGCGCTTCGGCCCCTCCAACTCAGCCACCCATACCGGATTACATAAAAAAAAAAAAAAAAGATGTAGGTCCTAATAACACCGGCAAGTCTGGCACTGCCCAGAGATTATATATATATTAGTCTATGGATTATATCTCCTGTCATATTATCAGTCATAGTTATCCGGCAGTTGTAGTATTCGTAATATGCGCGCGTATTAGTCAATCGCGTGTGTGTGTACAATTTTTTTTTTTTTAATTTTTTTTTTATTGAAACTGACACGGATGGCTACATCACCTACAACATCCGTGATGTCAGCCCATAACACCGGGTGAACTTGGTGCCACGTCAGTGCATCCCTTCGGTCGCGCCGGCTACACTGAACTGGACGGAAAACACAAACTATTTACATAGCCGTTTCGACCGACCTTTCATTCAGTGCGGTGGTACCAACCCGGGCGGGTTAAACCCTACCACCTAGTAATATAAGAAGGGAGTCATATCCCATAGTCGCCTTTTACGACATACACGGGGAGAGATGCAGTGGGGCTATTCTTTTAAAGTACCGGCCCCACACGGTACAAAGCGATTTAATAATATGGATGAAGGACAAATTGCTAGCACGAGTAATGAGAACAGGGAGAAAAAATGGATGATTTCATAATTAATTAATATCGATAAAGTAATATCGCCTAAATCACGGCACTAGGTCATTACGTCAACATTCCTTAAACTTCCTCGGAGCTCGCGCGCGGTCTGTATAATAATTTATGATCACATTCATAACGAAGAGGTGAAGCCACTTAAGTTTACATTTCTAAGAGGTTCATTGTCCCGAAAAGTACAGATCGAAAAGGCATCACAAGAATTTCAGCTTAAAACTAAACGTTAAATTATATTTTTGGTCTCATGCCCTTCCAAACTGTTGGACCTATTTTTAAGAGTCTTGATCGGTCTAAGGCATTTGAGCTGCGTAGAATGACCATCGAATTTTATATCGACGTCACAGTCGCTTAGAGGATGGGATACCACCGAGCAGTTGTCATCTTTCTTGTCGTCAATGTTTTTGTCCAATGGAGTCATAGGCGTGGCGAATCCGGAATCATTCTCAGTTGTCTTTTGAATATTCTTGTTGTTTTCCTTGACGAGTTTCCGGTCTAGATTTAAAGACATGCTCTTCTGGCCTTGAAACATCGCGATATTGTCTATGTAAGAACGATTTGGCGACAATTTCTGATCTAGACGTTTGAGATTTTCGTCAAAATCATTCTTCAACTGCTGCGCGAAGAGTCTTTCTTGACGGATAAGCTCGTGTGAGTTTGCGAAAAACCCGGAGTTTTTCTTACCGATGTCTTTCAAGGTCTCCTTTATAAAGTCGTCCGATTTGAGGCTGTCACTCTTTATAGACTGATAATCTTCATGTTTTTCTTCCAGAGCCTTCATAGGTGGCTTTATAGAAGGTGCAACTAAGCCGGAATTTACCGAAACAGATTTTTTCATGAACGGTTTCTTTCTGTCTGTCTCTGGGGACGTTTTCATTTCTTTGACAGCGTTAGCTACGTCATCTTTGGTCAGTTTTGAGAAGAGATTCGGTGTGCTCATCCCCGTTTTGAGTATACTCTTCGTTCTCCCTTCATCTTCCTCTTCGGAGAGGTCGTTTGAAGAGAACTTCGATGAGAACGTTGTGATTTTGGAGCCAAAACCGACTTTCTTGTTGTAGTTCTGGCATATTCGCTTCACATCCATGGGCAGTTCCTGTCTTTTGTCGAGATGGGCCAAGAGGTACCGCGATAGAAGACCTAGCTGTTGTTCTTGAGAGCGAAGCTGAGATTCCAGACGAGATTGCGACGACTGGTACGTCGATATGGACTCCATGGCCGACTGTTGACAAGAAAAGAAATTAGTTTCAGAATCTAGTTCCTAGGTACCCGCGACATGCGCTCGCCTCTCCTTACTACCAATATACTACTAAAAAAATATTATGGAACCTGACATTGTTGGCCACATCAACTAAAACATCCGTTATGTCAAGCCATAACACCGGGTGAACTAGGTGCCATGTCAGTGCTTCCTTTAGTTTCATGTCGGCTACACTGAACTAGACGGAAAACACGAACTATTTACATACACGTTTCGGCCGAAGTTTCATTCAGTGCTGTGGTACCAACCCGGGCGAGATAAACCCTACCACCTAGTAAGGTAAGAAGGGACCTACAGTTTTTACGTGGAATCCGAACCGCGGTCAGCCTCCAACGGTCCAGCGGTCACTCATCCAAGTACTGACCGCGCCCAGGTGGACTTATGATCACGACCGACAGTCGACCGACTTCACTACTGAACTACTGAGGCTGAAGGGATGGCGGATTTGGCAGTATCGGCTCACCATTGATGCCTTGGAACAGCCATCTATGATGCTTTTCATAAGAAAACTTCTTCTTCTAGAGCTTCAGCTGTACTGCCAAGTACAGCTGAAGCTCTTCACAGAACTCCCTGTACTCCTCCGCGTACTCCAGCTACTGTCCGATGTGCGGCGGAACAGCCGCTAAGAGCCTAATAGTAAGCGGCCATACTCACGTCCAGCTCGGCCATGACCCGCTGGTTCTCCCTCTCGAGGTCGTGGAAGTCGTCGCGGAGGCTGGCCAGCTGCGCGATGCGCGGCATCTCCTCGCGGAGCACCCCGTACTCCACCGCGTACTCCGCCAGCTGACGGCCGATGTCCAGGTGGAACACCTGCGTGAGAAAGTTAGAAGGCATTTGAGTGAGCGAATCCACAGCAGATAGATGTTCATCAATGGACTAACTCCAGTCAAGTCAGATTCGGACCTCGTCACCTTCAGCTAAAATATAGCTGTCGGTTAAATCCTGTCAACTGACATGTTAACCGAATCTTAATCAGATGTGGTGATATCGGCCCTGGTGTGTCGTTATCGTCATCAGCCTGTATCTGTCCACTGCTGGACATAGGCCCCTCCCTAGGCACGCCACCACACGCGGTCTTCCGCTCTTCCCATCCATCCACTCCCGGCTACTTTTTTAGGTCATCTGCCCACCTAGCCGGGGGGCGTCCCACGCTACGTTTGCTTGTACGTGGCCTCCATTCGAGCACCCGTCTACCCCATCGGTTGTCGGGTCTACGACAGATGTGCCCAGCCCACTGCCACTTCAGCTTGCTTATTTTCTTAGCAATGTCGACTACCTTAGTTCTTTGACGTATCACGTCGTTACGGATTTCATCGGTCAAAGAAATGCCGAGCATTGCTCTTTCCCGGTGTTTAGTATCCGCCAATACCAATATAGTATTAAGATCTATCTAAACCAATTAAAAAATAAATAGCCTATGTTTTCCATACAACGTACGTACTACAAATAGCAAGACCGATCTTGGCGGGTCGCCCCACACGGTACTTGTTGTTGGTCCACACGGTATTTGTTGTTGGCCCCACACGGTACTTGCTGTTGGCACCACACGGTATTTATTGTTGGCCCCACACGGTACCTACTTGTTGTTGGTCCCACACGGTATTGCTTGTTGGCCCCACACGGTATTTGTTGTTGCCCCCACACGGTATATGATTTTGCCCCCACACGATATTTGTTGTTGGTCCCACAAGGTTCTTGTTGTTGGCCCCATACGGTACTTGTCGTTGGCCTCACACGGTATTTTGTTGTTGGCCCCACACGGTGCTTGCTGTTAGGCCCACACGGTACAGCGTTGTTCGATCCGCCTATAATGCAAGTGCTGTTGCGTAGCTCTAAATCCGCTCACCTTCTTCATGACCTTGTCGTAGATGACGTCATCGACATTGGGCAGCTTGTGCTTGAGATACTCGGCGGCCTCCTCGCAGCTCTCGCACAGCATCAGGCCGTCGCGGTGTGAGGAGAGCAGAGCCAGCGATACCGCGAACACGACGTCCGTCGAGTCCAGGAAGATGAGATCTGGTGGACGCAAGCACCTCAATGGTTACCATACGGCGATGATACATAAAATCTTATTTTTATTTAGATAATTTCGTTGTGTTTTAAATAATCGAAGAAACAAATAAAATTTGTTTATTTGGTTTTATAAATTTTTTTCTATTTAGATTTTTAGTCCTCCATACCTCATGTGACATATCAATGGAAAGGACTCGTTAAAAGAAATACAAATGTATATAAATATATATATTTATAATTTTAAAAGATAAAGGAAGCTTAAAAGATATACGTATTAAAGAAAGTATACAAAAATTTTACATTGCGTCCAGCGCAGCGTAAGGATGCAATCCCTGCCCAGTGCGCGTTATGTGGAGGTGGAAAGGGGACGGCGGAATCGCGTTAAGCAGCTCCTCCGAGCATTCCCCATGGAATAAGCGATAGAACCTTACGGCGCCGACATCCCTAAGGTGTTGCAGTGGTTCTAGATTGCGGACACGTCGGGGTCACCCACTAATCGCACGGCTCGACGCTGGATCGAATCCAAAGGCGCGTATTTAGCTATGAGCCATCCCACAAGTGCGAGCGTTGGTGCGAGCAATTATCCAAGCAGGACCTAATGTGCGATTTATACAAAAGCAGCTTTTGGCCCGGCGTGAAGTACAGTCGCACCTTATTGAGTACGCCCAACTTTTTAGAAGCCAGCTTTTGCCCTCAATTTGGCGCCGAAAGTTTAGGTCGTGCGACAGTCTTATTTATCGATTATCTTTGCTGTTTTACATTCATACGCACTGTTACGACCCTTAGTTTTATCGAGTCAACTGCTATACCCCATATAAGTAGCCGGGGGATTGCATCATTAGTTCTGTCATATCTTGTCCGCTCTCTACGGCGTAGCTCTGCCCGTTTGCGGATCGAAAGCCTATTAAGGCCCTATTTGTCTATTTTCATCTGTGTGTTCCTGTGTAAAAGTGTAATATCCAATTAATTAAATAACTTTACTTCTAGCTAAATAATTCTTTCGTTTTAAAAAGACTCCTTCAAGTACCGTCATAACAGAGTGTTGTTAGAAGTGTGGGATTCGAATAAATAAGTGCTTCTAAGTGCAAATCCTCGTCCACCTGGTCATCATGCCCCGTGGAAAGTGCGTCGGTACCAGTGCTACATTGCCGCGCTAGTCGCCGCAACGAGCACCGCCAGCTGAGCCAAGTCCGGTGGTTTCCGCTCGACCATCAGGACCTACAGTGCCAGTGACCACTTCAGCCTGAGAGACTCTACGAGCAGATCTACGGTGGGCCCTCGCAACCACCGCTGACCGCCCCAGTGCGTCAGAACAGATCATCAGCTCCAGTCTCCAACCCGCAATATCTTCTTCACCGCTACAACTCCTTCAAATACCGTCATAACAGTGCCTATCTGAATGTCACGAAACACTAAAACTTCCTCACCGAACACTCTAACGACAAAGCCGAGCGGGAACTGCGACGTGAACAGAGTGAGCATCCACGGAGCGGCGTACAGCGCAGGCGCGATGTCCAGCCTCTCCAGCTTGGCGTGCAGCTCCGGCTCGTGGTCGCGCAGCAGACGCGACAGCTGGTACAGCTGGAAATAGATTATTTTATTTAGACACTAGCTGTGCCCGCGGCTCCGCGCGCTCTCACATTTCACTTCACTGCTAACCTCATAAGCCATTTATCGTGATAGTAAGTAGCCTATAGTTGATGGGACGAATCAAGCTATCCGTAGATTTTTTTTTTATTAAAATCGGTTAAAAATTAAAGGGGGCTTCGATTATCGATTTTTTGAAAGTTTGTTGTATGGGAATACAACAATCGTTCAAAAAATCGATTGTCACACTATTGAATAATAGATGGCGCCACAGGCTTTTATACATTGCATTGTTGAAAGACAAAAGATAGGCGGATAATAGCGGATGGATACGGAAACCTCCGTGCGCGAGTAAAACTCACACTTAACAGATTTTTTAGGGTATGCATACTAAGCCTACGCCGTCTGTCTGTCTGTTTTAGGGCTGTATCTTTTGAACCATAATACATAGGCAGCCAGTTACAATTTTCACAGAATTTGTGTTATTATGGCGGATATGCCAACAAATAATAAAAAAAGAAAACAAAAAGTAAAAAATTAAGGGTCTAATGGATTGTCTAAAAGAATAATTTTCATCTGACTCTTAAACACATTGTCAGTATTTATAGATTAAATTTTATCAGGTACATTTAAATTAATTTGATTCCAGTACCTCTAGACCCTCAGCCACTCATACCATACATACTGTTTTTCATAAAAAAAAACTTTATAAGAGGAATCGATACAACGCCGAGCCATCCGTCTTGTTGGTGACCCGAAACTTACAGTCGTCGGTGTTTTGAAGATTGGGCGAATCAACCAAAACACAATTTTACAGGAAAGCCATTTTAGTGGTTCACAAAACTACTTCAGTCCAAAACAATGACTGTGTCAATTTCCAGCCAGTTGTATTAATAAATATATGAAAGTTGGTAGTGCAAGTATTGTTTTCCATATTTATTATATTTTTTAAATTATACTTTCTGAGTTATAGTGAATTTTGTGCAGGTTCGCCGTTACTACATGTATATTCGCCCTTCCTACATATTACATATTCGCCTTTCATTCTAAATATTACTTGAGTAAATGCGATAATCTGAAATGTATGACAGGCAAATTTCGTATGTTCGCCTTTTCATCAAAGTTTTTTTCTGTGAATGGCAAAATTTGAAATTTACTGTGGGCGAAATTTGGTACATTCGCCTTTACATCGTTTTTTTTTCGATAGTTCTCATATAAAAAGGGGCCATTGAACCAAGTTCGTCTTTAAAGCATAATATGAAGTTGGATATTCGCCCTTACTTAATATTAGAAAATGCCACTTCCCCACGAGATACAGGTTTGCCCATTATACAGAATTAAAGATCACAGCATTGGCATTCTTTTTCAATTATAAAGTGATTTTCGCAAAAATGCCGTATTCGCCCAATCTTCAAAACACCGACGATGGTCTGGAGTCTCTGAGTCACAGACGATTTGTTAAGTCGTAGGTACCTGCACTTGAAGAGCGCTCATGTCAGGGAGATACTGTTTGCGCAGACCTCTCCTGAACATCAGATGGCGGAGTAGGGTATACGCTTCAGCTTCCTCCATCTGAAAATAAAAATGGAAAGGTACATGTGTAGCTGTCTTTGCTTACGCTTGGTCCGGGTCGCCTCTCACCCTCAAATATGGTTGACGGAGGCGATGTCTGGCCCTGGAGTGATGCTCGTGAACGGGTGCTGTTTGTGGAGACTGGCATGCTCCTATTTGCAGCACGTGGGTGACCCCGAAGTGTCACGCATTCTAGAACCACTGCAACTCCGTAGGGATGACGGCTCCTTACGCACTTAGCGTTCTATCGCTTATTCCATGGGGAGTACTCTGAGGAGTTGTGTGACGCGATCTAGCCACCGTCTCCTTTCCACCTCTGCACCACGCGCACTGGACAGGGATTGCATCCCTACACGCTGGACTTGCCGTGGATGCGTCCCAATTGGTTCTGCAGATCTTTCCTCTACAGAACCGGTAAACTCTGAAACGCTCTCCCTGCCCATATTCCTATTTCCCCCCAAGTACAGTCTCGGGACGACGACATCAAGTACGTCGGCGGAAAGCAGTGGTTCCGTATCGCTGAAGGCCGGGAGGACTGGAGGAAAATTGGAGAGGCGTATGTCAAGCAGTGGACGCTTACACGCTGACTGACTGACTGACTTGGCTATACCACCAATCAGTCTTGGATCGTCCAAGAAGTCGTGAATGGGCACCTGACAAGTCGGCATGACATTCGCAACCCCCGCAACGACCGAATAGCTTCGTTAGGCACCTTATGGGTGGCTGAGAGCCACATGCCAAGCTTTCATTAAAAAAAATGTCGAGCAGATGACGTAGCCAACCAGGTCAGCCTAAACAAAAGGTCTACTCACATGAAGCAGCAGTATGCCAGCCACGAAGCTTAATCCCTGGCAGTATCCGACCTCAGGGTCCAAAAGCGAGTAGGCCTTGAGAAGATTGTACAGGGCCAGCTGTCCTGGACCCAGTGCCGATGCAAAGTAGGAATGCTGTGGAAACGTTCGGCCTGCAAGCAAACCATATGCCTGGTAAAGAACTCGGCTGGTTGGAGTAGGGTCGTAGGACGCGCAGAAGGCTCACAAGAGAGAGGAGCGGAAAACGAGTCCGAACAACAACAATAAGGCTCGAGACAAATTTCAAAATTGCCGTGGAAGAGCCCCCAACCCTGAGTGAAGCCCAAGCTCTTAGCCCAGCCTTCCTTCTCATATCGTAGCTCTTTCAACACAGTAGCAGCGCCGTTGTTATTTTTGTTTTTATAGGGCTTGGCTCTAAGCCTGCAAACTAGTCCATCTTGGTCGACGACCTTCGTGCAAAACTTCTTGTTCTCCAGCTACCCCGCAGCCAGTCTATGTCTACCATGAAGGCTACAAGACTGCCATGGTGTCTGCAGACCTCCGCGACGAAAGATGGAAAACGGATTATCCCCCATCGTTGGTTTTCAAGTACGCTGCACTCCTACAAGACATGCTCGGCCGAGCATCCCCTGCACAGAGGAGTATCCGTAATACCCTAGAACGATAAAAAAGTAATTAATACCTATGGTGTGACAGCAGGAGCGATTGTCAAGACTTACCCAGGTCTATCAATATAGCGTGCTGATGTTTCGTAAGTCCAGAGAGCAGCGTGTGATATGGAACGTTGTACATGGGGAACTTCTTGCTGTCTGGCGGCGCGGAGCGGAGGCAAGCCTGCTCGGCCAGGAAGTACCATACCCCGCCGCGTAGCACGCGCGGAACACCTGGACAGAAGTAACTAGATGAGAAGATTTTATGGAAACTGCCTCACCTCCACCAACTGCGATGTCAGTCTAGTACATTTGTTCATGACGAAACTAATGTTTTCCATTAAGTTCAGTGTAGCCGGCACGGCCGAAGGGAACCACTGACCTGATGTAATGGGCTGACATCACGGATGTTGTAGATAGGACATGTAGCCAACCGTGTCAGCAAGAACATTTAGAGAGTTTGGACGTCAGACTGTCCAATGCTTATATGAGAAACAGCGTCGCCGAGCTCCGCGGGTAGCGGAGGGGACGGCGCGCGCTCTGATTGGGTGGTATCGGGCGGTATCGCGCTCTGATTGGTTGGTAACGAATAGAATTTGTACGTTTATACAAACATCGGGTTACGCTGGCGCGGGGAAGGTTTGACGTCCTTACCTATTAAATGTTCTTGCGTGTCAGTTTCCTTAAAAAAATTACTCTTCAGTCAAAGGTCGAGAGAAGAGTGCCTGGAACTGCACGATTCTCTAAAAAGTTTTTGCATCGCACTGCAAAGGTGTGGAACGGACTTCCAGGTAATATCTTTCCCTATTCCTACAATGCACGGATCTTCAAATCGCGGGTTTTTGTTTTGTTTTTTATCTACACCAACATGGGTGGATGTGCTGAGAGACCAATGGTACAGTCGACAGAGCCAAAATCACCTCTTCTCGCGAAACAACGCTCACTTAGGTGCCATTCCAGCAGACTTGCTGACTACCCTGTCATTACGACGGGTTCAATCAAAGCCTTTCCCCAGCTGCATTAGTCCACCTTCAAACCAGACTGGCACCGCCTCGGGGGTGAAACAGGATGCACCTGGAGCTCCGACACAGCTCCGGCACAGCCACCCAGTTCGGTGGCAATAAACCTTAATTATACCAAAGGATAGCAAATTATGAAGACATAATAATGAATGTTCATACCCTGCCTGACACACTGCGTCAGCATGTGCCTGTCGACCTTCTCGACGCGATGTAGGTTGTCGCGCGAGGACAGAAGCGAGTCCCACACGGGCGGAGCCCCGCCGCCGCCCATCTCGGCGTACTCCAGTTTAATTCTCCGCACGGCCGAGGACTCCTCGTTCTCTGTGAGGGAGAATCTGGTTAGTTTGTTGTTATGTATAGAATTTTTTTTTATGTAATCCGGTATGGGTTGCTGAGTTGGAGGGGCCAAAGCGCATGCTCCGACCAGCCAATATCATCTCCGAGAAGGTAGGTGCCATACCGGCGACTTCCCTGGATCGCTGGCTATACTGGACTAGAGGAGAACACAACCGAGGCTGCTATGCGGCCATCTTACATCCAGTACGGTGGTACCAACCCAGTCGGCTACAATTTGAGCCTACCACCTAGTAAGGGGCAGGGGAAGGGACCTACAGTTTTACACCGGTTCCGAACAGTGAAGCGCAGCAGGTGTAGGTATGCACGTAAATTTTTTTCGTCGGAAAAAACTCATTGGTACAGCGCCGACGGGATTCGAGGACCTCTCGCATGAGAATCCGATGCCCACACCACTCGGCCACACACACTATACGCCATATCCCGACAATCGGGGTAAGCAGAGTAAGCGGTGTTGTGCAGCAAGTACTCTGGTAAATTACAGCACAACCCCGACCACCACGTTTAGCAAAGTATTCGGACAAGATAGCTATCAGGCAGCAAGTAAAGCACGAAGGCCCACCTGCTGCATGGCTCGGTGGAAATACCGCGCTAAGGTGAGAGGTGGCTAGCCTGTCGCCCTTATGCACGGCATCTTGTCCTTATTCCTTAGTCGCCTTTTACGACATGCACGGGGAGAGATGCAGTGAGGCTATTCTTTTTAAGTACCGGCCCCACACGGTACTTTTAAGTACCGGCCCCACGCGGTACTTTTAAGTACCGGCCCCACACGGTACTTTTAAGTACCGGCCCCACACGGTACTTTTAAGTACCGGCCCCACACGGTACTTTTAAGTACCGGCCCCACACGGTACTTTTAAGTACCGGCCCCACACGGTACTTTTAAGTACCGGCCCCACACGGTACTTTTAAGTACCGGCCCCGCACGGTACCACTCGGCCACCCGCCGCTTAAATAGATAGGTACCTACCTGTTTCCCAATAGGGTAGACAGAGAACGGATCTTCAAGTCCTCCGGTCTGTTGTTTTCTTACACGCTGAGGTTTTTTTGGGGTTTCGTATCACACGGCGTGTCCCGACAATCGGGGTAAGCAGAATAATTGGTGTTGTGCTGCAAGTAATCTGGTAAATTTCAGCACAACACCGAGCACCACGTTTAGCAAGGTATTCGGACATGAGATGACTATCAGGCAACCCCGTAAATTTTTTACTATTTCCTATTTTTATTATTTGTTGTTATATCGGTCATAATAACACATATTCTGTGAACATTTAAACGGGCTACCTATTACGGTTCAAGAGATACAGCCAGAGGCGGACTTTCCATATAGGCCGACTAGGCCCGGGCCTAGGGCGGCCAGATATTAGGGGCGGCCAATCTGTACCTGCTGCTGGAAGCAGTGAGCGCAGGTATAGAATAGAAGGGGTGCCGGCCGGAGCAAGTGCGTGCGACGTGCGGGAGTGGTGAGCGCGGCGGAGGTGATGACGCACTATTTACGCGGAAAAAATAATTTTGCTATGACTATAAGGTCAATATTGCCGTAAAACTTGTAAAAAATACTTTTACTATATGTAAAATAAGCCGAGAAATACCTAATATATTTTTGGCAGGTTGAACCGAACGCAATACTGATTTTCATACAACTTCACATTTGTATCTATGCTGTAAACTTGAAAGGGAAAAGATTGAATTGGGGCGGCTGGTACTAAACGGCCTAGGGCGGCTAAGGCTGCTAGTCCGCCTCTGGATACAGCCCTCGGACAGACGAACAGACAGGCATACCCAACTGACATTATTGTAAGAGCTGTTTAATAGAGGCCCATTCTTTTACAGGTTAAGGTTCTTTAGTGACTTTACAATAGCGTTAGTAAGTGCTATAAGGGTGGGGCAAGAGCTCTACAGTAGTGACGCGTTATATTAATCCAATATACCACTTTAAAATCTAAAACCACCTGCCGTTAGCACCAATTTGTTTGTTGGGTACAGACGGCATAGGCTTAGTAATAGGGTCCCGTACGACGGATACAGAACCCTAAAAAAACCGGCCAAGTGCGAGTCGGACGCGCGCAGCGAGGTTTCCGCACCACAAAAAAAAAACATTAAAAAAAATATGTTTCTTGTATGGGAACCCCCCTTAATTTTTTTACTTTTTCTATTTTTTATTATTTGTTGTTATATTCACCATAATAACACATATTCTGTGAAAATTTTAACGGGCTACCTATTACGCTTCAAGAGATACAGCCCTCGGACAGACAGACAGACAGACAGACAGACAGACGGCATAGACTTAGTAATAGGGTCCCGTACGTACGGCGGATACGGAACCCTAAAAAACGCACCCTTAAGCCTGGCGTTCTCGCTCTCCATGCGCACAAGCAGTATGGTCTGGTCGATAGCCATGCGCCACAGCTCGCGGAGCTGTTCGCGCGACCTCCGCCGCCCCAGCTGCGCCTCCGTGGCCGTCGGCAGGCTTAGCAGGCTCGCCGGTGTCAACTCTGCCGAGAAACAGAACATATTGCTGTGAAGTGGTGCAGACAAAGGATATACTATCATTTATAATCTCTCTTACGTTTTGTTTATAGACGTCCAGAAATACCAACCTTGCGGCTATAAAATCCAGACGTCTATCCCTGCACTCTTGCCAGAACAGTGATCATTTATGCCAGATCGAGCCAGTCGAAACGGCTATGTAAATAGTTTGCGTTTTCCGCCCAGTTCAGTGTAGCCGGCACGACCGAAGGGAAGCACTGACACGGCACCAAGTTCACCCGGTGTTATTGGCTGACATCACGGATTTTGTAGGTGATGTGGCCAACCGTGTCAGTTTCCATAAAAAAAAGTAGATGAAAAATGTAAAGCTGGCTCCACTGCTCCCTAAGTATCTGATGTTCTTTGGGCGTTTGTTTGGCCCAGTTGTTCTGCCAAGAGAGCTGTACTATATGCTAATTGTAGCCGACTGGGTTGGTACCACCGTACTGTATGTAAGATGGCCGCATAGCAACCTCGGTTTTGTTTTCCTCTAGTCCAGTATAGCTAGCAATCCAGTGAAGTCTCCGGTATGGCACCTACCTTCTCGGAGGTGATATTGGCTGGTCGGAGCATGTGCTTTGGCCCCTCCGATTCAGCTACCCATACAGGATTACATAAAAAAAATTGTTGGGGCTAGCAACTGGTAGTATTATTCGATTGCTAGCAGGGTCTTAAAGGGGATTGCTAGCAGGGTCTTAAAGGGGATTGCTAGCAGGGTCTTAAAGGGGATTGCTAGCAGGGTCTTATAGGGGATTGCTAGCAGAGTCTTATAGGGGATTGCTAGCAGGGTCTTCTAGGGGATTGCTAGCAGGGTCTTATAGGGTATTGCTAGCAGGGTTTTATAGGGGATTGCTAGCAGGATCTTATAGGGGAATACTAGCAGGGTCTTATAGGGGATTGCTAGCAGGGTCTTCTAGGGGATTGCTAGCAGGGTCTTATAGGGTATTGCTAGCAGGGTCTTATAGGGGATTGCTAGCAGGGTCTTATAGGGGATTGCTAGCAGGGTCTTATAGGAGATTGCTAGCAGGGTCTTATAGGGGATTGCTAGCAGGGTCTTATAGGGGAATACTAGCAGGGTCTTATAGGGGATTGCTAGCAGGGTCTTATAAGGGATTGCTAGCAGGGTATTATAAGGGATTGCTAGCAGGGTCTTATAGGGGATTGGCAGCAGGGTCTTATAGGGGATTGCTAGCAGGGTCTTATAGGGTATTGCTAGCAGGGTCTTATAGGGGATTGCTAGCAGGGTCTTATAAGGGATTGCTAGCAGGGTGTTATAGGGGATTGGCAGCAGGGTCTTATAGGGGATTGCTAGCAGGGTCTTATAGGGTATTGCTAGCAGGGTCTTATAGGGGATTGCTAGCAGGGTCTTATAGGGGATTGCTAGCAGGGTCTTATAGGGGATTGCTAGCAGGGTCTTATAGGGGATTGCAAAAAATGTCTCATAAGTTCGTGGAATCCCTCGCGACTCTCTAACGACAATAACAACGACACGATACCTTCATCGTTGCCGATATCGGCCGCGGTTGGTGACACGACACGCTGGAATATCGCCTGACGCCAGGTGGCGTCGCTGTCGCCGCCGGCGCCGCCTCCGCTCGCCTCCTCCGGCGCTGACTTGGTGTCGCCAACTTTGAGGAATCTAGTCGGTAGAGATTTTATATGTTACAAGCTGTGCCCGCGGCTCCGCCCGCTCTCATATTTCACTTCACTGCTAACCTCATAAGCTATTTAGCGTGATAGTAAGTAGGCTATAGTTGATGGGAAGAATCAAGCTATCCGTAGAATTTTGTTTTATTAAAATCGGTTCAGTGGTTCTCGAGTTATAAGCGGACAGACAGACAGACAGACAGAAAGCAGACGTTGGATTTTATTATAGGTAAGGATATTACTTAGTTCGAAACTCCAATCAAATCAATAAAACGTTTATTACAAATAAAAGTCGTGCATAAGGTAGTACTTAATGTCACGGGGTAGTATTTTCCATATGGACACCCGAATCGATGTTGGCCCCAAAGTGGTCGTCGCTTATACCGAAAAAGAGGAGCTCATTTTTTTTTGTATTTTACTAAGAATTCTCGTTAAAATTTCTAAATTTGAATGTAAATAGGAAACCCGGTGCGATTTCTAAATATTTTTTAAACTGCGAACAAAATTTTACCAAATCTACAAAAAAAAAAACGAAAAATACATAGCATAAAATTTCTTAATGATATCTATAAATTGTATACAAATATTTACATAAATTTATAATATTCAAGTCACTAAATAAACGTACAAACCTCATGTTCCAATTAACTTTTTTTTTTTGCTTTCTAAAATGGCCCCCAATCTATCACATCACCACACATTGATAGTAGTTAGGGAGGCGAATAGGGGATTTTTCGGGCATACTTATACCTGACAGATTCCGTTTTAATATAAGTAAAGCTTCATCTATCAGCGCAGATCGATAGCTTTTGGAAAACACGATTTGATTAACTTCGCTCGATAGAAAAAAAATCATGAACATGCCTCTGAATTTAGTTATAAAAAAACGTATTTAAGGCAACGTGACCAAATCAAGGCTTTGGAAAAAAATATATTTTACTTGTTGAATATACATATATCAAAACCGGAGCTTTTTACTTTTTGTTACGATCCGTAGATTTGGAATAAAAAATAAAAACCTAATTTTTGATTGATTGATTGATTGTGTTGCATCCTACTCCAACCAGCGAAAGCGCCGGTGCGGCGGCGCCTTGAAAAAGGAGCACGCTTTTCTATTCTGTGGTACGGGTGAATACGGGTTGACAGGGCCTTAATATGTGAAAATCTCCCCATATTACCATGTCGCGGACACGCCTCTTTAACTACATACATACATACCACACACTCTGTATCCCGACAAACAGGGTGAACAGAGTAATCGGTGTTGTGCTGCAAAAACTCTGGAAAATTGCAACACAACATCGACCACCACGTTTAGCAGAGTATTCGGACAAGATAACTATCAAACAGCAAGTAAGGCACAAAGACCCACCTGCTGCACGACTCGGTGGAAGGACCGCGCCAAGGTGAGAGGTGGCTAGCCTCTCGCCCTTTAGCACGGCATCTCGTCCTTATTCCTTAGTCGCCTTTTACGACATGCACGCGGAGAGACGCAGTGGGGCTATTATTTTTTAGTACCGGCCTCACAAAGTAAGCCTACTTAACTCTCCTTCCAAAATCATTGGACGAAACTTACATGTCCATGATCGGTGAGCCATAAACCGCGGGCGGTGTCGGAGGTTCGTCCTCTTGTTTCTCTAGATTTCTGTTGCTTCCGTTGATGACCACTGCAGCTGTATCTGGAGAGTCTGAAACGAAAGATCAAGTTGTAGAAAAACATTTTTTTACATTGAAAATTTTTATGATTTCGTGATCGAGTATAATTTGCCTGTAGTTTCGCAGATCTGAGAGGTAGTTACGCGAATGGACCAGATGTCAAAATGTGCGTCTGCCGGAGGGCTTCAAATTCCCAAAATCGGTCGGTAACTTATTGAGATTTTCCAAAAATTTTCAAAATTCAAATTTTTTTTTAAATTTTCAAGTTTGATCGAGAATTTCCAAATAACTTTTTTTTGAACTCGCTAGTCAAGAAACGAAAAAAAATGAATCTCGGGATTTAATTAGGCTATGCTGCGTTCCCTTATCCCTCCTCCTCCTGTTCGCCTTCGCCAAACCCGCCATACTCTCGCGGAACACCCCTTTGTAGTCAACAGAAGAGTTCTTCGAACTGCACGATTCTCTAAATCGTTGTTGTGCCGCACTGCAAAGGTGTGGAACGGGCTCCCGGGGAATATCTTTCCCCACTCCTACAATCCAGGGATCTTCAAATCGCGGGTTAATAGCCTTTCCCCAGCGACATTAGTCCACCTCCAAGCCGGACTGATACCTCTTCGGCGGTGGAATTGGCTGCGCCTGAGGCTTTGACCTCGGGCAGAGCCACCCAGTTCAGAAGCCATAAATAAAAAACCCCGATGACCCATAAACAGTCAAAAATAATGTCCATTTACTTACTTAAAGGAGTCGGAGGACCGCTAAGTAAATTCCCGCGCAGCTCTGAGTTTTTATATTTTATTTACTTAGCGGTCCCCTGACTCTTTAAGTAAGTAAATGCATCGACATCTATTTTATAGATCGAACGTCGTACGATGCAACCTGTGCTAGACGTCGGTACAAGTGTGCGTGCACACACACGCAGTATTGTGATACGTGACACGATCCCTACGACGATACTATCGCGCGCTCTTCCCCACCCGCCCACAGATGACAAGAACGAGCGAGAAAGACGTCATGCGGCGCGTTTGCCGTCTTTCCGCCCACTCCCATCACCAGCAGGCAAGCGAGAACGAGAACGCGATACCATCGCACCGTCACACGATCCTATCCGTGACAGCATGGCTTCTTAACACGCCATAACATGCTCAGGCGAAACAAACAACAACGTTTGTCACTGTCACTCTTTATAACAGCAACCGGGCATGCTGCACACACGCGTCACCGACTCGATACAGACATGCGTGCGTTCAACACGCGCCGCACACGCCGTATGAAGCGGCTGTCCGTGAAATCTGCATTATATGCGATTCTCGTCGAGAACATATTTGTTCGGGAGTGATGTATGGGATGGGCAAATCTATAAAATAGATATCAATGAGTAAATGGAAATTATTTTTGACTTTTTAAAGATCGGGGTTTTTTTTAATTTGTAATATAACTTTTATTTCAAGCTTTTAAAAAAAAAACCACATGCACATCGGTCCACCTTTTAAGATATTTTTTTTTATTACTTAATTACTTGATTACAAACATAGCTAAGAACCACCCCGATTAAACCACCTTCCTAATAAAAAAACCGCATCCAAATCGGTGCATCCGTTTGGGAGCTACGATACCACAGACAGACACACACACACACACACACACACACGTCAAACTTATAACACCCCTCCGTTTTCTGCGTCGGTGGTTAAAAAACCTGGCTACGCCCTTGCAGCGGTCTTACCTTGAGTCAGGTTGCCTGCGCTCGCGCTGGTAACTGCCGCCGGAGAGACAGACTTGCTCCTGGATCCCTCAGCGTTCAGGTGCTGCGTGCTCATGGTGGGCTCTGATGATGTCTCCTGAACCGGGAGAGGTGACGCTTCCTGTCCACATTATATTGATTCAGTTTTATTTAGGGTTTCGTACCGCAGAACGAAAAGACGGAATCGCAATGGGATAGCTTTTTTTTATGGAAACTATAAAAGGGGGAAGCACTGACATGGCACCTAGTTCACCCGGTGTTATGGGTTGGCATCACGGATGTTGTAGGTGATGTAGCCAACCGTGTCAGTTTCCATAAAAAAAAAAACTAACAAAGTTGGCTGCATCACCTACAACATCCGTGATGTTAGCCCATAACACCGGGTGAACTTGGTGCCACATCAGTGCTTCCCTTCGGTTGTGCCGGCTACACTGAACTGGACGGAAAACACAAACTATTTACATAGCCGTTTCGACCGACCTTTCATTCAGTGCGGTGGTACCAACCAGGCCGGGATATACCCTACCACCTACTAAGGTAAGAAGGGAAGGGAAGGGAACCTGTATACAGTTTAACGTGGAATCCGAACCACGGTCAGCCTTCAACAGTCGAGCGGTCACCCATCCAAGTACTGACCGCGCTCAGGGCTTGCTTAACAAGAGTCGACCGACCGCACCACTGAGCTACCGAAGCTGACAGATTAGTATTACCTTTTTAACGTTTATGTTAATAGGGCCCATGTCATCCTTGGAAGACTTCCTCTTGAGCAGGTGATCAAAACCGCTGGATAGGGACCTCTTCGCTTTCATAAAGATGGTGCTTCCGCCCAAGTACTGGTTCAAGAACTCCGACCTGAGAAAATGATAAAACATATTAATTTTTAACGTCCGACGAAAACGGAAAGGTGTTGTAGTTTAACGTGTGTGTGTATGTCTGCTGTGGCATCGTAGCTCCCAAACGGATGGACCGATTTGGATGCGGTTTTTTTTATTAGAAAGCTGGTTTAATCGGGGTGGTTGTTAGCTATGTCTGTAATCAAGTACCTAATGAAGTTATTAAGGAATCAAAAAAAATATTATCTTAAAAAAATGGACCGATATGCATGCGTTTTTTTTTTAAAAAGCTTGAAATAAAAGTTAAATGCCAAATTTAAGAAATCCCCGACCCTTAAAAAGTAAAAAATATTGTATTGTTTTGTTTATTGATCATTCATATGGCAGTTAGACTTGTCACAATTTGTTCTATCCGGTTCGATCGCATCCACGAAGAAGAACCGACAAGAAACTTCGCAGGGTATTTTTTTTTATACATATTTTTACAACTATTTAGTGACTAGCCACATAATAACATCGCCTACAGTCTATTGAAAACACAGCCTGAGAGCAAGATTAACAATTTTGCTGAGAGTTCTGACCACAAAGACTTATTAATTAAGTGAATCAGGTGTAAAGAGCCTTACGACGGAGAAAAAACCGGCCAAATGCGAGTCGAACTCGCGCACCGATGGTTCCTTATCGCCATGTCATGGTTAGCGCCACTCACGCCATCTATCGCGTGTTATGAAATGCTTCAAATTTTTTTTTTTTTTTTTTTTTTTTTTTTTTATGGAACCTGACACGGTTGGCTACATCACCTACAACATCCGTGATGTCAGCCCATAACACAGGGTGAACTAGGTGCCATGTCAGTGCTTCCCTTCATTTTATGTCGGCTACACTAAACTGGACTAGTAACACTAAATTAGTAAAATGTCATGATTAGTTAAAATGCTTCACACTCTATTCGTTAGATAGCGCGCGCGCATACACTTTTTGGTTTCTTCTCTGGGAACCCCCGTGAATTTTTTAGTTTTTCTTATTTTTTTTTTCTTATTTTTTTTTATATCGGCCATAATAACACATATTTTGTGAAAATTTCAACGGGCTACCCATTACGGTTCAAGAGACTCGGACAGACAGACGACGGACGGACAGACTGACAGACAGACAGACAGACAGACAGACAGACAGACAGACAGACAGACGGCGTAGGCTTAGTAATAGGGTCCCGTACCGGATACGGAACCTTAAAAAACACGTTTCTATTGTATGGGGAAATTAATTGCATTTAATTTCGCATGGATACGGAACCCTAAAAATCAACGCACACACAACACGAACCGACCTGTTCTCAGCAGTGTCGTGTACATGCCTCAGCTGCTTGGCCTCGCAGTGCGCCCGAAGCAGCATCATCAGGAAAGCATTGTGCTCTGTCACCTACAAATAAAAGCACAGACTTTTAAGAGTCGGTAATACAATCATATTCACGGTAATACAATCAAGCGGCGGGTGGCCGAGTGATTTGGGCATCGGCTTCTCATGCGAGAGGTCCGAGGGTCGAATCCGGTCGGCGTGTACCAATGAGTTTTTTTCTGACGAAAAAATTTACGTGCATGCCTACACCTGCTGCTTCACCGTTCGGAACCGCGTGTAAAACTGTAGATCCGTTCCCTTGCCACTTACTAGGTAGTAGGCTCAAATTGTAGTCGACTGGCTTGGTACCACCCCGTACTGGATGTAAAATGGCCGCATAGCAGCCTCGGTTGTGTTCTCCTCTAGTCCAGTATAGCCAGAAATCCAGGGAAGTCTCCGGCATGGCACCTACCTTCTCAGAGGTGATATTCGCTGGATAAAGCATGTGCTTTGGCCCCTCCGACTCAGTCACTTATACCGGATTACATAAAAAAAGCCACAGTTGCACTCCGGGAGTGCCGGCAGAAGTGAAAACAACACCGTAACATTGCTTAAAAAAAACACCGTAACATTGGTTTAAAAAAAAAAATTAAATTAAAAGAACTTAGTAGAATGGACAGACATAAACGTGCTACGGAACCCTACTTTTATTACAAAATAACCGTCGGAGCACCATTTATTTTGAAATAAATGTTAAATTTAGTAGAACGGACAGACATGCATTTGTTACGGAACCCTACATTCATTTTGCAGAACTTAGTAGAATGGACAGACATAAACGTGTTACCGAACCCTACTTGACAGTTGCACTCCGGGAGTGCCGACAGATCCCGTGCCACTCTAACTTAACCCTTAATGCAATGACTTAAGGTTACATTTCGCTTTTCGAGATCTGACAATGACGCGATGCGCGAACAAAATTGATCCAGTGCCACTGTAACTTAAACCTTAATGCAATGACTTAAGGTTACATTTCGCTTTTCGAGGACGCGATGTCGCGAGTTTAAAATTTTGTACCCAAGCGCCGCTAAAGAAGTTTTCACTTCAAAAATGTATATATGAGGTGTTTCGTTAGTCATGTCAATAACTTCGGGAGGGTTACATACGCACTCAAACAAACACTTTACGAAAAAAAACATGTTTATAGGAGCATTTTTTCTCCTAACAAAAAAACAAAATCAAATAAGTAGCTGTAAAAACCAATCATAGTGACCTTGTGACTCACTTACAACAAACAGCTGTTCTGCGTTTGAACATAGTACGGTCATTGACCCCGTACAATGCATGTTACCTACTGTTACACACAGGTTAATGTTTAGGTAGCAAACATGTTTTGTTAAATTTCTCGAAAAGTAATGCTAAAAACATGTAATTTTTTTACGTAACCTGTTTATTTGAGTGTGTATGTAACCCTCCCGAAGTTATTGACATGACTAACGAAACACCTTAAATATTGCTTGGCATGACCCTCTGTTCCATCAATCATACTGCAACACTCTCGTGTCAGCCTCGGTAGCTGAGTGGTGCGGTCGGTCGACTGTTGTTAAGCACACCTGGACGCGGTCAGTACTTGGATGGGTGACCGCTCGACCGTTGGAAGCTGACCGCGGTTCGGATTCCACGTTAAACTGTAAGTCCCTTCCCTTCTTACTTTACTAGGTGGTAGGGTTTATCCCGCCCGTGTTGGTACCACCGCACTGAATGAAAGGTCGGTCGAAACGGCTATGTAAATAGTTCGTGTTTTTCGTCCAGTTCAGTGTAGCCGGCACGACCGAAGGGAAGCACTGACGTGGCACCAATTTCACCCGGTGTTATGGGCTGAAATCACGGATGTAGTACCTAGGTGATGTAGCCAACTATGTCAGTTTCATCGAATTCGAATGATCGTCTTAAGAGTTATGGAGGAACATACACACATACATACAGAAAAGATTTCTAAAAATCTTCAACTTAGTTTTAGTATCATAAATAGAGTCTACAAACTCAGTATCTCATAAAACAAAGTAACTTACTCCATGACCAAACCATCCCTTACATATTTATTATTAGTAATTGATACCATAGGTTTATCTTGAAATCCCAGTTGTAACAGGTGAAGTGCTATGTCGGAGTACTAAAACCGGCCAAGTGCGAGTCGGACTGGCGCACTCAGGTTTCCAACATTGAAAAAAATCACGTTTCTTGTATGGGAACCCCCCTTAATTTTTTTACTCGTTCTATTTTTTATTATTTGTTGTTATATAATAACACATACTCTGTGAAAATTTCAACGGGCTACCTATTACGGTTCAAGAGATACAGCCCTCGGACGGACAGACGCACAGACAGACAGACGGCGTAGGCTTAGTAATAGGCTTCCGTACGGGATACGGAAACCTTAAAAGCTTACCTCATACTTATGGTTGGTTCCGCCTTGATACTTGGTGATGATCTGGTCTTGCTCCTCCTCGGGAAGCTGTTCGATCCGGCGCAGGATGAAAGCGTGTGTCCTCCTGTCGTTCATGCCTGTGGAACAATCTTACCGTTTAGCAAACACTTTGAAATTTTATATGAAATGAAATAATATGCCTACAAATTACGTCATAATTGACTTTCGGGGCTTACTTAAAAACAATATTTTTTAAGTGAAAAAATGATTCATTAAGAATTTTCGGATTGTTTTCCTATATTTGTGCTGTGAGAGTTGAGAAATTGCAAATTTAATGATTTTAGGTCAACGCGTATTATGCACCCTACAGGTTTTGATGAGTGAGTTTGCGATTATCAAAATATTTCACATAAATAGCCTATCTTTTAATTTCGTTGAATTAAAACCTTTAATTTTTTACATCTCCAAGGGTGCGTAGACCTTTAGTATTTGATATTAATATTAGTTTCAACGATTTTTTTATTGCTTCCGAACTGGGCGGCTGTGCCCGAGGTCGAAGCCTCAGGTGCAGCCAATTTCACCCCCGAGGAGGTGCCAGTCCGGCTTGGAGGTGGACTAATCTCGCTGGGGAAAGGCTATTAACCCCCGATTTGAAGATCCGTGGATTGTAGGAGTTGAGAAAGATACGATTCAGAGAATCGGGCAGTTCGAAGCGGGTTTGGCGAAGGCGAACAGGAGGAGGGATAAGGGAAGCAATTTCGTCAGAGCAGCGGCCATAGTTTATACCTCTACCCGTTCCTGAGAAAAATGGTATTGACAGACCGAGAGACAGACGGACGGACGGACAGACAAAGAAGTGATTTTTTTATGGAAACTGATACGGCTGGCTACATCACCTACAACATCCGTGATGTCAGCCCATAACACCGGGTGAACTAGGTGCCATGTCAGTGCTTCCCTTCATTTCGCACCGGCTACACTGAACTGGACGGAAAACACGAACTATTCACATAGCCGTTTCGACCGCCGTTTCGCTCAGTGCGGTGGTACCAACCCGGCCGGGATAAACCCTAGTAAGGTAAGAAGGGAAGGGACCTACAGTTTAACGTGGAATCTGAACCACGGCCAGCCTCCAACGGTCGAGCGGTCACCCATCCAATTACTGACCGCGCTCAGCGTTGCTTAACAACAGTCGACTGACCGCACCACTGAGCTACCGAGGCTGACGAATTTCCTTATCCCTTAGTCGACTTTTACGACATGCGACGGGGAGAGATGCAGTGGGGCTATTCTTTTCTAGTACCGACCCCACACGGTACAACACTATAAGTGTTCGGTTTTTTTTTTCCTTTTGAGTTACGGACTCCTAAAAAATTACATTTGCTCGCTACATCTGAATGAAAGGCAAGTAAGAAGGACGGGCATACCTTCCACGTCGTGGCACAGCCGATGGTACCACAGCATGGGGCAATGTTCGCAGGTCATGTTGGGTGACGTTCCGCGGGATTTCTTCACCAGCTCGGCATGTGAAGTAAACGCCTGCTTTATAGCTAGAAGCAAACATACATCCTTCCTTTATTATTATTACCTTATCCTTACCTATAATAAAATCCAACGTCTGCTTTCTGTCTGAGTGTCTGAGTGTCTGAGTGTATGTCTGTCTGTCCGCTTATAACTCGAGAACCACTGAACCGATTTTAATAAAACAAAATTCTACGGATAGCTTGATTCTTCCCATCAACTATAGGCTACTTACTATCACGCTAAATGGCTTATGAGGTTAGCAGTGAAGTGAAATATGAGAGCGGGCGGAGCCGCGGGCACAGCTTGTACTATATAAGGTGCTTCGTTAGTCTTGTCAAAAATTTCGGGAGGGTTACATAGACACTCAAATAAACACGTTACGCAAAAAAATTCTGTTTTTTATCATTACTTTTCGAGAAATTTAACAAAACATGTTTGCTACATAAACATTAACCTGTGTGTAACAGTAGGTAACTGGCATTGTACGGGGTCAATGATGTAATATGTTCAAACACAGAACAGCTGTTTGTTGTAAGTAATTCACAAAGTCACTATGATTGGTTTTTACAGCTATCTACTTATTTGATTAAATTTTTTTGGTAGGAGAAAAAATGCTCTTAAACATATGTTTTTTTCTTACGTAAAGTGTTTATTTGAGTGCGTATGTAACCCTCCCGAAATTTTTGACATAAATAACGAAGCACCTTATATACATACATAAATATCACACACGCTGAATCCCGACAATCGGGGTAAGCAGAGTAATCGCGTGCTGTGCCGCAAGAACTCTCGTAATATACAGCACAACACCAACCACCACGTTTCGCAAAGTATTCGAACAAGATTCAATCGATCAAGCAGCAAGTAAGGCACGAAGACCCACCTGCTGCATCACTCGGTGGAAGTAAGTATTTTTTTTTATTTATTTAGGAATCAAACAGTACATGAGAACTTAACATACTTACTTTTAAATGTTATATTCAGCTTACTCTGACCCTGACATTCTACATGGGGTTACTCACATTCTGTCACTAAATGGATAAAGTCAAACGTCAAACGACAGGACCATTTTTTTTGACTTGGGTGGCTAAATCAGTGCGGTGGTACCAATCCGGACGGTTTAAACCGTACCACCTAGTGAGGTAAGGGAAGGGACCTACAGTTTACCTGAAACCAAAACAACGGCCAGCCTCAATGGTCGGACGCTCACCCATCAAAGGTCCGACTCCATTCGAGGATTGAACGCATCAAGGCGTTTGCATAGCACCGTCAAGCCAAAAAGGCTGACAAAGCTAGTAATGAATTTCAAAAGCTCAACATTAATGACCTCATTAGCAATCTTTTTCAAGTAATAAATCTCAAAAGTTCACCATTTATGACCTCATTATCAATGTTATTCGAGTAATAAATCTCGAAAGGTCACCGTTAATGACCTCATTGGCAATATTATTCGAGTAATACATCTGAAAACCTCACCGATAATAAGGTTATTAGCAATATTTCCGAGTAATAAATCTCCCAAGCTCACCATTAATGACCTCATTAGCGATACTATCCGACTCGCACTTGAACACGTAGCAGACATATCCCTCGGTGTTGGTCTCGCGGCAGATGAAGCCAAAGTGGTCTCTATTACCGCGCCCCAAGACGCAACTTGCAACGTCCCGGAACGGCTTCAGGAGCAAGATCTGCTTGCGGTCGGGACTTATTAGGCGAAGTTCGTTTCTTCCAACCTGAAAATGAGTTGAAGCACGTTGAAATCTTGTTCGACTAGACACGGATTCTAAAAACCCAAGCAGGCCTCACGCACTCTATGTACTTGCGCACGCTAACTACCTACCGCCCAGCGGGCCGCCGGCGGTCTAATTCAGTAAAAATTCGTCAGCCGCGCGAAGCATACCTACACGCTCGTCCACGCTACTGCGCGCAGCTGCAAAGCAATAATCACTTTACACTCGATCGTTTAGGTACATTTTCGCACGCAGCCATTGGCGACGTGAAACAGTAGGCTATTAAAGCCGAAGGTATGGAACTTTTTCTATGGAGTGATTTATCTGTTACGAAGTAACTATTAAGTCATCTTTGACCCAACGGGGGATCACCTTGAACCACTTAGCGCTTTCTGTATAAATATCGTGTCGCAATAAATACATTTGAATTTCAGGTTAAGCACACCGCGACGCGGTCGGACTTCGGATGGGTGAGCGTCCGACCTTCGAGGCTGGCCGTGGTTCAGATGCCACGTAAAACTGTAAGTCCCATACCTTACTTTACTTACCTACCATTTAGTAAAGTTTACTAAATGGTAGGGTTTAACCCGTTCGGATTGGTACCATCTCACTGAATATAGATCGGTCGTATAGGGATGTCCGCTTCCTTTTTAGGGTTCTGTATCAATACGGAAGCCTATTACTAAGCGTACTTGGTCTGTCTGTCTGTCTGTCTGTCCGAGTGCTGTATCTATTGAACCGTAATAGGTAGCCGGTTGAATTTTTCACAGAATATTTGTTATAATGGCGGATGTGCCAGCAAATAATAAAAAAGCTAAAAATAAAAAATTAAGAAGTCCCATACAAGAAACGTGCTAAGAATCGATTAGTCACGCTACTGAATAATAGATAGCGCCACAGGATTTATATTTTGCATTGTATAAAGACAAAAGATAGACAGATATGGTTTTTTGACAGGTATGGTAAAGCGGATCTACGGAGGGTTCCCTCCGTGCGCGAGTAAAACTCGCACTTGACAGATTTTTTTATGGAACCTGACATGGTTGTCTAGATCGCTGACCTACATATAGAAAACAAAATAATAAATGATACATACATACATACATACATAGCGTCACGCCTGTTTCCCGGTGGGGTAGGCAGAGACAACGGATCTCCACGTGCCACGAAAAAATGATTATGAAAAGAAAATATGGGCAGGGTTTCCTTGGACGTTGAAATCTTTTTTATGGGTGATTGTTATCATGGTCATTGTTTAGAAAAATTTGAAACTCGGCAATGACGCAAAAAAAATTTTTTGCCATAGTTTTACTACATCACCTACTGGTGGTGAACTAGGTGCCTTGTCAGTGCATGCCTTTGGTCGTGCCGGCTACACTGAACTTGACGTGAAACGAAGTTTTTAAAACTATTTATATATAGCCGCTTCGGAAAACTTTTCCAAAAGTAGTAGTACACTAAAAAATCTGTTAAGTGCGAGTTTTACTCGCGCACGGAGGGTTCCGTATCTATCCGCTATCAATAACCGCTCAATCGGAGAGAAACCTCAATGAGGTTGATCGCAATTTACGGTGGGGAAATGACAGCACTTCACATTGCAATGTATAAAAGCCTGTGGCGCCATCTATTATTCAATAGTGTGACTAATCTATTTTATTGTACGTTTCTTGTATGGGGGGCCCCCTTAATTTTTAACATTTTCTTATTTTTCTAATTTGCTGTTATATCCGCCATAGTAACGCATATTCCGTGAAAGTTTCAATGTGCTACCTATTACGGTTCAAGAGATACAGGCCTCGGACGGACGGCCGAACGGACGGACGGACAGTCAGACGGCGGAGGCTTAGCAATAGGCTTCCGTACGGTTAACGGAAACCTAAAAATCACTCAATGCAGCCAACAATTGTTATAAAATAAAACATAAGCACTGACGTGGCACCTAGTTCACCAAGGTGCTATGGATTGATATCAAGAATGTAGTAGATGATGTAGTAAAACGTGCCAGTCACCACAAAAAAATAAATAAAAAAAAAAAACAAAACAAAAACATACCTGAAAGAGCATAGTTCTGTTCTGCTCTCCAATCAACTGTGCTATTGGTGTCTTACTCAAGTTAAGAGTACCAATCGAAGCAGAGCGATCTCTCAAAAACGGCTTATTTTCAGGTAATGCCGATTTTTTCTCCAAGCTGTCCAATCCTGTCTTACTCCTTAGAAAGAGCTTAGGTTTTCTTGTCATTTCTTCCAGACTACCTTGAGAGTCTTGACTTTCGCTCCTCATTATTGTAGCCACATTAAGTTTGATCGGCTCTTTTATAGTTTCGATCGCATCAAGATCACCATTTTGTCTGTTTTTAACATATTTTTCTATCTCTTTGTTTGTCGTTTGCTCTTTTACATCTCTGTTTGGTGTGAGATCTTTTCGACAACTCTCCTGACAGAATTGTGTTATGGATGATGCCGTATCTGATATAATAGAATTCAAATCTTCCGTTTTGGAAAAGCTTTCGTTCTCGTCTTCGGTCAAAGTGGACAAATTCTTCTTCGTAGTTGGAGAGGTATTCTTTGGCGACGGTACATTTAGGATCAAAACGTTCGGTTCAAGAGCTATTGGTACTGGCCTCTTAATCTGTTTTCCGCTGGATATTTCGACCCTCTCTTTGGTGAAATTGTCAAACTCCTTGTCGATCTCCGGTTCCTTTTGCGTCTCGCGGAGGTTTTCCGCACTCTTCCACAGCAGCGTCTTGTCCGGTTCGAGCGGTGTAGTGGATGTGCATGAAAGGGTAACGTTTCGGTTGTGGTTCGGGTCCCGCATGGACGGCGGATCGATGTGCTTTTGATCTTCGGCGATGCTTTCGGTAGAACCTGGTTCACTGCAGAGTGACGTCTGAAAATTTAAGCAAACAATAACGAACCATTAAATCAATAAAGATGTATGGAACTGTGTTCCGGCGAGTGTGTTTCCCGAATCCTAGCATTATTCGAAGGTCATATGACGATATGCGTTGGATTTTAAGGTTATGTATTGACTAAAATTTATGGAGATTAGTTTTCGATAAAGATTAACCCCCTGAAAAATGGCATGGCAGCCTCGGCTGTGTTGTCTTCTAGTCCAGTATAGCCAGCAATCCAGGGAAGTCACCGGTATGGCACCTACCTTCTTGGAGGTGATATTGGCTGGTCGGAGCATGTGCGTTGGCCCCTCCGACCCAGCCACCCATACCGGATTACATAAAAAAGGATGTTTTTAGATTCGATTAATATAGTGGAATGTAATTAGATACATAGTAGCAATAGAGTTGAGTGTGAGAATTGTAAATTGTATTGTGAAGTACTATGTCTGAAATAAACAAACAAATAAATGAACGAAAGGTTCTCCCTGCGAAGTTTCTTAGCGGTTCTTCTTTGTGGGTGTAATCGAACCGGCTAGAACAAACAGTGACAAGTTCGAGTGCAGTCTAACTACTATATGAATTTTATTTAATGTTAATTTTAACTATATGTAGTACATACAAATAAATTATATTCATTAACTAAGGAGTGGATGGATGGGAAGAGCGGAGGACCGCGCGCGGTGCCGTGCCTCGGGAGAGGCCTATGTCCAGCAGTGGGACGATGATGATGATGATGATGGCAAGGTTCCCTCACCGCCTGCGACAGCAGCAAGCTGTTCCTGCGCATCTGCGCCAGGCGAGCCTTGTCCGCCTCATGCTGGCCGAACTTCTGCAATGCGTCGTCGATGAGAGAGTCCGGAACCTTCCTTTGTGACACCTTCACTTTCCCGATGTACAGCACCTGAGGAGTTTCGCATGTTAGTTAGGTGTCTAGATTGTCTTTTGGCTGCGTCTCCTGCGCATGATTTTAGGGTTCCGTATCCGGTACGTAAATCGCTCACTCGCGTATTTGTGGACATAAGGTGATGTGAGGCTGCGTCTGATTCGAACTTCAAGAAGTGTACCGCCAATATTACTCACCTGACAGATTCAGTTTTAATATATGTAATACTTCATCTATCAGCGCAGATCGATAGCTTTTTGAAAACACGATTTGATTAACTTCGCTCGATAGAAAAAAATCATGAACATGCCTCTGAATTTAGTTATCAAAACGTTCAAGGCAACGTGACAAAATCAAGACTTTGGAAAAAAATATTTTATTAGTTGAATATATATCTAAATGCGTAGCTTTTTACTTTTTTGTTTCGATCCGTAGTTTTAGAATAAAAAAATAAAAACCTAATTTTGTATTGATTGATTGTGATTGTGTTGCTTCCTACTCCAATCAGCGAAAGCGGCGCCTTGAAAGAGGAGTACGGGTGAATACGGGTTGAGAGAGCCCTATAAGTTAGTAATCTCTCTAAGGAGGAGGCAAGAGGTCGTTCGAACACCGTGATGCCGCATATCGCAAAATTAGTATAAATGCGAACGCACCTCAAAGAAATGCGAATCCGAAGGCGACAAGTCAGCCGAGAGCGATGTGAGGACAGAAGCATTGCTCGTACTACGCAACAGTGGCGTTCTGTTCTCTGATTGGGTGGACCTGAAACAAATTATGTATTGTTGTCAAAAACATGTGTGATGTAACTGATATTTTAAGACAACATTTCAAATAGCAAACAAAACAGAAGATTACTCTGCTTGTTAATAAAATGTTTTTGTTGTTTTTATGTTTACTGATATTTTTGAAATGAAATGAAATTGTTTATTGTTTCACGAATATAAACTCCAACGTAGTCAACATATTCATTCACTTGTATCGGTTAATCAATTCTACAAACAATATCTAGTACACTATCGTCTTCTTCGTCGATCCGTCCGTCCACACGACCGCCTGCCAGCCAGCCAGCCGCAATCCTTTTTTTTTATGGAACCTGACACGGTTGGCTACATTACCTACAACATCCGTGATGTCAGCCCATAACACCGGGCTGGTGCCACGTCAGTGCCTCCCTTCGGTAGTGTCGGCTACACCGAACTGGACGGAAAACACAAACTATTTACATAGCCGTTTCGATCGACCTTTCATTCAGTGCGGTGGTACCAACCCAAGCGGGTTAAACCCTACCACTTAGTAATATAAGAAGAGAGTCATATCCCTTAGTCGCCTTTTACGACATACACGGGAAGAGATGCAGTGGGGCTATTCTTTTAAAGTACCGGCCCCACAATCCTCCTCCTCTCCCCGCTCCCCTTCCCTCCTCGCTATCCACTTCCGCATCCTCTCCTCTTATTGGTGTTCGTTACACTTCACAAATTCAAACGAACCAATTAGGAGCGACTATACGAGTGTTGACTTTTTGTTACTAAAGTACTACCGGAAATCGCCTGACCAAATCCTGCTGCTGTATAAGTCGCAGGTGAGGTCATGCATGGAGTATTGCCCGCATCTTTGGGGTGGGGCTGCTCAGTATCGACTTGGCTTGTTAGACTAGATCCAAAGACGTGCAGTTCGCCAAATTAACGACTTTGAAGTGTCCTGCAAACTTGAACCCTTGCAGCTCCGTAGAGACATAGGGTCCCTAAGTGTGTTCTATCGACTGTTCAATGGTGAATGCTCTGAGGAGCTGTTCGAAACGATTCCGACTTCACCATGTCACCATAGGTCCACGCGTAACAGACAGGGAATGCATCCCTACACTGTAGAGCTGCCTAAAGTGCGGACTAAGCGCTCCAGTATTTCTTATGTCTTCCGCAATGCGAAACTCTGGAATGCACTTCCTCCCGATGTGTTTCCTTCAGTGTATGACTTAGGATCTTTCAAGAGAAGCGTAAAAAGGCATCTGTCACGCCGGCACGGCATTCGCAGCCCCCGTTCTAAACCGAATGCTTTTGAGCGTCGTCGTCGGCTCAACAATCCATGCTGACGGCGCCAAGTGTCTCGCATATCCATAAAAAAAAACAAATGAAATATTAGAATTAAAACATTTTATTTATTTATTTATTTTAAACACTGACAGCTGACAGCTGGTGCGTGTATTCTGTTTTTAATTTATGAGTGCACTTGTATTGTTTTTAAGTATTTTTGTTTGTTTGTTTTTTGTTTGGTTTTCTTTTCATCTAATTGGTTTTTTTAAAGAATTAACCGAGGGGGCGCTGACGGTGTCCTCAGATAATTTGTTCCAGGCCTTTACGACCCGGTGCGTCAGAAGATGCTTTCTGCGGTTGGTTCTATGTGTGGGCCATTGCTCAGTGCTCCTTTCGTACAATTACTGAAGACTTGGTACATCGTAGCATTCTTTTAGGATTTTATAGGTTTCTATAATGTCTCCTCGTTGTCTCCTTTCCTCAAGAGTTGTTAATCCCAGTGCCTGTAAGCGATCTTCATATGTTTTATTTTTAATTGATGATACCATCTTTGTTGCTCGTCGCTGTACTCTCTCTAGTAGCTCAATATCTTTTTTAAAATATGGACTCCAAATTTGGTAGCCATATACGAATCATATTATACACGAATCATATATACACATATACGAATCACAGGGGTGGAAACTGATTCCATGGCCAAAAATACTGATTTTACTGACTAAAACCCTCTAAAATACTGACCATTTACTGACCAAATCTCTAGAATACTGACCCTTGGTCGGTCAATTTAACATCGAAATACGAATGTTAGTTGCTGTTAGTTAAGTATGTATGTTAATAATATATGGAGAATGTTTGTGAATAAGTAAGAAAAATGTGTTTGTGTTTGACCTACACCATCCCCATAGCCAACCTCACTGAAATAATTCATCACTGGGGCACGTGGCCCACATACTTGTTCGAAATAGATATTGTATGTCGAAAAAAAGGGATTAAGAGAACAAATTCTTTATAAAAGGTATGTATAGGGACCTACCGAAAAGAAAAAGAGATATTAGGAGATTTTTAAGGGACTCCCACTCCAAAACGGCATTTTTGTCACCTCAATCTACAGAAACCAGACCAATTTTGTGGGAACGTAGCCCGTGATCCTCAAAATACTGACTTTACTGACCATTTTTTCGAAAAAACTGACTTTTACTGACCTTAGCCAAAAAACTGACTCTTACTGACTTTACTGACCATTTTCCACCCCTGGAATCATGACAATTGTTTATTGAGCATACTTATGGCAGTTAGACTGCACTCGAACTTGTCACAATTTGTTCTATCCGGTTCGCTTACACCCACCACAGACCCGAGATAGTTACCTACTTATTTAAATTAGTTCAAAGGAAATGTGACATTGTGAGTATAGTTACGGTACCGGTCTATTGTCACCGTTTTAATTGTTCGTAAACTATTGTCTACGGAGTAACTGTTGTGTTGGTCAGCGGTTTTCTAGCATTGTTTTATAATGCTTCCTTTTTCTTACTATTTGTAACTATTTGCTCGCGGCTCTCTGGCGCGGCACCTAGTTCACCAAGGTGTTATGGGCTGACATCACGGATGTTGTAGGCGATGCAGCCATACCGTGTCAGTTTACATAAAAAAAACGTTTTTGTTTGATTTTATTTGTGATCAGTTTTTGATGAAATTTTTAGAATTTTTAATGTTTATAATTCAAGATTTCTAATTTGTTGCGTTTGCGGTTGAAACCCTCGGTCCGTGGAGCAGTGAAGCCAAAAGCTTCTTGAAGAGGCTTGGCCCTCTGCTGGTGGACGCAACTGGCGTCCCGCGATCAAGGGTCTACTTCATTCAAAGGGTAAGCCTTGCCATCCAGCGGGGTAATGCAGCAAGGTGCTCTAGAACATTTGAAAACGCCCCTTTTGTGATAGTTATTTTAATGTTTGTTAGGCTGGTTTTAATTTAGATATTAGTACTTATTATACTTTTTTATATTTTATGAAAATAAATGTATTTAATTATATATTTTATGTAAGTTGCTATAAATATTTATAATACCTAAATAGACAGAAGTATGTACACTAATACAACAAACAAAAATATTGTATTGATTTTACTTTAAAACCTAGTAATACTAATTAAATAAAATTACCCTAATAAATAAATAAAAACTAAACAAATAAATAAATATTATTATTAGTATTTGTTTATAATAAATAATAAACAAATACTAAAACAAACAAACCTTAAAAATAATTAACCTCTCAAAAGACTGCCACGATCCGGGTTGCCAGACTCATAGAGTAATTCCCTCGACGGCCTCAGTTCGCTAGATAAACAATTTCATCCAAAGAGGCCGAAGACGTAAAAGTTCCCATCACAATTTTTGATAAAACTACCTAAGTAAGTAATCGGTTCAGCCGTTGTCGAGTTCACCTGACGCGGCCGAAAAACGTTACAAAAGAAAGGCGTAAATTACAAAACATTACTTATAAATGCCGAGAAATTGTAAACAAATTCTGAGAACTGTGCGAGTGAGGCCAAGCCAGACACACGAAGCGACGCCGTGTCCAGAAGTTCATTTGGCGCCGTTCCAAAATAACCAAAGGCGTTCTTGACTGCGTGCTAAACTACAACTGGACCATATTGGAACGCACTTTTCGAGAAATTCTCAGTTGATGCCGTTTGGAAAAATTAATTAAATTCTCACAATATACGAAACTTTAGGGCTGTTTTTGGTCCAGTTCAGTGCAGCCGGCACGACCGAACGGAAGCACTGACGTGGCACCAAGTTCACCCGGTGTTATGGGCGGTTGTAGGTGTTGTAGTTAACCGTGTCAGTTTCCATAAAAAAAATCTGTTAAGTGCTATATTGTCAGCCTCGATAGCTCAGTGGTGCAGACAGTCAACTGTCGCTATTGAATGTTAAGCAACGCTGGGTGCGGTCACTACTTGGATGGGTGACTGCTGACCGTTGGAGGCTGACCGAGGTTCGGATTCCTCGTAAAACTGTAGGTCCCTTCCCTCCTAATCTTACTTGGTGGTAGGGTTTAACCCGCCCGGGTTGGTACCACCGCACTGAATGAAACGTCGGTCAAAACGGCTATGTAAATAGTTTGTGTTTTCCGACCAGTTCAGTGTAGCCGGCACGATCAAAGGGGGAAGCACTGACATGGCACCTAGTTCACCCGGTGTTATGGGCTGACATCACGGACGTTGTAGGTGATGTAGCCAACCGTGTCAGTTTCCATAAAAAAAAAAAAAGTGCGAGTTTTACTCGCGCTCGGAGGTTTCCTTATCTATCCGCTATTATCTGCCTATCTTTTGTCTTTCAACGTTGCAATGTATAAACGCCTGTGGCGCCATCTATTATTCAATAGTGTCACTAATCGATTTTTCGGACGCTTGTTGTATGGGAGCACTCCTTAATTTTTAATATTTTGTTATTTTTCTTATTTGTTGTTATATCGGCCATAATAACACATATTCTGTGAAAAATTCAACGGGCTACCTATTACGGTTCAAGAGATACAGCCCTCGGACAGACGGACGGGAAGATGGACGGCGTACGCTTTGTAATAGGCTTCCGTACAGGATACGGAAACCTAAAAAGGATCTTACAGGACAAGATGGCAGTCGGCCGAGTTGGCCGCGCCGCTCCACGGCAGATGTTCGGCGCTGCCGGCGCCCATTTCCTTCTGGAAGCCGACGTTCCTGCGGCCGGCGCCGTTGCCGTTGCCGGCGAGAGACACATGACATGGCATGAAATGTCATAAGACATGGCACCTAGTTCACCCGGTGTAATGGGCTGACATCACGGATGTTGTAGGTGGTGTAGCCAACCGTGTCAGTTACCATAAAAAAAAGGATCTTACAGGACAAGATGGCAGTCGGCCGAGTTGGCCGCGCCGCTCCACGGCAGATGTTCGGCGCTGCCGGCGCCCGTTTCCTTCTGGAAGCCGACGTTCCTAGTGACGGCACCGCTGCCGTTGCTGGCGAGAGACACATGACATGGCATGACATGACATAGACATGGCACCTAGTTCACCCGGTGTAATGGGCTGACATCACGGATGTTGTAGGTGATGTAGCCAACCGTGTCAGTTTCCATAAAAAAAAGGATCTTACAGGACAAGATGGCAGTCGGCCGAGTTGGCCGCGCCGCTCCACGGCAGATGTTCGGCGCTGCCGGCGCCCGTTTCCTTCTGGAAGCCGACGTTCCTGGTGACGGCGCCGTTGCCGTTGCCGGCGAGAGACACATGACATGGCATGACATGACATAGACATGGCACCTAGTTCACCCGGTGTAATGGGCTGACATCACGGATGTTGTAGGTGATGTAGCCAACCGTGTCAGGTACCATAAAAAAAGGATCTTACAGGACAAGATGGCAGTCGGCTGAGTTGGCCGCGCCGCTCCACGGCAGATGTTCGGCGCTGCCGGCGCCCGTTTCCTTCTGGAAGCCGACGTTCCTAGTGACGGCACCGTTGCCGTTGCTGGCGAGAGACACATGACATGGCATGACATGACATGGACATGGCACCTAGTTCACCCGGTGTAATGGGCTGACATCACGGATGTTGTAGGTGATGTAGCCAACCGTGTCAGTTTCCATAAAAAAAAGGATCTTACAGGACAAGATGGCAGTCGGCCGAGTTGGCCGCGCCGCTCCACGGCAGATGTTCGGCGCTGCCGGCGCCCGTTTCCTTCTGGAAGCCGACGTTCCTGGTGACGGCGCCGTTGCCGTTGCCAGCGAGAGACACATGACATGGCATGACATGACATAGACATGGCACCTAGTTCCCCCGGTGTAATGGGCTGACATCACGGATGTTGTAGGTGATGTAGCCAACCGTGTCAGTTACCATAAAAAAAGGATCTTACAGGACAAGATGGCAGTCGGCTGAGTTGGCCGCGTCGCTCCACGGCAGATGTTCGCCGCTGCCGGCGTCCGTTTCCTTCTGGAAGCCGACGTTCCTGGTTACGGCGCCATTGCCGTTGCCGGCGAGAGACACATGACATGGCATGACATGACATAGACATAGCACCTAGTTCACCTGGTGTTATGGGCTGACATCACGGATGTTGTAGGTGATGTAGCCAACCGTGTCAGTTTCCATAAAAAAAGGATCTTACAGGACAAGATGGCAGTCGGCCGAGTTGGCCGCGCCGCTCCACGGCAGATGTTCGGCGCTGCCGGCGCCCGTTTCCTTCTGGAAGCCGACGTTCCTGGTGACGGCGCCGTTGCCGTTGCCGGCGAGGGACACTGTCGAGCTGTGTGCGCTCGGCGCACTGACCGGCGAGACGTCTTTCATTTGAGCGAACAGCTCGGTCACCTGTGGGCGGCAATCATTCATTATTTTATTAGTCATTCATTTGTTTGCCGACAAAAATCTTTAATCAAGGCAATATAAAAAAAGTCATATACAGGGTGTCCCCGGATAGGTTTAGTTCCTTTATGGAGGCTATTCTATGCCTTGTAACAAAATCATTGGTGAAAGAATTTTTTAAATATGTGCTTTCATTAAACTTTTAGGATTTCCTAACAAACTAAATGCGTTCTACAATGTGTGGGCGCCTTTAGCGGCGGGCGGTACGCGGGCGGAGCAGACGGGCGGCGGCGCGATGGGGAGCGGGCGGTACGCGGCCGGGGCGGGCTATCTGTTTGCGTTCACTCGCGTCGCGTCCGTCCGTATTCCCGCTGCCCCGCGCCCCGCGCGCGCCCGATTAGAGCATTACAACATTACACAACATTAATAACTTTAAAAAATTATATCTCCGCAACAGGCGTACCTAGAACCCTACTTCTTTTACTAATTGTGTTTGTTACGAAGAGTAAAATAGCCTCCTTAAAGGAACTACACCTTTCCGGGGACAACCTGTATACAAATAACTAAAGAATTAAAACCTACCTAACAAACATTAAAATAACTGTTTTTTTAAGTTATCCAGTATGAGTGTCTGAGTCGGAGGGGCCAAAGCACCGGAGCATGTGCACCAGCCAATATCACCTCCGAGAAGGTAGGTGCCATACCGGAGACTTCCCTGACTTCCTGGCTGTATTTAATATCTTTGTCAGCCTCGGTAGGTGCGGTCTGTCAACTGTCGGTCGTGTCGTGATCACAAGGGAGCGGTCAGTGCACAGTGGATGGATGGGTGACCGCTCGATCTTTGAAGGCTGACCGCGGTTCGGATTCCAAGTAAAACTGTAGGTCCCTTCCCTTCTTACCTTACTAGGTGGTAGGATTTAAACCACCCGGGTTGGTACCACCACACTGAATGAAAGGTCGGTTGAAACGGCAAATGTAAATAGTTCGTGTTTTCCGTCCAGTTCAGTATAGCCGGCGCTACCGAAGGGAAGCACTTCACTGACACCTAGTTCACCAAGGTGTTATGGGCTGACCAACCGATGGGCCGATGTGGTAGGTGATAGAGCCAACCTTGTCAGTTTACATAAAAAAAACCGGCCAAGTGCGAGTCGCACTCGCGTACCGATGGTTCCTTATCGCCATGTCATGGTCAGCGCGCCTCACGCCATCTATGGCGTGTTTATGAAATGATTCATATTAGTTAAATGTCATGATTAGTGAAAATGCTTCATTCTGTTTTCGGTAGATGACGCGCATACACTTTTTAGTTTCTTCTATGGGAACCCCGTGAATTTTTTACATAATCTTATATATATTATAATAACAAATATTCTGTGATTTCAACGGGCTACCTATTACGGTTCAAGAGATACAGCCCTCGGACAGACAGACAGAAAGACAGACGGCGAAGGCTTAATAATAGGGTCCCGCACCGGATACGGAACCCTAACAATCTTTGAAAATTAGTAGTTAAAAAACGTCGCTTATCGCGATATTTTTTTTATGGGCCGACCCAAAATTTGTTTGGGTCGGCCCACAGAGCATGGAATACCGCGGCCGCGGCACGCGGTATTCCATGCTCTGTGGGTCGGCCCATAAATGTGGACACAGTTTTGTAGGTTTCCGTCACAGAGCATGAAATGCGCGCGCCCGCCCCTACTAGAGGCGCCGTGAGCGCGATTTCTCTACAACGGCGTTGAAGCCTGTGGGCTTGGCCTATGACTTACATATGTGTGTTGTGCGTGTGCATTTGTTTTGTGCGTGTGCATTTGTTTTGTGCGTGTGCCTAACTTGCTCCTCTTTGTGTGTAGTGTCGATACTAGCACACACACACACATACGAAGCGCTAGCAGCTCAGCGTACGGTTATTGGGTTTCAAATATTATCGCTTAGGGCGCCTCTAGTAGGGGGCGCCCGCGGTAGGTATTTGATGCTCTGTGGTTTCCGTGGAAATAGCAAGCACATACATACATAGTTGCTTGACAATGAAAATATAATATGCCTTTTTTTTGGTTGCAATTATCATACAGGTGAGAATTGCCTACCTACTGTGTGTACAATTTGTAGGTATACATAATTACGTATGTGCGTGCATAGCTACATATAGTCACGTTTGTTACCCAATGGGGTAAGAAAGAAAAAAAGAAAAGAAAAATATTATTTACGGTCAATATACCTATATACAAAAAATTTTGTCTGTAAAGTCGGTTTACGGATGATATTTTACGTGATAACGTCATAAAGAAACACAGCTATAAGAATTACCGTATTTTTTCGTACGGCGACCCTATCGCTGCCGTACGCCGTACATTTGTCGATTTCTAGCCTCGATTACCGTACGATACGGCAATTACCGTACGTTTGGCAACACTGCCGCTTGGGCCGATTGTGCCTCTCTACCGCTTGTTACGCGCTCTCGCTTGCACACACAGGCTCAGATGGAACGTGACACTTTTTCGTGCGTGCAGCCGGTGTTCATCAATTTATAAGACGTTATCACGTCAAAAAAAAAAACGGCCAAGTGCGAGTAGGACTCGCGCACCGAAGTTTCCGCACCACAAAAAAAAACATTCGGAAGTGGAAAGGGGGTAATACTCAAGGGATGACCCACCCTACATGCCATTAAACGATAACATCACCGAACCTGCTAGAGGTGCAAGCACCGTCGCATGGTGGACATTAAATAATAAAAAAAAATAATAAAAATAAAAAAACATTGAAAAAAAAAACACGTTTCTTGTATGGGAACCCCCCTTAATTTTCTACTTTTTCTATTTTTTATTATTTGTTGCTATACCCGCCATAATAACACACATTCTGTGAAAATTTCAACCGGCTACCTATTACGGTTCCAAAGATACAGCAGTAGGACAGACAGACGGCGTAGGCTTAGTAATAGGCTTCCGTACGGGATACGGAAACCTAAAAATCAAACATTACAGAAACATGAAATTATACAAGTAAACCTAATTTCATAACACAAGTACTGACAATATAGACCCATATTATCAAAGTATTAGGACGAGATACTATCAAGCAGCAAGACCCAACCGCTTAATGACTCGGTGGAAGGACCTTGCCAAAGTGAGAGGTTGTTATCGTGTCACCCTTTAGCACGACATATTATTCTCCTTAACCTTTAGTCGCCTTTTACGACATGCACGGGGAGAGATGCAGTGGGGCTATTCTTTTTAATAAAACACACTGCCCCACACGGTACTTAAAAAGAATAACATTAGTATATTAATAGATTATAGATAACAAGCTGTGCCCGCGGCTCCGCCCGCTCTCATATTTCACTTCACTGCTAACCTCATAAGCCATTTAGCGTGATAGTAAGTAGCCTATAGTTGATGGGAAGAATCAAGCAATCCGTAGAATTTTGTTTTATTAAAATCGGTTCAGTGGTTCTCGAGTTATAAGCGGACAGACAGACACTCAGACACTCAGACAGAAAGCAGACGTTGGATTTTATTATTGGTAAGGATAAGTAGATTAGATTAAGGCCGTGTTAAGTTGTAACAGATATTTCCTATAATTGCAAATTATTATATTGTCATTTAATAAAACAACTATAATTAATTTAATTAAATCAATTACCTACCTGACATAATTAATAACATTATTCTTGCTTGGCTGGCCTATCTCTTAAAAGCGCCCTCTACACGTGGGCCAAAGACTTTACCAATTTATCGCGGCCGGGTTAGTACCACCGCACTGATCGAAACGTCGTCGGTCGAAACGGCTATGTAAATAGTTCGTGTTTTCCGTCCAGTTCTGTGTAGGAGTTTAATGTCTTTGTGTGTAGCCGACATTAAAATGAAGGGAAGCATTGACGTGGCACCAAGTTCACCCGGTGTTATGGGCTGACATCACGGAAGTCAGTTTCAATAAAAAAAAAACAAAACGCTTGCCAATCGCTTGTCAATGCTCTTGACAGGCCCCGCTACACGTTGGCGAATACGTTGGTCAATGCTTAAATACCTACCAAATCGACAAGAACGACCGTCTCGTCTCTCTAAAATCAGAGGTTTTATCGGAGCGTCCCTTGATCACTCCCTAGATCGCCTCATGTGTATACTCTGTTCGGCGAGTGTTGACAGTGAGAGTGACTCATAGCAAATAATGATAGTTTACATAGAGGCGAATTCTCTGAACCGGTGCGAATAGAATGAACGTTAATAATTGTCAGAGTTAAAATCCTTTTGAAAAATAAATTAGAAGTAATAACGATTGTCAAGAAATAATGTAGAAATAAATAAATTTCTCAAATAAGATGAAAAAAAAACTTATCGAGGATCGTATTATTCTGGGAAATAGTCTATAGAAATTTGGATGGAATATATTATCCACCGTGTCCCAAAACTCAACGTCAGGCGGGACTACCCAGGCCAGTTTAGGACTACCCAGGGAAAAATAAGAAAAAAAATCTGAGTCATTTATTTTTTTAGAAAACAATTGAACTGAATTTTTTTTTTTGGTAAAACTACAGGCATTCTGGTTTTGTTTGGGATACTGATCAATAGCAGAGTTATTTAGGCTACCAATAAATTTTTTTTAACAATTATATTTGCAAATTTGTCGTCGTAGTACGTAAAAATGTCAATTTTCAACGTTTTTCAAAAAATGCTCATATCATAAAAAACAAATGACTCCGATTTTGTTTCTTATTTTTCCCTGGGTACTCATAAACTGGCCTACTCCCTGGTTCCCGCTTGACGTTGAGTTTTGGGACACGTTGTGTATGAGTTATTATTAAGTACTACTGGCACAATATTTATAAATTACGGTAAGATTTGCGTTCCGCGCAAGAACAAATGCATGCGTCCGTGTCGAAAGACTTCCAAATGAAGACTGAGCTATGTAAACGCACATTCACCCCCCCGGGGGTTGGGATTTGGGAGGCGAGGTAACCTGTGATGGATGAGTCACTGCCAACAACACTACTGGCCAAATAGGCAAACCGGTGGAATTATTATTATTGAAATTCGGCACGGGTTGACACCGTGGGCGGACCCACGATTCACGGGTGATTTGCGGTCGGCCGTCTCGGTGTGTGTGTTTACATATTATGTAGACCTTCCGTCGGACTTTTGGGCACAGCCACCCGTGCCGGCTGTTCATAAAAAAAAAACATTGTAGGACGCGCCATGTATGGGGAGTGGTCGTCCTCTTTTGGAGTTCTAAGTTTGGTCGTATACACACAGTCAACTAAGTAATGTCTATTTTTGAGTTCCGTTCCTCAAAGAGGTGAAACCGAACCCTAATGGTGTGGCTCGTGCGTCCGTTCGTCGGTCCGTCCGTCAGTTGCGAAGTTTGTTTGTCAGTTCTTCCTTCTTCGCAGTTGAATTTAGAACTGGCGGAATTTTCGACATGTCCAAGCGTAGGTTACCTACCTATGGATGAAATTATACAATAAACAATAAACTTCCACCGCCCCCCCCCCCCCCCCCCCCCCTTTCCCTCTATCCCCAAAAGTATATAATGAAGAAACTGGGAAAAAATCAACAGTATGGATAATTGATTGAATATGACTTACAACAAAACTATAGCAGTTTCCAGCTTCAAAATTGAACAAAAGTTGTATACATAAAATAATTATTCAGCATGCGGTCCATACTTTGCGAGGTACTTTGTCATAATCGCCAACATGCTACGTTCAGTATTTGAAGGCTTTGAGGCTCCAGGGCAATTCGTTATTATGTACCTAAAGCTTCTATTAGATAGCTCAGTGGTGCGGTCGGTCGACTGTTGTTGAGCAACCCTGAGCGCGGTTGAGAACTACTCGACTGTTGTTGAGCAACCCTGAGCGCGGTTGAGAACTACTCGACCGTTGTAGGCTGACCGTGGTTCGGATTCCACGTTAAACTGTAGGTCCTTTCCCTTCTTACCTTACTGAAATGAAGTGAACTGAAGGGAAGCACTGACATGGCAACTAGTTCACCCGGTGTTATGGGCTGACATCACGGTTGTTGTAGGTGATGTAGGCAACCGTGTCAGTTTCGATAAAAAAAAAATTTACCGCTCAAAGCTAGGTAGTATGATTCTTATTTTGATGTTCATGAAATATCACGACAGGTACGGAACCTGGGCGCGCGAGGCCGACTCGTACTTGATCGCTTTTTTGTGTTGAATAAGGTACAGTAATATATGATTATGGACAAACAACACACACGGGAAATGGTTAGCTGAATCGTGTTAATTGATAAGACAATCGAAATAAGCAAACATCTGTCTGCTGTCATTGTTCGAGCGTCAACTGCGTAAAAACAAGATGGCCGACTGCGAAGAAATAAATACGTTTGAGTTTGACGTGTGTGTGTCCGTTACTCGTTTATTAGGTTTCCGTATCCCGTACGGAAGCCTATTACTAAGCCTATACGCCGCGCCGTCTTTCTGTCAATCTACTGCTGTATCTTTGGAACCGTAATAGGTAGCCCGTTGAAATTTTCACAGAATATGTGTTATTATATGGTGGATATAACAAAAAATTATAAAATATAGAAAAGGTCAAAAATTAAGGGTCACAAGAAACGTGTTTTTTTTCAAAGTTTTTTTGTGGTGCGCCGCCTAGTTGCGCGAGTCCGACTCGCACTTGGTCGTTTTTTTTAAGAATATGCCCACTGCATCTCTCTCCGCGCATGTCGCAATCGGCGACTAAGGATTAAGGACATGATGCAGTGCCAAAGGACGACAGGATATCCTCTCATCTTGGTAACGGTCCTTGTAACAGACTAATAATTACAAAATGATAATTGTTTTTATATTAATTTTAGGTTTTAATGTAAATAAATGGATGAAATAAAACAAAACGATACAAAATATTAAGTCATACGTACAATGGAGTCTGGTCATATTTAGCATTATTTATTCTCCATGATTAGAGCATTGTTTAAAAGCGACAGAACACACTTACTTAGGTTGCAGACGAGACGGCTTCTCTACTCTAATACCTAATACAACTCTAGTACCGTGTGGGGCCGGTACTTTAAAAGAATAATCCCACTGCATCTCTCCTCGTGTATGTCGTAAAAGGCGACTAAGGGATATGACTCCCTTCTTATATTACTAGGTGGTAGGGTTTAACCCGCCCGGGTTGGTACCACCGCACTGAATGAAAGGTCGGTCGAAACAGTTTGCGGTAAATAGTTTGTGCTTTCCGTCCAGTTCAGTGTAGCCGGCACGACCGAAGGGAAGCACTGACGTGGCACCAAGTTCACCCGGTGTTATGGGTTGACATTACGCATGTTGTAGGTGAAGTAGCCAACCGTGGCAGTTTTCATAAAAAAAATAAAAAAACACTCTAAATAGTTCGTGTTTTCCGTCCAGTTCAGTGTAGCCGGCGCGAAATGAAGGGAAGCACTGACATGGCACCTAGTTCACCCGGTGTTATGGGCTGACATCACGGATGTCGTAGGTGATGTAGCCAACCGTGTCAAGTTTCCATAAAAAAAAAAAAAAAATACTCTAAATCGCGGGACACCACAGGGTCATCCACCACCAGTCACTGTGAATCATAGAAATGTAATGTTGCCGGTGGGGTAGTGCATCGCTTTACTTGTCCGGGGGGCTTATTCCGAATGCTAACGCCTAATCGATCTCGCTTAGGCGAGAGCGAATATCGCTTAGCTCCTCTTTTGTATGACAATTCGTATTTCGTACGCACGCAAACTAATACGCAACGACATGAGAGTGTCGAGATATCGTCCGTGACGAGAGACGTCTGGCGGGAGGGTCTTGGCTGCCGCCGAGTCGGTATCGACTCTCGCTCTCTCGGCGATCGACGATACGTCATAGTGGCGTTCTTTTCATACGAAAGAGGAGCTAAGCGATATTCGCTCTCGCCTAAGCGAGATCGATTAGGCGTTAGCATTCGGAATAAGGCCCCGGGTCGCCTCTCGCCATCAAATATGGTTGAGAGAGGCAATGGCCGGCCCTGGCGTGATGCTCGTGAACGGGTGCTGTTTGTTTGAGGCTGGTCTGCTCCAATTGGCAGCATGTTATCGGAATGGTATACCTACCTATTAATTTACTACTGACTTGACTGCATAATTAGTTATCGCTTGACTAGATACAATTCGTACCTCAATTTAATTAACCCATTGGCAATTTGATACTTCAAGTACCTATCTTAATATTTATATATAAAATGTTTTTATTTTTTGACAATTATATAGTTATAGTACATTGTAGTATGTTCTCAATGTACTAACATAATTAAGATTATAGAAATTACATATCAAAGTTTGAAAAAGGTTATTTACACCTGCCTGTTACACTTATATATATATTAAGTCTTTGTAGTCAGAACTCTCAGTAAAATTGTTAATCTTGCTCTCAAGCTGTGTTTTCGCTAGACTGTGGGCGATGTTATTATGTGGCTAGTCACTAAAATACTTGGGCTGGGGTTTACAATACCTGATCCTTTATTTCAACTAACTGGTACAATAGGTCTGTAGTGTAGGCTTTTGCGATTCTGGTGATGTAATTTTTTTTCTGCGGAAATGCGTAGTTTCGGAGAAAAAAAATTTGAAAAAAAATATTTTTCATACAAAATTAATTTTCGAATTTTTTTATTAATTTTTTAAATGCACCAAAACATTTATTTTCAATAGGAATTTATGCAAAAACGACATGCGCCGCCTCAACATTAGGTTAGGGTTTATTTATAGAATATATAATTCTATGACTTAACCCTGGTTATTTTTTTTTTAAACCACCAAAACATTCACCCATACCACTTCCTTTGTTTTTACATACATATATATTCTAAACCAATGTTTTGGTGACTTAAAAAAAAAAACAAAAAATAATTATTTTGTATGAAATATTTCGTGAAATTTTCTTTTTGGCCCCAATTTTGATTTCCGCAGGCTAAGTCTTTTCTAATAGCAGTATTTTGTGATCCTTTATGCTCCTGTATTTTGTATTTTTTTTTTAAGAGGATCAGGTGTTGGAAACCCGCCCCAATACTTGTAATAATATGTATGAAAAAAAAAATACCCTGCGAAGTTTCTTGCCGGTTCATCTTCGTGGGTGTAATCGAACCGGATAGAACAAATTGCGACAAGTTCGAGTGTAGTTACTATGTTCGAGTGTACTGGAGTGAGTCTAGCGGCGCAAGCTTGTCCGGTAATGACTCGGGACAGTCCGGTTATTGTAAACTTCGTCCGGCTGTCTGTCCGGCCGGATAATGTTAAACACTTCTGTGAATTGAATACCAACAACGCGTCGCGTCGTCTAATCGTAGCGCAGAGCTAAAATGTCCGAAAATTTGCCGAATAAAAAGGTGGCAACACTAGAGTCAGACTTGTCTGACTTCTACCTTCTAAGCCAGCGGTTCTCAAACTTTTTTGGTGACGGAACCCTTTTGGAAAGCGAAATATTTGATGGAGCCCTAAAATAAACAAAATTTACTTTCTGTGCATTCTTTATTAATAATCATATTACAATGTAACAGTTACTTACTTAATATTATATTAAAAGAGAAAAACAATAATTAAAAAATATCTAATGGGAGGTATGAACCATCAGGTTTGATAGAAGGGAGTTGAGTTCGTCTGCGCAGCCGAGCTGAATCGAGCCAGAGAGGAGAGGTGTATTTTTGATTTTTTTTTTCTCATATTCTCGTGGAGGATCCCACAGGAGCCCACACGGAGCACACTTTGAGTATGGCTGTTCTAAGCTAAATAAATAAGCTTGTATTTTAACTGGCATAATTAATCTTATTACTATTTTATCTTCAATTCTAACGCTCAACTCTTTTGCTACTAACTACTTACATTCCACTATATTATCGAATCTCAAACATCCAAAGGTTGACCTGTAAGAAATCTCTGTAAGGGATAAGTCGGCCTTTGCACCTTATGTAAATTTTCCAATGTATTTGTTACTGTTTAATGTTTACTGGAGCAATAAAGCATTTTCTATCTAAATTTAAATAATTTAATTCGAAGCGAAGTTTCTACGGGCGACAGTGTAACGTACGTCAATATGTCATATCCTTATAACTCAAGAACCATTTTATAGATTTACATACAGTCCTTATAGCACAACACCGATTACTCTGCTTACCCTGATTGTCGGGATACGGCGTTTGTTATGTATGTATGTTATGTACATACAGTTTCACTGTTACATTCTCTCACTTCTCAAGATGGTTTTAGACTATATATCATTACGCTACGTCATCGGCGGCCTGAGCTGTGAGCAAAAAGTCACGAGAAGCCGCGGGAAAAAGCTAGTAATATATATAGTATGTATATATAGTAATAGCCAGCGGCTTCACTCAGGCCGCCGATGACGTAGTGTTATAATTTCTGAGCCTAAAACCATCTTGAGAAGTGACAGAATGTAATCAATGAAAACAATTATGTGGGTAAATCGATAAAGTGGTTCTCGAGTTATAAGGATATTAGTATATTGACGTACGTTACACGGCCGCCGCCGCGCCGCCGCCCGTTGAAACTTCGCTTTAGGTAAATAATTTTGACAAAGTGCTTTAAATGAATTTGCATTTTTATATTCAATTCTATTCAGATTGACACAGCCTTGCTCCGGTTATGTATAATATGACTTAATTACTATAGTGAGAAAACGTGTTCGATATTTTACACGATCACGATATCGATAACATTTATTATTATATATTATTATATACAACGTGTCCCAAAACTCAACGTCAAGCGGGAACCAGGGAGTAGGCCAGTTTATGACTACCTAGGGAAAAATAAGAAAAAAACGGAGTCATTTGTTTTTTATGATATGAGCATTTCTTGAAAAGCGTTGAAAATTTACATCTCGTACAACATTTTAGGTACTACGACTACAAATTTGCAAATAGAATTGTTCAAATTTTTATATTGGAGGCCTAAATAACTCTGCTATAGATAACTATCCCAAATAAAACCAGAATGCTTGTAGTTTTACGAAAAAAAAAATCAGTAAATTTTTTTTCTAAACAAATAAATGACTCCGATTTTTTTTCTTATTTTTCCCTGGGTAGTCATAAACTGGCCTACTCCCTGGTTCCCGCTTGACGTTGAGATTTGGGACACGTTGTGTATAATAGACATTTAGACAATTTTATGTATGTCTGATGATTAATTTTTAATTAATATTTTTTTTTATGTTTTTTAGATTTTTTTATATTGATTGTTTACTGTATTTTGTATTTGAATTTGTTGTGTGTGCAATGGGAACCTGAATAAGTAAGCGATCTGATTTGATAATATTGAATAAAGAATGATAAGAGGCGTCATTGGTGCGTCAGTCAGAAGACTAGCACGTGGATATCCGTTGTGTCTGCTTATCCAATGGGGAAACGGGCGTGAAGTTACTACGTTAAGGCTGCGGGGCTGAATTAAGCCCAAAAGGCATAATGCTACTTATACAGGGTGGCCCAGTTATAGTGGTCCAAAATTTTTTTTAGGTGGAGGACATCATGTTGACTCTTTAAAAAAAACCTTCAATAGTAAAAAACAATAGTTTAGAAGTTATGATTTTTTTAAACTTTTTTTGAAATTTCTCTATTTTAGTCACTTATACCGCTCTAGTTGGATATCTATTCCACAAAATCGAATAAAATTTGGTATGGAAGTAGAAGATACATGTAGCTAGTACGTAATGAATAGTTTTTATGTTTATTCCTAGACTTTGCTATAGCCCTTTCAGTGAATTTTTGTTCAGTTTACATTAAAACTGATTATTTTTTGAAAAATACGTGTAAAAAAAAGTACTACCGGAGATTTGTCCATGCCCTTAAAACTACCTATACATATCACAATTCTCCAGATCAAAGATATTTTAATGTTTCTGCTGTAAATGAAGATACTAATAACTAAATAATTAAAACCTAACTAACAAATGTATAACATTGATAAAATTAACCTAATAAATAAATAAAGAAAAACTAAATACTAACATTCAAAATTACTGTAAGTAAAAAACTTCGTCCAATTCCTCCGACTCCGCCACAGTACCCAATACGCTGGCTGCGTTGCCCCTTTGAATGGCTAGGCCTATTTGCTGAAAAATTTTAGTGGTGTTACAATTGTAACATATTAAAAATTAACGTAATTTGTACAAAGTCACTACAATAAAAAGTGACGATTACCTTAATTTATAAAATCTTATTTTTTTCGCAACGTTAGTTCAACTACTATTTCACATTATTCACAAACCTGTCTCTAACAGCGCTAATCTACACATAAATTTTTTTTTAGTAAAGTTTAAAAAAAAAAGATTTTAAAAATTTAGGTAATCGTCACTTTTTATTGTAGTGACTTTGTACACATTATGTTAATTTTGAATATGTTACAAATTGTTACACCACTACAATGTTTGGTCTGGACAATTGTGTTATGTATAGGTAGTTTTTAAGGCCATTAGCAAATCTCCAGTAGTACTTTTATTTTCACAGTGTTTTTTCAAAAATTAATCAATTTTAATGTAAACTGAACAAAAATTAACTGAAAGGGCTATAGCAACAGTAAAGTCTAGGAATAAACATAAAAACTATTCATTACATACTAGCTACATGTCTCCTCTACTTCCATACCAAATTTTATTCGATTTTGTGGAATAGATATCCAACTAGAGCGGTTTATGCGACTAAAATAGAGAAATAAAAAAAAAGTTTAAAAAAATCATAACTTCTAACTATTGATTTTCGCGGAACTAATGTTTTTTTTTAAATGAGTCAACATGATGTCCTCCATCTAAGAAAAATTTTTGGACCACTATAACTGGGCCATCCTGTATAAGGTCTTTCAATATTAGTTCAAAGTACGCTAAGGGGGGGTTCTGTCTCGGAAATATATCACTTTTGAAGAATACAGATTTTTTTTTTCACAAAAACATTTTTTTATTTAAAATAAAAAAAAAATTCTTAATCGTTTCAGTTTCATGCCAGGAACAAAAAACTCTTCCAACACATAGATCACATAGATCTCTTTCTTTCAGAAATTGTGAAAAACGACAATTTTAGTTTTATTAGATGGAATAGAAAGAATTAGATTTTTTTTACCAACTTACACGTTTTACATCATAATGGTCATGAAGACTTTTTTATTACACTTTATTTATAGGGTAGGTTTTATTATACCCTAGTTATTTAATTCTGTCGAATACTCCCTTGGGTGAAGTTGTATTAAAAAGTGATGTAAGTACCTATGTGTAAATGTAAAAAAAAACATCGACAATCGACACTACACAGAACATCACTACTGCGACTATGGCATGTGGGATGTTAGGCCAACCAGCTAACATGTTTACACCAATCATGAAAACATCGAGGCAACAGCCAGCCAACATTCACTGAATATTGTCAACATCACATTTCTTACCTGCCATGGTAGGACATTATTTTGTTTTTTTTTAGGGTTCCGTACCTCAAAAGAGGAAAAAAACCGAACTGTTATAAGATCACACCTTGTCTGTCTGACGAACCAATTGCGGACGTATAGCGTAAATAAACGAATTTAAAATTTTGAGCGACGAATTAAACAGTAAAAAAAATAAAATTCAAGTTTATCACGTGACGTATCAAAGGAAAGAGCTCGTTATAAGAAATACAAATAGTTTTCTTTTTTCTATTTAAAAATTTATCAATTTTTTTTAATAAAGAAAATATACGAAATTCGACCGCTCCCAACGTTATCTCCGAAACTACTCAGTCTAAAATAAAAATGAAATATAGACTTATAGGACATATCTCATAGTTCATAGGAAAACATAAAAGAAAATCTTAAGTTTTAAAGTTTTCACAGTAAACGGAATGATACGGAACCGTCTCCACGCGAGTTCGACTCGCACTTGACCGTTTTCTTTATTTATGTGAACCAATATGGGTGGCTGTGCTGAGGGACCAATGGTGCAGTCGATAAACTAACATTTAACCTGCTACAATACAACCATGATGTCAGGTTTATACTTCATTTACATTACCCGACTCCTGCGCTTTTCCCACATCCAAAAGGTAAGTCTGTAAAATTAATTTGTGTGTCATTTTTTAGGGTTCCGTATTCGCCGTATGGGACCCTATTACTAAGCGTACGCCGTCGTCTGTCTGTCCGAAGGCTGTATCTCTTGAACCGTAATAGGTAGCCCCTTGAAATTTTCACAGAACATCTGCTATTATGCCCGATATAACAACAAATAATATAAATAAGAAAAAGTAAAAAATTCACGGGGGTCCCCATACAAAAAACTAAAAAAGTGTATGCGCGCCATCTACCGAAAACAGTATGAAGCAGCGCTGACCATGACATGGCGTTACGGAATTCTTGGTGCGCGAGTTCGACTCGCACTTGGCCTGTTTTTTTACGCTGCGTGTGAGATAAACAATTTTTCATTTGATTTGATGTCAGCGCTATAGGCCTCATCTACACGTTGACCAATACTTTTGCCAAAACGCTTGGCAATGCGTTTGCCAATTCTTGGCAGACTGCACTACAGGTCGACGAATACCTACCAAATCCAACAATGTCACTTATACACGTTGTCATTGGATTGCTATTTCATTGTATTAAAAAAAATGAATAATACACGAAGTCACGTGATAATTAACAATTTTTGTCGGCTTTACTCAAGGTCGTCTCCGAGCTAGGTATGTGGTAGTCATGTCAGTAATAAAAAATACTATCGAACCTTTTTTAGGTTTCCGTATCACGTACGGAAGTCTATTATTAAGCCGCTGTCTGTCTGTCCGTCCGTCCGTCCGTCCGTCCGTCCGTCCGTCCGTCCGTCCGTCTGTCTGTCCGAGGGCTGTATCTCTTGAACCGTAATAGGTAGCCCGTTGAACAGCCCGTACAACAACAAATAATAAAAAAGAGAAAAAGAAAAAAATTAAGGGGGGTTCCCATACAAGAAACGTGTTTTTTTCAATGTTTATTTTTGTGGTGCGGAAACTTCGGTACGCGAGTCCGACTCGCACTTGTTTTGTTTGTTAAATTATTTAGTTATATTGAAAAACAAAAAATAGTATTTAAATGTGACTTAATGGGACTTGCGCCTTAATAAAGAAATTAAATATTATTATTATTGGTCAATGCATCCGCAAGCGGCTTGGCGAAATAATTGGCCAACGTGTAGAGGAGTCTTTAGGTAGGGCAGCGGTCTTCACTTCTGTTCACTGCATAATTTTTTTTTTATGGAAACTGACACTGTTGGCTGCATCACCTACAACATCCGTGATGTCAGCCCATAACACCGGGTGAACTTGGTGCCACGTCAGTGGTACCCTTCTTTCGTGCCGGCTACACTGAACTGGACGGAAAACACAAACTATTTACATAGTTGTTTCGATCGACGTTTCATTCAGTGCGGTGGTACCAACCCGGGCGGGTTGAACCCTACCACCGAGTAATATAAGATAGGAGTCACATCCCTTAGTCGCCTTTTACGACATACACGGGGAGAGATGCAGTGGGGCTATTCTTTTAAAGTACCGGCCCCACACGGTACATATACACGGGGAGAGATGCAGTGGGGCTATTCTATGATATGATATACGTACGTATATAGGCTCGTATATAGGTATAAGGCGTACGTACATAATACGCAAAGTATTTATGAATACTTGGCTAAATATTCCGCCTTTAGGTGCCAACTCCAACGTCATTGTATTTGCGAGAAGGTCGCACTTTACGACGAAATGGAAATGTATAATCAACTCGCTACTTCCGAGTCGACTGGAGGAAATTTCCTAAGGCAATAAGTCCGCCCTTTACACGCATTAAGCCTCTTCCACTCATAGTGACGTCATGCGCTCAGGGGAATGGGGAGCGGGGACAGGGTCGCCGCCACCACGTTTCCTCTTTAGGCAGTTCCCTCTTTACTAGAGCGGGATGGAATCGCCACAAGGCGCTTACGATAAAACAAAGTGTAATATTATTTAAAGTTCCGTATACATACGGAATCCTATTACTAAGCCTACGCTGTCTGTCCGTCCGAGGGGTGTATCATTTGAACCTTAATAGGTAGCCGGTTGAAATTTTCACAGAATATGCGTTATTGTAACGGATATGCATAAAAAAAATTAAACACGCAAAAGTAAAAAATTAAGGCCCCTCCCCAACCCCCTACCCCACACACACACACACAATTTATGATAATATGTGTGATCCGGCCTTGAGCTAACAATGCGATAGCTCCTTGGGCAGACCCCTTTTATATTTTTGTGTGCGAGTTCTAAACTTCAAAAAAAAAGCTGCCAAGTGCGTGTCGGGCCACGCGCAGTGTGGGGTTCCGTAGTTGCCCGTCACAAAATGCGGACTTATTTCGTTGTTTCGTACCAACTTACAGCTTTCTAGTACTAAGAGTCTCTGAGTCTCTGACATTTGCAGAGCGGCATTCGCAATCCCCGTGCATCAAAGAATGTCCATGGGCATCGTTAGACACGAGTTCTTTGTCGCGTTTTTCATAAGAAAAAAAACTTTATATTATACTAAAGTATGGTTGCCATTCGTTCCGTTACACCGGGACTTGTCACCGGTTTAGAATCTCAGTCCCGGTCGTCCCGCCCGACCACCAAAACTTCCGGTCGGGAACCAAAAGCCAGTTAGTTTTACGCATACTAATATTATAAAAAAATCTTTTAAGGGTCTAGTGTTTCTTCTTATTTCCTAACGTTTCCTATGTCCGCAGATTTCAGTCGCAAATATAAACATAGACAACTAACGTTCAGTGTAAACTTTTGGCTAAATAAATGTGAGCTTCCAGAGCTGCATGGATCGTTCTGAATCGGACACTTTTCTGGGGCCTATAATTTATTGGCTATGAACATTTAAAACCATTGCCTACTAATTATCTAATATAATTTATGCATAATCTATCCTTAAATGTAAAAGATACTTACATATAATTTAAAAATGTAATATTCACAGAACAGGTGCTGCATTTCCCCGCTCAAATACAACCAACTTTTCTTAGGTTTTGATATAGTGTCCCGATCAGTACCTGCACCGTTATGCCAACCCTATACTACCATAGTCATTGTACCTCATAGTTTATTTCTCCTTCCTCACGATGTTTTCCCTCACCGTAGTATCGTTATAGAAAACCCTTTGACTCCCAAACGTTGAAAATAGTACTACTCAAATTATTTTGCACATATGTACATACGTGCAGTCCCTGATCAAACTATTTGCACGCACATAATATCAATCTATTCCATAAATACAAATGCGAGACGTCCAACAATAAAGTATTTTAACCTTTCTTCAATTGGCTAAATTGGTATGTCATCCATCGCATCAATGACTGAGGAACTAACAAACCAATCAGTGCACTGTACCATCGTCGGATGACGTCGCTATGACGTCGGAATGCTTGCCAGACGTTCCGGCGATGCTATGGATAGGTAAAACTATGTGCGAGACAAAGAGTTTGTATTATAGCCCGGTTTTCTCAACCGTTCACTTCGAAAGAATGCGGCGCGCACCCTCCGCTCTCCGCCGCCACCGTACTGACGGGCAATTGCGGTGGCGGCGGAGAGCGGAGGGTGCGCGCCGCATTCTTTCGAAGTGAACGGTTGAGAAAACCGCGCGTACCGATCCGACGTAACCGACGTAATACAAACTCTTTGGTGTGAGATTCGTATTATTTTTGAGGTAAAAATTCTTTAGGCGCGTTGAGAGATTTTCGGTAGTAGGCGGTAAAAATTATGAATTCGCGTGGCGTGTCGACATGCATGTTAACACGCATGTACGGGTAGGTACGGTAGGATCGAATGAAAGGCACATCAAAATAGAAAGCATGAAAAAATATTGACTTCGAATCGACAACAATAGTCGCTAAATTACAGAAATATTTCGTTGTGTTTTTTTGAGTATTTGTCAACAAAGGCGGAGATGTTTTCTTATAAAGTTGCACTGTCCAACAGCCATTGGGTGAAGAGCCGCTCTGCGAATTTACTATCGTCAGCCAGTTCTTTTTAAAATTTCAAGTCTTCACTTCTGTCGGAAGTCCCGATGACTGCAATTTTTTTATGTAATCCGGTATGGTTGGTTGAGTCGGAGGGGCCAAAGCATATCCTCCGACGAGGCAATATCACCTCCAAGAAGGTACGTGCCATACGGGAGACTTCACTGGATTGCTGGCTATTCTGGACTAGAGGAGAACACAACCGAGGCTGCTATGCGGCCATCTAACATCCAGTACGGTGATACCAACCGAGGGCTACAATTTGAGCCTACCACCTAGTAAGGGGCAAGGGAAGGGACCTACAGTTTTTGCATGAATAAATCTAACTTGAATGTTTATTTGGTTATATATGGTGAATAATTATTTCAAATAAAATTAACCTAAACCTGAACTTATAAATAAAAAAAAATCTTTCAGTTCAGCCGAGGCAGCTATATTCCCTACGACGCTTATAGCGTTCCCTCTTTGAATTTCTAGGCTTATGCGGCGTATGAAGAAAGCCTTGCCACCACGTCACCGGACTTATCCACTAGCAATTTCCCGATGGTTTCTCCTAAAGCCAGTGCGTCCGGTGACCACACACCAAAGGTTTCCACCGCAAAACCTAGAAACTCAAAGAGGGTTTTTAGGGACTCATACTTTTTATTTATTTTTTCTCAGCAGCTTGTCGAACGCCCCGGTTGAGCTCGAGGAAGTGGAGACATGGCTAGGTGCCAGCATATCAACGCACGTAGAGTCCCACACCAGGGCTCTACCCTTCGTCCACGGAATGGATAAATTAAACTATTGTCTAGAATTATTATAAGTCAGCTCAATGACTGCATTTGATCACTTTGTTTGAAGCACTATACTGTACGTTTCAGTGTAGGCCTGTATAGTGTACGATCAATGGGTGACGTCGTTGTGACGTCAGAATACTGTCAAGACATTTCGGAGACGTTGTGGATTGGTAAAACTATGCGCAAATTTCGTATTTGCATGGCTAAATTAAACTATTTTCGCCTCGAGTAATATGCCAGCCATAAATTACTGGCGGAACTAATAAACCAATTATTGATAGATTGTACGTCGTACTACAATAGCGCGCTCTTTGATCACTGTTTGACGCACTGTACTCTACGTACAGTGCAACAAAAAGTGTATGTTCGTACAGTATACGATTATTGGGTGACGTCGTTGTGATGTCAGCATAGTCGCAAGACATTCTGATGATGTTATGGATAGGTAAAACTATGCGCAAAGTTCGTATTTACATGGCTCAATTAAACTATTTTCGTCTCGAGTGATATGCCAGCCATCAATGACTGGCGGAACTAATAAACCAATAATTAATAGACTGTACGTCGTACTACAATACAAAACAGTGTACGATCACCGAGTGACTTCGTTGTTTCGTTGGAATACTTTCAAGACATTCCGGTGACGTTATGGATAGGTTAAACTATATGTGAAGTGAAAGGTCTTTATTAAAACATAATAATATTATAAAAACATAAAGAATAAAAAAACCACAGAGTATAATCAATAATGTGTTCTATCGCCTGTACCACGGAGAGTGTTCCAAGGAGCTGCACGATGCGATCCCTCCATCCCCATCATTCTACCATCTTTCCACGCGCAACAGGTTGGGAATGCATCCACACACTGTCGATATTCCCCCACTTAGGACAAATCGATCCTGTAAATCCTTTATTTACAGGGTTGTCAACATGTGGAATTCACTCCCACCTGCATTCTTTCCTCTAATGTACAGTCTGGAGTCCTTCAAACATAATATGACGGTGCGCCTAGCCGGCCGATATGGTATTCGCAGTCCTCGTAAATATCCGAATGCCCGTGGGCGCCGTCGGAATACACCTCTGCGTTAGTTTGGCGCGCGCCATATGTTGTGCTTCCCATAAAAAAACTCAAACTAATTACAAAATTAAAATAAAGAGCTCTTCCATTGGGAACGTGACAGCAGTATCAAGGACGGAAGCAGCGTTTCCCCGTTGAATGGCCAAGTTTAAGTGAAGTTGAATTTTCAGGATAAATAATAAACTTTTACTAAAATCCCAAGAAGACGCGACACGAGCACCTCGCCGGCAGTAACTAAATTTTAAAAACTAAAGAACCCGCGTTGCTGTGTGAAGGTATTTTTAGGATTCCGTTTCCGGTACGGGTCCCTATTACTAATCCTACGTCGTCTGTCAGTCTGTCTGTCTGTCCGAGGGCTGTATCTCTTGAACCATAATAGGTAGCCCGTTGAAATGTTCACATAATATGTGTTATTATGGCCGATATAACAACAAATAATAAAAATAAGTAAAAGTAAAAAATAGAAAAACCTAAAAAGTGTATGCGCGCCATCTACCTATAAAATAGTATGAAGCATTTTAACTAATCATGAATTTAACTAATATGAAGCATTTCATAAACACGCCATAGATGGCGTGAGTGGCGCTGACCATGACACGGAACCCTCGGTGCGCGAGTTCGACTCGCACTTGGTCGGTTTTTCTTGTGCGAGGAACTTGGCTTGGCTATGTCTGAAAATATCCCGTAAAATATCTCCCAATTTTCTCACTAATAGAGAATCAGAATCATTTTGGTTATGTCGCACCAGATTCGCTCCCACCTGTGAACAAAATAGCTTTCGTATGCCGACAGAATGCGGAGTTCAAGGTGAGAAACGACGTCGTCTATGTGAGGTTAGCTCGCGTCTCAACTCTCAACGTTCAGTGTACCCTACACTCTACATCAGTGTTTTTCAATCTGTGGGTCGCGACCCCTGGGGGGGTCGCGAAGCCTTACTCGGGGGGTCGGGGCAAAAGGAAAAAGACAAGGTTTTACACTATTAAAAAACACAATTTCCCCAATTTCAGTGAGAAGGATCGGCCTGTTTATTTTTCAAAAATTAGTCAAATCGTGGTGCTATTCTTGAAATGTTATCAATCAAATCATTTTCTAATAGAAGTATATTTCTCTTTTTATTTTTAATTGTGAATTGAAGAGAACGTCAGTTCACATAGTAATAATGAATATAGGTACCAAAATAGAGGAAATCATAAACATAGTGTTTTAAATTACTAACTTTTTTCTGTCCATGGCCCAAGGGGGTCGCGAGAATTTTTCAACCTGTAAAGGGGTCGCGTATTCAAAAAGATTGAAAAACACTGCTCTACATAACCAAACAGTTCCTGCTGCTCGCGCGCAGAGAGAAACATATATTATTAAGTGACCTTGCACTGCGGCCTCGACGTTTACAAGAGTAACGTGGAGACGAGACGGCACGTGTTTCGCTTCATGGGTGCTTCCGGAAATTTAATTTTTGACGTGATAACGTCACGTCTTATAAATTGATGAACACCGGCTGCACGAAAAAGTGTCACGTTCCATCTGAGCCTGTGTGTGCAAGCGAGAGCGCGTAACAAGCGATAGAGAGGCACAATCGGCCCAAGCGTCGGCTTGTAATCTTACCACTTTATGACGTTATCACGTAAAACCATCGTCCGTAAACCGACTTTACAGACAACCAATTTTTTTGAGCAAACAAAGAAGGGGGGGGGGGGGGGGAGGGTCTGGCAAAATCTCACCAAATCTCATTAGGGGGAAAGGAGGAGTCTACAACAATCTCACGTCATCTTTTTTTATTTTTATCCCCCCGGGGCTACGTTCAGTTTGAGACTTTGACAGATCGGACTGGACCGAATATCTAACACCGAACAATGCCTTGCTAACTGAACGGTCACTTTATAATTGAAAACGGGATATTGTGTCCTAACCTCTAAATCGCATTTGGTAAACACTTTATGTAGTGATACAAAAGAAATTTTCACCATCCCTAAAATATAATGTAAGAACTGTGGTGTCTACTTTGCATGCAAAGTCCAGAAGCACACTTCGACGCTGCACACTGCGGCACCGGCACATGCAGAGAAAGTGCGACCGAACCGTGTGGTCGCCCAAAAAATCCCAAAAATTTGCTCACGTGATTAATGGATGTCCCCCGACTTGGTTAGCAAGGTCTGCTTAAGGAGGTCAAGAGACGACTGGGCTGCCTTCGGAAAGTTAAAATTCGCCCTTACGTCTGACCTACCGAAAAATTTAAAGACTCTTATATAGGACCAGTCCGTCCTCCCGGTTATAACATACGGGTGTGAAGCGGGGACTCTGACAGTCGTTGTTGTCCAATGGTTGAAAGTTTTCCAACGAGCAATGGAGCGAGCCATGCTGGGAATATCGCTACGTGAGATGGTGCGTAACGAGGCAATCCGCCGACGCACCAAAGTAGTCGATATTAGACACCGGGTGGTTAAGCTCAAGTGGCAGTGGGCTGGGCACGTTAACCGAAGAGACGACGAATCGTTGGATTAAACATATTCACTAATTGATATTATTGTCCGTAGATCCACCACAGAGCAAGAAATCGGGAGGCTGGCTGGGCAAAGACGGCCGTCGATCGCTGCTCTGTGACCAGGACGCGCTCATAAAGACAAAAAAAGCCGGCCAAGTGCGACTCCGACTAGCAAAGCGAAGTTTCGGCATCACAAAAGAAACGTTAAAAAAACACGTTTCTTGTATGGGAACCCCACTTAATTTTTTCTTTTTCTAATTTTTTTATTATTATTTTTTTGTAAATCCGCCATAAAAACAGATATTCTGCGAAAATTTCAACCGGCTATTTTTTTATGGAAACTGACACGGTTGGCTACATCACCTACAACATCCGTGATGTCAGCCCATAACACCGGGTGAACTAGGTGCCATGTCAGTGCTTCCCTTCATTTCATGTCCGCTACCGCTACACGAACGGAAAACACGAACTATTTACACAGCCGTTTCGACCGACGTTTGATACAGTGCGTTGGTACCAACCCGGACACGATTCTCTAAATCGTTCTTGTGCCGCACTGCAAAGGTGTGGAACGGGCTTCCAGGGAATATCTTTCCCCACTCCTACAATCCACGGATCCGCAAATCGCGGGTTAATAGCCTTTCCCCGGCAAAATTAGTCCACCTCCAAGCCGGAATGGTACCTCCTCGGTTATAAAATTGGCTGCCCTTGAGGCGTCGACCTCAGACACAGTCACCCAGTTCGGAAGTAATAAAAAAAACCGGCCAAGTGCGAGTCGAACTCTCGCACCGAGGGTTCCGTATCGCCATGTCATGGTCAGCGCCACTCACGCCATCTATGGCGTGTTTTATGAAATGCTTCATATTAGTTAAAATTTATGATTAGTTAAAATGCTTCATGCTGTTTTCGGTACATGGCGCGCATACACTTTTTAGTTTCTTGTATGGGGACCCCGTGATTTTTTTAATTTTTCTTAATTTTATTATTTGTTGTTATATCGGCCATTATAACACATATTCTGTGAAAATTTCAACTACCTAGGCTACCTATTAAGTACGGTTCAAGAGATACAGCCCTCGGACAGACAGACAGACGGCGTAGGCTTAGTAATAGGGTCCCGTACGATGTATACGGAACCCTAAAAATAGGATAAAACGTCAAATAACAGTGGCAGGTAAATTCCTTATCCATTAAGACGATACCCATAGCTGGCTGCTTTGCACAGAAAAAGGTCGTAAGTCGGTGTTGTTTTTTTTATTTAAAAAAATTTATGGTAATACAATTTAAAAATCTACAACAATAGTGTTCTGTGCTTGGAGTTTAGTTATTTATCAGTGCAATAAAAAATTCGCTTTACTCATTAACTTGTTGTCCAAAGGTTGAAAGTTGCCCAGCGAGCAATGGAGCGAGCCATGCTGGGAATAACGCTACGTGATATGGTGCGTAACGAGGCAATCCGCCGACGCACCGAAGTAGTCGATATTGGATACCGGGTGGCTAAGCTAAAGTGGCAGTGGGCTGGGCACGTCAGCCGAAGAGACGACGACCGCTGGAGTAACCGTGTCCTACACTGGCGGCCGTGGACAGGAAAACGGAGTGTGGGAAGACCACCCGCCAGGTGGGACGACGACATCAAGTACGTCGGCGGAAAGCAGTGGTTCCGTACCGCTGAAGGCCGGGAGGACTGGAGGAAAATTGGAGAGGCGTATGTCCAGCAGTGGACGCTTACACGCTGACTGACTGACTGACATTAACTTTTGCGTCAGATGAAAAAAATCTAAATTAAATCATTTTTTTCATCTGACGCAAAAGTGAATGAATAAAACGAAATTTTTATTGCACTGATAAATAACTAAGCCACAAGCACAGAACACTATTGTTGTAGATTTTTTTTTTTTTTTTTTTTATGGAACCTGACACGGTTGGCTACATCACCTACAACATCCGTGATGTCAGCCCATAACACAGGGTGAACTAGGTGCCATGTCAGTGCTTCCCTTCATTTCATGTCGGCTACACTAAACTGGACGGAAAACACGAACTATTTACATAGCCGTTTCGACCGACGTTTCGTTCAGTGCGGTGGTACCAACCCGGCCGGGATAAACCCTACCACCTAGTAAGGTAAGAAGGGAAGGGACCTACAGTTTAACGTGGAATCCGAACCACGGTCAGCCTCCAACGGTCGAGCGGTCACCCATCCAATCACTGACCGCGCTCAGCGTTGCTTAATAACAGTTTTTTTAAATTGTATTACCATTAAACCAGCTTAAACCAGCATTAAACCAGCTTGCGCCTCTGGACTCGATCCAGAGTCGAGCCGTGCGACTAGTGGGTGACCCCGAAGTGTCCCGCGATCTAGAACCACTGCAACACCGTAGGGATGTCGGCTCCCTAAGTGTATTCTATCGCTTATTCCATGGGGAGTGCTCGGAGGAGCTGTTTAACGCCATCTCACCGTCCCCTTTCCACCTCCTCACCACACGCACTGGGCAGGGATTGCATTCCTATACGCTGGACTTACCGCGGATGCGTACTAATCGATTCTGCAGATCTTTCCTCTACAGAACCGGTAAACTCTGGAACGCTCTCCATGCTCATATATTTCCCCCCAAGTACAGTCTCGGGTCCTTCAAGAGGGGCGTGAACGGGCACCTGTCAGGCCGGCATGGCATTCGCAACCCCCGCATACGACCGAATGTCCATGGGCGTCGTTAGACACCTTATGGGTGGCTCGGCGCCATATGTCGCGCTTTCAATAAAAAAAAAAATTAAATTTTTTAAATTAAAAAAAACAACACCGACTTACGACCTTTTTCTATGCAAAGTAGCCAGCTATGGGTATCCTCTTAAAGAGCAGTACAAACTTGAGTACAGAGTCACCTTCGTCTTACTTGGCCCACAAATGGGCGAGGTGAACTGCTAATGGAGCGAGTAGCATTAAACATATGTATAAAGTAATAGGCTAATGACGGAAATATGTATGTTTGTCACTTTATTATAACTATAAATAAAATTAAGAGTTTTAATGAAAGGCAATTTCCGTTCGACTAGCGAGCCAGATAATTCTCAGCAGATTTTCAAAGGCGTTTAAGAAGCTTATTTATTTATTTATTTACTTTGTACGGGAAGTAGACAGCCTAGCCAAAAGGATATTACAAAAAAAAACACAAATTAAATATTACGCCTATAAACATATTTCAACTAAAAATCTAAAATAATAGTGTAGTATAATTTACAGTTTATTTCGTACCGTGTGGGGCCGGTACTTTAAAAGAATAGCCCCACTGCATATCTCCCCGTGTATGTCGTACAATGCGACTAAGGGATATGATTTCCTTCTTATATTACTAGGTGGTAGGGTTTAACCCCACCCGGGTTGATACCACCGCACTGAAGGTCGAAAAAGTGTATGCGCGCCATCTACCTATAAAAGAGTATGAAGCATTTTAACTAATCATGAATTTAACTAATATGAAGCATTTCATAAACACGCCATAGATGGCGTGAGTGGCGCTGACCATGACACGGAACCCTCGGTGCAAGGTCGGTTGAAACGGCTATGTAAATAGTTTGTGTTTTCCGTCCAGTTCAGTGTAGCCGACCGAAGGGAAGCACTGACGTGGCACCAAGTTCACCCGGTGTTATGGGCTGACATCGCGGATGTTGTAGGTGATGTAGCCAGCCGTGTCAGTTTCCATAAAAAAGCATTTTTTTTTGGTAAGGTATGATTGTAAGAAATTTCTCCCCAGCATTAAGTTCTGCAACTTCTGAACGGCAGTTTTGCATTCATGTTGATTCACCAGTACGTTCAGACAACGGGACCATTCAACACACATGACTGGTTTCATTTATAAATATTTATATCGGGCAGTCAGTGATGCGTAAAACTAGAGGCACGTAGTAGATACACTTGCGCTGAAAAGTTGAATTACAAAAAAAACCCCGATCCTTAAAAAGTCAAAAATAATTTCCGTTTACTTACATAAAGGAGTCCGGGAACGCTAAGTAATACCCTGCGCGAGTATTTACTTAGCGTTGTTTTCCGACTCCTTTAAGTAAGTTTAAGTAAGTAATCGGAAATTATTTTTGACTTTTTAAGGGTCGGGCGTTTTTCAAATTTGTAACTTAACTTTCATTTCAAGTTTTTTTTAAGAAAACCGCATGCAAATCTGTCCACTTTTTAAGATAATTAATTTTTTAATTACTTAATTACTGGTTTACTTGATTACGAGCATAAATAAAACCATCGCGATTAAACCGACTTTCTAATAAAAAAAGCCCGCATCCAAATCGGTCCATCCGTTTGGGAGCTACGATGCCACAGACAGACACATCCATACACACATACACACATGCACACACACGTTAAACTTATATAACACCCCTCATTTTGCGTCGGGGGTTAAAAATGGATGAACAAGGATGATCGATCATCCGTTTTTAACCCCCAAATTTTATTTAGAAGTATATTGTTTAATTCGACAGAGAAATAATGTTGTATTACAAACGAAATAAAACTAATTAGAATTAAATAATTAACCTAATGAAGAACTTATTAAAATATACTACACTTCAAAATGTATGTTTTTAATTACAGAAAGCGACAGTTTAATCTAATGGTCTATCTCTGATAGGGATTGAATTTCACGATACAATGGGCTACAGCGCAAAAATTATGTGAAACAGGGAATGCAGGGTAGAAGAACTCTTTAACCTGGGTGTCTTCAAACATCGTAATTAACAGGCTAGAGATAGCCTAGCAACAGTCCGCAAATCAGCTGGCATGGCACCTAACTGAGCGTGGTTTCGCGAGGAGAGGTGATTTTGGCTCTGTCGACTGCACCATTGGTCTCTCGGCACAGCCACCCATGTTGGTTAACTTAAAAAAAAAGGGAAGTCTCCGGTATGGTACCTACCTTCTCGGAGGTGATATTGGCTGGTCGGAGCATATTATGCTCTGGCCCTTCTGACTCAGCCACCCATACCGGATTGCATAAAAATTTAAAAGAAATTGAAGAACGAAATTTAAGAATTGAGAATATTAGAAAGCTTTTTTTAATTTTGTTGTTACGGCAAAACAGTTTTATAGCGTTAGAAATTTCAAAGTTTGCTAGTTCTTGCAGCATTCAATCAAGAGTTTCGCGACTCTCTTCCTAAAGAGAAGAATTCAAAAGAATGGATAGGATACATTACATTTATGTATGTTTAGAGACCTTTCAAAATTAGTTAATAGTACGCTAAGGTGGGGTTCTGTATTATATAGGGAGTAGAACCTATATAAAATTTTTTGGACCTTGGTTTTTTTTTATGTAAAATATTTTTTTATGTATTTAAATAAAAAAAATTGATGGTTCATTTTTATAGCCTAATCGATTCAGTTTCATAACAGTAACAAAAAAGTCTTTTATACCATTATGAGGTAACACGTGTAAGTTGGTAAAAAAAAATCAAATTCTTTCTATTCCGTACTAACAAAACTAAAATTGTGGTTTTTCACAATTTCTGAAAGAAAGAGATCTATGTGTTGGAAGACCTTTTTGTTCCTGGCATGAAACTGAAACGATTAAGAATATTTTTTTTTTATTTTACATTATAAAAAAATTTTTGTAAAAAAAATCTTTGTTCTCCAAAAGTGATCTATTTCCGATACAGAACTCCCGCTTAGCTTACTATTAACTAATTTTGAAAGACCTTACTAGCCAGTTAAAATTTTCACAAAATATGTGTTACGAGCGGATATTAAATCAAATAAAAAAATAATTATATGGGGCGTCCCCAAAGTGTTTTTGCAATTTATTTTTTTTGCTCTATCATAAAAACGTTAATATACATGCAAGCGTCAAACTTGGTGTGATTATAGTGCAAACTCAAACAAAAAAAGTAAAACAATAAATAATAAAAACTGGTCAATCACTTGGCGGTCCGGAACGCTCGGTGCGCGAGCCCGACTCGCACTTGGCCGGTTTTTTTATAGCTAACAGGAACGTCACGCCGCGCCGCCGCGTCAAGCTCGATATTTCGAAATATACGCGGTATTTTCTGATAAACATACCACACGCCGTATCCCGACCCGACCGATCAGGCGTAAGCAGAGTAATCGGTGTTTTGCTACAAGTATTCTGGTAAATTACAGCACAACACCTACCACCACGTTTAGCAAAGTATTCGGACAAGATAACTCAGATCAGGCAGCAAGTAAAGCATGAAGGCCCACCTGCTGCATGACTCGGTGGAAACACCGTGCCAAGGTGAGAGGTGGCTAGCCTATCGCCCTTATGCACGGCATCTTGTCCTTATCCCTTAGTCGCCTTTTACGACATGCACGGGGAGAGATGCAATATATGTTATATGTTGCAAATAATAATGTGTCCTTTTCCATCCTTTTGAATTCAATGTTAAAAGCCATTCGAAATACGCACGTCTTTCTTACCATACTTCTAAGGTTGGATGTGTCCGAATAAGACGTGAAATGGGCCCTCGAACGTTGGGGATACATCTTGGTGCAGATCTAGGACGAAAATCAGGTGTCAAACATAAATAAATCAAAAGTCGCTATTATTTTAATTGTTTTCATGCGAAAGATGCAGCGTTTCTAGCGTTTAATCATAATTACAATTTTTCTTTCATGCAAAACTGTTGCTTTTACTATAGTTTAGTATTGGTAGCTAGCATTTATATAATCCTACCTAGTAGGTTATTAATATAAATTGTAGGAAGGAAGTGCTAACAATCATGAGTCAAAAATAAATAAATCAACAGTAGGTATAATTGTTTAATTTTCTTTGATGCAAAACTGTTGATTTTACTATGGTTTAGTATTAGTAGCTAGCATTGATATTATAATCCTAGTAGGTTATTAAATATCAATTGTAGGAAGGAAGTGCTGAAAATCAGGTGTCCATAATAAATAAATCAACAGTCGGTAATGTTTTTATGCGAAAGATGCAGCGTTTCTAGCTTTTAATCATAATTAGAATTTTCTTTAATGCAAAACTGTTGATTTTACTATAGTTTAGTATTAGTAGCCATAACATTGATATTATAAACCTAGTAGGTTATTAATATCAATTGTAGGCAGGAACTGATGAAAATCAGGTGTCAAAAATAAATAAATCAACAGTCGGTAATTGTTTCCATGCTAAAGATGCAGCGTTTCTAGCATTTAATCATAATTACAATTTTTCTTTCATGCAAAACTGTTGCGTTTACTATAGTTTAGTATTAGTAGCTAGCATTGATATTATAATCCTAGTAGGTTATTAAATATCAATTTTAGGAAGGAAGTGATGAATATCAGGTGTCAATAACAATTAATAAATCAACTGTCGGTATAAATGGTTTTCATGGGAAAGATGCAGCGTTTCTAGCGTTTAATCATAATTACAATTTTCTTTGATGCAAAACTCTTGCTTTAACTATGGTTTAGTATTAGTAGCTAGCATTGATATTATAATCCTAGTAGTTTATTAATATCAATTGTATTAAGGAAGTGATGAATATCAGGTGTCAATAACAATTAATAAATCAACTGTCGGTATAAATTGTTTTCATGCGAAAGATGCAGCGTTTCTAGCATTTAATGCTAATTACAATTACCTATCTTTGATGCAAAACTGTTGCTTTTATTAAGGTTTAGTATTAGTAGCTAGCATTGAGATTATAATCCTAATCCTAGAAGGTTTTTAACTATCAATTTTAGGCAGTACAGTAAGCAATGAAAATCTGGCATCAAAAATAAAAACAAATAAATTTACTAGATGCAGAAACTATTGTTTTTCTAGGGTATAGTAGTTTAATGGACAATTTAATAGATACTATAATATTATAAAAACATAAAAATATGAACCTATTACTAGGCCTTTTCTCCTATTTCTATGTATTCTCGTCTGCGTGTCTGTGTGTCTGTCTGTCTGTGGCATCGTAGCTCCCAAGCGATGGGCCGATTTGGATGCGGTTTGTTTTATTAGAAAGCTGGTTTAACCGGAATAGTTCTTCTAGCTATGTTGATCTGAAGACCAGGTCAGCCGATTCGAAGATTTTCGACACTTTTCCTAATAAAATTGGTGAAGCGATATCTTGGGATGGAATTGTTTGTAAGTTAACCGGGATGGTTCTTAGCAATATGTGTAATCATAATCAAGAACGTAATGTCCAGTCCCCTCTAGTCCAGTATAGCCAGCAATCCAGGGAAGTCTCCGGTATGGCACCTACCTTCTCGGAGGTGATATTGGCTGGTCGGAGCAAGCGCTTCGGCCCCTCCGACTCAGCCACCCATACCGGCTTACATAAAAAAAAATCAAGTAATCAAAAGATTACGTCTATTAAACATTTGAAATAAAAATTAAATCACAAATAAAATAATAATAATAATTTCCCTTTAATTACTTAAAGGCGTCGGAGGACCGAGTAATTAAAAGGAAATTATTTTTTACTTTTTAAGAGGTCGGGGTAAAGATGGAAGATGAAGATGGAGTCGATTTTTTCACGGTGATTCGGCACCTAGTTTTGGCTCGGAAATGTCGAGGGCGACAGTGAAGTCCATGAGGAGTGGCCTTTTTACTTTTTGGTTATTTCTGAAAATAAATTCATCATCAACATCATCAGCCTGTATCGATCCACCGCTGGACATAGGCCTCTCCCAAGGCACGCCACCACACGCGGTCTTCCGCTCTTCTCATCCATCCACTCCCGGCTACCTTTTTTAGGTCATCTGTCCACCTAGCCGGGGGGCGTCCCACGCTACGTTTGCTTGTACGTAGCCTCCATTCGAGCACCCGTCTACCGCATCGGTTGTCGGGTCTACGACAGATGTGCCCAGCCCACTGCCACTTCAGCTTGCTTATTTTCTCAGCAATGTCGACTACCTTAGTTCTTTGACGTATCACGTCGTTATGGATTTTATCGGTCAAAGAAATGCCGAGCATTGCTCTTTCCATAGCTCGCTGAGCGACTTTAAATTTGTGGACCAGGCCCATCGTCAGGGTCCACGTTTCCGCTCCGTACGTCATTACTGGCAGAACGCACTGATTGAAGACCTTCGTCTTCAATGACTGTGGGAAAATAAATTAATTTTATGAAAATATATATATATATATTTTTAACAGACACGGTTGGCTACATCACCTACAACATCCGTGATGTCAGCCCATAACACCGTGTGAACTAGGTGCCATATCAGATGCTTCCCTCCACTTCATGTCGGCTACACTGAACTGGACGGAAAGCACGAACTATTTACATAGCCTTTTCGACCGATGTTTCGCTCAGTGCGGTAGTACCAATCCGGTCGGGATAAACCCTACCACCTAGTAAGGTAAGAAGGGAAGGGACCTACAGTTTAACGTGGAATCCGAACCATGGTTAGCCTCCAACGCTCGAGCGGTCACCCATCCAAGTACTGTCCGTGCTCAGCATTGCACAACAGTCGACTGACCGCACCACTGAGCGACGAACCAAGGCTGACGAATTTCCTTATCCCTTCTTAGTCGACTTTTACGACATGCGACGAGGAGAGATTCAGTGGGGCTATTATTTTTAAGTACCGGCCGCACACGGTACAAAAGTACCGGCCCCACACGGTACAAAAGTACCGGCCCCACACGGTACAAAAGTACCGGCCCAATACGGTCCAATACCGGCCCCACACGGTACAAATGAAATATTTATACTTTTAGTAAATAACTATATTTATTTAATATTTGATTTGACGATGTTGAATGGTGATGTAGCCTACCAAGTGAATCAACATTAAAAATAAATATTGTAAGTATAATATAATAAATTAAATTATTAAATGATTAAATCTAATCTTTAAACGCTCACGATGCGGCAGCTTCATTCTGTTTAGTTATTACGACAAAATGCGATACTTATCGCGTGCTCGTTAAAATAAACGACAGCGGACGTGCGGACGTCTCCCCGGTTGCGATTATGCATTTTGCAATACATGTTCTATTCTAGATCACAAACTCATTCCGAAAATAAAGCAAATTCCATATTCCAAATTCGAAATATTTTATTGAAAATTTAGCAAATTACATACAGGTTTTTTTTTATGGAAACTGAAACGGTTGGTTTCCATCAGCTACAACATCCGTGATGTCAGCCCATAACACCGGGTGAACTAGGCGCCGTGTCAGTGCTTCCCTTCGGGTCGTGCCGGCTGCACTGAACTGGACGGAAAACACAAACTATTTATATATCCGTTTTGACCGACGTTTCATTCAGTACAGCGTGGTACCGATCGCGGGCGGGATGAACCCTACCTACCACCTTAAGGTAAGAAGGGAAGGGACCTACAGTTTTACGTGGAATCCGAACCACGGTCAGCCTCCAACGGTCGAGCGGTCACCCATTCAAGTACTGACCGCGTCCACTGAGCTACCGAGGCTGACAACAAACATTGCTTTCTGCATTGTACCTCAGAATTTTCAAAATGGGCCCACAATTTACGTAGTAATTGCATAACAAACATTAAAAAAAACAAACAGTCGAATTGAGAACCTCCTCCTTTTGAAGTCGGTTGAAAAGTAATCGCATATAGGACATAAAACGGGTTCATAAAACATAATTAAACGTTTTTATCCGTAGCCAGCCATCGTTTCTGGTTGACAACGATAATTCGCGAAAAAAACCGTTGTTATCGGCCCCGTCAATAATGATAACAACCGCCTTCACTTCTAAGGCTTTTAAAGCTATTTGGGCAATGTATTAGGCACTGGTCAAATATCAGGATTCCCGTGGACAGAGATGACACAAAATGCTTTTGCACATCGGTTACTACTTCGTTATTATCATTAAAGTAAAATTTTAATCTCTAATTTTCTTTTCGTCCAATACTGATCTAAAAGACAAATCCCTAAATTTCTACCTATGCAAATTTCTAGGATGACACAAACTAATGTATTAGGTTGGGCAAATGGTTCGGAAACTATATGCGAAAAATTTACAACTTTAATATTTTTGAAACCAAAAACCCTAGCGCTAGTGGGGAAATATATTCCCCGGAAGCCCGTTCCACACCTTCGCAGTGCGACACAAGAGCGATTTAGTATGCACAGACTCGATCGAGCCACGTCACGAGCATTATGTAGAGCGTCTTCACTACGAGTCGTGTTGTGTTACTGACGCTTCGTTGAACTCGATATTTCGTTGGTTATTAAGTAGGTACAGTCAACATTACTACTGTATGTATATAAGGTGCTTCGTTATTTATGTAAAAAATTTCGGGAGGGTTACAGAGACACTCAAATAAACACGTTATGCAAAAAAAATGTTTTTAGCATTACTTTTCGAGTTTAACAAAACATGTTTGCTACCTAAACATTAACCTGTGTGTAACAGTAGGTAACTTGCATTGTACGGGGTCAATGACCGTACTATGTTCAAACGCAGAACAGCTGTTTGTTGTAAGTAAGTCACAAGGCCACTATGAGAAAAAATGCTCCTATAAACATATGATTTTTCTTACGTAAAGTGTTTAATGGAGTGCGTTTGTAACCCTCTCGAAATTTTTGACATAAATAACGAAGCACCTTATATATTCTGTGTGTCTGTCTGTCTGTCTGTTAGTATATTATCTGATTGTTTTCAAAACATGTATTTATAAGATTTATTATTCTTATCTATTTAATGCGATCGGTTTATTTAAAATAATAATAAACTAGGACTACTTAAATAAAATTTAACTAATATAAATTAAAAGTAAAATACATAATAATATTATAGTACGAAAATTTCGTCCAATTCGACCGTCGTCGTCGCCCCAGCAGCGCAGCAGCGGTACCCAATAATCTTTATTGAAAACCAAACCAATTCATACAAATTAGGTGCAATAGGCGAGCTTAATGGCACACTTACTTCTCCCACGTCCTTTCAAAAGAAACTTTATTCGTCACAGGGTAATATGTAGATAGATATATAATCCGGGGAATATCTTTCCCCACTCCTACAATCCACGGATCTTCAAATCGGGTTAATAGCCCTTCCCCAGCGACATTAGTCCACCTCCAAGCCGGACTGGCACCTCCTCGGGTGTGATATTGGCTGCGCCTGAGGCTTCGGCCTCGGTCACAGCCAGCTAGCTCGGAAGCAATAAAAAAAAATTTAAAAAAACGTCCCGCGCGACCTGGATTATCTTCATTTTCGAATTACATAATGTCTAATGAATAAAATATTTAAAGCGAGTAAATGCTTAGTACTAACATATTGAGTAAATGCTTAGTACTAATATATTTTTACTTGTTCCTGTTTTAGTGTTACATTATCTATGTAGTGGACACCGGGTGGCTAAGCTCAAGTGGCAGTGGGCTGGGCACTTCAGCCGAAGAGACAACGACCGTTGGAGTAACCGTGTCCTACACTGGCGGCCGTGGACAGGAAAACGGAGTGTGGGAAGACCACCCGCCAGGTGGGACGACGACATCAAGTACTATTTTATGTTTATACTGGCTGTGCCCGCGGCTCCGCCCGCTCTCATATTTCACATCACTGCTAACCTAATAAGCCATTTAGCGTGATAGTAAGTAGCCTATAGTTGATGGGAAGAATCAAGCTATCCGTAGAATTTTTTTTATTAAATCGGTTCAGTGATTCTCGAGTTATAAGCGGACAGACAGACATACACTCAGACACTCAGACAGAAAGCAGACGTTGGATTTTATTATAGGTAAGGATGTTAGTACTAAGCACGTACTCGCTTTATATATATTTTTATTAGAAAAATAGACATCAAGTACGTCGGCGGAAAGCAGTGGTTCCATACCGCTGAAAGCCGGGAGGACTGGATGAGGAAAATTAGAGAGGCGTATGTCCAGCAGTGGACGCATACACGCTGACTGACTGGCTGACTGACTGACTGACATGTAAATAAACTATTTTTCATTTCTGTAAATAAACGATTTTTCAAAAGCTGCTTTTGTATAAATCGCAGATCAGGTCCAGTCCAGTACTGCTCGCACCTGTGGGATGGCTCTGCCAAATACCAGCTTGCGCCTCTGGACTCGATCCAGCGTCGAGCCGTGCGACTAGTGGGTGACCCCGAAGTGTCCCGCGATCTATAGAACCACTGCAAATCCGTAGGGATGTCGGCTCCCTAAGTGTGTTCTATCGCTTATTTCATGGGGAGTACTTGGAGGAGCTGTTTAAAGCCATCCAGCCGTCCCCTTTCCACCTCCGCACCACACGCATTGGGCAGGGATTGTATCCCTACACGCTGGACTAACCGCGGATGCGTACCAATCGATTCTGCAGATCTTTCCTCTACAGAACCGGTAAACTCTGGAACGCTCTCCCCGCTCATATATTCCCCACCAAGTACAGTCTCGGGTCCTTCAATAGGGGCGTGAATGGGCACCTGTCTGGCCGGCATGGCATTCGCAACCCCCTCATACAACCGAATGTCCATGGGCGTCGTTAGACACCTTATGTTGGCTCGGCGCCATATGTTGCCCTTTCAATAGAAAAAAAAATCACAATTTTTTTTCTAATAGCTATGTAAAAATTTCAATGAAAGCACTTTTTAATAAAAAAAAAATAAACAAAATTATCTAACTACATACAAAAATCAATTACATACCAGGAACTATAGCTGCCCTTGGGTGCGGTGATGTGATAAGGTCAGTGCTTTTTTGCTTTGTAACGCCAGTAACATGTTAGAATTATCATAACTGCTTTTATTTAATTTGTACAAGAACAAGTTTTTCTTGATGTTTTTATTATAATGAAACTTTTTTGATAGCAATAACGCATACAATCATGTTTTTATGGTTCCGAAGACTATTACTAAGCCTACGCCGTCTGTCTGTCTGTCTGTTTGTCTATCTATCTGTTTGTCTGTCTGTCTATCTGTCTGTCTGTCTGTCTGTCTGTCTGTCCGTGCGTCCGTGGGCTGTATCTTTTGAACCGTAAAAGGTAGCCAATTGTAATTTTCGCAGTCTATGCGTTATTTATTATGACGGATGTGCCAACGATTAATAAAAATATAAAAAAATACTTTCGATTTTCATAATATGTGGAAGGGCGCCATCTATCGACTGATAATTTAACTAACATTCTAACTTCAAAATTTGAAGTTAGAATGTTCGTTCGTTGACATATTTAATATAGTCTCGGGTCCTTCAAGAGATGCGTGAATGGGCACCTGTCAGGCCGGCATGGCATTCGCAGCCCCCGCATGCGACCGAATGTCCATCGGCGTCGCTAGACACCTTATCGGTGGCTCGGCGCCACATGTCGTGCTTACTTTAAAAAAAATTACGTGGCGGCACGGAACCCTCGGTGCGCGAGTCCGACTCGCACTTGGCCGGTTTTTTATACGCCCATTTGCTTGACGAGAAGGAACGAACGAGAAAACTCGCCTGCACTGCAGTCAATATTTTCTGTTTCAAACGCTAATTACCTAATGTGTATAGGTGGACACCAGTTAGCCTTATCTCGGCCAAGCAAGGTCAGTTTTGTGGTTATTACGCTGCTGAAAACTATTGTCGACGCATACATGTCCAATTTCATATACACATTTCCACCCAAGTATAGTCTGGGTCCTTCAAGAGAGGTGTAAATGGGCACCTGTCAGAGCGGCATGGCATTCGCAACCACCGCACGCGACGAATGTCCATGGGCGTCGCTAGACACCTTATGGGTGGATCGGGACACATGCCGCGCTTACTATAAAAAAAATGACGTGGCGGCACGGAACCCTCGGTGCGCGAGTCCGACTCGCATTTGGCCGGTTTTTTTATACGCCCATTCATTTGACGAGAAGAAAAGAGCGAGAAAACTCGCCTGCAGTCAATATTTTCTTTTTCAAACGCTAATTACCTAATGTGTATAGATGGACACGAGTTGGCCTCAACTCGGCCAAGCAAGGTCAATGTTGTGGGTGTTTCGCTGCTGATAACTATTATCGACTCATACATGTCCAATTACGTGGCGGCACGGAACCCTCGGTGCGCGAGTCCGATTCGCACTTGGCCGGTTTTTTTATACGCCCATTCGCTTGACGAGAAGGAACGAGCGAGAAAATTCGCCAGCAGTCAATATTTTCTTTTTCAAACGCTAATTACCTAATGTGTATAGATGGACACGAGTTGGGCTCAACTCGGCCAAGCAAGGTCAATGTTGTGGGTGTTTCGCTGCTGATAACTATTATCGACTCATACATGTCCAATTACTTGGCGGCACGGAACCCTCGGTGCGCGAGTCCGATTCGCACTTGGCCGGTTTTTTTATACGCCCATTAGCTTGACGAGAAGGAACGAGCGAGAAAATTCGCCTGCAGTCAATATTTTCTTTTTCAAACGCTAATTACCTAATGTGTATAGATGGACACGAGTTGGCCTCAACTCGGCCAAGCAAGGTCAATGTTGTGGGTGTTTCGCTGCTGATAACTATTATCGACGCATACATGTCCAATTACGTGGCGGCACGGAACCCTCGGTGCGGGAGTCCGAATCGCACTTGGCCGGTTTTTTTATACGCCCATTTGCTTCACGAGAAGGAAAGAACGAGAAAACTCGCCTGCAGTCAATATTTTCTTTTTCAAACGCTAATCACCTAATGTGTTTAGGTGGACACAAGTTGGCCTCAACTCGGCCAAGCAAGGTCAATGTTGTGGGTGTTTCGCTGCTGAAAACTATTGTCGACGCATACTTTCGGGAATGTGTACACACAGGTGGTTTGACTTGGCAGTCTTTTGTTTATAGTCGTTTTTACCTGACTGCTGCGAGTCTACGCCGAAGAATTTACATCAGTTCATATAAATTGTGACAGAATTCAAATAATTTTTTTTTAACCTTGCTTTAGATATCCAGCTCTAGATTGAATCTGTCTTGAAGAGTTTCTTTCTTTCATACATTATAAATTTCAAAAATAATAACGCGCTCATTTATGTCATACAATATCTGCTCAAATAGATTAAAAACCGGCCAAGTGCGAGACGAACTCGCGCACCGAGGGTTCCGTATCGCCATGTCATGGTCAGCACCACTCACGCAATCTATGGCGTGTTTTATGAAATGCTTCATATTAGTTCTAATTCATGATTAGTTAAAATGCTTCATACTCTTTTCGGTAGATGGCGCGCGCGCATACACTTTTTAGTTTATGGGAACCCCGTGAATTTTTTACTTTTTTCTTATTTTTATTATTTGTTGTTATATCGGCCATACTAACACAATATGTGAAATTTTCAACGGGCTACCTATTACGGTTCAAAAGATACAGCCCACGGACAGGACGGACAGACATACAGACAGACAGACAGACAGATGGCGTAGGTTTAGTAATAGGGTCCCGTACCGGATAAGGAACCCTAAAAATTAGGGAACACTGATAAATTATTTAAATCCGTAAGCTGATTCCTCGCTTATGTAAATTTCATAATTCATAAAAATATTTTCTTAGATACATACATACCCCACGCTATATTCCGACAATCGGGGTAAGCAGAGTAGTCGGTTTCGTGCTGCAAATACAGGTCGGTTAACCAAAGCTGGCGCGTACACAGTACTCACACCAATGCAATTGTGCAAGTGCGAGTGATACAGATCGGGGCATACGCATCACGAAAACCCGATCTGTCTCACTCGCACTTGCACAATTGCATTGGTGTGAGTACTGTGCACGCGCTAGCTTTGGTTAACCGACCTGTACACTGGACCACCACATATTTAAACAAAGTATTAGGACAACACTATCAAGACTATCAAGCAGCAAGTACCTAAGGCACGAAGACCCACTTCCTGCATGACTCCGTGGAAGGGCCGTGCCAAGATGAGAGGTGGCTAATCTTTCGTCCTTATGCACGGCATCTTGTCCTTATCCCTTAGTCGCCTTTTACGACATGCACGGGGAGAGATACAGATTTCTCAAATACCTACGAAAGTAAATGTTTTAGATTAAAATTATAAAAACAAAATTGAAGCATGCTGTTTTTCACTTTGATCTATGTGTAGTTATTTAAAAAAATAAAAAAAAATAATAAAAAAAATATTTTAAAATTTGTAAATAAATAAATAAAGAATAATATTCTTTATTTATTTATTTACAAATTTTATATTATAATTTTATTTTAATTTAATATTTTATTTTATTTTATATTATAAAGAAAATTTTAATTAATTTGACAGAAAAATATTATTCTATGTTTGTGTCACACACATATACATAGAATTTTCACCTGTGGGCCTACGGTTCACAATTACTCAACAAGCTAATCAGACAAAGTATTCTTGTTCGCCTGCATGTACATACTTCTCCCACATCCCAAAGGTTACTTAGAATAGAATGCCTCGCGGCATTAAGATCGCCTGTTGTGCCTAATTTGTATAAATTGGTGTTCAATAAAGAATATACAGGGTGACTGGGAATTCGATCTATTCCTTGAAAGGGGTTATACTAGAGGTTATTTGGAACAATTAAAGTCCCATCAACTGGGGGTCGGAAATGAGCGATTTCCGAGATATCGGGGTTTTAAGTTTTTTTTTAATTTCTGAATTGTAATCGAGAAAAAAGTTGTAAAAAAATATCCTTATTTTTGGGCACTCCATTGATATTTTTCTGAAAGCTAGTAAGCTACCAATAATTTCAAATAAAAATATCGGCCCAAAATCCTCAATATCTCAGAAATAAAAGGTCTTAAATGATAATTAATGTTTTTTATGTAATTTTTTTTTTATTTATTTTTTTCATGTAAAAAGCAGTTGATGTGGGTTAAATTGTTCCAAATAACCTCTAGTATAGCAACTTTCAAGGAATAGATCGAATTTCCAGTCACTCTGTATACATACATACATAAAACTATATTATGAGGCGGCAAAAAGGCCGTCGATTAGATAAATTTATTTGCACGCCTTTTGAATATATGCATGTTGTGGGAAACCCCGGAAGACCGGTTTATTTTAATGGAACCACATCGGAACCAATGCAATTGGTTGTTGTTCTTGTTATTGTTATTGTTTTCGACATAATCCTCAATGCAATTTGATTAGATCACTTGAATGTTTTGGGGATGCCACATCTCAGTAAAATAATTCCCATAATTATATTTTCATAATCGGATATTTTTAAACTGAAACGAATTTAGAAGAAAAGCAAAAGAAATCCAGGGAAGTCTCTAGTATGGCACCTACCTTCTCGGAGGTGATATTGGCTGGTCGGAGCATGTTCTTTAGCCCCTACGACTCAGCTGGATTACATAAAAAAATTCTCCTGTGTTCAGATTTTCTTAAGTTTTTTAAAAAAGTTATTCAGATTTCAGTATCTATATATATTTTCAGATTTCAGTATCTATATCTATCTATATATATTTATATATCTCTTTTCTTATAAAAGGGAACGTGTCTGTATGTATGTTGGAGGTAAACTCCGGAACCACTGAACAGATTTTGATGCGGTTTACACCAATGGAAAGAGTAGTTCTTGAGACTCACTATCTAGAGGCTATATACTATCACGCTAGATAGCCTTAGCTGAGCAGTATCGAAGAAAGTATAGTAGTAAGAGAGAGTTGAGAAAATATAAGAGAAGCGATCGTTTATTATCTATCATATTTGCGTTTAAATCGAATTTGCTATTAAACTAAGTCTACCGCGAGCGAAGCCGCGGGCAAAAGCTATAATAGGATATAGGGCAACATCTACTTGACGATTTCATCCACTTTTGAATAACATGAATGCAACATTAATTATATTGCTGTTGATGCAAAATTAAATACATGCGCTCTAAACACTGAAATTTAAAGAAGAGGTAAAGATCACACAATGCAACAAACAATTTATTTAAATCAAGCACAAGGAATTTAAAAACATCAATAAAATTCATTCGAGATACCATGATGCGTGTGACAGATGTCAGTTTAACGAAATATTTCATATCAGTTCTACCTTTAGTAAAATGTGGATAAACTCTTTTTTTTAATTCTATCACGCGTATCGTGGCTCGGAGAACAAGGATTTAACATAAGATCAATACAAACATAAGAATAAAAAGTAAGTAATACTCACATAAAATTAAATCCAAAATTGAAGAAAATGTTTGCGATATAGCAACACTAAACTGTCTACTAGTTGAACTTCAGAGCCATACTGATCGTTTGAATTTCGAACGCCATTACAGAAATGATGGCATTAGAACAACTGGCGTTTCGATAATTAAAATTGACCAATCACAATGTCACAATCCGTTTGTTGACACGAATGTCATGTTATTTGTTTTGATATTATGAAATCGCATTCGATTTTCCAACTTGCATTCCACTTTTAAAACTCGGTTGTGTTCGATTTCACAAGAGGCGCACTCCTGAATCTATTTTGACAACAAATTTTTAGGTCGCATTCGATCACTTTAAGCGCGCACTTCCTAATATTTTTAGTCCGCGCTTAAATTAACTCCCGCGAAAGTCCAATGTCACAGCACTTTCACAGCCGGTTGATGTCCACGAACGAGTTGATTATATGGAAGTAAATAAGGTCCATTTCGCATGCGAAGAGTATTAACACGGCCCCGAGCCAGAACTCGAGGTTGGATATTTGCGACACAGTACGAAACACGGCCGTCTGACTCGTCAGAGGCATGCAGACTGAATTCAACATGGTTGGCCGTCTCTTGATTGGTCTGGCTGATCTGGTCTGCTGGTAGTTCGTTGTCGACGTCAGACCAGCTGTATTCTGTTTAGTGTACGCTTCACTTGTCTGTTATTGTTTTGCTTATTCCGTAGTCACGTTTCGGATTGAAATGCTTCTGCTGAATTGCGCATGTGATAGCTGTGTGTAATTGAGTTACAGTTTCTATATTATCGCAGCTGTTTCTGTAAAGTTTTTTACAGTTTTATCGATTGCTGTTATCTTGTTGAAAGTTTGAAATTTTAAATTAGAATTATGTGCAGTTGCGTTCCTTGATTAGATTAGTCGGTTTGGGTTAGATTTTAGCTAATGCAGCGTAAATCTTCTTTTGAATGTGTAGTTTTATCGCGTAGATTTCAAGCGTTGATTAGCACTTCACTACCTATAACGTGTGGATTGACCATTAAGTGTGTTGTATATTTTAAATTTACTTATCCTTATTATTGTCAATTGGAAAATTCTTATTTTTATTACACTGGTTTAGGCGTATAACCATTAAAATAAGCTATAAATTATGCACTCATTGTGTGAATTATTGTTAACACTTGAATGTTTTGTGTGAATAAAATTGACGTGTTTGGTTTTTTATTTGTCAATTTTGCAGTGGTGTCAAAATTAAATAGTACAGGTCTGTACCGGTTTTCTCTCACTTTTTGGGCAATAATTGTCAGGCCAAGGTGCATTCAATGCCGAAAAAATTACGTCCGTGTTGTTCTTGAAATGTGCCGATTTAATGACGGTTCGATCAATAAAGTCACTTTTTTTCGTTGCAGATAACAGAAAAGTTGTCTCGCTTTGTTTGTAGTTACTTTATTAATGTCTTGTTGTTATTGAAACGTTATTGCTTTGCTATTGATGCATTTTGGATTTTTCCATCATAATATGTTTATCAATTTACTATAATTTAATAACCTTAACTTCACCAATTCTTTAAGATTATGAAACATTTTTACCCAACTGCCCGAAGCAAAAATGAGGGTAATTTTTTTTTAATTATCTAGTTCTCGTTTTGTTTTAGATAATTATTGAGTTGGTTTGAGATTGGTTTATTTACTTATACCCCTAATAATAGATGCTAGTAATGTACTGTTACATAATTATTTCTTGGTAATCATTAATTATTTCATTATTAATTTTAGATTTAATTTCAACTTTATTGTTATTTATATTAGATTAATGTATCATTGAATTAAAAAATATCTATCAACTTAATTGAAACATGAAAACTTTTAAATTAAAAAAATAGTTTTCTTTTTAAATTTATCTACTTTTACCGTAGTGGTAATTTGCAGCTTTGTATTTAATGAAGTGTTCACAAATATTTAAAAATTTATTGCACCAATGTTATTCTTGAATTAATGATAATTACAATTGTATAATTATACGTGTGTGCACTTAAAGCAATGCCACCAGCGTACGACAAAACAAATTATAGACTGATTTCAGAACGTATCCAATTCTAAATTTAAACTGTGGCCTTACATTGGTCGTATTTGAATGTCTTTCGATTCGGTGTCAATGTTTTTATTGTCTATGCAATTTTCCTCTATTCTGTTTTCGTCCGAAATTTAAAACTAGTATTTTAGAATAACGTGTGTTACTTTTTTCCTGTTTGTCCTTATCAAGAGTATAATATTCAAACGGATAAAACGGTTATTGTTTTCCCCGTACAGAAGCCTATTTACTAAGCCTACAACGTCTGTCTGTCCGTCTGTTCGTTGGCTGTATATTTGGAACCGTAATATCTAGCCGGTTGAAATTTTCACAATAACACATTCCGTCAAAATAACACATATGCATGTGTTATTTTGACGGATATAACAAGAAATAAGAAAAACAATTCAAAAGTAAAAAAATAAGGGGGGTCTCGGGGCCTCGTACAAGAAACGTGCTTTTTTAACTTTTTTTTTTGGTTCGCAAACTTCGGTGCGCGAGTCCAACTCGCACTTGACCGGTTTTTTTCTGCTTGAGTTGGCCGTTTAGAAACTCGTTGATAACGTTCGTAATTGTTAACATCTTCTCGAAGTTTGTCAGTTGTTCTTCGCAGTGGAAAAAAAGAACTGGCGAAATTTTCGACGTATCCAAGAGTAGGTTACCTACCTATGGATGCACCAATAAACAATAAACAATGCTTACTGATGGATGACCTGTGATACTCGCCCAACCTGTATTGTTTTATTTTTAATACGATTTATACATAATAGGCACTTTTGTAATTTTACTTTTACGTCATGTTTTTTAAGTGACATATTAATCCAACCGTACCGTGTGGGGCCGGTACTTAAAAAGAATATCCCCACTGCATCTCTCCCCATGCATGTCGTAAAAGGCGACTAAGGGATAAGGACAAGATGCCGTGCTAAAGGGCGACAGGGTCGCCCTTTAGCACGTACCTTGTACGTACGTACGCACGTACCTTGCAAATACCTTGGCACGGTACTTCCACCGAGTCATGCTTGGTCGATTTAATCTTGTTCGAATACTTTGCGAAACGTGGTGGTCGGTGTTGTGCTGTAATTGACCTGAGTACTTGCAGCACAACACCGATTACTCTGCTTACCCCGATTATCGGGATTCAGCATGTGTGATATGTATGTATGTATGTATTAATCCAAAACATACGTAAGCATGGCCATTCAGCGGCCCAACTAACATTATGATGTTAAGACAGGCGTTATAAGAGCTGTTTAATATAATCCCATTCTTATACAGGTTAATTAAGGTTCTTTAGTGACTTTACAATAGCATTAGTAAGTGCTATAAGGGTGGGACAAGAGCTCTACAGTAGCACTTTAAATCTAAAACAACCTGCCGTTAGCACCAATTTGTTGGATTGCGGTCACAGTCCCTATAGAAGAGCTTTTTATTTTAATTTCGTTATTAATTTTCATATACTGTGTTGTTGTTTTTTTATGTTTTTAATTACATTATTGTAATTAGGTTTTAATACAGAATTATATAATAACACAGAATACAGAATAATATGTACTATCTCCGTCAGTGTGAAGACAAAAGCTAAAAAATCCTTTCTGAATGGACAAGTATGTATGTATATATTTAGGTATTATGTATTATATAAATTGTAATTCATATGTATTTAATTTAATCAATAAATAGTAATTTATACGTTTAATTAACTAGTATGTACTTATATGTAGTGTATATTATAGTATATTATAGTTATTTTCCATATTATATTTTATATTTCCACACTCAAGTCTTTTGCTACTACCTACTTATATCTCGCAACATACGACTCTCAAACATCCAAAGGTTGACTGTGAGAAATCCCTGTAAGGGATAAGTCCGCCTTTTCCCCTCATGTAAATTTCTTATTGTTTGTTTATGTTAAATGTTTTTTTGGAGCAATAAAGTATTTCTATCTATCTATATAATCTTTTGATTACTTGATTAATTGATTGATTACAAACATAGCATTCTGGTTTGTAATACCTGTTAACTTCCTGGTCATTCGCGCGGATGACCCAAAATAATAGAAAACAACAATAGATAAGTTTAAGTTATGAAGTGAAAGGGTTAACTTAGATGTTATGCTTTTTAATAGACGTTATTTTTTTATTGCATTGTTACTTCCTTGCATACATAGCTAACAACCATCCCGGTTGAACCGGCTTTCTAATAAAAAAAACCGCATCCAAATCGGCCCATACGTTTGAAAGCTACGATACCACAGGCACAGAAAGACAGCAGACAAACTTTTTAGATTTTTATACATTGTTTTATTGAGATGTTTGTTACATTGTTACATTTCGAAATTTAAAATTGTATTTAGAATGTTTCTTTCTTTCATCAATCCTGTCTGTTTATGATTTCATATAGATATTCTTTTAGACACCTTTTGACACAACCTTACAATATTTTTTGACACTTTTATTTAATTTAATAAAAACACCGTTGGGCACAAAATCTTGCACTTTTTTAACAACTTTCCAAATACGCGTCGCATCTATATTTAGACGCGTGTGAGCGGTCGCGAGTTCAAAACCAGATTGTCAAAGTTTGAGGCCAGCAAACCGTTTGAAAACGGGTCTTTGTCTAAATTGAGAAGCGATGGGGGGACTTGTATGCAAAATTGGGCATTCTATTACATACCTGGCTAGTAGGCAGCTCCGCTCGTGGCGTTACCAAAAATAAGCACTGACATCGCACCTCGTTCCCACAGGAACAAGTTTTCACGACTTTTTAAGGGGTCAGAGGTTTTTTTAATTTGTAATTTAACTTTTCTTTATTTTTTAATGGAAACTGACTGTGTTGGCTAAGTTACTTCGTGATGTCAGCCCATAACACATTGGTGAACTAGGTATCATATCAGTGCTTCCCTGCGGTCGTTCCGGCTACACTCAACTAGACAGAAAACACGAACTATTTACATAGCCGTTTTAACAGACCGTTTTATTCAGGATGTAAGATGGCCGCATAGCAGCCTCGGTTGTGTTCTCCAGTCCAGTATAGCCAGCAATCCAGGGAAGTCTCTGGTATGGAACCTACCTTCTCGGAGGTGATATTGGCTGGTCGGAGCAAGTGCTTTGGCCCCTTCGACTCCGCGAGCCCTACGGATTACACGAACTATTTACATAGCCGCTTCAACCTACCTTTCACTCAGTGCGGTGGTAGCAATCCGGGCGGGTTAAACCCTACCACCTAGTAAGGTAAGACGGGACGGGACCTACAGTTTTATGTGGAATCCGAACCGCGGTCAGCCTCCAACGGTCGAGCGGTCTCCCATCCAAGTACTGACCGCGCTCAGGGTTGCTTAACAACAGTCGACCGACCGCACCACTGAGCTACCGAGACCACAGAATACTTAATATGCCGAGACTGACAAGTTGGAGATGACTATTCCGAATGAACCAAGGGAATGAAGATTAAACCTGCGAAGTGCTACTAAGGTAACGAAGGGTACAAAATTCACCCTCCCAAACCTACAAGTTCCCTTACATACAAGTTCCCTTACCTACAAGTTCCCTTACCTACAAGTTCCCTTACCTACAAGTTCCCTTACATCAGCCATACTCAAAGTGTATCGGGGGCCATACTCATCGTGGTTCCGCGCGAATACGAGAAAAAAAATCAAAAATACTCCTTTCCTCTCTGGCTCGATTCAGCTCGGCTGCGCAGACGAACTCAACACTATTCTATCAAACCTGATATCAACCAATTGATGAAAAATAAGAAACAGTTTCATAACTCTCATTAGATATTTAATTATTGTTTTTCTCTTTTTTTATAATATAAGTAAGTAACTGTTACATTGTAATATGATTTTATTAATGAAGAATGCACAAAAACTAAATTTTGTTTATTTTAGGGCTCCGTCAAATATTTCGCTTTCCAAAAGGGTTCCGTCACCAAAAAAGTTTGAGAACCGCTGCCTTACATACAAGTTCTCTTACCTACAAGTTCCCTTACCTACAAGTTTTACGTGGAATCCGAACCGCGGTCAGCGTCCAACAACGGTCGAGCGGTCACCCATCCAAGTACTGTCCGCGCTCGTTCGTGTGCTTATGCTCACGCACGACCTACAGTCGACCGACCGCATCACCGAGGCTGACTATCTTTCTATACAAAAATGTATTTCATTTCTGTTCATTTCATTTATTCATTTCAGTCTTAGGTACCATCGGTACACTTGAGTTCGTCACATTTTATTTGAACAAATTTACAATTGTAACTTTCTGGGTCTAGCCATGGCAAGGGAGTAATAATTTTAGCCTAAGCAATAACATACACACCTAAAAAATAATAAAAAAATACAGTTCTGTGCATGAAAAGGCAATTAAAATTAGAGCAAAATTAAAATAAAACATTAAAATACTTCGCATCAATAGAATTGTCAAAGGTTAAAAATACAATTATGTCATAAGTACAATCATGTAGCATCAATTGAATTGTCAAGTTACTATCTACTATTAATCTACTACTATTAATAACTATCAAAATGAGCGTTTTCAAATGTTCAAAAAACACTGGCGGCATTATCCCGCTGGATGGCAAGGCTTTCCCTTTGAATGAAGCAGGCCCTTGATTGCGGGACACCGCGCCAGTTGCGTCCACCAGCAGAGGCCCAAGTCTCTTCAAGATGCTTTTGGCTTCACTGCTCCACGGACCGAGAGAGTTTCAACCGCACACGCAACAAATTCGAAATCTTGAATATTTGTATATTTGTTGCGTTTGAGGCTCTCCGCCCCCGGCCGCGGCCGCGCCAGCCGCTCTTGGAGAGGCCCGAACGTGACTTGGAGCTAGGGCTGCCATCCGTCCGGGTTTCTCCGGATTTGTCCTCTTTTTGAAGGCGTCCGGGGGCGTCCGGGGGGATTTTTTAAAGTAGTCCGGGTTACACGAAATTCAAAAATCCAGCCCGCAGCATAACTCTATGATAGACGCTAAACGCCGAGCCATAGCTTGGAGACGAACGTGAGTAATGCCGTTAGATATTTTAATAATATATATGAAAATTTAATTTTGTCAAAAATTTAAAATAAAATAATTGTCATGTCATAATAAGAAAAAAACAATGTCCGGGTTTTTATATGACAATCCGGGGTTTTACTTCTTTTTGTCCTAGTTTAATGATTTTAGAGATGGCAGCCCTACTTGGAGCCAATGTGTCGACACAAAATAAATTAAAATAAAAAATATGTACATTTAAATTGTTAAATTAGTTAATAATAAAAACACACAAAATTGGAACAAACATCGTATATGTATAGCGTGTCTATGTAGCTATGCATAGCCATGTATGTTTTTGTTTGCCATACTAAAAGATAGCCTTCTCGGTCCAACGAAGTCCCCGACTGTGATGTATCGTGTTTGAATAGTTCTTCATCTTTGTTGACAGGAGCGCTATCTTTTTTTTTATGTAAGCAATCCGGTATGGGCGGCTGAATCAGAGGGGCCAGCGCACATGCTCCGATCAGCAAATATCACTTCCGAGAAGGTAGGTGCCATACCGAAGACTTCCCTTTGAATTGCTGGCTATACTGGACTAGCGGAGAACACAGCCGAGGCTGCTATGCGGTCATCTTACATCCAGTACGGTGATACCGACCCAGTCGGCTACAATTTGAGCCTAGCACCACAGATTACTTAATAGTTACTTCGTAACAGATAAATCACTCCATAGAAAATGTTCCTACTTTCGGGCTTTAATAGCCTACTGTTTCACATCGCCAATCGCTGCGTGCGAAAATGTATCTTAACGATTGAGTGTAAAGTGGTCATTGCTTTGCAGCTGCGCGCAGTTGCGTGGGCGAGCGTCTATGTATACTTCGCGGGGCTGACGAATTACTACTGAAAAAGACCGCCGGCGGCCCGTCGGGCGGTAGGTAGTTAGCGCGCGCAAGTACATAGAGTGCGTGAGGCCTGCTAGCACCTAGTAAGGGGCAATAGAAGGAACCCACAGTTGTAAAGTGATTCCGAACGGTGAAGCAGCAGGTGTAGTCACGCCTGTTTCCCGGTGGGGTAGGCAGAGACAACGGATCTCCACGCGCCGCGATCCTGACACACACCTGCCGCCTCTTCCACTCTCATAATGTTCTTCATGCACGCTCGTCGGTTACGGGTACTACGCACTTGATCCTTTTTGAGCACATGCCCGATCTGGTCGAGGTACGTGCGTCTAGGCGACCCTTCCCAACTCTTCCACTCACATTTGCTCCGTAAATTTCTTTCATTAGTCTCCTATCATCCATTCTTCCAACATGACCGAACCAATTTCTCAATCCTTGGTGGTGTATGATGGTTGGGAGAGGGGGGCGGGAAGGTGAGGAGAGGGACGACGAAGAAGGGGAAGTGGCTGAGGAAGGGAGAGGGAAGCGGCGGGGGAGATATGGTTAAACAAGGGCTGAGGGAGGTTGTTGAAAACCTGTACTTGAGTTCTTCATAGGTAGGTAGGTTAGGTGCATTCACCAGTGATCGAAGTTAGAATGGCTTACCTCATGAACAGTGGACGCGAGAAAGAGATAGCACTGCAGAAGTTGGTCCTTCTCACTCCACAGGATGTAGAAGAACTGCTCAGGGTTGCCGGCGACTTGACTTTTCCTGGAAATTTCAATTTCTCCATTATAGCCAGCAATCCAAAGGGAAGTCTCCGGTACGGCACCTTTTTAACCCCCGATGAAAAAAAAACGGAGGGTGTTATAAGTTTGACGTGTGTGTGTGTGTGAGAGTGTGTGTGTGTATGTGTCTGTCTGTGGCATCGTAGCTCCCAAACGGATTGACCGATTTGGATGCGGGGTTTTTTATTAGAAAGCTGGTTTAATCGGGATGGTTCTTAGCTATGTTTGTAATCAAGTAATTAAGTAATTAAGTAATAAAAAAAATTATTATCTTAAAAAGTGGACCGATTTGCATGCTTGTAGAAGGTGATATTCGCTGGTTGGACATTGTTTATTGTTTATTGTTTATTTAGCGTCTATTGGCAGTACACTGCGCTCAGATTTGTCATATTTACATTGTAACATTCCGCCAGTTCGATTATCACAGCGAAGAAGAACTGACAAGAAACTTCACTGGAAATTTTTTCAATGTCCACTTAGTCTATACAAAAATGTTTGCCACTGCCTAGACACGCATGTGCTGATTTGTGACATGCAGCAATTCATGACAACGTGAAAACATTTTTACTATGAAATTGTATGGACTACTGGTTTCTGTCACAAACCACCACATGTCGTTATCGCATAACTAATTAATTACATTCATATCGCATCATTAATTATATTTATTTATCATCTGATTCTGACAACTTGTGAAGTATATAGGTATTATGTAAAAAGTCCGGTGTATAGTGCCATCGTCAAATTTGATAAGAAATTTTATCAAGTCATTATTTGATTTTGTTAGTAAGCAAGTAACATACTACAATGTAGTATAAAATGTCGAGGGGGAAAAAAATAGATACACAAGTACCCATTGTCTTAGAGTTAGTAGAGAACATTACGTTATGTCATACTTTTGTACTTAATTTATTATGTGTCAGAATCACAAAATTCGTCAGTTAAGGCATCTTTAATACTGTAATAGCATTTTTTGGTTAATATTTTTTTCAGGGTTATTTTGAAAGAATTTTCACCTAGATTCCTTATTTCCTGTGGTATTTTGTTATAAAATCTAACACTATTACATATAAAACTTTTTGACATTTTAGACAACCTATGTTTTATTCCCAGTAGGTTATCCTTATGTCTAGTATTATAGTTGTGATTGTCCGAGTTAAAAGTGGAGACTAATAGATGCTTTCTTGCATAACATATGTTATCTTGCGTAACATACATTGTGCTGTTAGTGTGGCCCCTCTGTCTCGGTCACCCATAATTCATCAGATTCAGTAATTACCGTGTGGGACCGATACTTAAAAGGAATAGCCCCACTGCATCTCTCCCCATGCATGTCGTAAAAGGCTACTAAGATGCCGTGCTAAATGGCGACGGGATCGCCACCTCTCACCTTGGCACGGTACTTCCATCAAGTCATGCAGCAGGTGGGTCTTTGTGTGTACTCGCTGCTTGATCGATTGAATCTTGTTCGAATACTTCGCGGAACGTGGTGGTCGGTGTTGTGCCGTAATTTATCAGAGTACTTGCAGCACAACACCGATTACTCTGCTTATCCCGATTGTCGGGATTCAGCGTGTGTGATATGTATATGTATGCAGTAATTACCACTGAATATTTAAGGCGACAATAGGCGAAAAGTACAAAAATTGTACTTTAAATTTTCTCTTGATAAGCATAAATGATTTCAATACAAGACCCTCATAGAAATATAGATAATATTTTTCCCTAAAATCGTAGCGAAAAAAAAATTTTTCTTCCATCTTTCCAACACGTGAAATTTAACATAAGTAATATAGTCTGATTTTCGCGCAAACGTTCATTGTCGGCGTTTTAGTTTTATTTTGTACGGGAATTTAATTTTGTAAGTTTGTATATATATATATATTTTTTTTATTTATTTAGAGTAACCAACAGTGTGATCAACACAAAATTTACAAAAATACAAAGGATCACACATACACCGCTAATAGGTCACTACAGATAAAACTAAGTATATAGCGTAAGAGAAAGAAAAGTACATTTAAACAAATCAAAACTAATAAATAAACAGTTAAAATAGAAAAAATTATAATAATTTAAAATAACTAATTAATTTAATTAAAACAGAACAAAACTAAACTAAACTAATTATTTATATTATATTTTGTTTCTAATAATTTAGCTATTATATTAATACAAAATTGTAAACATAATTAATTGCCATTTACACACGTACACATGAATAAATATTCGTCATAAATATAAAATTGCATTTAATGTATAATTCATTTCAATTGTTATTCATAGAAAACCTAAGAACAATAATTTTAATTAAGGGGTCCTAGAAAATGGATCAGAACCTTCCGAGATCGATTTAGATATTTTATTCTATTCCATCCTATTCCATCCCATTCTATCCTATTCTTTTTTTTGGAAACTGACACGGTAGCATGTAGCCAACATCACCTACAACATCCGTCATGTCAGCCCATAACACCGGTTGAACTTGGTGCCACGTCAGCGCTTCCGTTCGGTCGTGCCGGCTACACTGAACTGGACGGAAAACACAAACTATTTACATAGCCGTTTCGACCGACCTTTCATTCATACATACATACATATCACACACGCTGAATCCCGACAATCGGGGTAAGCTGAGTAATCGGTGTTGTGCTGCAAGAACTCTGGTAAATTACAGCACAACACCGACCACCACGTTTCGCAAAGTATTCGAACAAGATTCAATCGATCAAGCAGCAAGTAAGGCACGAAGACCCACCTGCTGCATGACTCGGTGGAAGTACCGTGTCAAAGTGAGAGGTGGCGAGCCTGTCGCCCTTTAGCACGGCATCTTGTCCTTATCCCTTAGTCGCCTTTTACGACATGCACGGGGAGAGATGCAGTGGGGCTATTCTTTTTAAGTACCGGGCCCACACGGTACACCTTTCATTCAGTGCGGTGGTAACAACCCGGGTATATTCTATTCTATTCTATTTTCTATTCTATTCTGTTCTATCCTATTCTATATTACAATATCCTATACATCTTGTTGAAGCACATACCTTATGATGTTCGGAAGAGCGTGGACCAGAACAGGTTCGAAGTTGTCGTTGTAAACTTTCAGGTAACCTCCTTCCACAGCTATACTCAACTGGAACAAGATATTATAGTGGTTTGAGTTGTTTTTTATGTAATCCGGTATGGGTGCCTGAGTCCGAGGGGCCAAAGCGTATGCTCCGACCAGCCAATATCACCTCCGAGAAGGTAGGCCCCATACCGGAGACTTCCCTGGACTGCTGGCTATACTGGACTAGAGGAGAACACAACTATTTTTTTATGTAATACGGTATGGGTGGCTGAGTCCGAGGGGCGAAAGCGCATGCTCCGACCAGCCAATATCACCTCCGAGAAGGTAGGCCCCATACCGGAGACTTCCCTGGACTGCTGGCTATACTGGACTAGAGGAGAACACAACTATTTTTTTATGTAATGCGGTATGGGTGGCTGAGTCCGAGGGGCGAAAGCGCATGCTCCGACCAGCCAATATCACCTCCGAGAAGGTAGGTGCCATACCGGAGACTTCCCTGAATTGCTGGCTATACTGGACTAGAGGAGAACACAACTATTTTTTTATGTAATACGGTATGGGTGGCTGAGTCCGAGGGGCGAAAGCGCATGCTCCGACCAGCCAATATCACCTCCGAGAAGGTAGGTGCCATACCGGAGACTTCCCTGAATTGCTGGCTATACTGGACTAGAGGAGAACACAACTATTTTTTTATGTAATACGGTATGGGTAGCTGAGTCCGAGGGGCGAAAGCGCATGCTCCGACCAGCCAATATCACCTCCGAGAAGGTAGGTGCCATACCGGAGACTTCCCTGAATTGCTGGCTATACTGGACTAGAGGAGAACACAACCGAGGCTGCTATGCGGCCAGCTTACATCCAGTACGGTGGTACCAGCCCAGTCAGCTGCAATTTGAGCCTATCACCGAGGCTACCACCTAGTAAGGGAAGGAGCCGGTGGCAATGGCGGTTTTCACCGCCACCGGTTAAATCTGCGTCTAACAGTTATATGCCGGTTGAGATGACAAATTCTCTCTCATACTTATATTTGACTGAAATCGGCCGGTCCTTCAAGAGGGGCGTGAATAGCCACCTGTCATATGCCATATGTCGCGCTTACTATAAGAAAACATAAGAAAATCATTCGTCAGCCTCGGTAGCTCAGTGGTGCGGTGGGTCGACTGTCAGTCGTGATCATGAGCACACCTGGGCGCGGTCCGTACCTACTTGGATGGGTGACCGCTCAACAGTTGGAGACTGACCGTTGTTGTTCAAATTCCACGTAAAGCTGTAGGTCCCTTCCCTTCTTACCTTACTAGATGGTAGGGTTTATCCCGCCCGGGTTGCTACCACCGCACTGAATGGCAGGTCGGTTGAATCCAGTTCAGTGTAGCCGGCACGACCTAAGGGAAGCACTGACATGGCGCCTAGTTCACCAAGGTGTTATAGGCTGACATCACAGATGTAGTAATTTATGTAGCAAACCGTGTATGTTTCCATTAAAAAAAACATACCTTGACTCTGTTGCCCAATTTTCTGATCTCCATGAGTAACCAGGGCAGCATGGCTTTGGAGAACCTCCTGTCCATGGCGGTGAATCCGAGGTAATGAACGGACGTAAGCCTGGTCTTCATCTTGGCTCTTCAGGGAGTGTTCCTGTGAACATAGACAACATCACGCCTTGGTTGTTAGACATTATTTTTTAAAACACAACAGCTTTACTCGCGGTTCTTCCGAGCTATGTGGCTCGACGTTTCGGGCCAAGCGTATGGCCCATCCTCATGAGCACTCTGCCTGGTGCGACGGTTGGCAGATAACTGAACTGCAGAGTGCTCATGAGGATGGGCCATACGCTTGGCCCGAAACGTCGAACCACATAGCTCGGAAGAACCGTGAGTAAAGCTGTTTTGTTTTAAAAAATAACATCACGCCTGTTTACCAATGAAATCTAATACAATCATATATCAAATACATCTTCTTTGTCCTCGACCTGCTGCCGTCCACTGTTGGACATAGGTCTCCCCTAGACGACACCGAGTTTCTTCTGACCTCGCCTTCCCGAAACCACTGACGGCCGGCAGACTGTTTGAGGTCGTCCGACAATATTATGGCAGCGCAGCGGGCAAACTGTTTTAGATCGTCTGATCATCTGGCGGCTGGCAGACTGTTTCAGGTCGTCTGAGCATCTGGCGTAATCTGGCGGCCGGCAGACTGTTTCAGGTCGTCTGAGCATCTGGCGGCCGGCAGACTGTTTAAGGTCGTCTGATCATCTGGCGGCCGGCAGACTGTTTCAGGTCGCCTGACCATCTGGCGGCCGGCAGACTATTTCAGGTCGTCTGACGGTCTGGTGGCTGGCTTACTGCAAAACCGTTTACTCAAACGGTCGTAATTCTGGGTTCACTGGGCTCACCTCGTGTTAACTGGTATACATTTAAGGCAATAAATATTATTATATTTCCGGTGTGGGACAGAGTCATTAATGTTTACTGGCTTATCACTATGTGGTTACAAGTGTAGGTATTATGTATTATACTCGTAGTTTACAATGCGTTTGTAATTAGATCAGGTTTTACCTGTCACACATTATGATTACCTACCTATGTACCTATATATATTTCCATAATTAGCGCGATGGAAATAATTTGATTTATTTAAATAAATAACAAATATACGTACCTACAGAATTATTTAATGTAATTTGTTTTTATTTGTACTAAACCTATTAAAATATTATGGACTTCCAGACAGCGGTTATGTGTCTACTGCTGGACTGCTTGACATACGCCTCTCCCACGATTCCACGTAAAACTGTAGGATCCTTCCCTTCCCCCCGCACTGAAAGAGGTCGGTCGAAACGGCTATGATAAAAATAAGTGTTCTCCGCCCAGTTCAGTGTAGCCGGCACGACCATAGGGCAGCACCACGTCAGGTTGCATAAAATCAAATCATTATTTTATTTGCAGACACTTGTCCCATACACACACAACATTATTTATTAACAACATAAAAAATTTAAAAAAAAATTGTATTTTAAAAACAAAAAATTACCCTTGTTTAGTTTAGTTTAGTACGATGCCATAAAACACGAATGAAACAAAATTAATCATCGTAGGTACACTCACACACTTCCACCCGTAAAATAAAATCAATAATCCATCCACTCTTACTCATAGAGTTAGAATTGGTCACAATAATCACGAACAAGATTCGCAGGAATACATTTCTCGCACGAAAACACTTTTCCGACTTAGATAACTCTTAAGTGTGAACCAAACTGGTGTATGCAAATATTTAAACAATCTCGTGAAATACGTTCAAAACATGAACCGAGAGTATTCTTGCGTGGTGTTGCCAGGTTGTGGATAAAAATAATCCTTCATAATCGTTCCGCCTTTTTTTCTTGATGCAGTGGGCGAATGAATGAACTATCTTTTTCCCGCGGCTTCGCTCGCGCGAAATACGTATAAAAAGAAGAAAGTAATTAAGAAGTTCAAGTAAACAATAAACTTTCTGTATGAAGGTAAGTACTTACTTAACTAAGGACGAGGCACGCATCCGTACCTTTATTTCGGCGCGTGGAATAATTCGGTTTGTATGAGAGCCACATCTCAGCGTAGCCGGAACTGAATTTTATTTAGCCTATCCTCTGTCATGTGTAGTTATATGTGCTTGTACTAAGTTTCGTCGAATTCGGATGATCGGTTTAAGAGTTATGGAGGAATATACATACATGCAGAAAATACTTCTAAAAATCATCAATTTAGTTTTAGTATCATACATAGAGTCTACAAACGCAGTATCTCATAAAACTAAATAACTTACTCCATGACCATCCTTTACAGATTATAGTATTGATTGATTGATGTATTTGCTCTCGGTGGACCCTAGAACAAACCATACATGCCATTAGTAGGTAAGCACTGCCATGGCACCTGCTCACCAAGGTGTTATAGGCGATGTAGCCAACCGTGTTAGGTTTCCATAAAAAAAATCTGGGTAAGCAGATTAATTGGTATTGTGCTGCACGAACTCAGATAAACTACCGACCACCATGAGTGACCAATATTAGGACAAGAGAACTATCAAGCAGCAAGAAGACACAAAGAAGATTAGTTAATTAATTAATCAACCTACTGCATGACTGTGGCTGTGGCAGGACCGTGCCAAGGTGAGAAGTGTCTAATCTGTCGCCCTTTAAAAGAGCATAAATGCATTCACCGTTTGACGTTACAGAAACATTTAAATATAATTAAGTATATTTATCAAAAACACCGAATCAAAATGGAAACAGCCTTTTAGTGGTATCACCAATTTGCTGTACTGAAGAACTAGTATTTCTATTGCGCTTTTCTCATTGTTATAGAAGGAGAGAAAAGATTCCTGATTGTAGGAGGATAAAACAGCTGATCGTAAAGAGGAAACTCATGAAAAACTGTACATGTGGCTCCATCTCTATTTGATAAGCCGGACCAGTTAGTTATTGTGCTATGCAACGAATGATAAATATTCGCAGCGCCATCTCTATATTTCAGTGCACAACTAGTTGAACAACAAGCTATTGCATATAGCATTGCAAAGCAATAAATAATTAATTAAAGAGTTTACAAATAATTTATAATAATCATAAATAAATAAATACTAGTAGGATTCTCATAGGATTTAAAATAAGAATCCTTTAAAATCATATTATTTTTAGCGCTATCTCTCGTACAAATTGATACATGCAAATTAAAAAGTTAAATCATAAACAAAGTAGATGTGTTCATACTACTAACAAAATCATATGATAATTCTACTAGAATTTATTTATGTTAGGGTATAAGTAACTAGTTGTATACACTTTTACTTATTTATTGTTTTTTATGTGCAATTAAATTATACAGAGAAAATGCGCGCCTTCTTAACCCTTCGGCCTTGCCTTGGGCCATTTTTAGACCTAAGGGGTAAATGTTTGGTTTATGTATGAACACATCTATTTCGTTTTCTCTTTTTAATATTATAATTTAATGATTGTACGAGAGATGGCGCTGAAAAATATTATATGATTTCAAAGAGATTCGTCAACGGCATAAAATTTTTGCAAATATTATGTTCGTGGTATTTATCGTTTTGTAAACTACCTTCCTCCAAATATGCAAAGATGAAAACATGTTTGGAAGTTCAGTTTTTTGCAGTGAGGCATAATATTATGAAGCAAAATATTTAAAAAAATCTATCAATAGTGAAAGGTGATGTCACTAAAACGAGTGAAGTAAAAATGTAGTAAATAATAACATTTAGTTATATAGTTTTTTATAGTGGTTGGTGAATAAAAATGAGTGATAAATTTAAAAGTTAGTATGTTATATTTCGATAACCGTATTTTAACCAACGAGTTTTTAAAAAGTACGTAGTATTTAGCGAGGTATTTAGTTCACAGCTGCGTTGTACTTTCGTTACTTAAATTCTTAGATATTGTATTTTATTTCTAATATAAAATTTTTCGCTGTGCGAAAATATACTATAATCATCCTGAGATATGCCTCAATACGTCAGTGAAAACCTCAAGTGAATTCACTGAGTAGTTCTCGAGTTATAAGCGAGCATAATATCGCTATGGGGCACACAACGCAGGGTCGTTGTATATAAGGCATTGAGCATATAAGGTGTTTCGTTAGTCATGTCAATAACTTCGGGAGGGTTACATACACACTCAAATAAACAGGTTACGCAAAAAAATATATATGTTTTTAGCATTACTTTTCGAGAAATTTAACAAAACATGTTTGCTACCTAAACATTAACTTGTGTGTAACAGTAGGTAACATGCATTGTACGGGGTCAATGACCGTACTATGTTCAAACGCAGAACAGCTGTTTGTTGTAAGTAAGTCACAAGGTCAATATGATTGGTTTTTACAGCTAATTATTTGATTTTATTTTTTTGTTAGGAGAAAAAATGTTCCTATAAACATATATTTTTTTTTTGCGTAAAGTGTTTATTTGAGTGTGTATGTAACCCTCCCGAAGTTATTGACATGACTAACGAAACACCTTACATAATATTGTCTGCTTCTTCCACAGAGCATCAAATACCTACCGCGCGCGCCCCCTACTAGAGACGCCCTAAGCGATAATATTTGAAACCCAAAAACTACACGCAGTGCTGCTAGCGCTTCGTATGTGTGTGTGTGTGTGCTAGTATCGACACTACACACAAAGAGGAGCAAGTTAGGCACACGCACAAAACAAATGCACACGCACAACACACATATGTAAGTCATAGGCCACGCCCACAGGCTTCAACGGCGTTGTAGAGAAATCGCGCTCAGGGCGCCTCTAGGAGGGGCGGGCGCGCGCATTTGATGCTCTGTGGCTTCTTCAGTTAATATTTATTTTTTACAGCTAATTATCAAATATTTTTACATAACGTCCATACATTAATGAACGATATGAGTATTTCATATTCGTCAACTTCCAAGTTCGTATGAAGAATTCCTTTTCTTTATTAGTATGTATGTATGTATGTATGTATGTTCCTCCATAACTGTTAAACCAATCGACCGAACTCGATGAAACTTAGTACAAGCACATTTAACTTTAAATGACACAGGATATGCTATCAGGTATAAATATAAGTTCCGGTTACGGATGTGGCTCTCATACAAACCGAATGGTTCCGCGCGCCGAAATAAAGGTACGGTAGAGGGCTTACTTACATACTTTCTTCTTCTTTTTAAATGCGAATTTCACTCGAGCGAAGTCGCGGGCAAAAGCTATCAATAAATACCATGTGGGGCCGGTAATTTAAAAGAATAGCCCCACTGCATCTCTCCCCGTGTATGTCGTAAAAGGCGACTAAGGGATATGTCTCCCTTCTTATATTATTAGGTGGTAGGGTTTAACCCGCCTGGGTTGGTACAACCGCACTGAAAGTAAAGGTCGTTCGAAACGGCTATGTAAATAGTTAGTGTTTTCCGTCCAGTTCAGTGTAGCCGGCACGACCGAAGGCTAGCACTGACGTGGCGCCATGTTCACCCGGTGTTATGGGCTGACACCATGGATGTTGTAGGTGATGTAGCCAACCGTGTCAGTTTCCATAAAAAAAAAACAAAGAAACATTTTCTCCAAAAAGGGCTACCGAGGATGGATCGCAGCAAAAGCCGAAGCGGCAGCGACTCCACGACGTCAACATCCGCGTCCTTCGCGGAGTCCAGCTTGGAGGACGCACGGGCAGCGCCCAAGAGGAGGAAGTTACGCAGGATCTTCTTCAAGAACGAGTGCCCGTTGAAGAGGAACGACGACGGAGATAATTTGGAGACATATTTAAAGAGTGATCGGTAGGTACCTACCACTGGACTTGCCATAATTATAACATCTCCTATGTGTAGGCTTGCCATAATTATAACATCTCCTATGTGTAGGCTTGCCATAATTATAACATCTCCTATGTGTAGGCTTGCCATCATTTCACCATCTCCTATGTGTAGGCTTGCCATAATTATAACATCTCCTATGTGTAGGCTTGCCATAATTATAACATCTCCTATGTGTAGGCTTGCCATAATTATAACATGTCCTATGTGTAGGCTTGCCATAATTTCAACATCTCCTATGTGTAGTCTTGCTATAATTTCAACATCTCCTATGTGTAGTCTTGCCATAATTATAACATCTCCTATGTGTAGTCTTGCCATAATTATAACATCTCCTATGTGTAGGCTTGCCATAATTATAACATCTCCTATGTAGGCTTGCCATAATTATAACATCTCCTATGTGTAGGCTTGCCATAATTTCACCATCTCCTATGTGTAGGCTTGCCATAATTATAACATCTCCTATGTGTAGGCTTGCCATAATTATAACATCTCCTATGTGTAGGCTTGCCATAATTATAACATGTCCTATGTGTAGGCTTGCCATAATTTCAACATCTCCTATGTGTAGTCTTGCTATAATTTCAACATCTCCTATGTGTAGTCTTGCCATAATTATAACATCTCCTATGTGTAGGCTTGCCATAATTATAACATCTCCTATGTAGGCTTGCCATAATTATAACATCTCCTATGTGTAGGCTTGCCATAATTATAACATCTCCTATGTGTAGGCTTGCCATAATTATAACATCTCCTATGTGTAGGCTTGCCATAATTATAACATCTCCTATGTGTAGGCTTGCCATAATTATAACATCTCCTATGTGTAGGCTTGCCATAATTATAACATCTCCTATGTGTAGGCTTGCCATAATTATAACATCTCCTATGTGTAGGCTTGCCATAATTATAACATCTCCTATGTGTAGACTTGCCATAATTATAACATCTCCTATGTGTAGGCTTGCCACAATTATAACATCTCCTATGTTTAGGCTTGCCATAATTTTAATATCTCCTATGTGTAGGCTTGCCATAATTATAACATCTCCTATGTGTAGGCTTGCCATAATTATAACATCTCCTATGTGTAGGCTTGCCATAATTATAACATCTCCTATGTGTAGGCTTGCCATAATTATAACATCTCCTATGTGTAGGCTTGCCATAATTATAACATCTCCTATGTGTAGGCTTGCCATAATTATAACATCTCCTATGTGTAGGCTTGCCATAATTTCAACATCTCCTATGTGTAGTCTTGCCATAATTTTAACATCTCCTATGTGTAGGCTTGCCATAATTATAACATCTCCTATGTGTAGGCTTGCCATAATTATAACATCTCCTATGTGTAGGCTTGCCATAATTATAACATCTCCTATGTGTAGGCTTGCCATAATTTCAACATCTCCTATGTGTAGTCTTGCCATAATTTTAACATCTCCTATGTGTAGGCTTGCCATAATTATAACATCTCCTATGTGTAGGCTTGCCATAATTATAACATCTCCTATGTGTAGGCTTGCCATAATTATAACATGTCCTATGTGTAGGCTTGCCATAATTTCAACATCTCCTATGTGTAGTCTTGCCATAATTTCAACATCTCCTATGTGTAGTCTTGCCATAATTATAACATCTCCTATGTGTAGGCTTGCCTTAATTATAACATCTCCTATGTGTAGGCTTGCCATAATTATAACATCTCCTATGTGTAGGCTTGCCATAATTATAACATCTCCTATGTGTAGGCTTGCCATAATTATAACATCTCCTATGTGTAGGCTTGCCATAATTTCAACATCTCCTATGTGTAGTCTTGCCATAATTTTAACATCTCCTATGTGTAGGCTTGCCATAATTATAACATCTCCTATGTGTAGGCTTGCCATAATTATAACATCTCCTATGTGTAGGCTTGCCATAATTATAACATCTCCTATGTGTAGGCTTGCCATAATTATAACATCTCCTATGTGTAGGCTTGCCATAATTATAACATCTCCTATGTGTAGGCTTGCCATAATTATAACATCTCCTATGTGTAGGCTTGCCATAATTATAACATCTCCTATGTGTAGACTTGCCATAATTATAACATCTCCTATGTGTAGGCTTGCCACAATTATAACATCTCCTATGTTTAGGCTTGCCATAATTTTAATATCTCCTATGTGTAGGCTTGCCATAATTATAACATCTCCTATGTGTAGGCTTGCCATAATTATAACATCTCCTATGTGTAGGCTTGCCATAATTATAACATCTCCTATGTGTAGGCTTGCCATAATTTCAACATCTCCTATGTGTAGTCTTGCCATAATTTTAACATCTCCTATGTGTAGGCTTGCCATAATTATAACATCTCCTATGTGTAGGCTTGCCATAATTATAACATCTCCTATGTGTAGGATTGCCATAATTTTAACATCTCCTATGTGTAGGCTTGCCATAATTTCAACATCTCCTATGTGTAGGCTTGCCATAATTTCAACATCTCCTATGTGTAGGCTTGCCATAATTTTAACATCTCCTATGTGTAGGCTTGCCATAATTTTTCAGACTCAATGCCGAACGCCACACCAAACCTCAAAAACTCTTTTTATGTAATTCGATATGGGTGCCTGATTCGGAGGGGCCAAAGCACATGCTTCGACCAGCCAATATTACCTCCGAGAAGGTAGGTGCCATACCGGAGACTTCCCTGGATTGCTGGCTATACTAGGCTAGAATGTAGCCGGCACGACCGAAGGGAAGCACTGACGTGGCAACAAGTTCACCCGGTGTTATGGGCTGTCATCACGGATTTTGTAGGTGATGTAGGCAACCGTGTCAGTTTCCATAAAATAAAGGAGAACACAACCGGGGCTGCTATGTGGCCATCTTATATTCAGTACGGTGGTATCAACCCAGTCGGCCACAATTTGAGATTACCACCTAGTAAGGGGCAAGGGAAGGGACCTACAGTTATACGCCGGTTCCGAACGGTGAAGCAGCAGGTTATGCACGTCAATTTTTCGTCAGAAAAAAACTCATTGGTACACGCCGACTGGATTTGAACCTCGGTCCTCTCGCATGAGAAGCCGACGTCCGCATTTTTTTTTATAGTAAAATGCTTGATTTGCTACGGCTGGTCGAAAACATGATTTTGCGGTCTCCGGAATATTTTTGCAAAAAATACTTGCTAGGTTTTGAGTTTGAGCAGCCGATATACAGGGTGTTTCAGGATAGGGTCTTCGTAACTTCAGGTTCGAAAGGGGTCCATATTTGAAGACGAAAAGCTCTGAAACTTTTTCCTAGATTCGGTCATTTTATAGTACTTTTTGGGGAAATTGTTTCATCGAGATTTGGTGGACGGTTAACATAAGCCTTAAATAATACAAATAAAATGACTAACTTACATGCTTTAACTAGTAGAATTAAAGGGCATATACATAGGTAAATTCCAAACACTTAAATTTTAATGGCTTCAAAAGAAAAAGGGGCTGGACTAGGTCATTGCACTCCCTGGCTAGACAGCACTATTGCCAAATCTCCCCATAGTCACTGTCCATCGAGTTTTTATTACAATTTTAAATTTTTGTATGAAAAAAATTCTACGGAATTTCGATTTGAGTGGTAAGGATTTGTTTCTTCTAATAATGAGTACTGTCTATTCCTGAAGTTTCTCAAGCCTATCCTGAAACACCCTGTATATGCATATAGTATAAGTAGGGATAACCGTAATATACTGAATAGACATACAAGGAATGTGTCTAAGGTTCTACAAAATGAACATGTCTGTAGCGTAGACAGAAAAAATAGTTCTGGACTCCGCACTTCATACTTCAATTATTACTAAAACGAGACACCGTGGTTATGGTAGTGTGCGTATCGCGTAATACAGGACCGACCATCTCAAGAGATCGCAGTGATATTGTGTCATCCTTTTTCCACGCGCAGTAATCCCGTATCGCTTGCCTGCACGCTCCACGCAAACATTTACGTGTTCCAAAACAAGCGAATGTCGCACGTAGTCGATCGATAAATTGCCGCTTGCTTCAACGGCTCAAAACTATGGAGGTGGCTTTTTACTTCTTATTATTAAATTATTTATTAAAAACATTTATTGCAATTTTTTTCGTTTATTTTTTTTTTATGGAAACTGACACGGTTGGCTACATCACCTACAACGTCCGTGAGGTCAGCCCATAACACCGGGTGAACTAGGTGCCATGTCAGTGCTTTCCCCTTCGATCGTGCCGGCTACACTGAACTGGTCGGAAAACACAAACTATTTACATAGCCGTTTCAACCGACGTTTCATTCAGTGCGGTGGTACCAACCCGGGCGGGTTAGACCCTACCACCAAGTAAGATTAGGAGGGAAGGGACCTACAGTTTTACGATTTACATTTATTTATGTAAGAAAACCTATGGATGATGAGTGAATTATTTTATAAAAATTTCAAACGCATTTGTCAATTTATGTCGACTTTAGACGTGTCTTATATCACTTGCAACTAAAATCACCTAAAATTTGACAGACCTGCTTAAATTAAGATTATTAAATCATTCGTTCATCTCCTGTCTTTCTTTCTCAAAATGACAATAATGACAGGAATATCAAAATTTCAGCTTTAATAGTGTGAAGTGTCTACTAGAAATAAAGCCAATATGTTACTAACATTAAAAACACAGACCAAGTTGACCAACCCACAAACCGAGGGTTCCGCACAAATACGACGGGGGCGTGGCTTTGAAGTGGGGAAGTTTGCTAGCAAATTGCTAGTAAGCTTATTGTGTAGACTGAAGTTAAAAAATAAATTTTAGTGAAATAATGTTTTGCCGGACGCGTAGTTTATTTAGTTTACTTAAAAGATGAAACAGGTTTCCATACAACTTTTAATTTTTAATCTTTCATGCAAAATTAAAACTTTACTTTTTTTAACTACAAAAACATTGATTTTGAATAGACATGTATGCACAAACGACACGGGCTGCCTCGACATGGTCCCTATTAGGTTGCGGTTAATTTATAGAAGATGCGGAGCGTAGTGACGCATCTTCTATAAATTAACCTTGATAATTTTTTTTGAACCACCAAACTGGTTATAAAAAGAAAAACATTTCTCACCTCCACTCATCACCTTTTTGATACATAAATATATTACAAACAAACTTAATTTTGCAGTCAACCTAAATAATAATTTCTCACTAACTATTTAAACGGGACCAGTTTTAATATTTTCGTATTCCTCCCTTTGATGTTAACTTTTTTGAACCACTTGTCATATACGTTTCATAAAGCAAATAAATATGTTATTCAAAATCTGTAAGAATCAAACAAGAACCAACCAAGAAAGAAACACGTAAATTTCTTGTGCACCTAAGTCCTTTTGCACAAATCGCAGATCAGGTCATGCTTGGAGTACTGCTTGCACCTGTGGGATGGCTCTGCCAAATATCAGCTTTTAAAAGGGAAATTGTTTGAAAAGAGGAATTTGTTAAAAAGGATTGCATTCCCACACGCTGGACTTACCGTGGATGCGTACCAACCTCTTCTGCAGATTTTTCCTCTATAGAACCGGTAAACTCTGGGACGCTCTCCTGTCTATATATTTCCTCCCAAGTACAGTCTCGGGTCCTTCAAGAGGGGCATGAACAGGCACCTGTCGGGCCGGCATGGCATTCGCAACCCCCGCATACGACCAAATGTCCATGGGCGTCCTTAGACATCTCATGGGTGCCTCGGCGCCACAGGTCGCGCTTTCAATAAAAAAAAAACACAAAGAAAACACAAGCAAAAATCTGTAAATAAAAATCATGTAAGGGTTCTGGTATTTTGTTGATTTTATTGTAGCTTTTCAAATTGCCATCTAATATAGTAAAATATATATATTATAAAAGAATTCTTTTGGGAATCCAGTGTTACCGTTTTCAAAGGTGGTGACGTAAAAAAATTTAATTTTAAAGAAGCCATCTCCACTTAATCCAAACACATTAAATGTATGAAGTGAAAATTTTTACTTTTTCTTATAAAACATTGTATTTGAAGGGATTTTCACTCTTGAAATATAATGCCAGATGCTCTCGTATACTACGCAGAGGCCCGAAGCCGGCATTTGTGTAATATTGAAGACGCTGAAGCAAGTGCTCTCGCGCTGGCGGTCGATGGCAGAATGAGCGGGCGATGCACGTAATATTTGAATTGCACGTATTTTTGGTGGGGCACGAATCGCCCTGACATGCGGAATCTTAATATTTTTTATGATCGAAGGTCTGTAGTCACTCCATAAAATCATCCAGGACAGAAATTCATAAAATCTCAACCTTGAACGCACGAATGAAGAGCTTACGAAGAATAATAAATGACTTTATTTTTAACCTAACCTGAGCTTCGGGCGAAAAATAGGAACCAATTTTAAAACGAATCGTGCTAAGTTGTGTTTCGAACGCATATACTCGAGCGAGACGCGGGAAGAATGCCTAACTTATGTATAATGCCTATTCATACTATCTCCACCGAATAACATTTTTATAGTTTCAAAAGCTGATGTATCACAATGAGTTTCATTCCATAAAATTATTATACGATTAACGCATCCCAGAAAATTATTAATCATTTATTTACACATCTATTTACAATAATTTTACATATAACTACGTATACCTAAAATATACAAAAATTATACATAAAATTATTATAAAACAAATTGAGTTTCCACCACCGGCGGCGGCGGCGGGGCAGACCCAAGCTACCGATGGTCGGGTCCCAAAGAGAGGAACCTCCGGACGATGCGTGCAGTGTCGAGCAGGGCTGCCTTCTGGATCTGGCCCTTGACCCAACCACTCAGCGAGAACCTCCCAAGGTGGTCGTCGAGGTTCTTCGCTATCAGCCCTTGGTAACCTCGTGCTGCAGATCCAGATACTTTAACATCTTCTCTGCTTCCTTACTGACGAGGTTACCATCGTGCGGCACGGCGATATCGACGAGCGTTGCGCGCCTTGCCTCCCGTTCCACTATCACAATATCAGGTCTGTTCGAGAGAATAGTCTTGCCTGTCTGTGATAATGAACCGGTCCCAGTAGGTAGAGTTTGACATGACCGTTCTCGAAAACTGGCGGCGGATTGTACTTATAATAAGGCACCTCGGTACGTAAATTATTATATTTAAAATTACCTATTTGACCAAAATTTAAAAAATTATGAACAACACCATCAAAAAATATTTTTTACCTGCATTTGGTGGCGATAATACAAATAAACAATGATTTTTTGAATGGTTTCTGCATGTTTCCACCAATGTTTCCTTTCTAAGTTTTGTATTTTTGCGAAAGGATAAGTTTCCAATTTTACTACAGTTGTTCCACATTCGCCCGGCGACCTATAATGTATTGCTGTCCGTCCATTCGTTGATTTCGAAATAGATTTCGAGATGAAGTCAGTGTTCCTTTGTATATTCGAGACTCCGAACAATTCTGCGATTAAGTCGGGGCTGTCCACATTCATTTCTAATTTCTTTGATTCTTTGACAACGACAGGTGTTTCCCGTATAGACACAGTCGTGCACGACGTGTAGGTGCTCGTTTGCATGATTGGAGACCCAGAACACTGTTCCTTTATATCCTAATTCCGGTTGTTGTGCAAATTCGTGAAATATTTCGATCGCATCGTATTGGTCATTTTGAATTGTAAACACATCGTGTATAATTCTGTATCGTAGAGGATAGTTTTGAAAACACTCCAAGATATACTGTTTAATTTTACTTCTCTCTGTTTGTGGTCTATTGATTTCAAAATTGTCTTCCACAATTGTATAAGATTCACAAATTCTCTCTTCAGTAATAAATTCTTCATTTGCATCGCCTTCTGTTCTTCTTGTTTCAAAATACTCATTATTTGACTGTAAATCTCCACTGTCCAAATTAACTCCAAAATACCCTAAGAAACTGTCCGGGGCTGGATCTTCCATCGTCTCTATCGGATTCTTCTTCGGCTTCTCCGAAAAAGAAGAATCACTTCTCGTTTCATTTGCTGAATCGATTTGCGTTTCAAATTCTTGCCCACTTTGTTTTCGATATTTTCTACAATCTGCTGGGTTTCCGCTCCAAATTCAACTCTCGCTCTTATTCCACCAAATCGATCGTCTCCTCTAATCCTTTGTTTCGAAGTTGAAGGAACTCCGATAAGTTAATTTGTTGCTGAAGATCCCCATTGTCCTCTGAATCGCTGCTGCTCTTCGGTGATATCGGTGGAATTTCGAAGGATACCGCCATACGCTTGCCGCGACGCGATGCCGAAGTTCCGGGTACAGGTGAAGTTATTGGAAGTCTTCATTTTCGTCTGATGAATTACTGTCTTATGAATACCTAGTTGTTGCGCTCTAATGATCTGAGCATACTGATACTTTGCAAAAGCGCGCTCAGCTTTTATACTTATTCTTAATGCTAACTTCCAAAATTAAAGGTAAATAAATTAGAAACAAGGTCGGCCAGCCTGTTTGACCCACCACGTCTACAACGTCAGAGGGGCGCGGGGGAACTGAGCTCGGTTTGACATAATCATGCTCATGATCGTGCGCTTTGCGCGATCGATCGATTGTCAAATCGAGCTCAGTTCAGTTATATATCAGTCAGCCTCGATAGCTCAGTGGTGCAGACAGTCAACTGTCGCTATTGAATGTTAAGCAACGCTGGGTGCGGTCAGTACTTGGATGGATGACCGCTGACCGTTGGAGGCTGACCGAGGTTCGGATTCCTCGTAAAACTGTAGGTCCCTTCCCTCCTAATTTTACTTGGTGGTAGGGTTTAACCCGCCCGGGTTGGTACCACCGCAATGACTGAAACGTCGGTGGAAACGGCTATGTAAATAGTTTGTGTTTTCCGACCAGTTCAGTGTAGCCGGCACGATCAAAGGGGGAAGCACTGACATGGCACCTAGTTCACCCGGTGTTATGGGCTGACATCACGGAGGTTGTAGGTGATGTAGCCAACCGTGTAAGTTTCCATGAAAAAAAAATTATTATGAAAACAGTTTTATCTAAAAACGATATTTTTTACATTACTTCATTGATTTATTTCTAAGATAGGTAACTGTAATTGTGCATTGTTTACTTCGATGAATTTAGTTTTATGATTAATTTAATAATAATTGTTTATTTGTAAACTAGCTTTTGCCCGCGTTAGACTCGGTTTAATAGCAAAACCGATTTAAACGTAAATATTTTATTAAGCGATAGCTTCTCTTATATTCTCTCTCTCCCATCCATACTATACTTCTTTGATAATGCTCAGCCCTAAGCCTGTTTAGCGTGATGGTATTATAGCCTATAGTGAGCCTCAATAACTACTATTTCCATTGGTGCAAACCGTATCAAAATCTGTTCAGTAGTTCCGGAGTTTTCCTCACACATACATATACTACAGACACGTTCCCTATAAGAATTCGTATAAGAGGTAGATAAACTGAAAGCTTAGCCCACACACGACAGTGTATGTATGTATATATTCTTTATTGAACACCAATTTATACAAAATAGCCACAATAGGTGAGCTTAATGCCGCGAGGCATTCTATTCTAACCAACCTTTGGGATGTGGGAGAATTATATGCAGGCGAACAAGAATAGTTTGTGGCAATGTAGGTATTAAGAAGATAAGCAATATGATAAACTACAAACGAATACTACATCAATACTACATTAATAGAATTACATATTATTTTCTTAAATCAGTGGTACTGTTGTCAAACACCATCAACTGAATGACAAGAGAGAGAGAGAGAGAGAGAGAGAGAGAGAGAGAGAGAGAGAGAGAGAGAGAGAGAGAGAGAGAGAGAGAGAGAGAGAGAGAGAGAGAGAGAGAGAGAGAGAGAGAGAGAGAGAGAGAGAGAGAGAGAGAGAGAGAGAGAGAGAGAGAGAGAGAGAGAGAGAGAGAGAGAGAGAGAGAGAGAGAAGAGAGAGAAGAGGGGAACAATATAAATGTATTTAATTCAGTAAGGATAGGAAAAGATTCTTCAAATGTATCTTAAATACATTCATAGATGTAGTGGAGCGTAAATGCACGGGCAGATTATTCCAGAGGCGAGCAGCAGTGCAATTCGAGAACCCGAATGTGATTACTATACCTAAACGAAAGGGCATTGACCGGAATTTTTGCAGTGAAATGCTCCATCACGAAAAGAAAAATTGCAAAATCATTCTTGTTTTGTTTTTTGATTTGATGCACAGAAAACTGGAACAACTGGTCTGACTCGGAACTGGTTCTGAGCTCGGCTCCCATTGGCTAGCGAGGGAACCGTTAGTTTTTTGCTGTCGAGTCTCTCTCTGTAGACTTGAGACTTTAAGAGCGAAGATGATGGGGATTGGAGAGTTGTTTACGATGAACCGGCTGAATGAGTAGTGGTTACATAAGACGCCGGTCTTTCATGCGAGAAGTATTGGTTTCGAAACCCGGTGTATGATGCATACATTTCCCCCCAAGTATAGTCTCGGGTCCTTCCCGAGGAGGCGAGGATAGGATAGGATAGGAGGAGGCCGAGAGGCGTGAATAGGCACCTATCAGGCCGGCATGGCATTCGCAACCCCCGCGTACGCCGAATGTCCATGGGCGTCGTTAGACACCTTATGGGTGGCTCGGCGCCACATGTCGCGCTTACTATAAAAAAAACATACATACATACATACATACCACGCGCTGTATCCCGACAATCGGGGCGGTCAGTGTAATCGCTGCTGTGCTGCAAGTACTCTTTTAAATTGTAGCACAACACGGACCATCACGTTTAGCAAATTATTCGGACAGGATAACCTATCAAGCAGCAAGTAAGGCACGAAGGCCCACCTGCTACGTGACTCGGCGTAGGGGCGCAGTAGAGTGAGAGGTGGCTACCCTGTCGCCCTTTAGCACGGGATTTTGCAACTAGTTCACCCGGTGTTATGGGCTGACAGCACGGATGTTAGTGATGATGATGTTAGTTGATGTAGGTGATGTAGCCAACCGTGTCAGTTTCCATAATTTTTTTTATAAAAAAATTAAAACGTTTAAAAAAGTTTCTTACCCGGCTCTTCGCCATAGATTGCATTGCCGAACGGAAAATGACAAAAATGGTGACGAAGCATAGTAAGTACCTACTGAATCTGCGTATTATGTAAGTATGGCATGGCGAAATAAATTTTTGAATGTGAATCTTATACAGGCTGTTGAGGATAGGCTTGAAAAGAAAGGCAGGAATAAAAAGTACTCATTAGTAGAAGAAAAAAAAAATCCTTTATCATTCTAATCGAAATCCCGTAAATTTTCTTACAAAAATTGAAAACTGTAATAAAAAACTCGATGGACAGTGAGTATGGGGAGATTTGGCAACGGTGATGTCTAAGTCTAGGGAGTGCAATAACCTAGTCCATTCCCCTTTATCTTTTGATGTCATTCTAATTTAAGTGTTTGGTATTTACGTACATGCAGTTCAATACCGATTTATTATTAGTATTGATACAAATAATTTGTGTTACACAGTACATATAATTAATCTAAATTATTCACCTGTTTTTCCTCTCATTTTCCTCAATCATTTAATTAAATTGTCTCTTTATAGTATTATTGCTCAGTGGTAATTATTCAAAGACTCACTGGCTAAAGGCTTGTATGTAACAAAGGGCGAAACTATTAGATATAGGTACCATGATACTCGTTATTTTTATGAAAAAATTCTCATGGTGTTTTCCTTCATCGTATGACTGACTTCATCACCTGCTACACATATAGTCCAGTATAGCCAGCAATCCAGGGAAGTCTCCGGTATGGCACCTACCCTCTCGGAGGTGATATTGGCTGGTCGGAGCATGCGCTTTGGCCCCTCCGACTCAGCCCCGGATTAAATAAAAAAAAATAAAAAAACGTATGTTGACCGCCCGACTGTTGGAGGCTGACCGTGGTTCGGATACCACGTTAAACTGTAGGTCCCTTCCCTTCTTACCTTACTAGGTGGTAGGGTTTATCCCGGCCGGGTTGGTACCACCGCACTGAGCGAAACGTCGGTCGAAACGGCTATGTAAATAGTTCGTGTTTTCCGTCCAGTTCAGTGTAGCCGGCGCGAAATGAAGGGAAGCACTGACATGGCACCTAGTTCACCCGGTGTTATGGGCTGACATCACGGATGTTGTAGGTGATGTAGCCAACAGTGTCAAGTTTCCATAAAAAAAAAAAAAAATTATTTATTCTTTATTCTTTATCATCATCCATAGACAGTACACTGCACTCGGATTCGTCATATTTTTTAACATTTAACATTTAGCATTTTGCCAGTTCGATTAACACAGCGAAGAAGAACTGGCAAGAAACTTCGCTGGATACTTTTTTCTTTACGTCCACTTAGTCTATATTTACAAAAGTATTTGCCACTAGTACGAGTCATCACTATTTCTAAAAAATTATTACAAACACAAGAAAAAATCTACAAGCGTAAACCATTCATATGCCATGTTGGAGCCAATTGGAGCAGGCCAGTCTCCACAAACAGCACCCGTTCACGAGCATCACGCCAGGGCCAGCCATCGCCTCCCTCAATCATATTTGAGGGTGAGAGGCGACCCGGACCAAGCGTCACCGTAGGCAAAAACTTTTAAAGCGATGCACCACCCCAGCGGCAGTTCCACGTTGTTCCTGCGGTGATCAAGTGTCATGTCAGTAATTATTCTCTTCGGTCTTTGAATACTACACACTTTACACGGAACGGTTAAGACGGATAATTTTTAATAGACGTACCGGCCGAAATTTATTCAGTGCAGTGGTATCAATCGGTTTTAGTGGGTTTAACCCTACCGTCCTAGTAACGTAAGGGAAGGGAACGGAAGGATAGAATGAAATATACAGGTAGAATGGAAAGGATGTCCTAATGCGTTGCTAACATGGTGGTCGGTGTTGTGCTGTAATTTACAAGAGTACTTGCAGCACAACATCGATTACTCTTCTTAAGCCGATTGTCGGATGACAGCGTGTGGGCTGTATGTGGGTGGATCAACTTTTTTTTGGTTTTTGGTATCTGAAAACAGGATATTATCTTGATAAATTTACCTTATTTTAATAGTTACAGCAACTCTCAGATAAGTAATTGATTATTATGAAAGAAGCTGCACAAAGATTTTTTTAATATTGGTTACCCTGAGGACAACCATTTTTTTCCATACCAAACTGGGGATAATATTGGCCCCTGGGTCACCCCTTAAAATTTTGTAAAATTAATGACGTCGTCTATACTGCAGTAATATACATACATAGACATACGCTTGTAAACACACAAACACACATACTACAGCAAAAGTGTCGTGACGGTCGAAGTCTTACACTTTTCTCGGCCTAGCTCTCATTCGCCAATTGTCTGGAGTCTGGAGTGTAACGGGCGATAAGGGACTTCCTTTCAAAAAAAAAAAACTTGTCAAAACTCCGATCAACTCCAACTCCGTAAGGTACGCAAGACCTTGGCCACGAGCGAGAAGCTCTGACAATATGCATAGACAGTTCCGCCGCTGGTATTGGATACCTAGAATACTTGCAGTGAACGCCAGACGGTCTGGTGTTGTAATGACAATGAGGTAAGAGAGCGACTTGAGTTCACCGCGCTTAAAGACCTCATTGCTTTAGAGCGTGCGTACACTGCCGACCGTCCACGCGCGGTCAGACTCGGTCCGACTTATTTATTTTTATTTTTTTATGAAAACGAACACTGTTTGCTACATCATCTACTACTACTACATCGGCGATTTCGGCCCATAACACCTTGGTGAACTAGTCGCGCAGGCTACACTGAACTCGACGGAAAACACGAACAATTTACATAGCCGTTTCAACAGACCTTTCATGAAAAGAAAGAAAGAAATAAAAATATTATTTGTTGTCATTATAGGTACACAAACAAAAAAAACATGCAGTATTTTTAACCCCCTAAGCAGAAGGAGGGGTGTTATAGTTTGATGCCTCCGTCTGTCTATGTGTCTTGTGAGTATGTCTGTGGCATTGTAGCTCCCAAACGGATGGGCAGATTTGGATGAGGTTTTTTTCATTAGAAAGCTGGGTTAACCGGGTTGGTTAACCCAGCTTTGCTTTCAGCTTCATAACTTCTTAACTATGTTTGATAAAGATCAGGTCAGACGATTCGAAGATCATCAGGACTCTTCCTAATTGGTGAAGGAATATCTGTTGTAAAATATAATTTAAAAAACCATTAAAACTCATTCACTCGTCGCCTTTTTTAAACTGTAGTTTGCGATACTATCTATCGTTCTCAAGGGTATTCCGCAGTAGATTTGTGTGAGTTTGTGACACCACAGAAATACACCAGCTCCTCGAAATGCCGACCGTCTGCGAAGAAATACTCGTAGCTTCGGTCACCAAATACTCATGATGTGTTTGTATACTCATAATGTGTTTGTTCTTTTAAGCTTTTTATGTTTTATTTTTATCTTTATAGACGCCCATGGACATTCGGTCGTATACGGGGGTTGCGAATGCCATGCCGGCCTGACAGGTGCCCATTCACGCCCCTCTTGAAGGTAGCACTTAATGCCTCTGGCATTTTCCGCCAGCCTACCCTTTTTAACATATAAAACAAGGGTAGATGCAACAAAAAAATGTCTTTAGTCTCTACAAGTTTAGGATTTTAGGAGCTAGACTTTTACAATTGGGTGTTGAACTGTTGAACCCCAATCAATCTCTTGCATGAGACGTTGACGACTTTAAACCATTAAAGTGTTTGGATATAATTAGATTGATAGATAGAAATGTCATTATTATTTTACAAGAAAAATATACCACAAATATTTTACAAGAGAAATAACACAATTAATACAGGTACATGACGAGCAAAAGTAAACTTATTTCTTAAATATATATCTTACAGACAAACTTTAAGGCCCACTTGCACCAACACGAATTTAACGATATAAACCAGTTTAACTCGTTAAGCTAGTACCCTTTGACTGTGGGAACCGCGTTTAAATCCATAACTCGCTACTTAACTCTAAATTCGTGTTGGCGCAATTGGGCCTAAGGCCTACTTACACCAACACAAATTTAATATATAAACCAGTTTAACTCGTTAAGCTAGCACCCGTTGACTGTGGGAACCGCGTTTAAATCCATAACTCGCTACTTAACTTTAAACTCGTGTTGGTGCAAGTGGGCCTAAGCGCGTCTTGCACCAACACGAGTTTAAAGTTAAGTAGCGAGTTATGGATTTAAACGCGGTTCACACATACAACGGGTGCTAGTTTAACGAGTTAAACTGGTTTATATATTAAATTTGTGTTGGTGCAAGTGGGCCTTAGTGTGTTAAATATTTAAATGAGTTAATGTACATTGTGGAAATGATTTCAAAATTCTAAGATTTAATATGCAAAAATTTTAATTAAAATTTTAAAATATAAACATAATAAGAAAACCTGCTAAATAAAACAACATTTACAATTACATTTATATGTGTAAGTAATACAATAATAAATACAAAATTATAAAACTTTAATAGTGATGGGACAGAGATAGGAGTTAAGTCCCGTTAAATATATAATAGGTAGTCCTACTCCCTTGGGTATTTTCTTATTATATTATGGCATACATACATACCACACGCGGTACCTCGACAATCGGTGTAAGCGCAGTAGTCGATGTTGTGCTGCAAGTACTCTTATAATTTACAACACAAAACCGACCAACATATTTAGCAAAGCATAGGATAACCTATCAAGCAGCAAGTAAGGCACGAAGACCCACTTGCTACATGACTCGGTGGAAGGACCATGCCAAGGTTAGAGGTGGCTAGCCTATCGCCCTTATGCACGGCCGCTAGTTCTTATTCCTTCGTGACCTTTTACGACATGCACGGGGAGAGATGCAGTGAGGCTACTCTTTTTAAATACATAACCCACACGGTTATTAGGCCATTACCATATTACATTGCTATACGAATTAATTCACATACATCTAGGAAAAAAAATTCTCTTGAGGATAATTCTTTTTTTTCCTTATTTCGTTTTCCTTCAGCAGAAATAATTTTGAAATTAATCACAAACGCTAACTTTTACATTGCTGCAAACGTTTCTTTCATTTACTCCTCATCAAAAATTTACTGGCAGAAATCAATACTAGTTATACGTCTGCCTTTGTATACTATTGCACTTTCTATGTCTTTCTCTTCTCTCGATAACATTCTGTTCTTTTCGTCTTGCTATTTGGTGTGCAATAAAAAATATTCTATTCTAACATAGTGGAAAAAAAACCCGACCCTTAAAAAGTCTAAACTAATTTCCGTTTACTTAAAGGAGTCGGGAGACCGCTAAGTAAATTCCCGCACAGCTCTGAGTTTTATATTTTATTTACTTAGCGGTCCCCCGACTCCTTTAAGTAAGTAAACGGAAATTATTTTTGACTTTTTAAGGGTTGGGGGTTTTTAAAATTTGTAATTTAACTTTTATATCAAGCTTTTTTTAAAAAAACCGCATGAAAATCGGTCCACTTTTTAAGATGATGAATTTTTTTATTACTTAATTACTTAATTACAAAACAGAACCATCCCGATTAAACAAGCTTCCTAATAAAAAAAACCGCATCCAAATCGGTTCATCCGTTTGGGAGCTACGATGCCACAGCCAGACACACACACGCGCACACACTCACACTCACACACGTCAAATAACACCCTCCGTTTTTTCGTTCACACTCCGTTTAAAAAAGTCGGACGCCAATCGTCCTGTGCCTTCCGAAAATCGGATCCAAAACCGCTCCGTGTAACGCCGCTCTTGTAACCGAACATAACCAGTCGAAACCAGTCTACCGCCTCCCGCCACCGGTTGCGGACGACACGTTGGCGGAAAACCCGCGAAAACCCGGTTTCAATACTTTTAACGCTTTTCAACGAAAACTTTGTATACAAAGTTGATGTAAAACGGAGTGAAAATTGTATACAAATTTATACGTTAGTCGTTCTATGGTGTTTTAAGTGTATACAAGTGTTGTGTTAAAAAAGAAAAGGTTATTGCGCGGAGACAATAGGAAGACGGATTTGAATAAATGCAAATTAACATAGTTCTTACATATGAATACAAATTATGTACCTACATATGTTTAAATAAAAGAGTGGCATGCCTTGTCTGGTATTTGAATATATTTTATAGTATGAGACAAAATGTACATACATACCGAACGCTGTATCCCGACAATCGGGGTAAGCAGAGTAATAGGTGTTGTGCTGCAAGGCTAGATCACTGCACAACACCGACCATCACGTTTAGCAAAGTATTAGGACAAAAATAAATTGTCAAGCAGCTCAAGCAAGCCACCTACTGCCTGACTCGGTTGAAGGACCGTGCCAAGGTGAGAGGTGGCCACCCTGTCACCCTTTAACACGGAATCTCCTCCTTATCCCTTAGTCGCCTTTTAGGACATGCACGGGGAGAGATGCAGTGGGGCTATTCTTTTTAATTACCGGGCCCACACGGTATACAAAATGTATACATTTATTTACACGCTGTCCACTTACACACACTAACGGTGCCGATGTTTCCACTCGCGTTAAAGTTAGACTAGCTTAAAACGTATTATGTGGTGTAGTTACGAGTGTATTTAGTTAACTATCATACATTTTTGTGTCCGTTTCGATTAACTTAGGAACTTTCACAGGTTTTTCAGAAAAATGTTGCACAATATTACGAGCGTGACTCGCACGGTGAATGAAATCACCGTTCGGAAATACTTTAAGCAACACTGAGCGCGGTCAGTACTTGGATGGGTGACCGCTCGACCGTTGTAGGCTGACCGTGGTTAGCATTCCACGTAAAAATGTGTAGGCCCTTCCCTTCTTACTTTGGCCCCTCTAACTCAGCCACACATCATACCGGATTACATAAAAAATGCAGACCAACATACACCCTAGCGATTCTATCCTTACCTATAATAAAATCCAACGTCTGCTTTCTGTCTGTCTGAGTGTCTGTCTGTCCGCTTATAACTCGAGAACCACTGAACAGATTTTAATAAAACAAAATTCTACGGATAGCTTGATTCTTCCCATCAACTATAGGCTACTTACTATCACGCTAAATAGCTTATGAGGTTAGCAGTGAAGTGAAATATGAGAGCGGGCGGAGCCGCGGGCACAGCTTGTGTCTTATAAACTGTAAAAATTGCGAAAAATATACCCTTTTATATAGTACAAGCTGTGCCCGCGGCTCCGCCCGCTCTCATATTTCACTTCACTGCTAACCTAATAAGCTATTTAGCGTGATAGTAAGTAGCCTATAGTTGATGGGAAGAATCAAGCTATCCGTAGAATTTTGTTTTTTTTTAAATCGGTTCAGTGGTTCTCGAGTTATAAGCGGACAGACAGACACTCAGACAGACAGAAAGCAGACGTTGGATTTTATTATAGGTAAGGATAAATAAATCATCTTTAGTTATTAGGGGCCATTACTTTTTATAATATTTATAATGGATATTAGCGAATCTTTCCGTCATGCAAAAATATTATTATACGCAGACGACATGAAAATTATAATGCCTATTAAGGAACCCTCTGATGCCTCACTACTCCAAGATGATCTTAAAAGATTTGAGAATTACTGCCGTATCAATCGTCTAGACCTCAATGTTGCAAAATGCACCTATATAACATTCACGAGAAAACGAAATATAATTAATAACACATACAGTTTACTTGGACACCAATTAAACAGAGTCAATGTGATAAGGGATCTAGGAGTTTTAGTTGATGAGAAACTTCTCTTTGATGCACACGTTACTACTGCAGCAAAGAAAGCAAGTAAAGCTCTGGGTTTCATTTTACGAATATCGAAAGAATTCAAAAATCCTTTGGCACTAAAAACACTGTACTGCGCATATGTGCGCAGTCACCTAGAATATGGTTCTCAAGTGTGGAACCCAAGATATGAAATACACAAGCTTCGACTAGAGCGCATACAAAAGAGATTTTTGAGACATATTAACTACCGTACAGGCGTGTCATTCCCAGGGATGGATAGCGCGTGCAAGTATCATCAACTACTTCCCCTGACATACAGACGCGAAATGTTGGATGTTACTTTCCTGCTTAAATTGGCTAATGGATCAATCGACTGCCCCGAACTCTTAGGATTCCTCGACTTGCAAGTACCATCATACACAACAAGGAGTCGCACCATCATCCATCTACCTAGGGTCCAAACTTCCTATAGACAGAACTCATTCTTCTGGCGAGCTGGATACCTACTCAATTCAATTTGTGATGATGTTGATCTGTTTTGCACTAGTCCCTCTTCATTCAAATCAAAATACATAAAAACCTTTATGGAATGTTAATTAATTCCATAAGTAATATTTTGTCCATTATACTTAAAAAAATACATTTTCTATTTCTCACACACAAATATATAATATTTTTTCCCTAATAACTTCTATGTTAAGTTATATTCACTCATTCGTACGGAGGTACACTATGCTTGAATTTGTCCTGTTTAGTTTTTACAATTGTATAGTTAAGTAAGTATTATAGTTCTTAATTTATATGTCAATTTGAAGTAAGGATAGGTATAGTGTAATTTTAATTTTACATCTGTGTCCATCTTGTGTAAATTCGTAATGGTGTCATTAGTACCCATTTTTTATGTCTATGTAACATTGTAAATGCACTGTGAATTTACTTAAATAAATAAATAAATTTCTTTTTTACCTATATCTTCTTGAATAAATTTTGATTAATTTTTTTTATTTTTTTATGGAAACTGACACGGTTGGCTACATCACCTACAACATCCGTGATGTCAGCCCATAACACCGGGTGAACTTGGTGCCACGTCAGTGCTTCCCTTCTGTCGTGCCGGCTACACTGAACTGGACGGAAAACACATAGCCGTTTCGACCGACCTTTCATTCAGTGCGGTGGTAACAACCCGGGCGGGTTAAACCCTACCGCCTAGTAATATAAGAGGGGAGTCATATCCCTTTGTCGCCTTTTATGACATACACGGGGAGAGATGCAGTGGGGCTATTCTTTTAAAGTACCGGTAATAGGGTATTCTTGATAATAAATTAAATAAATAAATCATTTATTTCACACATGCATTGTATTACGTTACAAAACAATTACCTACAGTAACTTAGAACGAATGAAAAACCGGCCAAGTGCGAGTCGAACTCACGCACCGAGGGTTCCGTATCGCCATGTCATGGTCAGCGCCACTCACGCCATCTATGTATTAGTTAAAATGCTTCATACTCTTTTCGATAGATGGCGCGCATGCACTTTTTCTTCTATCACAGTTTCTTGTATGGGGACCCCGTGATTTTACAACTTTTTATTATCTGTTGTTATATCGGCCATTATAACACATATTCTGTGAAAATTTCAACGGGCTACCTATTACGGTTCAAGAGATACAGCCCTCAGACAGACGGACAGACAAACAGACAGACGGCGTAAGCTTAGTAATAGGGTCCCGTACGACGGATACGGAACCCTAAAAAGAATGTAGGCGCAGATTCTACAATGTTATAACATTGTTTCTGATTTTAAGCATATCCTATCCACATAAATTTGAACGTCGAAGTTACTAACAATAAAAATAAAAAGTGTCCTAATTTAAGAACCAGAATAGTATTATAGTAGTATGTTCCGCAGTTTTTCGACGGAACTCTAAAAAGAAAAAGAAAAGTGTAATACTCATAGGCACTTAGGTATATTTCCTCAAATAGTAAATTATAAAGGTTTTAAAACGCAAAAACATTTCAAAAATTATCATGTTCTAGCTAGATTTTAATGTTTCATGAGTTATGATCTCACAAAAAAATCGTCCAATTCAGCTCCAATAACGTAACAATCTCAATTTGTCTCGAATTACCGACACTTTTTCTGTTGATTTCGATAACCTTGTTGATAACCGTTAATTTTTTCAACATTTGGGTCCGGCGGCGCGTCGATAGCGAAGTGGAACTTTGTCGAACAGTTCTCCGTGAACTAGCCGTCATTGGTCATATATTTTTAACCGACTTAAAAAAAAGGAGGAGGTTATAAATTCGTCGGAATCTTTATTTTTAGGGTTCCGTATCCGGTACGGGACCCTATTACTAAGTCTACGCCCTCTGTCTGTCTGTCTGTCCGAGGGCTGTATCTCTTGAACCGTAATAGGTAGCCCGTTGAAATTTTCACAGAATATGTGTCATTATGGGCGATATAACAACAAATAATAATAAAAATAAAAAATAAAAAAATTGAAAAATTAAAAAATTCACGGGGGTTCCCATAGAAGCAACTAAAAATGTATGCGCGCCATCTACCGAAAAGAGTATGAATCATTTTAACTAATATGAAGCATTTCATAAACACGCCATAGATGGTTGGAGTGTCGCTGACCATGACATGGCGATACGGAACCCTCGGTGCGCGAGTTCGACTCACACTTGGCCAGGCCAGGTTCAGATCACACTAAAATGGGGAGGTTCTCAAGTCGACGCATATACAGAATATTTCAGGATAGGCTTGAGAAACTTCAGAAATAGAAAGTATTTTCATTAGAAGAAAAAAATCCCCATCACTCAAATCGAAATTCTGGATTATGTTTTTCAAATGCTCGATGGACAGTGAGTCTGGGGAGATTTGGCAACTAGTCCAGTCCCCTTTTTCTTTTGATTTTCAACTTTACCTATATGCAGTTCAATTCTACTAGTTATGCATGCAAGTTCATTTTATTTTTATTCAATTAAGGCGGACGTTAACCTTCCACCAAATCTCGATGAAACGATTTTCAACAAAAAATACTATAAAATGACCGAATCTGGGAAAAAATTTCAGAGCTTTTTGTCTTGAAATATGGACCCCTTTCGAATCCTGAAGTTACGAAACCCTAGGCCAAAGGCTCTTTACATCTGATTCACTTAATTAATAAGTCTTCGTAGTCAGAGCTCTCAGCAAAATTGTTAATCTTGCTCTCAAGCTGTGTTTTAGATAGACTATATGGGCGGTGTTATTATGTGGCTAGTCACTAAATACTTGTAAAAATATGTATAAAAAAATACCCTGCGAAGTTTCTTGTCGGTTCTTCTTCGTGGGTGTAATCGAACCGGATAGAACAAATTGTGACAAGTTCGAGCGCAGTCTAACTGCCATATGAATGATCAATAAACAATACAATACAATACTACCCTGAAACACCCTGTATTTTTTTATGTCAGTCAGTCAGTCAGTCAGCTTGTAAGCGTCCACTGCTGGACATACGCCTCTCCAATTTTCCTCCAGTCCTCCCGGCCTTCAGCGATACGAATTTTTTTTATGTGTGATCGATCAATTCAGCGATCAACGATCAAGCGATCAAAGGATAACTTTTTTTCATTGCCATTTCGACCAATCTTATTCGGTGTCGTAATACCAATCCGGGTTTAACCATATGGCCCCTCTGACTCGGAAACCCACACCGGAATATTTTCGACCAAAATGTATCCACATAGATAGCAGATGTGTTTAGATAAGCCCATAGTAGATAATTCTTATCTATATTTGCATGGGGACGATGGATGGGTAATGATGGTAGTTGGTACACATATACATAAAATCGTATTTTAGCCGACTGCGTGAAGCAAAAAGGAAGAGTTATATTTTTCACATGTATGTATGTAAGTTATGTTTCTATTTTTGTATGTCTATTTCTTTTTATTCCCACATTTCGCCCAATCAGCGGCCGGATGGATTTTGATAATTTGCGGTTTTGTATGCGAGTGTCGTAGGCAAAATAAATTGGGGAATATTATGCGAAAACGCATGAGTATCATAATAAAAAAATTATGTAAGTCAGGTTGGCTGGCAGAGATTGCCTTAGGTAATAAGTCCGCCTTTTTGTAAAATTTTACATTGGAAAGCAATAAAGTATATTCTATTCTATTTATGTAACTATGGTACTGACTTATATGTAGTATATTATATTTATATCCTACCAGCTCTGGGTCCTTTAAGATAAACCTTAAAAAACACCTCTTGACCCTGCAACGCCAGGATGGCGGGATCCCTAAATTATTGTGATACAAAGTAACATTCTGATATGTATCGTAAAATATTCTGAGATGGTACTCGTGTATACAGGGTTTATTGTTTAAATTGTTTATTGTATAATTTCATCCATAGGTGGGTAACCTACGCTTGGACATGTCGAAAATTCCGCCAGTTCTAAATTCAATGCGAAGAAGAACTGACAAACAAACTTCGCAAGTCACAATGTTTTGTTATAGTACCTTATAAGCAGACATCGGAATCCGCGGGGCACGAATACGACCTTGTTAGGGATTGACTACGGCGATCAATAAACAATCGACACTGTTATCGATACTCATATTTATTTGTTTATTGTATTTTATTCATGTCATATTTCAGACCTGAATACTTATATACCTACAGTACTTATATAAACATGTATACTTTATGTTAACGATTAAGTAAATATAATACATATTTATATAAGGTCTTTCAAAATTAGTTCATAGTACGCTAAGGGGGGGTTCTGTATCATATAGGGAGTAAAACCTATATACAAATTTTTGGACCTTGGGCTTTTTTTAAGTAAAAATTTTTTTTATGTAGGTATTTAAATAAAAAAATAGGTGGTTGATTTTTATAACCTAATCGATTTAGTTTCATAACAGTAACAAAAAAGTCTTCATGACCATTATGATGTAACACGTGTAAGTTGGTAAAAAAAATTAAATTCTTTCTATTCCATACTAATAAAACTAAAATTGTGGTTTTTCACAATTTATGAAAGAAAGAGATATACGTGTTGGAAGACTTTTTTGTTCCTAGCACGAAACCGAAACGATTAAGAAAATTTTTTTTTTACATTTAACATTAAAAAAAATTTTTTTTTGTAAAAAAAAATTCTTTGTTCTTCAAAAGTGATCTATTTCCGATACAGAACCCCCCCTTAGCTTACTATGAACTAATTTTGTAAGACCTATTTTTTTGGACCTTGGCCTTTTTTTTATGTAAAATATTTTTTTATGTGTTTAAATAAAAAAAATAGGTGGTTGATTTTTATAGCCTAATCGATTCAGTTTCATAACAGTAACAAAAAAGTCTTCAATATCATTATGATGTAACACGTGTAAGTTGGTAAAAAAAATCAAATTCTTTCTATTACATACTAATAAAACTAATATTGTGGTTTGAACAGATTTGTATTGTACCTACAAAGTAAATAGAACATTTGTTTATTATATCTCATTTTCTATAGAAATACTCTTAGTTTTAATAATCGACATTATTTCATATTATTCTAAAATAACGATCGATTTTCGATATTTGTGGATACATTGTCCCATCACTAAACAACCTTGAATCATTCGTGCCCCGCGGATTCCGATGTATGCTTATAAGTATTATATTATAGTAACTTACAAATAATTAACCCATACTACCGCTCACAAGAGCATCAATATTTACATCATAAACATGAATACTGATTATAAACATGGTTACTGGTAATTCGATACATTCCTTTCAGGGGTAATAGAGGTAATTTGTGTTTTTTTAACCATATAATTCCTATTCCGAAAATGCTTGGTTTACGAGTTATTTAAAATTTTGTGTTTTTTTTCAAAAACGTCAACCTTGCTACAATTTTTTCTTCATAAAAAAAACCATTGCAATTTTTTTTAGTTTTGTAATTATATCTAATTATTATATAATATAGATCAAAACATTGTGACTTGCGAAGTTTGTCAGTAACTGACAAACTTCGCAAGTCACAATGTTCCGCCAATTCTAAATTCAATGCGAAGAAGAACTGTTAGAGTGCGCGGCACGTCACTTGGCCTCTGTGCGAGAGGGACGCCGTTATACGCATGCGATCGTTGGTATAACGCTGTCCCGCTCGCACAGAGGCCAAGTTACGTGCCGGGGCGTATACTGTTCTTCTTCGCATTGAATTTAGAATTGGCGGAATTTTCGACACGTCCAAGCCGAGGTCCAAGCGTAGGTTACCGACCTATGGATGAAATTATGCCTACAATAAACAATAAACATTTTCTCTGGCCCCTCTGACTTAGCCACGCGTACCGGATTACATAATAAATTGTTTTATTATATTATTAATACATGCTCGTCGGTTACGCGGTTCGACGACGACGCGACACCTTGGCGAAAGATCGTGGAATATAAATTAATACCTATCGGTTTAGCATCCTAACATTGACGCACCATTAAATGTTTAATATGTTCTAATAGAACGGAATTATCGTTATGTTAAATTGTGAGTATGCTACTCGTTAGTAAATAAATTCGTGCCCGGTGAATTTTATAGAGCGAATTATGTAAACAAGTGGAAAATAACACTTAGGTATCTTTTATGGAACCTTTCATGGTTAGTTAATTATTCATGTTATGTATATGCCCGGCTTCTCGATTTTTTTTATTTTTATGGAAACTGACACGGTTGGCTACATCACCTACAACGTCCGTGATGTCAGCCCATAACACCGGGTGAACTAGGTGCCATGTCAGTGCTTCCCCCTTTGATCGTGCCGGCTACACTGAACTGGTCGGAAAACACAAACTATTTACATAGCCGTTTCGACCGACGTTTCATTCAGTGCGGTGGTACCAACCCGGGCGGGTTAAACCCTACCACCAAGTAAGATTAGGAGGGAAGGGACCTACAGTTTTACGAGGAATCCGAGCCTCGGTCAGCCTCCAACGGTCAGCGGTCACCCATCCAAGAACTGAGCGCACCCAGCGTTGCTTAACATTCAATAGCGACAGTTGACTGTCTGCACCACTGAGCTATCGAGGCTGACAAACTTTATTTTATATTGTTTTATTATTATTATTATTCCTTTATTCAAACATTATCTTTTTATAACAATTTTACATTTTTATAAACTAAAAATTTTAAACTAAAATTGATATAAAACAAATTGTGCCGTGTGGGGCCGGTACTTTAAAAGAATAGCCCCACTGCATCTCTCCCCGTGTATGTCGTAAAAGGCGACTAAGGGATATGACTCCCTTCTTATATTACTAGGTGGGAGGGTTTAACCCGCCCGGGTTGGTACCACCGCACTGAATGAAAGGTCGGTCGAAACGGCTATGTAAATAGTTTGTGTTTTCCGTCCAGTTCAGTGTAGCCGGCACGACCGAAGGGAAGGCTGACGTGGCACCAAGATCACCCGGTGTTATGGGCTGACATCACGGGAGTTGTAGGTGATGTAGCCAACCGTGTCAGTTTCCATAAAAAAAAAAAGAAAAAAAAATTGATTTTCCACCACTGGCGGCGCGGGCGGTGGTGGGGCGACGATGCGCGCAGTGTCGAGCAGGGCTGCCTTCTGGATCTGGCCCTTGACCTAAGCCTAGCACGACAAGCGCTCAGCGAGAGCCTCTTAAGGTGGTCGTCAAGGCTCTTCGTATTTAGTATTAGTTTATGTCATTCTTCTTCTCTGTCGCTACCCTAGTGTCAGTGTAGTAATTGTAGCTGTAGTAGTTGCTATAATTATAGCGTCTTCATAATTAAGTCAAGTTAACTGGCAGAGATTGACTTAGGTAACAAGTTCGCCTTTTTAACCGACTTCAAAAAAGGAGGAGGATTTCTATGTTCAGCTGTATGTATTTTTTTTTATGTATGTTCAGCAATATCTTCCCCAATTGTGAACCGATTTCGATGATTCTTTTTGTGTTTGGTTCAGTCTAGCTCCAAGGTGGTCCCATTTTTTTTTGGTCAAGATCGGATTGGAAAGCGAGGCGGAATCGCGAGGCCGAAGGCCGAGCGATTCCGCCGAGTACATTAATAGCAAATAAAAATTACTAAAAAAACTGTGAAATAAAAAACTATTTAAAAAAATATAAAAACCACCTTCAAAAATGTATGAAATAAAAAAATAAAAATCGAACCTTAGAGTTGAAGGCGGTGGTGCTAAAGCAAGCAAAAATAACCGACCGCCTTCAACTCTAGGGTTCGATTTTTATTTTTTTATTTCATACATTTTTGAAGGCGGTTTTTATATTTTTTTAAATAGTTTTTTGTACCTAGTTGCAATTTTGTCGATAAGGTATATTCTATTCTATATATGCATGTATAAGTTTTAACCTTTATTTAATAAAAAAATATAAAAGGTGTTTCGTTAGTCATGTCATTAACTTCGGGATGTATGTAACCCACATAGGCACCCAAACAAACACTTTACGCAAAAAAATTGGTTGTCTGTAAAGTCGGTTTACGGACGATAGTTTTACGTGATAACGTCATAAAGAAACACAGCTATAAGAATTACCGTATTTTTTCGTACGGCACCCTTATCGCTGCCGTACGCCGTACATTTGTCGATTTCTAGCCTCGATTACCGTACGATACGGCAATTACCGTAAGTTTGTAAAAACAAGTTCATTATATTTTATTTTCGACTAGATTTAATTTGAAAAAAAAAATTAAAAATATTTATTATCACATATGAAATCGTACAGTACAATAACCGAGTCTTCTGCACTAGAAAAATTATGTCTCGCAGAAAGACTTTTTTTTAGGCTAAACCCATTTTGATAAGTGACAGAATATAAAAGTGAAAACGGTATGTAGGTAAATCGATAAAGTGGTTCTAGAGTTATAAGGATATTCATGTATTGACAGCCTCATTTGTCAGCCTCGGTAGCTCAGTGGTGCGGTCGGTCGACTGTTGTTAAGCAACCCTGAGCGGGGTCAGTTCTTGGATGCGTGACCGCTCGACCGTTGGAGGCTGACCGTGGTTCGGATTCCACGCTAAACTGTAGGTCCCTTCCCCTCTTACCTTACTAGGTGGTAGGGTTTATCCCGCCCGGGTTGGTACCACCGCACAGAACGAAACGTCGTCGGTCGAAACGGCTATGTAAATAGTTCGTGTTTTCCGTCCAGTTCAGTGTAGCCGACATAAAATGAAGGGAAGCACTGACACGGCACCTAGTTCACCCGGTGTTATGGGCTGACATCACGGATGTTATAGTTGAAGTAGCCAACCGTGTCAGTTTCCATAAAAAAAATCTACAGATCTCACACTACGCGCAACTATCAAAGGCATTGAAAATGTAATTTAGAAATATTAGCACACGATAAAATTTCACAAATTTGTTAATAGGAATTCATTCTTTATAGTACTGACGATAAAGTGAACAGTACCTGTCATAAATCTGCGAAACTACCCGTACGACACCTGAAAGCCTTTGTCGTGCCTGCTGTTCCTTCACTCCTACCTACTCCTACTCCTTCGCCCGGAGCGAACCAATAGAAGCCGATATTCGTTTGGTCGGTTAAGTAACTTGTTAGCTCAGTGGTAAGCGTGTAGGGTTTGCATTTTTTGGACCATGGGTTCGAATCCCACAAAATCTTTTTGTTTTTTTTTAAGCAAGGTTAGGCTGTTTAAATTTTTTAGGATGTTTAGTTTTTTTTATAACCACCTAAAAGCTTTATTTTCGGAAATACAAACGTAACAAAAACGACATGCACCGCCTCAAAATTAGGTTAGGGTTAATATATAGAAGATGCGTCGCGTCGCGACGCATCTTCTATATGTTAACCCTGGTTATTTTTTTTTTAACCACGAACACATCATTTATTTATCACTTCAAGGAGTGGTTCCGCAGGATCGCAGGAACAGCACGCACGACAATGGCTTTCAGGTGGCGCACCGCGAAACTACAGGCAAATGTCACAATTTCATAAATCGGGGCACTATACTCGATCACGAAAACATAAACATTTTTTGTTAAAATCCTTTATTTATTAGGAAATTTCCACACCGCACCGAAACCACACTGAAGTATTTAGCTACTACCTACATACATATCATCATCATCAGCCTGTATCGATCCACTGCTTACATATACCTACTCGTATTTCAGAACATAAGACCAAAATGTTGTCCGAAAGAAATCTCTGTGAAGTGTCTGTAAGTGTCTGATTGTCTGCATCTGCTGAAAGCATCACATATCTGCCATGGCTGCTAGTTCCAACAGGAAAAGGATTGGCTGATATAAATGTCTAAATAGGTGATCTGACCACTTGTTTATAAGGAAAATAGGTTTAAATCCACAATATTAGACATACATAATATGGATTGGAAGCCTTTTTTTTTTTTTTTTTTTTTATGGAAACTGACACGGTTGGCTACATCACCTACAACGTCCGTGATGTCAGCCCATAACACCGGGTGAACTAGGTGCCATGTCAGCGCTTCCCCCTTTGATCGTGCCGGCTACACTGAACTGGTCGGAAAACACAAACTATTTACATAGCCGTTTAGACCGACGTTTCATTCAGTGCGGTGGTACCAACCCGGGCGGGTTAAACCCTACCACCAAGTAAGATTAGGAGGGAAGGGACCTACAGTTTTACGAGGAATCCGAACCTCGGTCAGCCTCCAACGGTCAGCGGTCACCCATCCAAGTACTGACCGCACCCAGCGTTGCTTAACATTCAATAGCGACAGTTGACTGTCTGCACCACTGAGCTAACGAGGCTGACAGCCTATTACTAAGCCTACAACGTGTGCCTGTCCGTCTGTCTATCTGTCCGTCCGTTCGTCCGTTCCTTCTGCCTGTCTGTCTGTCTGTCCGTCAACCCGTTCGGCAGTCCGGTGGCTGTATTTTTGGAACCATAATAGCTAGCCGGTTAAAATTTTCACAGAATATGTGTTATTTTGGCAGATATAACAACAGATGAATATAAAAAAATGAACAAGCGAATTAAGGGTCGTATTTTTTCACGTATTTTTTCAATTTACTCATACAAGAAACGTATTTTTTTTTGTAGTGCGGAAATCTCGGTGCTCGCGTCCGACTCGCACTTGGCTGTTTTTTTTTTTTAATATTTTTTTTAGTCTCCATTAATATCCGAAATAATAAAACATGTATGAAAAAAATATTTGTGTCCCATTTTCAGCACCAAAATTAATGGTCAGCAGCATGCATCTATTTTTATGCATCATCAAAGTGGGCGTAGAGAGATCTTAGCGCTTAGGTCCAATCTTAACAAAAGCGGATCCGTCCGAGGGCACGACCGTTTATATTCCTAGAATTGTTACACAAGAGACGACAGACATGCATAACAGTACCCTAACAAAAGGTAGGTCACTTTAATAAAGCATGTTCTATTAATAAACCGTAACGGATGGGTCTATCAGACATTTCCGTTATTCTATCATTTTTAACTGAGATGAAATGGGAACCTATTAGCACCTGCTTTTAATGTGCTATGATGATCATCACGGAAGTAAATACTGGAAGAGACAAAGTGCGGTGAAGCGTGTTACCGGTCGGTGTACAAGGTGTGCGTGTGCCTTCACGTGCATAAATTGTGATCACGAATACATTGTTTTGAATTAACTGAGATGAAATGGGAACCTATTGGCACCTGCTTTTAACGTGCTATGATGATCACGGAAGTAAATACTGGAAGAGACAAAGTGCGGTGAAGCGTGTTACCGGTCGGTAAACAAGGTGTGCGTGTGCCTTCACGTGCATAAATTGTGATCACGAATACATTGTTTTGAATTAACTGAGATGAAATGGGAACCTATTAGCACCTGCTTTTAATGTGCTATGATGATCACGGAAGTAAATACTGGAAGAGACAAAGTGCGGTGAAACGTGTTACCTGTCGGTGTACAAGGTGTGCGTGCCTTCACATTAATTGTGATCACGAATACATTGTTTTGAATTGAGTGAGATGAAATGGGAACCTATTGGCACCTGCTTTTAACGTGCTATGATGATCACGGAAGTAAATACTGGAAGAGTCAAGGGGGGATGAAACGTGTTACCTGTCGGTGTACAAGTGTGCGTGTGCCTCCACATGCTAATTGCCATGCCGAATACATTCAATGGATCATATTATACGTACCTAGTACTAGCTTTTGCCCGCGGCTTCGCTCGTGTGAAATTCCTATTTAAAAAGAAGAAAGTAAGCCCGCTACTGTATCTTTATTTCGGCGCGCGGAACAATTCGGTTTGTATGAGAGCCACATCTTAGTGTAACCGGAACTGAATTTTCTACCTATCCTGTGCCCCACATAGTTAAATGTGCTTGTACAAAGTTTCATCGAATTCGGATGATCGGTTTAAGAGTTACGGAGGAACATACATACATACAGAAAAGATTTCTAAAAATCATCAATTTAGTTTTAGTATCATACATAGAGTCTACAAACTCTGTATTTCATTTATTTATTATACATATATTATACATTTATAATTATTAAGCATGACCTTACAGAGTTACCCAAAACATCATAATATAAGGTCTTTCAAAATTAGTTCAGAGTACGCTAAGGGGGGGGTTCTGTATCATATAGGGAGTAAAACCTATATAATATTTTTTTGACATTGGGCTTTTTTATGTACATTTTTTTATGTATTTAAATAAAAAAATAGGTGGTTGATTTTTATAGCCTAATCGATTCAGTTTCATAACAGTAACAAAAAAGTCTTTATCACCATTATGATCATGTGTAAGACACATGTAAGTTGGTAAAAAAAATCAAATTCTTTCTATTCCATACTAATAAAACTAAAATTGTGGTTTTTTACAATTTCTGAAAGAAAGAGATCTATGTGTTGGAAGACTTTTTTGTTCCTGACATGAAACTGAAACGATTACTAAAATTTTTTTTTTTACATTTTAAATTTAAAAAAAATCAAAAAAAAATAAAACAATATTCTTTGTTCTTCAAAAGTGATCTATTTCCGATACAGAACCCCCCCTTAGCGTACTCTGAACTAATTTTGAAATACCTTATATAGGAATAAAACAAAGTAATAGTCGTACTCGTCAAGAGCAGGAAGAAGAGAAGGAAGAGGTGCAATAAGCGCGAATCAACGCTCCCTGAAAAAAAAAAAAAAAAATAGGTAAGTAAATAAATTAATAAAAATATCCAAGCAAATTTGTCATAAATTTTGTCCCAGGAAGGATTATATATTAATTCGTAATTTGATAACACTTCGTCGGATTTGTGATTTGATTAGACTAAACTGCACGTCATTTGCATTTGCACGCCCACTATCATCAGCATGAATAATCTGTATTGTACAGTACAGGTATACAACGTGTCCCAAAACTCAACGTCAAGCGGGAACCAGGGAGTAGGCCAGTTTATGACTATCCAGGGAAAAATAAGAAAAAATAAATCTAACTCATTTATTTTTTTAGAAAAAAAATTGAACTGAATATTTTTTTTGGGAAAACTACAGACATACTAGTTTTATTTGGAATAGTTATCAATAGCACAGTTATTTAGGCTTCCAATATAAAAATTTTAACAATTATATTTGCAAATTTGTAGTCATAGTACCTAAAATGTCAATATTCTACGTTTTTCAAAAAATGTTCATATCATAAAAAACAGATGGCTTCGATTTTTTTTCTTATTTTCCCTGGGTAGTCATAAACTGGCCTACTCCCTGCTTCTCGCTTGACGATGAGTTTTGGGACACGTTGTATGTATAGTACGTAGGTAGGTACGTACATAATGCTGGTGACATATTTTGTGCACGGTTCCATCATGATGTCACACGCAGATCATAAAACTGAGGTCAAACAAAATGATTACAATCCATGACAAAAAATACCTAGATAGAAGGGACAAGAACATTTCAATTGCTTACGCACTAAACGATTATGGCACGGCACGGTAACGAATAGCGATGGGTTACTTCCGGAAAAAAATTCGAACATTGGAAGTTTTTGACGTGATGATGTCACGTCTTATAAATTGATGAACACCGGCTGCACGCACGAAGAAGTGTAACGTTCCATCTAAACCTGTGTGTGCAAGCGAGAGCGCGATAGAGACCTGTGTGTGCAAGCGAGAGCGCGATAGAGAGGCATATACAATAGTAGAAAATACAAAATATATTTCTCCGTCTTTTGCGAGCCTCGAACCCGCGGTCCCTGCCACCATCACTGACCAGACGTGTTATCCACGCAGGCTATCGACCGTGTACTTATCGCTGCAAATTTTCTCAACAATATGTGAATTTCATATGTGAATTTCATGGAGCGACATCTAGCGTCCACATCTAGCGTCAATATTAAATGAAATACTTCAGCCAGCGGTATACTTGATTTAGCAGTTAGGTAATTGTTGCAACGTTGAACATGTAGATGAAGATGGGCCATACGCTTGGCCCGAAACGTCGAGCCACATAGCTCGGAGTGAAACCGTGAGTAAAGCTGATTGATTTAAAATAATGTAGATGCCGTTATGTATGTTTTTTAAATATAAATTAAACAAAAATTAATAGTCGTTATTTTCTCATATTTTTTATTAGTTATTATCACATCTTTATCATGTACTTAAATTAATTTTACATGGTAAATATCCGCCGGAACTGATTTACTTTATGACATCATCACGTAAAACTATCGTCCGTAAACCAACTTTACAGACAACCAATTTTTTTTTTATTAATTTTTTTATGGAAACTTAAACGGTTGGCACCATCCCCTACAACATCCGTGATGTCAGCCCATAACACCGGGTGAACTAGGTGCAATGTCAGTGCTTCCCTTCATTTCATCCCGGCTACACTGAACTGAACGGAAATCACGAACTATTTACATAGCCGTTTCGAACTGACTTTTCATTCAGTGCGGTGGTACCAACCCGGGCGGGATAAACCCTACCACCTAGTAAGGGAAGGGACCTACAGATTTACGTGGAATCCGAACAACAGTCAGCCTCCAACGGTCGAGCGGTCACCTTCGCTTAACAACAGTCGACCGACCGCACCACTGAGCTACCGAGACTGAGTGTAAGTGTTCCGTATAAGGTGCGGAAATGTATCCGATTTTTGAAAGATTATCGGAAACGTATATTTGGTAGATTTTATCAGGTGTGTTTCTAATTTCAATTTACTCAATGATGGTTTCCGCAAGTTCTACAAATGTTCTATAAATTAACCCTGGTTATTTTTTTTAAACCACCAAAACATTCACCTATACCACTTTCCTGTCAACCTCATACCTACGAACTAGGTCCAATAAACATAAACATGGTCTATCCCCGCGCCCGCGCCCGCGCCTTGCCGAATGTACCCAAATTATCAAATTGCCCGACGATAGCGTAGCAGTATTCATAATGACCAGACACTATGATAAATAATGAAGTTTAGCTAACAATTCATCACTTGGCCCGATTTGACTTGTCATTATTCATAATGCCCGGGCATTATATATAATGCCCTCATTAATCACTTGGTCCATACCATAACATATATATTATTGCCGTGATCGTTGGTGTGCCGTGGTCGTGTAGTAATCGTCTAGTGTGCAAGTAGCCAAACTACACTAATATTATAAAGAGGTATGTAAGTTTGGATGTAGGAGGTAATCTCCGAAAATACTCATCCGATTAAAAAATTCTTGGGACGAAATTACGAGCTAAACGTCTTAAAAGAGCTAGACGTAATTACGCCTGTGTCTCTTTTCTTTCAAATTACATTTATCAGCCTCGGTAGCTCAGTGGTGCGGTCGGTCGACTGTTATTAAGGCCCTGTCAACCCGTATTCACACGTACTCCTCTTTCAAGGCGCCGCTTTCGCTGGTTGGAGTAGGATGCAACACAATCAATCAATCAAAAATTACGTTTTTAATTTTTTATTCCAAAACCACGGATGGAAACAAAAAAGTAAAAAGCCACGGATTTAGATATATATTCAACAAATAAAATGTATTTTTTCCAAAGCCTTGATTTGGTCCGCCCGCAGCGCGGGCGGGAACTGGAAGTTTCTATATGATCCGAAAAGGAGGACTGTGTGGGGCCGGTACTTTAAAAGAACAGCCCCACTGCATCGTGTATGTCGTAAAAGGCGACTAAGGGATATGACTCCCCCTTCTTATATTACTAGGTGGTAGGGTTTAACCCGCCCGTGTTGGTACCACCGCACTGAATGAAAGGTCGGTCGAAACGGCTATGTAAATAGTTTGTGTTTTCCGTCCAGTTCAGTGTAGCCGCAATGACCGAAGGGAAGCACTGACGTGGCACCAAGTTCACCCGGTGTTATGGGCTGACATCGCGGATGTTGCAGGTGATGTAGCCAACCGTGTCAGTTTCCATAAAAAAAATGTCCTCGTTTGGGATACCATCTGGTAACCCTACTAGCGGCTTGGAATGTCGACGTTTTTGCGCGCTCTCATTGGATGCGACGTGCGATTGCAGATCATGAGGTGCATCGCTGTAAGTTGATTGGTTTAAAGCAACTTTGACGACAACGCGTTACACACCGCCCTTGATGGTTCATTACATTACCTATTCTCTGCTATACCTTCACAGGGATATACAGGATGTTTTAGGATAGGGTTTCGTAACTTCAGGGTTCGAACGGGTTCCATATTTGAAGACTAAATGCTCTGAAACTTTTTCTCAGATTTGATCATTTTATAATAATTTTTGGTAAAAATAAAAAATAAAATGACGATTGCATGCTTAACTATTAGAATTGAACTGCATATAGGTAAATTCCAAACACTAAAATTTTAATGACATCAAAAGAAAAAGAGGACTGGACGAGGTCATTGCACTCCCTAGACCTAGACAGCACTATTGCCAAATCTCCCCATACTCACTGTCCATCGAGTTTTTATTACAATTTTAAATTTTTTTATGAAAAAAAAAATACGGAATTTCGATTTGAGTGATAAGGATTTTCTCTTCTAATAATGAGTACTTTCTATTCCTGAAGTTTCTCAATTTTGCTAGTAAGTAACATATACAACGTGTCTCAAAACTCAACGTCAAGCGGGAACCAGGGAGTAGGCCAGTTTATGACTACCCAGGGAAAAATGAGAAAAAAAATCGGAGTCTTTTGTTTTTATGATATGAGCATTTTTTTTTAAAAGTGGAAAATTTACATCTCATACAACATTTTAGGTACTACGACTACAAATTTACAAATATAATTGTTAAAATTTTTATATTGGACGCCTAAATAACTCTGCTATTGATAACCATCCCAAATAAGCCAGAATGCCTGTAGTTTTACCAAACAAAATATTCAGTTAAACTTTTTTCTAAAAAAATAAATGACTCAGATTTTTTTTTCCTATTTTTCCCTGGGTAGTCATAAACTGGCCTACTCCCTGGTTCCCGCTTGACGTTGAGTTTTGGGACACGTTGTATATATTTATGTGTGTAAATAAGTCAATGCATAACTAACCGCATCTATAACTATTTTCTTGGAACACTGAATCGGTTAGTTCATTTTATTACCTACTTTAATTATTGTTGTTTCCGCAATGCCACAATTAGACTAGTTGCGTTTCTTTGTAACCAAAGAGTCAAGGTACGTAACCATATGATTGACTAGCTGTGCCGGCCGCTCCGCTCGCAGTAAAATCGGTTTAATAGCAAATACCTTGCCCCTTACTAGGTGGTAGGCTCAAATTGTACCCGACTGGGTTGGTACCACCGTACTGGATGTATGATGGCCGCATAGCAGCCTCGGTTGTGTTGTCCTCTAGTCCAATGTAGCCAGCAATCCAGGGAAGTCTCCGGTATGGCACCTACCTTCTCGGAGGTGATATTGGCTGGTCGGAGCATGTGCTTTGGCCCCTCCGACTCAGCCAACCATACCGGATTACTTAAAAAAAAAAAACAAATCGCATTTCATTCGGAAATCATCTAATTTCAGTTTTCGGCCCTACTGCTCCGTTCATATTAACAAAGGCGTGAAGCTACATAGCCTATAACCTTGCGGAGATAACTATGTAAAAACCGCAAGCAAAATATATTGAACCGTTATTGACTTATATATAAGAGAACATACACATGTGTCAGCCTCGATAGCTCAGTGGTGCAGACAGTCAACTGTCGCTATTGATTGTTAAGCAACGCTGGGTGCGGTCAGTTCTTGGATGGGTGACCGCTCGACCGTTGGAGGCTGACCGTTGTTCGGATTCCACGTAAAACTGTGTAGTTCCCTTCCCTTCTTAACTTACTAGGTGGTAGGGTTCAACCCGCCCGGGTACCACCGCACTGAATGAAACGTCGGTCGAAACGGCTATATAAATAGTTTGTGTTTTCCGTCCAGTTCAGTGTAGCCGGCACGACCTAAGGGAGCCACTGACGTGGCACTGAGTTCACCCGGTGTTATGGGCTGACATCACGGATGTTGTAGGTGATGTAGCCAACCGTGTCAGTTTACATACGCGGCAGACTGTATTTTATATTATGTAGAGAAGAGAAAATACGTTATATATCGAAAAGAGAAGAGAAGAGAAGAAGAAGAGGATAAGATAGATGGTAGAGATAGACAAGAGAAGAGAAGAGATAGAGAAGAATATAGAGAAGATGTAGGTATTTCGTTCATATCAATTAATGAACACAATAATGAGTTTATTTTTTAAGCTAGGTAGTCGGTGGTGGTCGGTGTTGTGCTGTAATTTGCCAGAATTCTTTCAACACAACACCGATTAATCTGCTTAACCCGACTTACCCGGGACACAGCGTGTGGTATATAGGTATGCGTACATAATTTTTATTCATTTATTTTATTTATAAACAACTAGATAAATAAATAAATAATACTATTATATTATACCACCTCTTCCGCGTACAGTATCGCACAGTGTTGAACATTCACATTTTATCTAGACAAAAAGGTGCAAAAAAAGCAATCTGCAATTTTCAACAAAATAAACGACAAGTGAACGTATACAGTGAATAAAAACGCAACAATGTTCGCAAAATTGCGCGGCCTGACGCGGCGCGGCTCGCGCACCGCTGACGCCTCGGCCGCGCGGAGCAGTGTATATTCCATGGTGTCTTGCAGTGACCTCACACCGGGGAGCTTGGAAGTATGGCTGGATCTGCCGGATGAAATCAAACACGACCCGATGCTGGCCCCCTTCAAAAATATGTATGAACAACAGCATGGTGAGTGAGTTATTTATTTATTTATTTACTAGATTTTGCGCGCGGCTTCGCTCGCGCGAAATTCGTATAAAGAAGAAAGTAAGTAAGCCCGCTACCGTACCTTTATTTCGGCGCGGGGAAAAAAATCGGTTTGTATGGGAGCCATATTATTATCTTAGCGTAACCGGAGCTGAATTTTATTTAGCCTATCCTGTGTCTCGTGTAAGTAGATGTGCTTCTACGATGTTTCATCTAATTCAGATCATCGGTTTAAGAGTTGTGGAGTAACATACATACATACATACACACAGAAAAAAAAATCTAAAAATCGTCAATTTAGTTTTAGTATCATACATAGAGTCTACAAACTAAGTAGGTATCTCATAAAACAAAATAACTTACTACATGACCATCCCTTGCAGATTTATTATTAGTACTAGCTTTCGCCCGCGGCTTCGCTCGCGTGAAATTCGTATTTAAAAAGAAGAAAGTAAGCCCGCTACCGTACCTTTATTTTGGTGCGCCGAACAATTCGGTTTGTATGAGAGCCACAAATTTTATTTAGTCTATCCTGTATCTCATATAGGTATGTAAATGTGCTTGTACTCAGTTTAATCAAATTTGGATGATTGGTTTAAGAGTTATGAAGGAACATACATACATACATTATTTATTATTAGTATATATATATTTTTTTATGTAATCCGGTATGGGTGGCTGAGTTGGAGGGGCCAAAGCGCATGCTCCTACCAGCCAATATCACCTCCGAGAAGGTAGGTGCCATACCGGAGACTTGCCTGGATTGCTGGCTATACTGGACTAGAGGAGAACACAACCGAGGCTGCTATGTATGCGGCCATCTTACATCCAGTACGGTGGATTGTTCACGATTACATTGAGATTAGTAAAGATACACAATTTCATTTCTGACCTGCCTCCGCCTATTATCAGACTCCTTTAAGTAAGTAAACGGAAATTTTTACATTTGTAATTGAACTTTTCTATTACAAAAGGTGGCAAGTGGCAACCCTGTCGTGTCTATGTTGTGCGTGTGTGCGCCCGGGGCAGCGGAGGAGGTGCATCGTTTTACACAATGAGTATGTACGAGTGATCGTATGATATATTATACTATTGTAAATTTGAAGTACATTTGTCCATTCTTTCTTTATTTCGATGTGTTCTTCCATTTATGAATGCTCTTTTATAGTATTTTGACATGGAATCCATATGTAATGTCTTACCCGGTGCCATTTGCAAAAATCGACCGTCATTTTTAATGTACTTTCGGCATACCACTGATACCACCATCTCACGAACCGCTCAACCAATCCCAGCAAACCAGGTGTCAGCTGATCCCAGCCTACTCATTCCCATATTATGGAAAATGATGAGTCTCGACGAGATGAAACTTTTTTTTTAGGGCATATCTCTGAAACGACTGAACGCAGACCACTCATCTGCTGGGTAAATAATAGGTCTCGACGAGATTTTTAGTTTGTTTTTTTTTAGTTTTTCGGCGATAGTCAAACAAGCGCGACATGTGGCGCCGTGCGACCCATTAGGTATCTAACGACGCCCATTGATATTCTATGGTGTAATATCCCCACTGCATCTATCCCCGTGTATGTCGTAAACGGCGACTAAGGGATGAGAACGAGGAGCCGCGCTAAAGGGTGACAGGGTATCCACCTCTCACCTCGGCACGGTACTTCCACCGAGTCATGCAGCTTCTTGCCTTACTTGCTGCTTGATATTTATCTTTCGGTAATTTACAAGAGTACTTACAGCACAACACCGATTACTCTACTTACCCCGATTATCGGTATACAGCATGTGGGTTGTCTGTACTAAGTTTTCTTTGTTATTTTGTTTGTGTAGCCAAAGTAAAAAAAAAAAAAAAAATAAAATCCTGCTCAATAATATAGGGTGCCTACTTCGAATCAACGCTACTTCCCTTCTTACTTTACTAGGTGGTAGGGTTTATCCCGGCCGGGTTGGTACCGCCGCTCTGAACGAAACGTCGGTCGAAACGGCTATGTAAATAGTTCGTGTTTTCCGTCCAGTTTAGTGTAGCCGACATGAAATGAAGGGAAGCACTGACATGGCACCTAGTTCACCCTGTGTTATGGGCTGACATCACGGACGTTGTAGGTGATGTAGCCAACCGTATCAGGTTCCATAAAAAAAAAAATACGCTTCATTGTCGACCATGAGACCAAACAGATAACATTTGACACGAATATAAATAATTATACACTTGCTACACGTCCGTGTGAAGCTAATATTACTGCCTCCCAGAAATATTTAAGCGACACGGGTGCGGGTGGCCGAGTGGTTTGGGCATGGGCTTCTTATGCGAAAGGTCCGCGGTTCGAATCCGGTCGGCGTGTAGGTACCAATGAGTTTTTTTCTGACGAAAAAATTTACGTGCGAACCTACACCTGCTGCTTCACCGTTTTCGGAACCGATGTAAAACTGTAGGTCCCTTCCCTTGCCCCTAACTAGGTGGTAGGCTCTAATTGTAGCCGACTGGGTTGATACCGCCGTACTGGGTGTAAGATGGCCGTATAGCAGCCTCGGTTTTGTTCTCCTCTAGTCCAGTATAGCCAGCAATCCAGGGCAGTCTCCGGTATGGCACCTACCTTCTCGGAGGTGATATTGACTGGTCGGAGCATGCGCTTTGGTCCCTCCGACTCAGCCACCCATACCGGATTACATAAAAAAAGCCTAAGGTTGCACTCCGGGAGTGCCGGCAGAAGTGAACAACATCAACGTTGTGCATTTTTGAATATTTTGGAATGGTTAGGGAATAATTTCGCACGAATTGTTATATTTATCAGTATAAAAAAGTACTATCATTTATGTGGTAAATACAATATTCATTTATTGCGCTATCGTAGACAAACATGACAATTTATATTACATAAAAAATTTAACACTACAGAACTATTATAATTATTTTACACCAAAAAGTTTATTTCTGAGAAAAATCAACTTTCATCCATAATTTCAACGAATCTTACGCTTTTTCGATCAGCCTGCGGATCTGACGCGAGTTTAACATTTTTTAACCATCTAAAAAAAGTGCCAAGCGCCGCTAAAGAAGTTTTCACTTAAAAAAATATATATAGGTATATTTAACTCCTGTCCAACCAACGCGACATAAATTAAGTTGGACCCAAAGATTTATTTGTATCTATGCGTTTAGAGTTAGGTCACAGAATAGAAGGTTTAGATTGGTCTTGTACACATTTCTTTGCTTTCCGAGCTTGATAAGTGTTTTTGTAGCTTAAATAATTGTACTTTTATTTCAAGCTTTTAAAAAAAAACCATGCAAATTGGTCCACTTTGTAAGATAATACACTTTTTGATTACTAGATTACAAACATAGCTAAGAACCATGCCGATATCATGCATTAATCCAGTGGCCGTATTCTCTAACGCCCTACCGCCAAAGTCGGTGACGTTGACTAGTTATGTCTCTGTCTAATTATATGAACTAGACAGAGACATAACTAATAGTCACCGTCACCGACGTTGACGGTAGGAAGTTAGAGAATACGGCCACAGCTTTCTAATAAAAAAAACCATATCCAAATAGGTTCATCAGTTTGGGAGCTACGATGCCACATGCAGACACATACACACACACACACATTAAACTTATAACACTTATTATAACGTTTGCGTCGGAGGTTAAAAAGGTCGCTCAATACTGACAGATCTTTCAAGCAAACCTTTCGGATGTGGTGAAGGCTGTCTAAGGAGGTGTAGGTAAGTGTGAATAGTAACAAATTTCAGGAGAGAGTTCGAAAGGGGTCCATATTTGAAGACTAAACGCTCTGAAACTTTTTCCCAGATTCGGTAATTTTATAGTACTTTTTGGTGAAAATTTTATTAAATAAAAATTAAAATGACTAACTTACATGTTTCTAGTAGAATTAAACTACATGAAGGTAAATTCCAAAAAATTAAATTTGTATGACATCAAAAGAAAAAGGGGACCTGAATAGGTCATTGCACTGCCTTAACCTAGACAGCACTGTTGCCAAATCTCCCCATACTTACTCACTGTCCATCGAGTTTTTATTAAAATTTTCAATTTATGTATAAAAAAAAAATTGGGAATTTCGATTTGAGTGATAAGGATTTTTTTTCTTCTAGTAATGAGTACTTTCTATTCCTGAAATTTCTCAAGCCTATCCTGAAACATTCTGTGTAAATTAGTGCATTTTGTCATGAATGGGAGTCCGGCCCCACACCGCCGCCGCCGCCGCGCCGTTCTAAACTTGTTATCCCACGATCCTTTCCAACTGCCTCAAACGTGAGTTCCGAAATTGACTAATTGAAGGGTTCCGTAGATTCCTCATTATCTTATTTAGGAACCGCAGTAAGTACACCCGCCATTTGTCTTGTGTCGCAAGTCGCAACCTTGCCTGCCGCTCTTCAAATTTGTCGTAGGTATATAGCGATTCAAATTTTTTAACGTCGTCGTCGTTGAGATATTTTTTTGTGCATCCAAGTGCTTAAAAGCCAAGAATTATTTATTAATGCACGTCGGCCGGGTTGCGAACCGTGGACCGTGAGATGAATAGTCTGACGTTCAGACCGCTTCGACGAAACAGACTCACCCTCTCTCACACCCTCTAACACATCACATGTATGCATGTACACGATATTTTAACCCCCGACGAAAAAAGAGGGGTGTTATAAGTTTAACGTGTGTGTGTGTGTGTATGGGTGTGTCTGTCTGTGGCATCGTAGCTCGCAAACGGATGAACCGATTTGCATGTTTTTTTTTTAATTGATATAAAAGTTAACTTATAAATTAAAAAAAACCCCGACCCTTAAAAAGTCAAAACTAACTTCCGTTCACTTGATCGGAAATCAAATGAGTCGGAGGACCGCTAAGTAAATAAAATATAAAAACTCAGCGCTGCGCCGGAATTTATATACAATAACCTATTACATTTTCTTTTTTTTTATGTTTACGCGACGCGACACACTTGGCGCCGTCAGCCATTGTTGAGCCGACGCGACGCGTCAACAATGGCTGACGACGCGTCGTCGCGACGACGCATTCGGCTAAGAACAGGGGCTGCGAATGACGTGCCGGCGTGACAGATGCCTTTTTACGCTTCTCTTGAAAGATCCTAAGTCATACACTGAAAACACATCGGGAGGAAGTGCATTCCAGAGTTTCGCAGTTAGTTATAGTTAGTCCGCAATTTAGGCAGCTCTACAGTATAGGGATACATTCCCTGTCTGTTACGCGTGGACTTATTGTGAAATGGTGAGGTCGGAATCGTTTCGAACAGCTCCTCAGAGCATTTACCGTTGAAGAGTCGATAGAAAACACTTAGTGAGCCTATGCCTCTACGGAGCTGCTAAGGTTCAAGTTTGCAGGACACATCAAAGTCGTTAACTTGGCGAACTGCACGTCTTTGGATCGAGTCTAACAGGCCCAGTCGATACTTAGCAGCCCCACTCCAAAGATGCGAGCAATACTCCACGCATGACCTCACCTGCGACTTATACAGCAGCAGGATTTAGTCAGGCGTAAAGTATCTCCTCACCTTCTTCAGGTTTTTAGAGGCAAGCTTAGCTTTGTCCTCGATGTGACGGCCGAAGTTGAGTTCGCGGGTTAAGTTCACTCCAAGGATACTAAAGTGGTCATCGACGATCAACCTTGTGCCCTGGAATTCGGGGGCTGAGTGAAATTGCTATTTTTTCGCACTAAACGCACACGCCTGTGTTTTTGTTGGGTTGAATTGTACCAGATTTTCCTGGCCCTATAGGGGATTTATAAATCCCAATAATCCCAGCCCAGCGCGCGTTGTGCGGCGGTGTAAAAGTAAAACTGTTTCCAGGAAGACTGGAGCCGCCCGCCCCGGAAGCCACGGCGTCCACGGAGGCTGACAGGACCAACTCGAAGAGGGACTCCATCCTCACACCCATCGGAGAAGCGAGTCCAGCATCACATGCTGCTAGCACTGGGTAGATTTGTTTTTATGCAAATTTATTTCGTCAGACTCGGTAGCTCAGTGAGGGCGGTCAGTACTTGGACGGGTGACCGCTCGACCGTTGGAGGCAGACCGCCACGATTCCACGTAAAACACTGTAGGTCCCTTCCCTTCTTACCTTACTAGGTGGAAGGGTTTATCCCGTTCGGGCTGGTACCAACCACCGCACTGAATGAAACGTCGGTCGAAACGGCTATGTAAATAGTTCGTATTTTTCGTCCAGTTCAGTATAGCCGACATGAAATGAGGGGAAGCACTGACGTGGCACCTAGTTCACCCGGTGTTATGGGCTGACATCATGGATGTTGTAGGTGATGTAGCCAGCCGTGCCAAAAAAAAAACCGGTAGAGGTGGCCGTGTCAGTGGAGTCAGAACCCATGCTCCAATGCCCTTTTCCAATGCCTTTTCCAATTCAACAATGTCTCAGAAGTGAAACATAAAAAAACTCGCTTCTCGGAAAGGCGCTTTCGACGTTATACTTTTAGGAGACTTTTCTTTTTTTTTTATGGAACCTGACTCGTTTGGCTACATCACCTACAACATCCGTGATGTCAGCCCATAACACAGGGTGAACTAGGTGCCATGTCATTGCTTCCCTTCATTTCATGTCGGCTACACTAAACTGGACGGAAAACACGAACTATTTACATAGCCGTTTCGACCGACGTTTCGTTCAGTGCGGTGGTACCAACCCGGCCGGGATAAACCCTACCACCTAGTAAGGTAAGAAGGGAAGGGACCTACAGTTTAACGTGGAATCCGAACCACGGTCAGCCTCCAACGGTCGAGCGGTCACCCATCCAATCACTGACCGCGCTCAGCGTTGCTTAATAACAGTTGACTAACCAACCGCGCCACTGAGCTACCGAGGCTGACGAATTTTCTTATCCCTTAGTCGACTTTTACGACATGCGACGGGGAGAGATGCAGTGGGGCTATTCTTTTTAAGTACCGACCCCACACGGTACAAGACTGCATACAATACGTGCATAGCACTATAGCTATGTCGATAACAGACGCGCACTGCCCGTGCCAACGAAACTAACCTGTGTGAACAAGACAACTAGACAAAGAGATTCTTGCAAGTGACTTCGCAAAATTAACAGACTAACAATAATTATGTGTATTTGTCCACTTTCCAGATTGCTGAACCATAATAGGGAAGACAAAGAAAAGAAAGAGCCCAAGACCGCACGGCAAAAACAGGTGTGTACTTTTTTTTGTGGAGACTGACACGGTTGGCTACATCACCTACAACATCCGTGATGTCAGCCCATAACACCGGGTGAACTAGGTGCCGTGTCAGTGCTTCCCTTCATTTCATGTCGGCTACACTGAACTGGACGGAAAATACCGTAAAACCCGAAAGGGGGTGATTCTGTACGTGAAATAGAACAACTTTTGTTCTACGACTTTTTAATTTGAAGAAAAAAAATATTTTTTTCTCCATACATTTTGAGAATAGGTATTTAAAATTTCTATGGGAAAAAAAATTTTTTTTTCTTAAAAAAAAAAAAAATCGCCACAGAAGTTGTTTAGTTTCACATATAGAATAACCCCCTTATGTCAGTTAAATATATTACGGGGGCAACTGCAACACTGTGTATAGGTGTAGACGCGGAACATCCCCTTTGTAGATGCTTTGTAGTGGACAGAAGAGTTCTCCGAACTGCACGATTCTCTAAATCGTTCTTGTGCCGCACTGCAAAGGTGTGGAACGGGCTTCCGGGGAATATCTTTCCCCACTCCTACAATCCACGGATCTTCAAAGCGCTTTTCCCCAGCGACATTAGTCCACCTCCAAGCTGGACTGGTACCTCCTCGGCGGGGAAATAGGCTGCACCTGAGGCTTCGACCTCGGGCAGAGCCACCCAGTTCGAAAGCAGTAAAAAAAAAGACGCCGAGCGAAGCTCGCTCGCCCAGGTGCTCTTGTTTTATGTGTCCTCGTCTGGTTTATATATATATTTATTTATTTTATAGTAAGCGTGTGGCGCCGAGCCACCCATAAGGTGTCTAGCGACGCCCATGGACATTCGGTCGCATGCAGGGGCTGCGAATTCCATGCCGGCCTGACAGATACCCATTCACGCCTCTCTTGAAGGACCCGAGAATATACTTGGGGGGAAATATGTGGGCAGGGAGAGCGTTCCAGAGTGTACCGGTTCTGTGGAGGAAGGATCTGCAAAACCGATTAGTATGCATCCGCGGTAGTAGGTAGCTGGGAGTGGATGGATGAGAAGAGCGGAAGACCGCGTGTGGTGGCGTGCCTTGGGAGAGGCCTATGTCCAGCAGTGGACCGATACAGGCTGATGATGATGCATCCGCGGTAAGTCCAGCGTATAGGGATGAAATCCCTGCCCAGTGCGTGTTGTACGGAGGTGGAAAGGGGACGGCGGAATCGCGTTAGACAGCTCCTCCGAGTACTCCCCGTGTAATAAGCGGTAGAATACACTTATTGATATGGAATATGTATGTGCTGTCCGCAGCTGAAGGCGATATACCGCGTGGTGAAGCTGAGCGCCCTCGTCGCTTGCTGGCTGCTACTCACCGTGGCCCTCTTGCTCAACAACGAGAGGGAGGATGTGGTTCTGCACACGGCAGTCGCGCCTGACACTGTCAAAGGTCCGTTTTTAGGGTTCCGTATTCATACGGAAGAAGCATACGAACTCATTCTTTAATTTAATACATTTCTTAAAAAAATACAAGTACATTTAGGCAAGCGACGTTTAGCACGGCGAGTAGGCGATCTAATTCTTTTTTTATGAAAACTGACACGGTTGACAATATCAACTCAGCCTCGATAGCTCAGTGGTGCAGACAGTCAACTGTCGCTATTGAATGTTAAGCAACGCTGGGTGCGGTCAGTACTTGGATGGGTGACCGCTGACCGTTGGAGGCTGACCGAGGTTCGGATTCCTCGTAAAACTGTAGGTCCCTTCCCTCCTAATCTTACTTGGTGGTAGGGTTTAACCCGCCCGGGTAGGTACCACCGCACTGAATGAAACGTCGGTTGAAACGGCTATGTAAATAGTTTGTGTTTTCCGACCAGTTCAGTGTAGCCGGCACGATCAAAGGGGGAAGCGCTGACATGGCACCTAGTTCACCCGGTGTTATGGGCTGACATCACGGACGTTGTAGGTGATGTAGCCAACCGTGTCAGGTTCCATAAAAAAAAAAAAAAAAAAAAAAAAAAAAACTACAAGATCCTTGATGTCAGCCCATAACACCGGGTGAACTAGGTGCCACATCAGTTTATGTATATTTCTGTTTTAGCTATACTGCGTGAATTTGTTACCATGCCTGACCATTCAGGGGGTTAATCTGCGTGTAAAAACACAAATTTTAGTTCTCTTTACATTTTGAGGTTAGGCATTTACGAAAATACCTATATGGAGAAGATTAATTTTTTTCATCTTTTCCACCTTTTTTCATCTATTAATTTTTTGATACAGATTACCCTCAAAGGTTCTGCATAGTAACATAATCAACCAGTATAATGTATGTTTTTTATATTGTTAATTTCGCACTACACCAACCCACAATCCCCGGCATGGCAGGAAGAAAATGCCACTACGGATTAAGTCCATCTTTTGCAATATTTTTGTTCTGCAGATATTTCCTCCACAGAACTGGTAAACTCTGGAACGCTCTCTATGCCCACATTTTTCCCCCCAAGTATAGTCTCGGGTCCTTCAAGAGAGGCGTGAATGGGTACCTGTCAAGCTGGCATGGCATTCGCAACCCCCGGGCATCACGTAATGTCCATGGGCGACCTTGTGGTCAGGGTGGCTGGGGGACAAAGGTAGCGCTTTCTATTAAAAAAAAAATTTTTATTCTGCAGGTAATCCCAGAGGAAATTTTTTACATACATACATACATAACACATGCTGTATCCCGACAATCAGGTTAAGCAGAGTAATCGGTGTTGTGTCATAAGGACACACTGGTAAATTACAGCACAACACCGACCACCATGTTTAGCACAGTATACGGACAAGACAACTATCAAGCAGCAAGTAAGGCACGAAGAACCCACCTGCTGCATGACTATAGGTGGAGTGAAGGGACTGCGCCAAGGTGAGAAGTGGCTAACCTGTCGCCCTTTAGCGCAGTATCTTGTCCTTATCCCTCAGTCGCCTCTTACGTCATGCACGGGGAGAGATGCAGTGGGGCTACTCTTTTTAAGTACCGGTCCCACACGGTACCTACATAAAATTTTTCTGTTTCAGTATACGACTTGGGACACAGCAGCGGCCGTGCGGCCGTCCATGTACAACTGAAGGGTCCATTTCAGCCGACAACGGGCGGGAACCAAACCTCGGGCCACCAGCTTCACGTCTGGCTGCACCGGAGTTCAGATCTTAACACCAGCGGGTCCTGGGAACAGGTAGGGAAGTCTCCAACATGGCATCTACGCGGAGGTGATGTTGGCCGGTCGGAGCATGCCCTGTGATTCAGTCACTCATATCGGATTACTTACATAATTTTGTTTTTTATGTTTGCATAATTTTTCTTAATCTTTTTTTTATTATAACACCCCTTTTTCGTTGGGGGTTAAAAACTTCAACATTGTCATCATATTTTGGAAGTATTTGGAACATTGTAAACCTACCTGTTTTGAAAAATAAACATAATAATTTCCTTTAGTTATATAAATTATAATATAATATTATATTACATATACTAGCTTTTAAATGCGGCTTCGCCCGCGTTCTGCTCACATACCTTCATTTCGGCGCGCGGAAACAATTCGGTTTGTATGAGAGCCGCATCTTAGCGTAACGGAAACTGAATTTTATTTAGCTTATCCTATGTCACGTATAGTTAAATGTGTTTTCAGGTAAGTTTCATCGAATTCGGATGATCGGTTTAAGAGTTATGGGAGAACATACATACATACAGAAAATATTTCTAAAAATCCTCAATTTACTATTAGTATCACACATAGAGTCTACAAACGCAGTATCTCATAAAACAAAGTAACTTACTCCATGACCATCCCTTACAGATTTATTATTAGTACTAGCTGTTGCCCACGGCTTCGCTCGCGTGAATAACTGATTTAAAAAGAAGAAATTAATTAAGCCCGCTACTGCACCTTTATTTCGGCGCGCGGAATAATTCGGTTTGTATGAGAGCCACATCTTAGTGTAACCAGCACTGAATTTTATTTAGCCTATCCTGTGTCTCGTATAGCTAAATGTGATTGTAATAAGTTTCATCGGATTCGGATGATCGGTTTAAGAGTTATGACGGCATACTATACATACATACACGCAGAAAAGATTTCTAAAAATTGTCAATATAGTTTTAGTATCATACATAATATAGAGTCTACAAACGTAATATTTCATAAAACAAAGTAATGACCACCCGTACAGATTTATTATTATTATTGATATGTTTAAGTAGATATCGAACCAAAATCATTGCTAGGTGCATTATGCAACATGTAATCTTGTTTCAGAGCTCCGAAAAATGGTCCATTCTACTAGTGCCCGATCACAGACTCGATTTTTCCACGAGCGACTCACAAGGGCATCTGTTAGTGTTGCCTGCTCCGACGTCGTCGTTGGCTCAAAAGCGCGCCAATGGCAACCTCACTGGAGCTAATGCCACAAGTGAAGAAGTAGTGGAGAATAGTCAAAATGGTGAGTACATTTCGGCCCAGAATGACCACTTCCCAAAAATGACCACTTCCCAAAAGGACCACACCCCAGAACGACAATTCCCAGATCCACTCCCCACTATTATGGGGCGGTGTTTTAGTATCCACTACTGGATATTTTCATTATTCATTTATTCAGCCCAAATAGCCTTTGCGAGCCGTGCACATTTTATAACAATTTGTTGAATCAAAATAGAAACAACTTAAGAGAAAACAAGCGCACCAATCCTTCCTTATACTTGTGATATAGCCAATTTGTAATTTGTAAGACTCAAATTGTATTTATGATGACAACACCAACTACATATAATTATTTATGTATAAAGGTATGATGATCCAATTGTAACGATAAGGATAATGATGACGTCTAATTGTGATGCCAATAAGATCAATTGTACTGGTAATAATGTTGACAACGACGCTAATAGCAATTATGATAATGGTGGGCAACGACACCAATTGTAATAATGATAATAGTGATGACGACACCAATTGCAATGATGATAATGGTGGCAACGACCGACACCAATTGTAATAATTATAACAGTGACAACGGCACCAATTGCAATTATGGTAATGGTGGCAACGACACCAATTGTAATGATGATAATGTTGATAACGACACCAATTGTAATAATGATAACAGTGATGACAACACCAATTGCAATGATATTATTAGAGGTGGCGACACCAATTTGTAATAATGATAATGTTGATGATGACACCACTTATATTGATTACTAAATTTGTTGCTATGTTTATGGCCACAATTGTAATGAAAAAGATAACTAACGATGATGATTATGATATTACAGGTTCTACACTATCTCTGCGGATGCACACAACCAGCAAATCAGTGATACCACTGACAGTGAGCTACGAGATGAACCCACTGGAGCAGGAACAAGGAATCATTTATGCCGCCATATTGCTTTGCGGACTTTACGTACTAATCATATTTGAGGTTAGTTATCAATATCTATGTCCCTATGTTGTCCTTTTTTCGTTATTTCATTTTAAATGAAATATATTTGATTATAAAAATGTTAAATGTAGCGATTTTAGGCCTAACTTTGATATTCTTTATATGGAAAACTATAAAAAAAAAATATTATGACACAGAGACATCCAGTAGGCTTTTTTGTTGATAGCAAAAAAATATATATCACCTAAATTGAGAAAGAGTGAGGACATGAAAAAAGACTTCGCCTGAATGATAAATTTACGAATATAATTGTAGGCAGTTTGCTTGTGAGCTGCAGTTGTTCTTTTCACGTGCTAGCGTGGGCAGCGGCGCGGCCAACACCGACAGCAATACGATGAGGGAAATTCGAAATTTGAAAACGGTTCGCAGTACACGATGCTCTTAACTCTTACAGACTCCTTCAAGTTCAAAGCCTCAGTAGCTTAGTGGTGCGGTCTATAAAATATACCTCACAACGTACTACTCTCAAACATCCAAAAGGTTGACTGGGAGAAATCCTTTTTTTTATTTTTATGGAAACTGATTGATTTTTATTAAAGCTACACCACCTACAACATCCGTGATGTCAGCCCATAACACCGGTTGAACTTGGTGCCACGTCAGCGCTTCCCTTCGGTCATGTCGGATACACTGAACTGGACGAAAAACACAAACTATTTACATAGCCGTTTCGACCGACCTTTCATTCAGTGCGGGGGTACCAACCCGGGCGGGTTAAACCCTACCACCTAGTAATATAAGAAGGGAGTCTTATCCCTTAGTCGCCTTTTACGACATACACGGGGAGAGATGCAGTGGGGCTATTCTTTTAAAGTAACGGCCCCACACGGCACGACTTTAAGGGATGAGTCCGCCTTTGCCCCTCATGTAAAATTTGCTTATCGTTTGTTACTGTAAAAGTGTTTTGTAGCAAAAAATATTTCTATCTATCTAACTAAACATTCTCTATTTCAACAGATAGTGAATAGAACGCTGGCGGCCCTCCTGTCCTCGTCTCTCGGCGTCGCAGTGCTGGCTCTGGGCGGCGCCAGGCCGACCCTCGCCGAGCTGGTCTCGTGGCTCGACGTGGAGACCCTTCTCCTTCTGTTCTCCATGATGCTGCTCGTGGCTATACTGGCCGAGACGGGACTCTTCGACTATCTAGCTGTGCTTGCGTTTGAGGTGAGCCTCTAGCCCAGCCATACTCAAAGTGTGAGCCCTGGGGCTCCGCAAGGCCTCTGCGAGGGCTCCCCAGAAATAATATCAACCTAAAGAACGTTGCACATCAAGTCTTGTCACATGCAGAATCCTATTACTTTAAGTGAGCTAAACTTGTATGTATATATATATATATATATATATATATTTATTTGGTTTCTCGGAAACGGCTCTAACGATTTGGATGAAATTTTGTATTGAGATAATGTTATTTTTTTTCAAGTTTATCTAGATAGGTGTAGACGCCGAGCGAAGCTCGGTCGCCCAGGTACTGAACATAAAACAACGTTTTGTTTATTTTAGGGCTCCGTAAAATATATAGTGGTTCAAAAGGGTTCCGTCGCCAAAAAAGTTTGAGAACCGCTGCTCTAGCCGAATGTATGCATAGACGCGACCCAGAGCCGATAGTTGGAATACAAAAAATCGGTCAAGTGCGAGTTTTACTCGCGCACGGAGGGTTCCGTAGATCCATTTTTTTTATATGTAAACCAGCATGGGTGGCTTTGCCGAGAGACCACTGGTGCAGTCGACAGAGCCAAAATCTCTTCGCGAAACCACGCTCAGTTAGGTGTCATGCCAGCAGATATGCGGACTGTTGCTAGGCTGTCTAGCCCGTTAATACGACGCTTGAAGATACCCAGGTTAAAGGATTCAGGAAATGCACTCGCCGGAAGATAGTTCCACACTCTAGCGGTGCGACAAAGAAACAATTTAGAGAACCGATGGGTACTCAATATATTTATCCACTATACTATTTACCGAAACTTTAAACTGATTTCCGTATTATTGTTATTTTCTTTTTGATATGTATAATCCATCCTGTATGGGTGGCCGAGTCGGAGGAGCCAAAGCACATGCTTTAGCTCCTCCGACTCGACCGGATGACGATGATTTGCTCCGACCGATGCTCTGACCGCTAATATCACCTCCGAGAAGGTAGGTGCCATAACGGAGACTTGCCTGGATTGCTGGCTATACTGGACTAGAGGAGAACACAACCGAGGCTGCTATCCGGCCATCTTAAATCCAGTACGGTGGTACCAACCCAGTCGGATACAATTTGAGCCTACCACCTAGTAGTGGGCAAGGGAAGGGACCTACAGTTTTACACCGGTTCCGAATGGTGAAATAACTCATTGGTACAGGCCGACCGGATTCGGAACCTCGGGAACTCTCGCATGAGAAGCCGATGCCCAAAACACTCGGTCACCCGCCGCTTAAACACGTAATAGTAACTAGTTGTGCCTTGTGGGGCCGGTAGGTACCTACTTAAAAAGAAATAGCCCCACTGCATCTCTCCCCGTCGCATGTCGTAAGAGTCGACTAAGGCATAAGGAAATTCGTCGGCCTCAGTAGCTCAGTGGTGCGGTCAGTCGACCGTTAAGCAACGCTGAGCGCGGTCAGTACTTGGGTGACCGCTCGACCGTTGGAGGCTGACCGTGGTTCGGATTCCACGTTAAACTGTAGGTCCCTTCCCTTCTTACCTTACTAGGTGGTAGGGTTTATCCCGGCCGGGTTGGTACCATCGCACTGAGCGTAACGTCGGTCGAAACGGCTATGTAAATAGTTCGTGTTTTCCGTCCAGTTCAGTGTAGACGACATGAAATGAAGGGAAGCACTGACACGGCACCTAGTTCACCCGGTGTTATGGGCTGACATCACGGAAGTTGTAGGTGATGTAGACAACCGTGTCAGTTTCAATAAAAAAAAAAAAATTGTATATACTTGCAGTTAACTGGTGGAAGAACCTGGCCGCTGATCAACTGCCTATGCCTGTTCACGGCTGTCATGTCTACTTTCCTGGACAATGTGACAACTGTACTTCTCATGACACCAGTCACCATCAGGTAGGTATAAAAAAAACATATCCGGCATGGTAACAAAATCTCCCAATTTTGTTACCATGCCGGATATGTTTTTTTTATTGCTTCCGGACTGGGCGGCTCTGCCCGAGGTCGAAGCCTCAGGCGCAGCCAATTTCACCGCCGAGGAGGTACCAGTCCGGCTTGGAGGTGAAGTAATGTCGCTGGGGAAAGGCTATTAACCCGCGATTTGAAGATCCGTGGATTCTTGGAGTGGGGAAAGATATTCCCTGGGAGCCCGTTCCTTAGCTTTGCAGTGCGGCACAAGAACGATTTAGAGAATCGTGCAGTTTGAAGAACTCTTCTATCGACTACAAAGGGGTGTCCCGCGAGAGTATGGCGGGTTTGGCGAAGGCGAACAGGAGGAGGAGGGATAAGGGAAGCAAGTTCGCCAGAGCAGCGGCCATAGTAGTATCGGCTCAATGACCCAACGATACGTCTGTGCTTCAGAGGCTGAAGGCCCTTTGTGAGTACAGAGTCACCAATAAGGCGAATGGCTCTTCGCTGAATAGAATCCAAGGCTGAAGGAAGGTACTCAGGGGAATCCTCCCAAAGATGACTGCTATATTCCATCACCGATCTTACTTGTGCTTTATAGAGTGTAAGCAGTTGGACCGGTGTGAAAAATCCCCGACATCGGTAAAGGATCCCTAATTTCAGGGGGAACTCCGATGCAGGTTCAATACAGATTGAGCCTTTATCGGAGTTCTTGCAGCACAACACCGATTACTCTGCCTACCCTGATTTTTAGGATACCGCGTGTGTTTTATATTGTATGTATGTATGTATAGTATATACCTAACTCTGTATGTAAACTCAGGAACGCTCCCCCTATGCCCACATACTTCCCTCTAAGTACAGTCTGCGGTCTTTCAAGAGGGGCGTGAATAGGCACCTGTCAGGCCGGCATGGCATTCGCAACCCACGCGTACGACCGAATGTCCATGGGCGTCGTTAGACACCTTATGGGTGGATCGGTGCCACATGTCGCGCCTAAAAAAAATATAATCTGTATCGAAAACTAAACAGATTCCAATAAAGTCTTCGTCTTCAAATGTGAATGGCCCCCTTTTGAACCCTGAAGTTACGAAACCCTATCCTGAAACACCCTGTATATCAGATGTTTGTTTTATGGAAACTGACACGGTTGGCCCATAACATCTTGGTGAACTAGGTGCCATGTCAGTGCTTCCCTTCGGTCGTGCCGGATACACTGAACTGGGTGGAAAACACGAACCTTTTTATTATTATGTAATCCGATATGGGTGGCTGAGTCGGAGGGTCCGAAGCACATGCTCCGACCAGCCAATATCACCTCCGAGAAGGTAGACGCCGTACTGGAGACTTCCCTGGATTGCTGGCTGTACTGGACTAGACTAGAACACAAATTTGAGACTACCACCTAGTAAGAGGCAAGGGAATGTACGGTGGTATCGACCCGGGCGGGTTGAACCCTACCGCCTAGTAAGGTAAGAAGGGAAGGGACCTACAGTTTTAAGTGGAATCCGAACCACGGTCAGCTTCCAACGGTCGAGCGGTCACCCATCCAAGTACTGACCGGCCCAGCGTTGCTTAACCATCACAAGCGACAGTCGACTGTCTGCACCACTGAGTTATCGAGGCTGGTTTTTCCCAATCTTCCATTGTGACAGAGCCGACTGTCATTCGTCCCCCTCTACGGAGACAAGCCATCGTCATAGCCCCAGTGCGACGTTGCTACTCGCTCTCGCTTGCCTACCGATGACAGGAGCGAGAGAGAAACATGAAATTGCTCACCCTTCATCGGGCGACCGTCGCAATCTTCGTGTTTCTCTCTCACTCCTGTCACAGGGAGGCAAGCGAGAGCGAGTAAGCGATAGCAACGTCGCACTGGGGCTATGACGATGCAGCATGGCTTGTCTCCGCAGAGGGAGACAATGACAGTTGGCTCTGGTTGTGATATTAATAACACTCTACCCGGGCAGGTTGTGCGAGGTGATGCAGCTGAACCCGGTACCGGTGCTGATGGCGATGGTGATATACAGCAACGTGGGCGGCGCCGCCACGCCGGTCGGGGACCCGCCCAACGTGATCATCGCTTCTCATCCGATCGTCATACAAGCTGTATGTTGCAAACAACATTTGTGGTTGGGCACGTAGCTTGGTATTTTTAATTAGAAAAATGCAAATAATTAGAAAAATCTCGGAGCATCTGCTTTGCGCCCTCTAACTCAGCTACTTGTACCGAATTACATTTTTTTTTTTATGGAAACTTGACACGGTTGGCTACAACACCTACAACATCCGTGATGTCAGCCCATAACACCGGGTGAACTAGGTGCCATGTCAGTGCTTCCCTTCATTTCGCGCCGGCTACACTGAACTGGACGGAAAACACGAACTATTTACATAGCCGTTTCGACCGACGTTTCGCTCAGTGCGGTGGTACCAACCCGGCCGGCATAAACCCTACCAAGGGGAGGGGGAAGGGAAGGGACCTACAGTTTAACGTGGTATCCGAACCACGGTCAGCCTCCAACAGTCGGGCGGTCATCCATCCAATAACTGACCGCACCATTAAACTGCCGAGGCTGACGATCCCTTAGTCGACTTTTACGACATGCGACGGGGAGAGATGCAGTGGGGCTATTCTTTTTAAGTACCGACCCCACACGGTACAAGAATGTTACCAATATTCAATTTGTGAGCACAGCTATATTAAATTAAAAATTTATAACTATACAGGGTGAACGAGCACCCCTGGGGAACGAGGTATCCCCAGGGGTGTCTTTTCTATAAGGGCACAATGGGGCATGAACCCAGGGCCCCCGGCTCGATGAGGGCGCCAAAGTACCGACGTCGTTGTTTACACCGAAAAAGAGAAGATGAGCCTAAATTTTTAGGGTACCGTATCAGGTACGGGCCCCTATTATTAAGCCTACGCCGTCTGTCTGTCTGTCCGAGGGCTGTATTTCTTGAACCGTAATAGGTAGCTCGTTGAACTTTTCGCACAATATGTGATATTATGGCCGATATACCAATAAATAATAAAAATAAGAAAAAGTAAAAAATTCACGGGGGTTCCCATAGATGAAACTAAAACGTGTATGCGCGCCATCCACCGAAAAGAGTATGAAGCATTTTAACTAATCTTGAATTTTAACTAATATGAAGCATTTCATAAACACGTCATAGATGGCATGGCGTGAGTGGCGCTGACCATGACACGGCGATACAGAACCCTCGGTGCGCGAGTTCGACTCGCACTTGGCTGGTTTTAAGCTCAAATAAATATACATACATACATACCACACACACTGTATCCCGACAATCAGGGTAACCAGAGTAATCGGTGTTGTGCTGCAAGAACTCTGGAAAATTGGAACACAGCATCGACCACCACGTTTAGCAAAGTATTCGGACAAGATAACTATCAAATTAAATATGTGAATGTATGATTGATTGCAGAACATAAACTTCACTACGTTCACGCTGCACATGACTGTGGGTATCGTGTTCGTGTGCGTGCAGACTTACTTCCAGCTGCGCTTCATGTTCCGCGACATGAACAAACTGCGGCACAGCGTGCCCAACGACATACAAGGTACCTACCTGCAGAACATAAACTTCACTACGTTCACGCTGCACATGACTGTGGGTATCGTGTTCGTGTGCGTGCAGACTTACTTCCAGCTGCGCTTCATGTTCCGCGACATGAACAAACTGCGGCACAGCGTGCCCAACGACATACAAGGTACCTACCTGCAGAACATAAACTTCACTACGTTCACGCTGCACGTGACTGTGGGTATCGTGTTTGTGTGCGTGCAGACTTACTTCCAGCTGCGCTTCATGTTCCGCGACATGAACAAACTGCGGCACAGCGTGCCCAACGACATACAAGGTGCCTACCTGCAGAACATAAACTTCACTACGTTCACGCTGCACGTGACTGTGGGTATCGTGTTCGTGTGCGTGCAGACTTACTTCCAGCTGCGCTTCATGTTCCGCGACATGAACAAACTGCGGCACAGCGTGCCCAACGACATACAAGGTACCTACCTGCAGAACATAGACTTCACGACGTTCACGCTGCACATGACTGTGGGTATCGTGTTCGAGTGCGTGCAGACTTACTTCCAGCTGCGCTTTATGTTCCGCGACATGAACAAACTGCGGCACAGCGTGCCCAACGACATGCAAGGTACCTACCTGCAGAACATAGACTTCACGACGTTCACGCTGCACATGACTGTGGGTATCGTGTTCGAGTGCGTGCAGACTTACTTCCAGCTGCGCTTCATGTTCCGCGACATGAACAAACTGCGGCACAGCGTGCCCAACGACATACAAGGTACCTACCTGCAGAACATAAACTTCACTACGTTCACGCTGCACATTACTGTGGGTATCGTGTTCGTGTGCGTGCAGACTTACTTCCAGCTGCGCTTCATGTTCCGCGACATGAACAAACTGCGGCACAGCGTGCCCAACGACATGCAAGGTACCTACCTGCAGAACATAAACTTCACTACGTTCACGCTGCACATGACTGTGGGTATCATGTTCGTGTGCGTGCAGACTTACTTCCAGCTGCGCTTTATGTTCCGCGACATGAACAAACTGCGGCACAGCGTGCCCAACGATATGCAAGGTACCTACCTGCAGAACATAAACTTCACTACGTGCACGCTGCACATGACTGTGGGTATCGCGTTCGTGTGCGTGCAGACTTACTTCCAGCTGCGCTTCATGTTCCGCGACATGAACAAACTGCGGCACAGCGTGCCCAACGACATACAAGGTACCTACCTGCAGAACATAAACTTCGCGACGTTCACGCTGCACATGACTGTGGGTATCGTGTTCGTGTGCGTGCAGACTTACTTCCAGCTGCGCTTCATGTTCCGCGACATGAACAAACTGCGGCACAGCGTGCCCAACGACATACAAGGTACCTACCTGCAGAACATAAACTTCACTACGTTCACGCTGCACATGACTGTGGGTATCGTGTTCGTGTGCGTGCAGTCTTACTTCCAGCTGCGCTTTATGTTCCGCGACATGACCAAACTGCGGCACAGCGTGCCCAACGACATACAAGGTACCTACCTGCAGAACATAAACTTCACTACGTTCACGCTGCACATGACTGTGGGTATCGTGTTCGTGTGCCTGCAGTCTTACTTCCAGCTGCGCTTCATGTTCCGCGACATGAACAAACTGCGGCACAGCGTGCCCAACGACATGCAAGGTACCTACCTGCAGAACATAAACTTCACTACGTTCACGCTGCACATGACTGTGGGTATCGTGTTCGTGTGCGTGCAGTCTTACTTCCAGCTGCGCTTCATGTTCCGCGACATGAACAAACTGCGGCACAGCGTGCCCAACGACATACAAGGTACCTACCTGCAGAACATAAACTTCACTACGTTCACGCTGCACATGACTGTGGGTATCGTGTTCGTGTGCGTGCAGTCTTACTTCCAGCTGCGCTTCATGTTCCGCGACATGAACAAACTGCGGCACAGCGTGCCCAACGACATACAAGGTACCTACCTGCAGAACATAAACTTCACTACGTTCACGCTGCACATGACGGTGGGTATCGTGTTCGTGTGCGTGCAGTCTTACTTCCAGCTGCGCTTCATGTTCCGCGACATGAACAAACTGCGGCACAGCGTGCCCAACGACATACAAGGTACCTACCCACCGCTGCGCCCCGCCGTCATCTCTCACTCACCTCATCAGACATCTTACCAGTAGTTGTATTACAGAACTTTCAATATAAATGGACTGTTAAGTGCATGGGTTCAGTGTGTCAAATGGGCGAATAATTCTATACCACAATAACCGATTTCTGTGATTATTATTTTTTAAATATTATTATGTGATATTACTAAAAAAAGTGAAATAAAAAACTGTTTAAAAAACATTGAACCGACTCAAAAAAAACAATTACTTAGAACTAAAAATTATTAAATTATTATTGAGTTCAAGGTGGCATAAAAACACAAAAACAAAAAAAAAACAACTACTTAGAACTAAAAACAATATTAAATAATAGAGTTTGAATGCGGTACAAAAGCACGAAAGGGCTTCATCTATCAATTTTTCTGGTGTGCTTTCGTACCGCCTTCAACTCAATTGTTTAATTATTTTTTTTAAATTTTAAGTAGTTGTTTTCTTGAAGTCTGTTTAATGTTTTTAATAAAAAAAATCTCCTAAAAGTCAATCATGCATGAATTTATTGTGAAATGTTTGCTAGAGCTACGCCAGGAGGCGGCGGTGTGGCGGCGCGCGGCGGCGTCTCTCGCCTCCTACTCCCGGGATGAAGAGCTGGTGCGGAAAGCTTTGCAGAAGAAGGTAATTTTATTAGATTCAGATATTCATTTCGCCATAAAGAACACACAACAATAACTCAGGGGCGCCGACTTTTAGAAATCCTCGTGGGTGCTCATGCAATTTTTTTTTTATTGAACAATAATCATCCAAGTTTTGCCGTCCACTGCTGGACATATGCTTCTCCAATTTTTCATTAATTCTCCCGGCACCTGGCAGCGTCGTCGCAAAACGTTCGGACAATGTTTTGCATTTGCCGCATTTACACATTCGCACGATGAACCTACACATGTAGTGCTTCTATATTCTATTGCATGGTATAGAATAATATAGGAGTACTATAACGTACGCTATTCGCTGCGCCACTAGTGCGAATGTGTAAATATGGCCGCTCAAAGGCTTGTAAGTAAATAAGGCACTTTTATCGTAGCTCAAATCCTATTACTGATCAGTTTTTATATCTATCGTCGTGGGTGCTCCGCACCCACTACTCACCCCTCGTGGGTGCTGGAGCCCCCGAGCACCCACGTAGTCGGCGCCTATGACAATAACAATATTACATTGAGACATATACATATTCAGTCAGTCAGTCAGTCAGCGTGTAAGCGTCTACTGCTGGACATACGCCTCTCCAATTTTCCTCCAGTCCTCCCGGCCTTCAGCGATACGGAACCACTGCTTTCCGCCGACGTACTTGATGTCGTCGTTCCACCTGGCGGGTGGTCTTCCCACACTCCGGTTTCCTGTCCACGGCCGCCAGTCTAGGACGGGGTTACTACAACGGTCATCGTCTCTTCGGCTAACGTGCCCAGCCCACTGCCACTTGAGCTTAGTCACCCGGTGTCCAATCATTCAGTATGGTTCCAAATATGCAGTATGGTTCGTCTTTTATTTTATTTATTAGGGTTCCGTATCCATCGTACGGGACCCTATTACTAGGCCTACGCCGTCTGTCTGTCTGTCCGAGGGCTGTATCTCTTGAACCGTAATAGGTAGCCCGTTGAAATTTTCACAGAATATGTGTTATTATTATGGCCGATATAATACAACAAATAATAAAAATAAGAAAAAGTAAAAAAAATCGCGGGGGTCCCCATACAAGAAACTAAAAAGTGTATGAGCGCCATCTACCGAAAAGAGTATGAAGCATTTTAATTAATAAATAGATGGCGTGAGTGGCGCTGACCATGACATGGCGATACGGAAACCCCGGTGCGCGAGTTCGACTCGTTTTTTTATAGTAAGCGCGACATGTGGCGCCGAGCCACCCATAAGGTGTCTAGCGACGCCCATGGACATTCGGTCGTACGCGGGGGCTACGAATGCTATGCCGGCCTTATGCCCATTCACGCCTCTCTTGAAGGACCCGAGACTGTACTTGGGGGGAAATAGAACAATGGGCATCTGCGTTAAGTCCAGCATGTAGAGATACAATCCCTGCCCGCACCGCAGTGCGGGCAGGGATTGTATCGGAGGTGTTACGGAGGTGGAAAGGGGACGGCGCGGAATCGCGTCAAACAGCTCCTCCGAGCTCTCCCCGTGAAATAAGCGATAGAACACACTTAGGGCGCCGACCTCCCTACGAAGTGCAGTGGTTCTAGATCGCGGGACACGTCGAATCTACGTCTCTTTTTTAAGATTTTTTTTCCAAATTTTTATGACGTCTGTCTGTCCGAGTGCCTGAACCGGAATACATGTAGGTATCTTCATAAAAATGAAACATGCATTCCTCCTCCCTTTCGCTTGCATTACCCATACTGCTTTCTCTGTAATTTTATTCCTCATACATCACTCAGAGGTTGGATGGAAGAAATCACTTGCAGTTACAAGTCCGCCTTTGCACACTCCTGTATTTCTTGTTTCTCGTCGTGTACTGTTCTTATTTAAATTTTGTGCAATAAAGAATCTGTTCCATTCTTTTCCAGTCTAGTCCAGTCTATTCCACTATATTCCATTATATTCCATTCTATTCTATCCCATTGTATTCCATTCTATTCCATTGTATTCCATTCTATTTCGTTCTATTCCATTATATTCCATTCTATTCTGTGTGCAGGTAGAAAAGCTGAACGTACAGTTGGCGCGGCGCGAGGCGGGAGGCGCTGCCGGCTCTAGTGACCCGGCGTACTGCGCCACGCTCGCGCATATGAAGCAGAAGGTATCTGTACCAAACACGCTAACATTATCTATCAATCAATTAACACATCAATCATTATATTGAAGTAGCACAAAATTAGGAAATGATTGCTTTCGCTGTGGAAACATTAGGCCCCTGCAGTGGGAGCACAAATGCGTCGATAAGCCTATATCGATCGATAAACATCTGTTTGCTTCGTTCGACAAAGTAGAATAGAAGAAGACGAATAGATGTTTATCGATCGATATAGGCTTATCGACGCATTTGTGCTCCCGCTGCTGGTCAGCTGAAGCAAAGTCTCTCTGCAAGGATTTAGGCAGTCGACTGATAGAAGTGTCCGGGGAGGCCCGAGCTGGGACCTACCTCTCTCAGCGCATTAGTCTGGCCATACAGAGGGCTAATGCGCTTTGTGTCTTGGGAACTTTCCCTGGATCGGTCGGTATGGATGAGATTTTTTATTTATCAACCTGATTTACAGATCTCATTCATACCACTGGTCCGGGGTTGTTCTTTTTTCTTTTATATGTATAGATTAACGAAATCACTCTGTATATACGATACTGCTATTCTTTTCTGAAATAAAAATCTTCCATTAACACATGAAACAAGTAGAGCGCGCAAGCTCTTACACATTTAAAAAAAGTTAAATTACAAATTTAAAAGACCCCCGATACTTCAAAATCCCTTAAATAGTCTAAAATAATTGTTTAGTTAATTAAAGGCGTCGGGGGACCGCCAAGTAAAAAAAGCAACCCAACGCCTTTAATTGATTTCTATTAATATGTTCCTCGAAGTTTTTTTTTAAAGACCTCCATAGGTTCCAGGTATAAAACTCCATAGGTTCTTTATTCGTCGGAATCTTTAATCTTTTCATTTTTATGTTCAGCGGTAATTCTCTACCACGTGGACCGATTTCAATGATTTTTTATTAGAAAGGGGATACCTCAGGGGTGGTCCCATATAAATTTGGTCAAGTTCTGATGATAGGATCCATGAGAAGATCATCAAACTCTTAAATTAGCATAAGTATATGTATGACTAATGGCCGAATAATTCTATACCACGCCAACTGATTTCGATGATTCTTTTTTTATTAGAAAGGGGATACCCTCAAGGGGGTTCCATATAAATTTGGTCAAGTTATGATGATAGGATCTATGAGTAAATCATCAAAGTCTTAAATTAGCATAAGTATGTGCATGACTAATGGGCGAATAATTCTATATTACGTCAACCGATTTCGATGATTCTTTTTTTATTAGAAAGGGGGTACCTTCGAGGTGGTGCCATATAAATTTGGTCAAGTTCTGATGATGGAATCTATGAGAAAATAATCAAACTCTTTAAATTAGCATAAGTATGCAATGACTAATGGGCGAATAATTCTATACCACGACAACCGATTTCGATTATTCTTTTTTTATTAAAAATGGGGTACTTCAGGAGTATTGCCATATAAATTTGGTCAAGTTCTGATGTTAGGATTTATTTATGAGAAAATCATCAAACTCTTAAATTAGCATAAGTATGTGCATGACTATGGGCGAATAATTCTATACCACGTGAACCGATTTCAATGATTCTTTTTTTATTAGAAGGGAGTACTTCAGGGGTTGTTTTGCTTGCCAACAGTACCGGATCCGAGATGGCCCGCTGTTGATCAAGGCGACGGTGTGTGTCTCCTTTGTCATCGTCGTATTCTTCTTGCACGCCTTTCCTGTTCTTCGTGAGTACCATACACACTACTTCTATAAAAATTGTTTTAACCTGACCACCATTATTTTTTATGGAAACTGACACGGTTGGCTATATCACCTACTACATTCGTGATGTCAACCCATAACACCGGGTGAACTAGATGCCATGTCAGTGCTTCCCTTCGCACCGGCTAAACTGAACTGGATGGAATACACGATCGAAAAATGAATATGACTAATACCAGTGTAAACTAAAAACTTTAATTTTACAGCAGTTGTCAGCCTCGGTAGCTCAGTTGTACGGTCGGTCGAATGTTGTTAAGCACACCTGGGCGCGGTCAGTATTTGGACGGGTGACGGCTCGACCGTTATAGGCTAACCGTGGTTCAGATTCCACGTAAAACTGTAGCTCCCTTCCCTTATTACCTTACTAGGTGGTAGAATTTATCCCGCCCGAGTTGATACCACCACACTGAATGAAACGTCGGTCGAAACGGCTATGTAAATAGTTCGTGTTATCCGTCCAGTTCAGTGTAGCTGACATTTTTTTTTATGGAAATTGACACGGATGGCTACATCACCTACAACATCCGTGATGTCAGCCCATAACACCGAATGAACTTGGTGCCACGTCAGTGCTTCCCTTCGCTCGTGCCGGCTACACTGAACTGGACGGAAAACAGAAACTATTTACATAGCCGTTTCGACCGAGCTTTCATTCAGTGCGGTGGTATCAACCCGGGCGGGTTAAACCCTACCACCTAGTAATATAAGAAGGGAGTATATCCCTTAGTCGCGTTTTACGACATACACGGGGAGAGATGCAGTGGGGCTATTCTTTTAAAGTACCGGCCCCACACGGTACGACATGAAATAAAGGGAAGCGCTGACGTGGTGTTATGGGCTGACATCATGGATGCTGTAGGTGATGAAGCCAACCGTGTCAGTTTCCATAAAAAAAACTTTTTGTGTCAAAGTAAACTATACCCTATTTGTACTGTCCACTAGAACGTTTATCGCTCGGCTGGACAGCGCTGTTGGGCGCCCTGCTGCTCCTCCTGCTGGCGGAGAGGGAGGACCTGGAGCCGATATTAGCGCGAGTGGAGTGGTCCACTCTGCTCTTCTTCGCTGCACTGTTCGTTCTCATGGAGGTCGGTTTGTATGGGTTTTTAATTACTTCTTCAAAAAAAAAACGATCACACATACAAACCACACGCCTTATCCCGACAATATGGGTAAGTAGAGTAATCGATGTTGTGCTGCAAGTACTGTGGTAAATTACATCACACCGAGCACCACGTTTAGCAAAGTATTCGGACAAAATAAATAAATATCAGGTAGCAAGTAACGCACGAAGGCCCTCCTGAAGGTGAGAGGTAGCTAGCCTGTCGCCCTTATGCACGGCATCTTGTCCTCATGCCTTAGTCGCCTTTTACGACATGCACGGGGAGAGATGCAGTAGGACTATTCTTATTAAGTACCTATACCGACCTCACACAGTACTAGAAAAGGATGGGGTTCTCAATTCGTTCGGATATTTTTATTTTATGTATATTCAGCGGGGCTTGAACCATGTACACGGATCTCGATTATTCTCAGAAATAGGATACCTTAGTTAGTTAGCGGTGGTCCCATATAAATTTGGTCAAGTTCTGATGATAGGATCTATGAGAAAATCATCAAAGTCTAAAATTTTCTTAAGCAAGTGCATGAAAAATGGGCGTATAATTTCTATACTATGTCAATCGATTTCAATGATCTTTTATTAGAAAGGGGATACCTTAGAGGTGGTCCTATATAAATTTGCTCAAGTTCTGATGATAGGATCCACGAGAAAATGATCAAACTCTTAAATTAGCATAAGGATGTGCATGACTAATGTCCGAATAATTCTGTACCACGCCAACCGATTTCGATGATTCTCTTTATGTTGGTAAGGAGGTGGGTACTTCAGAAGTTGGAGTCGATTTTAACTAAAAACAGTTATTACCATGCCATATAAGCGGCGTGGTTTGGGCATCGGCTTCTCATGCGGGAGGTTCGAGGTTCTAATGCAGTCGGCGCCGTGAACCAATGAGTTTTTTCTGACGAAAAAATTTACGTGCATACCTACACCTTCTCCTTCACCGTTCGGAACCGGTGTAAAATTGTAGGTCCCTTTCCTTGCCTCTTACTATGGGTAGGCTCGAATTGTAGCGTTGGTACTACCAACCTTGGTTGGTACCACCGTACTGGATGTAAGATGGCCGCTGCGATTTAACAATATATGTAATATTATATTCTTCAGGCGCTCTCCAAACTTGGACTGATCCAGTGGATCGGCAACCTGACCGAGACGCTCATACTAAAAGTGGGACCAGAGTCCAGGCTGGCTGTGGCCATACTGCTCGTGTTGTGGGCAAGTATTACATATCTCGTACACTTCAGAAGTATTATTAAGGTGACGTGAGGCTGCGTCTGACTCGAATTTCAAGAAGTTTCCCACCAATATTACTCACCTGACAGATTCAGTTTTAATATATGTAATATATCTATCAGCGCAGATCGATAGCTTTTTGAAAACACCGTTTGATTAACTTTGCTCGTTAGAAAAAAATCATGAACATGCCGAGAAAATGATGTGTAGGCTTGGTCATTTACATTACTCGTCAACAGCTCGTCAATGAAATAAGGTAAAATAAATATAGTCAAATATAGAATAAACTGTACAATAAATTAATCAGTAAATTCGTCATCGAGGCATTCAGTTACCTTGTAGTAATGTTTGTTCAAAAGTTACTGTTAGGTGCCGAATAAAGGACTTACACTTACTGTAAGTCCTATATTCGGCACCTAAAAACAATATTACTCTCCACTTTTAATGACTGAGACAGACATGTAAATGTGTTTTAATGTGCTTATTATTGTTAAAGTATTTTCTATCTATCTATTCTTACGTATAGTTCCCGGCAGCAAATACTGCCTCTTTGGCTGCTAACTTTGGCTGCTAACTTTGGCTGCTAACTTTGGCTGCTAACTTTGGCTGCTAACTTTAGCTGCTATCTTTGGCTGCTAACTTTAGCTGTTACCTTTGGCTGCTAACTTTGGCTGCTAACTTTGGCTGCTAACTTTGGCTGCTAACTTTGGCTGCTAACTTTGGCTGATAACTTTGGCTGTTTACTTTGGCTGCTAACTTTGGATGCTAACTTTGGATGCTACTTTGGCTGCTAACTTTGGCTGTTTACTTTGGCTGCTAACTTTGGATGCTAACTTTGGATGCTACTTTGGCTGCTAACTTTGGCTGTTTACTTTGGCTGCTAACTTTGGCTGCTAACTTTAGCTGCTAACTTTGACTGCTAGCTTTGGCTGCTAACTTTGGCTGATAACTTCACACCGGTAACTAAATTAACTATTTTTAGAAATCGTTTTTGTATGTATGTATGTTCCTCCATAACTCTTAAACCGATGATACGAATTCGACGAAACTTAATACAAGCACATTTAGCTATACGTGACAAAGGATAGGCTAAATAAAATCATCAGTTACGCTAAGATGTGGCTCTCATACAAACCGAATTGTTCCGCGCGCCGAAATAAAGGTACGGTAGCGGGCTTACTTACTTTCTTTTTTTTAAACACGAATTTAGGCGAGCGAAAAAAAAAATACTCTGCGAAGTTTCTTGCCGGTTCTTCTTCGTGGGTGTAATCCACAGAGCATCGAATACTGCGTGCGCCCCCTCCTAGAGACGCCCTTAGCGATAATATTTGAAACCCAATAACTGCACGCAGTGCTGCTAGAGCTTCGTATGTGTGTGTGTGCGTGTTAGTATCGACACTACACACAAACAGGAGCAAGTTAGGCACACGCACAAAACAAATGCACACGCACAACACACATAATATGTAAGTCATAGGCCACGCCCACAGGCTTCAACGGCGTTGTAGGGAAATCGCGCTCAGGGCGTCTCTAGGAGAGGCGCGCGCGCTATTTGATGCTCTGTGGTGTAATCGAACGAGATAGAACAAATTGTGACAAGGTTCGAGTGCAGTCTAACTGCCATATGAATGATCAATAAATCAATCCTTACCTATAATAAAATCCAACGTCTGCTTTCTGTCTGAGTGTCTGAGTGTCTGAGTGTATGTCTGTCTGTCCGATTATAACTCGAGAACCACTGAACCGATTTTAATAAAAAAAAAATCTACGGATAGCTTGATTCTTCCCATCAACTATAGGCTACTTACTATCGCGCTAAATGGCTTATGAGGTTAGCAGTGAAGTGAAATATGAGAGCCGGCGGAGCCGCGGGCACGGCTAGTAATCAATACAATACAGTGAAGCCGCCGGCAAAAGCTAGTATATAAATAATTAACGAAAATGTAAATAAGTTCACATACGCCAGGTGTCGGGAGTGGCGTCCGCCTTCGTGGACAACATCCCGCTGACGACAATGATGATACGCGTCACGACAGCGCTGGGTGACCCCGGCGGCCTGGCCCTACCTCTGGAGCCCCTCATCTGGGCGCTCAGCTTCGGAGCCTGCCTCGGAGGTACTGTCACTTTCAACATCCATCATCATCATCATCGCCATCATGATCATCATCATTGGTCCACTGCTGGACATAGGCATCTCCCAAGGCACGCCACAACACGCGCGTCTACCCCTGTTCCGTCGCTACTTTCACCGTTCTGAGCCGGTGTAAAACTATAGTTCCCTTCCCTTGCCCCTTACTAGGTGGTAGGCTCAAATTGTAGCCGACTGGGTTGGTACCACCGTACTGGATGTAAGATGGCCGCATAGCAGCCTCGGTTGTGTTCTCTTCTAGTCCAGTATATATAGCCAGCAATCCAGGGAAGTCTCCAGTATGTCGCCTACCTTCTCGGAGGTGATATTGGCTAGTCGGAGCATGTGCTTTGGCCCCTCCGACTCAGCCACCCATACTGGATTACATAAAAAAAAATAATAAACTTTGGTGCGACGGCGGATTGCCTCGTTACGCACCATATATCACTGATAAAACCTACTAAAATTATGAATGTGAGTGAATACCTGTATGTTTTCTTTAATAAATACACCAAACTGTTGATCGCAGGCAACGGCACGTTGATCGGCGCGAGCGCCAACGTGGTGTGCGCAGGAGTCGCCGAGCAGCACGGCTACAGATTCACCTTCATACAGTTCCTGCGGGTCGGCTTCCCGGTCATGATCGGCAACCTTCTAGTCGCTTCCGTCTATCTGCTGATGTCACATTGCGTCTTCACATGGCATTGACCGCAATGTAAAGGCCGCACACTCAAAGACGGAGGTTACATGCTAGGTCTTTCATCAGTTCAGTCCGTGGCCTTGGTCTCGACCAGATTGACGCCAGACTGACGCCAGACGTAAAATGCATTCGCACTATCAGTCTGCCATCAGTCTAGTATCAAAATATATTTTAAAATCCGTCAGTCTGGTCCATCATTCCAAATTCCAAACCATCAAAGTAGATTAAACGGTCAGTCTGGACCATGGTTTAACCAGACTGATGGACTGAACTGATGAAAAACCTAGCGTGTAACCTCCGTCTAACGCGTCACATTTTTAGGGTTCCGTATCCGTCGTACGGGACCCTATGGCCCGGACTTCATGCATCCGTTTCTCCCCGGAGTTGACTAAAATAGGCCACACCCACCGGTGCGGTGGTACGGGGTGCGGAAACCTGAAAAGCATCTTCTGAACAGATTAAGTTGTTCATAAAAAAATGTCCAGTGTTATGTTCCGAGTTCTATTAATGGATAAAGCAGATTTTACATTTATGAAAGCATTTTGTGGCGACAGTAATTTCGCATTGCAATAGGGACATTTCCAAACTTTCGCGACTGCAACATTACAATCGCTTTACTCTAGATAAGGTTAAGCTGCGTATCCACTAGAGGCAGACTCGGGGCGAGGCAGCCGCTCGACCCGAGGCCGCACAAGTGGAGACGCTGCCTCAACCTGAGGCAAGCCGCGCCATGAGGCAAATTCGTCGCCGTAGGCCGAGCCATATTTTGTCGGTTTTTTGTCGCGCTCAAAGGAGCCTCAGTCCGAGGCGTGCACTTGGGCCACGCCTCACCTTGATCCGCAACGTGCCTCGAGTCTGTGCCTCAGAGTGAGCAGCCTCAGTTTGCTTCAAGTCGAGGCTGCTCGGCCTGAGGCTGCTCTAATGGATACGCAGCTTTACAGTTATTCGAAGTCAGGTTTGCGACCACACCAAGAACTGCACTGCAGAGGAGCGGCACGATGGCGGAGTGCGGCGGCGCGGTGGCGCGTCAAAATATTATATTTGTATGAAATTGGATGAGGTAAAACTAAAGCACACTAAGCGCAGTGGCGGTGCTAGATCAAATGTAGACGTCACCGACATCAGCTTTGTGAGGCCTCTTTCATTTCCTAGTCAGAAAGAAAACGATAAATAGAATAAGACTGATGTATGAGTATATGAATTTTATTGCTAATCAAATGTTGCCAAAAATTACATGAACAATCACAAATTAAAATAAATAACCCCGCAAAGCAATAGCCCAAAGGGTGCGGCCATACTTTGATGAGAATTTTTGGGATCGCGCGATCCCAAAAGGAGTCAGCTTAAACGAATTTTTGCGAGGCCCCCTCTCAGGCGCGAGGCCTTCGGCGGTCGCCGACGTCGCCGACGCCTAGCGCCGCCACTGCTGAGCGACACGGCAAGTAATTCATTTTATTTGATTTTTAATTTTTATTTTTATTTTGTAATATTTGGAAAACATACAGTTATCGTAAAAGGAATAGGTACTTACATTAATTTTACAAAGACCAATAAAGTTTTCTACTTATAGCTATCCGTATTAAGTGCGTGCATATACATAATCAATTAATTAACCTAAGAGAGAATAACGTAAGATCAAAACTAACTAAAACCAACACACTAAAATATGAATACCTACTTAACCATAGCATAGGTGATACATTCATATGAAGTTCATACGTACTATGTTACAAGAAACCAACACAATTCTCATCTGTCCGCTTTTTTTTTTATTGCTACCGAACTGGGTGGCTCTCTCCGAGGTCGCAACCTCAGGCGCAGCCAATTTCACCCCCGAGGAGGTGCCAGTCCGGCTTGGAGGTGGACTAATGTTGCTGGGGAAAGGCTATTAACCCGCGATTCGAAGATCCGTGGATTGTAGGAGTGGGGGAAGATATTCCCTGGCAGCCCGTTCCACACCTTTGCAGTGCGACACAAGAACGATTTAGAGAATCGTGCAGTTCGAAGAACTCTTCTGTCGACTACAAACGGGTGTTCCGCGAGAGTATGGCGGGTTTGGCGAAGGCGAACAGGAGGAGGTTTTAACACCTGTTTCATCATTTACGGTTTCGATCGCTGACCTTTTGAGATGGCTGAGTGATACGTGAAAAATATCGAGACAGGAGAAGAATTTATCATAAGTAGCACAACTCCGGTTAGTAAATGAATTTTTACAATACTAGTACTGACTTTGGCGATATTAAAAGTGTTAAGACATCTCGTCGCCTTAGTAGGGCAACGAAAACTTAACTTCCTTAACAAATAAGGAGAATCTATGTAATGAATTATGGATCAACTTGTATACGAAAGTAATATCCTTCATTTATCCTAAATTCATATGAAGAAGTTTGTGCTGCGTATCGCGGATTACTTCATATAAAGAATGCTTTGACGCTTCGTACCGTGCCGCTTCGCTGCGGTGCAGTTCAATTCCGTGCAGTGCGGTTTATTACAATGTCATACAAAACATATTTTGACGCATCGTGCCACGCCTACCGATTCCCTACATGCATTGCTGTGCCGCGAGAGTGCAGTGGTGTGGTCTCGCCTAATGAAGGTTTCGTCGCGACGACGGTGTATACTAAAGCGTTGGCGGTTTCGTAAATATGAAATCGGCTTTATATCCTCATAGTATTGACAGTAGTTAGATAGATAAATATATTTAGTGTAGATGTGTCTGTGGCCTTAGCGGTTTTGTGCTGCCCATAAATAAATTAGCATATATTTTTTCTACAGTCTATACGAATATTGTATCAGGTAGGCTTAGCGAAAATGCATAAAATGCATTATTTAACTATGTATTAGTGAAGTCTCGCAAATGTCCAGGTGCAAAGTGTATTTTCTTGAAGAAATCATGTTGAGAATAACTTCACAGAGCATCAAATACCTACCGCGCGCGCCCCCTACTAGAGACGCCCTAAGCGATAATATTTGAAACCCAAAAACTACACGCAGTGCTGCTAGCGCTTCGTATGTGTGTGTGTGTGCTAGTATCGACACTACACACAAAGAGGAGCAAGTTTGGCACACGCACAAAACAAATGCACACGCACAACACACATTTATGTAAGTCATAGGCCACGCCCACAGGCTTCAACGGCGTTGTAGAGAAATCGCGCTCACGGCGCCTCTAGGAGGGGCGCGCGCATTTGATGCTCTGTGAATAACTTATAATATCAAAGCTAGGGGTGTAATAAAACTTTCATATATGTACCTATTTTTTGAAAAATGTTTTTATTTACTTTCTTACATGAACGAACATTTTATATTCCACCATATACTTGCTAAAAATAAAAAATAAATGTTATATTAATTCCCAGATTTAAACTTACGTAAAATAAGTAGTACAAAATACATGTATGTAACGTACACTAGTGTGTTTTCATCATTGTTATAAATAAGCTTAAGTCGTCAAAATTGATAAAAACTTAGAAGATAGTTGTCTGTGCAATTTTCAGAATAATAGCAATTAAATAAAAAAAAACTATTTTATTAATACAGGTTTTACAGCAAAATCTATAAAAAAAATTAAATGGCATTCTGGAGCTTTTATAAACAACTTTGGTTTTTGCAATTTTTTTCAACGTCTGAAAATATAATTTCTATAAAATCTATAATAATACTTTATCGCCACAAAAATGTATGATGGCTAATGTTTTTTTTTTTATTTCGAAATATTTCACAAGCAAAGAATAGCTCTCGTTTTGGCTAAAGAAACACCTTAAAAATTTTGGTAAGTAGTTATTTCTGAATCACCCCATACATTTATTTTATTTTATTTATTTTTTATTAATTATTAAACAGTCTTACATTACATTATTAAAGGGCGACCGGCTAGAAACCTCTCACCTTAAATGGCGACAAGCCACCTCACACCTTGGCACGGTCTTTCCACCGAGTCATGCATGCAGCTGGTGGGCCTTCACGCCTTACTTGCTGCTTGATAGTTTATTTATCTTGTCTAAATACTTTGCTAAACGTGGTGGTCGGTGTTGTGCTTTAATTTACTAGAGTGCTTGCAGCACAACACCGATTAATCTGCTTATCCCGATTGTCGGGCTACAGCGTGTGGTGTGTAAATTGGCTTTCATAAGCCCTCAATTAAAGTCGAACTTGAATCTTTATTAGTTTAAAACTATGTCTATGGAAAATAAGCCAAGATAGGATAGATAGACTATATTTGACATTAATTTTATTTGAAGTGTGATGAGATGAAAGATAGGATAATCGGATACATATTTCCCTAAAGCTAAAAAGTGCTAAAAAATATGGAATTGGCTTCTTTGAAAAATTGATTTAATTAAAATAATAGAACATTTATGTTGAATAGATCTACCACAGAGCATCAAATACCTACCGCGCGCGCCCCCGAGGGGGGGGGGGGGCGCGCGCATTTGATGCTCTGTGAGATCTACTAAGTGTCTTTCCCTTCTTATCCAAACTCTCAAGTTTAGGTAACTATGTAGGTATCCGATTTTCCTATCTCTGGTGATGATTCTCATCTAAGTAATTATGTAATATAGAATTTTTATTAAGTTAACAATTATTTTATAGAAAAAAAATGGTGCTGATGAAAGTGCAGAATGTTAGAATATCATGTTTGTAGTAAATAAATGTATGAATAAGTATGATAGACAATAATAAAATTTGTGATAATTTATTTTGAATTATTTTCTATGTAGTCCTGTCCTGTAGTCAGTATTCTTAAGAGTTCAGTTTTTCTCTTTTGAGGTATGGTATCCTAAACATTGCGGATCAACATTATTATTTATGTATTTATTTAATTATTTATAAAAAAAATTGTGTATTTATTTAGATTGAAATATATTTTTGTTTACACCAATTCTATGGCTTTATTATTTTATTTTTTATTATTTACATAATATAATTACTTAAAAAAATACAAAATTTTCGACGTGTCTTTCGTCGTCTTCAGTTATATTTTTTTCCACTGATGACGACGAAAGACACGTCGAAATATCTGAAAATTGTGTGTATTTATTTATTTATTTATTTGTTTATTTATTTATGTATTTATCTTAAACACTGACAGCTGGTGCGTGTATTCTGTTTTTTAATTTATGAGTGCACTTGTATTGATTTTAATATTTTTGTTTATTTGTTTTGTTTTGTTTTTTTACCCGACTGCGCGACGCAAAGAAGGGTAATGTGTTTATCAGCCTATGTATGTATGTATTTTGTCTAATTGGTTTTTAAAGAATTAACTGAGGGGGCGCTGACGGTGTCTTCAGATAATTTGTTTCAGGCCCTTACTACCCGGTGCGTCAGAAAATGCTTCCTGGGTTTGGTTCTATGCGTGGGTCATTTTAGTTTTAATGAGCCGCGAAGACGTTCTTCAGTGCTCCTTTCGTACATTCACTGTAGACTTTGTACATCGTAGATTGTAGCATTCTTTTAGGATTTTATGGTTTTCTATAATGTCTCCTCGTCGCGTCCTTTCCTCTAGAGTTGGATGTTATTATGGGTATAACAATATTGTATTATTGTTACGCCTCTCCGGCACAAGTCCCCCGAATTTGAGATAAGAAACGTTGAATTATGTTATAAGGATTGTCCTCATCGTCTACCCAAAAGAAATCAGAAGCTGCTAAATTTTCTTCGCGCGTAGGCATAAACACCTGAAGAGGCTTAAATGAATTCCAATAAGTAATAAAATCTTCATATATCTCAGGGTGTTCCTTGAAACATTGTAAAAATTCTTGACAAACATATGTATAGTCCGAAGCTGCCGGTATATATAAATTGGGAAGTTTGTTCAAATTATTATTCTCTTTAACCCTAAGGGCTTCAGGATGTTTTACGAACGCTTTTAAAATTACTTTACACACTTCGGCACTACCGACGAATGCCCCTACATGTAATGGAGTTTGACAAGTACGTGAAGAAATCTTTGTGATTATCTTTATAAGAAGAACAGGATGTTTCGCTACAGCATCCAGAATTACGGAGCAAGATTCTGGATCGCCCGAGTAAGCTGCGGTATACAGAGCAGTTCGCCGTTCGTCGTCCTCCACGGTAACAATATGTTCGAGCAGGTCAGGATGTTCCGCAAGATTTGTCATAATAACCTCACATACTTCACTGTTCTTATTACTTGCTGCTAAATGTAAAACAGTTTGTCCTTTATCATCACATTTCAATACGAAATCATTAAAAACATTAATATTGAATTTAGCATTATTCAAAATAATCAAACACACTTCAACTTGACGGTGGATATTTGCATCGTGTAGCACTCCCCCTTTGCGGTCCTTTTCGTTGAATAATATTTCTTCTACAACGTTCTGCGTCAGTAAACCGTAAAAATGAGGGCATTTAAAATTTTTCGATTTCAGTTTTATTTTCGACAAAAAGCCATTTATAAACATTCTGATCAGATGATATTCTTCACCTGTTAAAAGTTTACTCATAAACTTGGACTGGACGTTTGCATCTTTCAAATGGCTGGAGATGTATTCACCGAAGAAAAACTCAGCGTAACTGCGATGTACGAACTCTAGACGAGTACCAGAAGAATTTACGAGACCGATTCGCGTCAATATTTCATGTACATTTAATTCCTCAAAGTCCCCACGAATATCTAATTCAGGAAGATCGCACGAAGGCTGAAACAATATTCTAACTGCGAGTTCACGATGCATTTTTTGAATGCTCTTCGCAGCGACTTTCGCTAGTTCTCTATCGGCTTGATTGCCTCTTTGCGTTGTACTCTTTTCTGCGTGATATATACCTAATTTTCTTTCCACAAACTTATCATATATTTCAAACAATCCCATGTTTCCAAAACTGGAAATATTCCACTTATTTTCAATTATATTTTCTGCCAGCATTTTAAGATTTAGTGGTACCCTTGAAAAATCATCCTTATCACGAATGGAGGTTTTAAATTTCATTAACGATAAATTAGCACACATGGATAAATTCAACACATTGTCTATAATATCTTCAGGCAGGCGCGATAGACTAATCTGTGGCTCGTGCTCCACAATATTCTCTAAACTATGAAAGATAGAATTAGATGGACGAACGTGTGGATTATGCATGAGGTTGAAGTATTCACGATAGCATATTTTTAGATTTTCAATTATTATTTCAATACAATTTTCACCGTCCTTATAATTCTTCAAGCGCCACTTCCAAAATCGATTTAGAAAGTTCACTTGTTGTATTTCAGTCAAAGGAGCCAACATGCACGCTGGTGTTTGAAGATGCTCTTCCAAATACGTTTTCATTTGAATTCTTGTCGTCACCCAGAGCTGTCTTACGTTCGTATTTTTAAGACATTTTAGTAAAATGCACGTTTTCTCCTTGTAGTCAGGACTGATTTCATCGAAACCATCAAATAGCAAAACTATTCTTTTTTCGCCACTTCCATTCAGAGCGAGCTCGAGAAGTACTCTTTCTAAATTGTTGTCATCACCTTGGACTACCATGCGGAGGATCATATCTACAGCTTTGGAAGAGTCATCCTCGCAAAATACGATTTCATCTAAGCTAGGAGAAGCATCACCATAAGCGTAGTCTTTCAAATTAATTCGCTGGATCCACAATTCAGGATGTCTCGTCTTCAATGCATGTGCTAGACCTGTCAACATTGTAGACTTTCCCTCTCCGGGGTGATTTGCTAGAATAACAACTTTCTGTTCTAGATCTTCTGGTGAGATACTGTATTTTTCTATTATTCCTAAAAACGCATTATTTGGTTGGTAATTTTTTGAGTCTTTGCAGAAAAACAAATTATCTTTAAATTCCAACCAATGAATAGCTTTTGAACATTTGTTGGAAATAAATGTAAATACTGTTTCAACGGAATCATTGTGACTTGGTTCACTAATTCCGTCGAATTCGCTAAGTCGTATTAAAGTGATTCCGAGATCTAAAGATTTCAAATTATCCCCTTCGTCCCAGACATAAATAAAGTATTCGCGCACATCGCCTATCGAAATCAATTCGTTTTTGGTAATTCCCGTGATAACTATAATATTGTTTTCAAGTTTTTTTAGAACTTCTTTTATGCCTTTAGTATCGATGACGAGTATTTTCCTTGAAATGTAATATTCTATATTATATGCTTCGGAATTGAAAGCTTTCGCATTACCGACTGCCAACTTATCTACTTTTGTAATTAGTGTGGTAAGTAGTTCTGCACCTATAATTTTACAAGCAGAATCGAAATTCAACAAGTCTTTCAATTTTAGCTCTTTTCCTGGGGAAATTAAAACATCTTCACAAAAGCACACAGTCTTGTCTAAAACATTGTTCTGTGATTCAAGTGCAAGGTCTTTAAACCCAATAGGTTCTGAGTATGAATTATGCTTTTTGAGTAGTCGTTTTAATTGAGCAGCTAGTCTATTATCACTTTTAGCTATAATTATTATTTTTTTCTTAGTATTACTTTTAAGAATAAATCTTAACTCATCTAAGACGTCATAAAAAGTGTCATAATCTTGGGAATCGTCCGAAAAATCAACGCATAAAATATCATAGTTTACTTCAGAGGAAAAAGCGTCGAGAACATTTGAAATATATTTAGACGTAAACAGGAATTCTGCGGTTAAAAATATCACCTTATCATAATATAACTCTTGGTTTTCAAAGCGTATAAATGTCTGTAAAATTTTCATAGCATTTAAATGCGCATGTTCAGTGACTACGTGTAGAATTTTTAAATTTGTACTTTTAATAAATTCTAACAGAATTTTATTGTCGTGACTGAAGTAAATTTTGTTTTTTTGTAGGACTTCAATATAAGATTCTCTAAATTCTTTTACTATTAGACCCTTTAGATCATCGAACAAAGTTTTCCCATCTTCATTCGTAAATAAATTTCCAAGTCCGTTCTTGAAACTGCTAACCCAATCGTTTAGATGTTGCACGCAATAAACTGATAGAAGCTTTGAGTTGTGATATTTAAATTCGTCGTTGATTTCTTCAGAAATTTTGTCATTGAGTTCATTACTACTTGGGCAATCAGTATAAATTGAAAAGTGCGCTATGAAATCATCTATTCTGATCCTGATTGCATCGTCATCCCATTTTCTAAAACATAAGAAAAAATCTTGGTCCTTAATACTTTCGGAACACTCTTGAGTTTTCAAATAAGTTTCAAAGACTTTTAAACCTTCCTCAACAATTATACTTACAGGCCACAGTGTTTCTTCTAACTTATTTTTGTTTTTAATTTGGGCTACAATTAAATTATTTAGTATTGTCATCTGTCCAATAACTTTGGATTTTAGCTCTTCATTTAAATCAATAGCTTTGGAAACTACAATAATGCTTAACAGAATAAATTTAATTTCTAACAATAAAAAGCTGTGCTCTGTAATTTGATATTTCTGTTTACCAACATTCAAGTCGGGAACTGTACCTTCTGATGAAAAACATAACATTGATGATTCTCGAAATGTCGTATTTGTACAATAAATGAATTCTTTAAGAACTGCCTCATACAGAGAACAATCATTAATATCAATAAATTTCATGAATAGTTTCATAATTGTATCATTAGCTTTTAGATGTTTCTTAATATTTTTCTCAGGATTTAACATAATAAAGAATTGAAACTGTTCAATTTTATTTTGATAAGGTTTTTTCGTCTGTTTGATCTGCACAAAACGACAATATTTTATTTGCCCATCTTGAATTTTCTTCAAGAATATGTCATCAAATGGGACTAGATTTTCTACTTCAGTTGCTAATTCGAATTCATAATTTTCAGAATTAGCTAGCCTGGTATTTATAACAGCATACAAAGTTAATAATTTAATTTGATATGAATAACCGCTCAGACCGTCCGGAAGACCTTGTAAACAGGGAAATACACTGTCGCTTGATGTATTTCTCTTTAGCAGATCCTCAATAATTTGAAGTTTTTCCTTGCTTACAACATCGCCTTTGCCGTTTATTAAGGGTTGTAGCAAATCCAGAGCGGTTTTATTACTTTTATTACGAGCGTTGCAGTCAGCGCCATTTTCAATTAGGAATTTGACAAAATCAACATCACATTTTTGAATAATAGCAGTATTGAGGGGGGTGTTGCCGTTTTTATGATTAGTGTTAATGTTTGCACCTCGTTTCAATAATAGATCAATAATGTTTGTTCTCTGAGATTTAACTGCAAAATATAGACCTTCATCAATATTTGCTCCTTTGTCTATTACTAGGTTCACAATGTTTTCATTGTCATAAGTAATGGCTGTATCCAGTACAGCATTTTCGTTCGCACCGCTTTCCAGTAACAATAGTACAATAGTCTCACTATCGACTTCAACAGCGTCCTTTATGAGAGTTTTGAAATTTTTTAACGTCTTAGTGCTTGGGTGAGCCTCAAATGCTGACTTGAGTTTGTCTCGGTCGCCATGTTTGATGTACTGCACGAGTTCAGCTAGAGAGGGTTTACAGTCTGCAGTTGCCGCCATCTTGATTTTGTCAGCTGAGGAATTAACTCAGGGTAGCGTGCACGACTGAAACAAAGGTAAATCCAGGGTAAAATGCATTGCTGAACCCGAGTATGCCTTCATCTTAAAGATATATATTAAAGATATATATAGATAATATTTTATGTATTAAGTATGGCTACGCCTCTCCGACACTAGTCCCACAAATAAAAAACGTTGAATAATGTTATAAGGATTTTCCTTATCGTCTTCCCAAAAGAAATCAGAAGCTGCTAAATTTTCTTCGCGCGTAGGCATATACACCTTAAGAGACTTAAATGAATTCCAATAAGCAATAAAATCATCATATATCTCAGGATGTTCCTTGAAACATTGTAAAAATTCTTGACAAACATCTGCATAATCCGAAGCTGCCGGTATATATAAATTGGGAAGATTGTTCAAATTCTTCTGATTCACTTTAACCCTAAGGGCTTCAGGATGTTTTACAAACGCTTTCAAAATTACTTTACACACTTCGGCACTACCGACGAATGCGCCTACATGTAATGGAGTTTGGCCAGTCTCTGAAGAAATCTTTGTGATTATGTTTATAAGAAGAGCAGGATGTGTCGCTACAGCGTCCAGAATGACGGAGCAAGATTCTGGATCGCCCGAGTAAGCTGCGGTATACAGAGCAGTTCGCAGTTCGTCGTCCTCCACGGTAACAATATGTTCTAGCAGGTCAGGATGTTCCGCAATAGTTTTCATAATAACCTCACATACTTCACTATTCTTATTACTCGCTGCTAAATGTAAAACAGTTTGTCCTTTATCATCACATTTCGATACGAAATCATTAAAAACATTAATATTGAATTTTGCATTATTCAAAATAATCAAACACACTTCAACTTGACCGTGGATGTTTGCATCGTGTAGCACTCCCCCTTTGCGGTCCTTTTCGTGGAATAATATTTCTTCTACAACGTTCTGCGTCAGTAAACCGTAAAAATGAGGGCATTTAGAATTATTCGATTTCAGTTTTATTTTCGACAAAAAACCATTTATAAACATTCTGATCAGATGATATTCTTCACCTGTTAAAAGTTTGCTCATAAACTTGGACTGGACGTTTGCATCTTTCAAATGGCTGGAGATGTATTCACCGAAGAAAAACTCAGCGTAACTGCGATGTACGAACTCTAGACGAGTACCAGAAGAATTTACGAGACCGATTCGCGTCAATATTTCATGTACATTTAAATCTTCAAAGTCCCCACGAATATCTAATTCAGGAAGATCGCACGAAGGCTGAAACAATATTCTAACTGCGAGTTCACGATGCATTTTTTGAATGCTCTTCGCAGCGACTTTCGCTAGTTCTCTATCGGCTTGATTGCCTCTTTGCGTTGTACTCTTTTCTGCGTGATATATACCTAATTTTCTTTCCACAAACTTATCATATATTTCAAACAATCCCATGTTTCCAAAACTGGAAATATTCCACTTATTTTCAATTATATTTTCTGCCAGCATTTTAAGATTTAGTGGTACCCTTGAAAAATCATCCTTATCACGAATGGAGGTTTTAAATTTCATTAACGATAAATTAGCACACATGGATAAATTCAACACATTGTCTATAATATCTTCAGGCAGGCGCGATAGACTAATCTGTGGCTCGTGCTCCACAATATTCTCTAAACTATGAAAGATAGAATTAGATGGACGAACGTGTGGATTATGCATGAGGTTGAAGTATTCACGATAGCATATTTTTAGATTTTCAATTATTATTTCAATACAATTTTCACCGTCCTTATAATTCTTCAAGCGCCACTTCCAAAATCGATTTAGAAAGTTCACTTGTTGTATTTCAGTCAAAGGAGCCAACATGCACGCTGGTGTTTGAAGATGCTCTTCCAAATACGTTTTCATTTGAATTCTTGTCGTCACCCAGAGCTGTCTTACGTTCGTATTTTTAAGACATTTTAGTAAAATGCACGTTTTCTCCTTGTAGTCAGGACTGATTTCATCGAAACCATCAAATAGCAAAACTATTCTTTTTTCGCCACTTCCATTCAGAGCGAGCTCGAGAAGTACTCTTTCTAAATTGTTGTCATCACCTTGGACTACCATGCGGAGGATCATATCTACAGCTTTGGAAGAGTCATCCTCGCAAAATACGATTTCATCTAAGCTAGGAGAAGCATCACCATAAGCGTAGTCTTTCAAATTAATTCGCTGGATCCACAATTCAGGATGTCTCGTCTTCAATGCATGTGCTAGACCTGTCAACATTGTAGACTTTCCCTCTCCGGGGTGATTTGCTAGAATAACAACTTTCTGTTCTAGATCTTCTGGTGAGATACTGTATTTTTCTATTATTCCTAAAAACGCATTATTTGGTTGGTAATTTTTTGAGTCTTTGCAGAAAAACAAATTATCTTTAAATTCCAACCAATGAATAGCTTTTGAACATTTGTTGGAAATAAATGTAAATACTGTTTCAACGGAATCATTGTGACTTGGTTCACTAATTCCGTCGAATTCGCTAAGTCGTATTAAAGTGATTCCGAGATCTAAAGATTTCAAATTATCCCCTTCGTCCCAGACATAAATAAAGTATTCGCGCACATCGCCTATCGAAATCAATTCGTTTTTGGTAATTCCCGTGATAACTATAATATTGTTTTCAAGTTTTTTTAGAACTTCTTTTATGCCTTTAGTATCGATGACGAGTATTTTCCTTGAAATGTAATATTCTATATTATATGCTTCGGAATTGAAAGCTTTCGCATTACCGACTGCCAACTTATCTACTTTTGTAATTAGTGTGGTAAGTAGTTCTGCACCTATAATTTTACAAGCAGAATCGAAATTCAACAAGTCTTTCAATTTTAGCTCTTTTCCTGGGGAAATTAAAACATCTTCACAAAAGCACACAGTCTTGTCTAAAACATTGTTCTGTGATTCAAGTGCAAGGTCTTTAAACCCAATAGGTTCTGAGTATGAATTATGCTTTTTGAGTAGTCGTTTTAATTGAGCAGCTAGTCTATTATCACTTTTAGCTATAATTATTATTTTTTTCTTAGTATTACTTTTAAGAATAAATCTTAACTCATCTAAGACGTCATAAAAAGTGTCATAATCTTGGGAATCGTCCGAAAAATCAACGCATAAAATATCATAGTTTACTTCAGAGGAAAAAGCGTCGAGAACATTTGAAATATATTTAGACGTAAACAGGAATTCTGCGGTTAAAAATATCACCTTATCATAATATAACTCTTGGTTTTCAAAGCGTATAAATGTCTGTAAAATTTTCATAGCATTTAAATGCGCATGTTCAGTGACTACGTGTAGAATTTTTAAATTTGTACTTTTAATAAATTCTAACAGAATTTTATTGTCGTGACTGAAGTAAATTTTGTTTTTTTGTAGGACTTCAATATAAGATTCTCTAAATTCTTTTACTATTAGACCCTTTAGATCATCGAACAAAGTTTTCCCATCTTCATTCGTAAATAAATTTCCAAGTCCGTTCTTGAAACTGCTAACCCAATCGTTTAGATGTTGCACGCAATAAACTGATAGAAGCTTTGAGTTGTGATATTTAAATTCGTCGTTGATTTCTTCAGAAATTTTGTCATTGAGTTCATTACTACTTGGGCAATCAGTATAAATTGAAAAGTGCGCTATGAAATCATCTATTCTGATCCTGATTGCATCGTCATCCCATTTTCTAAAACATAAGAAAAAATCTTGGTCCTTAATACTTTCGGAACACTCTTGAGTTTTCAAATAAGTTTCAAAGACTTTTAAACCTTCCTCAACAATTATACTTACAGGCCACAGTGTTTCTTCTAACTTATTTTTGTTTTTCATTTGGGCTACAATTAAATTATTTAGTATTGTCATCTGGCCAATAACTTTGGATTTTAGCTCTTCATTTAAATCAATAGCTTTGGAAACTACAATAATGCTTAACAGAATAAATTTAATTTCTAACAATAAAAAGCTGTGCTCTGTAATTTGATATTTCTGTTTACCAACATTCAAGTCAGGCACTGTACCTTCTGATGAAAAACATAACATTGATGATTCTCGAAATGTCGTATTTGTACAATAAATGAATTCTTTAAGAACTGCCTCATACAGAGAACAATCATTAATATCAATAAATTTCATGAATAGTTTCATAATTGTATCATTAGCTTTTAGATGTTTCTTAATATTTTTCTCAGGATTTAACATAATAAAGAATTGAAACTGTTCAATTTTATTTTGATAAGGTTTTTTCGTCTGTTTGATCTGCACAAAACGACAATATTTTATTTGCCCATCTTGAATTTTCTTCAAGAATATGTCATCAAATGGGACTAGATTTTCTACTTCAGTTGCTAATTCGAATTCACAATTTTCAGAATTAGCTAGCCTGGTATTTATAACAGCATACAAAGTTAATAATTTAATTTGATATGAATAACCGCTCAGACCGTCCGGAAGACCTTGTAAACAGGGAAATACACTGTCGCTTGATGTATTTCTCTTTAGCAGATCCTCAATAATTTGAAGTTTTTCCTTGCTTACAACATCGCCTTTGCCGTTTATTAAGGGTTGTAGCAAATCCAGAGCGGTTTTATTACTTTTATTACGAGCGTTGCAGTCAGCGCCATTTTCAATTAGGAATTTGACAAAATCAACATCACATTTTTGAATAATAGCAGTATTGAGGGGGGTGTTGCCGTTTTTATGATTAGTGTTAATGTTTGCACCTCGCTTCAATAATAGATCAATAATGTTTGTTCTCTGAGATTTAACTGCAAAATATAGACCTTCATCAATATTTGCTCCTTTGTCTATTACTAGGTTCACAATGTTTTCATTGTCATAAGTAATGGCTGTATCCAGTACAGCATTTTCGTTCGCACCGCTTTCCAGTAACAATATTACAATAGTCTCACTATCGACTTCAACAGCGTCCTTTATGAGAGTTTTGAAATTCTTTAACGTCTTAGTGCTTGGGTGGGCCTCAAATGCTGACTTGAGTTTGTCTCGGTCGCCATGTTTGATGTACTGCACGAGTTCAGCTAGAGAGGGTTTACAGTCTTCAGTAGCCGCCATCTTGATTTTGTCAGCTGAGGAATTTACTCAGGGTAGCGTGCACGACTGAAACAAAGGTAAATCCAGGGTAAAATGCATTGCTGAACCCGAGTATGCCTTAATTTTGAAGATATAATTTATAAAGGGCATCGAATTATCGAGGATATGAAATTTTCGTTCTCTTCAATAATAAACTTGTGAATTTGGCTGTATTAAGCAACTTTGTTTTTTTATGGAAACTGACACGGTTTGCTACATCACCTAATTACATCCGTGATGTCAGCCTATAACACCTTGGTGAACTAGGTGCCATATCAGTGCTTCTCTTCGGTCGTGCCGGCTACACTGAACTGGACGGAAAACACGAATTATTTACATGAGCCGTTTCAACAGTTCTTTCATTCAGTGCGATGGTACCAACTCGGGCGCGTTAAAACCTACCACCGTAAGGTAAGAAGGGAAGGGACCTAGAGTTTTACGTGAAATCCGAAAAACGGTCAGCCTCTAAAAGGTCGAGCGGTCACCCATCCGAGTACTGACCTCGCTCAGGTGTAATTATGAACACGACCGACAGTGGACCGATCACATCACTGAGCTACCAATAGTCCAGGAAACGAATGATTGTAGCCGGAAAGCTCGAAAGCAGAAAGTTTGACTTCGGAACCTTGTTCTGACTAGTTAGGAGGTAGACGTACTAAAAGTCCCCACCACTGGGAGGTGCGCCCTAGGGGGGCACAAAGAAGGTCCCATTTTTCGGTTTTTCGCTTATATCTCGAAAACGGTGCAACATAGGAAAAATTGTTCAATTACGGAATAAGAGGTGATAAAATTGTCTACAACTTTGATAGTACACACTTTTTACCAATTCTCAATCGTTGTCGAGATATAAGGTCCGAAAGCCGATTTTATTTGCAAATAAAAGCAATGTATGACAAAAAATGTGAGGTAAAAAACTCATTTTTGAAAAAAACATTTTTGAAAACGCACAAAGTCCGAAAAAAGGCCGATTTTCGGACCTTGTATCTCGACAACGATTGAGAATTGGTAAAAAGTGCATAATATCAAAGTTGTAGAGAATTTTATCACCTCTTCATCCGTAATTGAACCGTTTTTCCTATGATGCACCGTTTTCGAGATATAAGCGAAAACCCGAAAAAATGGGACCTTCTTTGTGCCCCCCTAAGGCGCACCCCCCAGTGGTAGGAACTTTTAGTATGTTGACCTCCTAACTAGTCAGAACAAAGTTCCTAAGTCAAACTTTCTGCTTTCGATCTTTCCGGCTACAGCCCTTATTTGAGCACTCATTTACTACGCTACAAGACTGACTGATCCATTGGCACAGTCAAAATAAAAACATTATAAAAGTGTTTATCTTATGGAATTATAAATAAGTAGGTATTACCTATATCGTAAGTCTATCTCTCAGTCTCAGTCTCACTTGTTTGCTCGCGTATCTCCCTATCTCATGTCTGCTGCGAATTGATTGCATGCTGACCCAACTAGATAAAAAATGTAGGTAGGTATTCCATGTACTTATGTACAGTACCCAACAGTAATTAATGAACATAATAAAGTAATAGTTCATTATAGTTCAATGTACTTGATAACAGTGTGCCAATAATGTATGTATTGTACCGTGTGGGGTCGGTACTTAAAAAGAATAGCCCCACTGCATCTCTCCCCGTCGCATGTCGTAAAAGTCGACTAAGGGATAAGAAAATTCGTCAGCCTCGGTAGCTCAGTGGCGCGGTTGGTTAGTCAACTGTTTTTAAGCAACGCTGAGCGCGGTCAGTGATTGGATGGGTGACCGCTCGACCGTTGGAGGCTGACCGTGGTTCGGATTCCACGTTAAACTGTAGGTCCCTTCCCTTCTTACCTTACTAGGTGGTAGGGTTTATCCCGGCCGGGTTGGTACCACCGCACTGAACGAAACGTCGGTCGAAACGGCTATGTAAATAGTTCGTGTTTTCCGTCCAGTTTAGTGTAGCCGACATGAAATGAAGGGAAGCACTGACATGGCACCTAGTTCACCCTGTGTTATGGGCTGACATCACGGATGTTGTAGGTGATGTAGCCAACCGTGTCAGGTTCCATAAAAAAAAAATTATAATAATAATTAAATGGGTAGGCTTTCAAATATCTCATACAAAAATAATACATAGGTAGGTAACTACTTATCATTTATTTTCGGCTGGGGTTTCCGAAGGGAACAACTTTGGCTTAGGCTTTTACGATTTTAGCGATGTATTTTTTTTTTTGCGGAAATTAGTATTTCATGAGAAATTTTTTTTTTTTAATTATCTTGGAGTACATAGGTATATTTTTGTAAATTGTTTGGCGAATAAAGAATTGGCCAGTACGTAAGTTGGCGAGTGTGGAACCCCCGAGTGTGACTTGCCCGCGAGATAATTGTTTCACACATACACTCTCATAGCTTTCTTGTGTTGAATTGAGTGTTGCCATAATCGTGAAAATTTACCGTATTCATGGTAATATCATTAAAGCAATAATAATGAATTTGATAAAAGTAGGCAAAACGAAATGAGCTGATTCGACTTATTCACCACTGGGTATTTAACAAAAAAAATCGCGACTCGCCGCGCCTCCCCGACTGGCTACTGGGATCCATGGGCTACTGGTCAGACATGGCCACTCCCTAGAGTCTAGAGTGTTTTTATAAGCCGGAAAAGAGGCAATCCTAAGTCGCTACTGATTTTTTGTTTTTTTTTTTTGTTTTTGTTTTTTTTATGGAAACTGACACGGTTGGCTACATCACCTACAACATCCGTGATGTCAGCCCATGACACCGGGTGAGCTTGGTGCCACGTCAGTGCTTCCCTTCGGTCGTGTCGGCTACATTGAACTGGACGGAAAACACAAACTATTTACATAGCCGTTTCGACCGACCTTTCATTCACTGCGGTGGTACCAACCCGGGCGGGTTAAACCCTACCACCTAGTAATATAAGAAGGGAGTCATATCCCTAAGTCGCCTTTTACGACATACACGGGGAGAGATGCAGTGGGGCTATTCTTTTAAAGTACCGGCCCCACACGGTACAAAACGGGGACCAAAAAAAACGGTTGTTTGTTTTTGGTCCCCGTTTTCATTTCCGCAGGCTTTATTAAAAGCAGTGTTTTGGTGTCCTTTGTGGTTAAATTTTTTTGACTAGTTCGTAATGGAAACCCGCATCAGAATACACATTCAATTGTAATCTACTAGGTAGGTACTTACTGACCAGCTGATGCATCCTTGCTGATTGCTGATGGCCGTTGGCGAATTATCTCGCTGTGGCACCATCACTTCGACAGGAGATCATCCTTTCCAAGAAACGGATGGGGAAAACTTTAATGATTCGATTACAATATTATTTGCAGGCGGAATCGGTTCCCCGACTACGAAATACACGTCAAAGCGATACGATGCGGTTTATCTGCATGCCCGAATTATCTGCGCATGTAGCTATCTACGCGTAAAGAGAATAAATAAACACAGCACTACTGGTATTGGCGCGAAGCCGCGAACGCAGCTCGCTAAACGCTCGCGCGGCAGCGGTTGGAACCAGGGATGTTAGATGCATGAGAATTCTCACGCACTTGTGAGAAATTACGCCAGGCAAAAGGTAGAAAGCATGAGAATTTCACGGACTGTGGGCAATTTATTTCTTGCTCTGACCAAGCCCTCTGCAAGTCTGTGGGTGGGAGGCGGCACGCACGCCGGTCCGCCATCTGAAAGAAATACTGGCTCCTACTACGGATCCTTTAGATCCTTTCGGCAAACTTCGGCTCTAAGGAATGTGTGGTATGAGTGATGGTTTGGTGGTTTAAAAAAATAATATTTTTTTGAATTAGAATTTTTTATCAGATATGAGAATTTTGGAACTTCCGTACGAGAATTCATTATTAGCTGTCTAACATCCCTGGTTGGAACGTCTCTCGCTCGCCATACTAAAATGTCTCGCGGCGCGGCGCGTCATGATTGGGGGGGGGGGGGGGGGCGTCGCGACGCTGAGGGGCCCGACGGGGTGCGACGAGGAAGAATATTTTTTATAATCAAGACGCGGTCCTAGCCTAGCCCCCCCAAAGAGTTTGTATTACGTCGCTGCGCTCCGACGTAATACAAACTCTTTGAGCCCGCCATATTTAAGTACCTAAATCAATGTACGAGTATGTGCTGTCTATCGTCAATCATCAATATTATTATTAATTAATCTCTAAGGGATGGTCATAGAGTAAGTTACTTTATTATATGAGATGAGTACCTACCTATGTATGATACTAAAACCATTACTTACTTACTAAACATAATTGAAGATTTTTAGAAATCTTTTCTGTATGTATGTATGTTCCTCCATAACTCTTAAACCGTTCATCCGAATTCAACGAAACTTAGTAGGTACAAGCATACCTGACACAGGATAGGTTAAATAAAATTCACTTCCGGTTACCGCCGGTTCCACTTAAGATGTAGCTCTCTTAACCCTGCAGTGGTCGCGCGCGGACTCAGAATCCGCATATTTGCACTTTGTTGGATACCTTCTTTACTATTAACAGCACAGAACTCACACTCCCGGAATTCTCATCTTTTGCGGGGTTCTTGCGAACGACGTAATCAGTCGTGCGCTGGTATTCACAGGGAACGCACACATACCTGTTGCGGAGTCTGAGTCCGCGCGCGATCACTCGTGTTGCAGAGCGCGGACAGAGAGTCCGCGCGCGATTACTTCGCGCGAAGAGAGTTCTTGAAAGGATTGACTAATCTACTTCTGAAAGACCATCTGCACTCAAGAATAGTAAGCCAAAACTTACCTCCAACAATAAAACTTCGCCTGAAAGAAGCATTGATGATCCCATTAGACCAACAGGCCAGCACTAGTAGACAAAACGTCGTAACTCGTGGTAGATGCCATTATTGTGATTGAAATAAGAATCGACCGACTAAATATCGCTGCGGAAACATCGCTTGTCAAAATTATTTATGTCTCGAACATGTGATGTCAGTGTCATGCCCAGAATGTGCAAAAAAATAAAATTTGTAAGCAAAAAAAATAATTTTTCCGATTAGTTTACTAAAAAGTTTGTTTCTGTTATTGTATAATTAATTAATATAGCTACTTATGGTGTTTTCTTAAGAGTACGACTGTAATAAAAAACCAAAAGTATTGTAATTTGTTAGATTTTGATGGCTCATTTTTGAGATTTCTCTGAGAAATATTTTTTCGTTGATTTTTCTTGATTTTTTCTAACTTAGATTATTACTCGTCCAAAGCAACTAAGAAACATGTTATTGTATCATTTGTTGGAAAAATAAAGCTTTTATGGAAATGTTCATTTATTTTTTTAAATTTAAACTAACAAACAAAAAAATCTAATAAAAAGTTAGGCGCGGCGAGGTTGCGGAGTCTCAGTCCACGCGCGAGCAATGGTGTAACTTTTTGTGTCGCGACCACTGCAGGGTTAAAAACCGAATTGTTCCGCGCGCCGAAATTAAGGTACGCTAGTAAATAAGCCCGCTGCGGGCTTACTTACTGTCTTCTTTTTAAATACGAATTTCACGCGAGCGAAGCCGCGGGCAATAATTAGTTCAAAATATTTTTGTAATTTCAATATTTGAGTTTTTATTATATTTTGCAAATTAAATCATCAATCATCAATACTTCATATAAAACGCAAACCGGAGTGCGACTTACTGACTTGCGTACTTGCGTCCTGCATCAGCGGAGGTATCAGCGCACGCAGCTTTCAAAACCTTCAGGCCTTCAGCGCAATAACGCAACGCAGAGCAGCTGCGTTACGCTACGTTACAAGCACACGTATGTATCGTCCAGCCAGCGCTTTTTGAATACATGACGGAAAACTCACAAATGTGACACTGTGTGTGCCTAAAATTTTGGCAGTATTTGTTAAGGCGCCGCTATATCAAAAATCAGTTTCTCCCGATTGATGTTTCTCGTAAACCACTGTGCGTTTGATGTTAGAAAAAATATATTTTTTGGCTCATATAAAATATATTAATGGTTTTCTACAGGGCATACTGCTTACTACCAAACAGTCTAAAAGGAAATTTTTTATATTGACTCGATAGAAAAAAATCGCTAAGTTTTCGTGCCGTTCATCGTGTTAAAATAATGTAATTTTACATAATAGACAAAAATACAATTTAAATATTTATTGATTCTGCACTTATACTATAGGTACCTCAAACTCAAGAGTGGTTACGAAGGACATCAGTCTGGAGAAATCAATTTTTGATACTTCTGGATACGTGATAGATAAGATGTTAGGTATTGTATTTGAACGAAGTATCGCTGTCTTCGTTCACCACGCACACTCCCCGCCAACGCAAGAGGGACAGCTGCACACTCTCAGCTAATATACATACAAATTACATCAAAATTTCTCTTTCGGGGCTTATTTTTTCCCGACAAACCTTATCCGATCTTTTAAATTATTTTTTTGCTGGAATATAGTCAGATCAATCTACGTAATAGTACCTGCCTTTTAAATTTTTTATATATATATATTTTTATTGTATTTAAAGTAATGATTTTCAATAAACTTCATGACATGAACCAATTAATTTAAATTTTTTTTTTTTGATCGACAAACCAATTTTTAACTCCGTCCTCGACCTAAACGAAAAAAAGGTATGTAGATTAAACTGTCCATATTACAAGAAAAATTATTATAAAAATCGATCAATATTTAGGGCTTGGGAAAACATAAACCCCTAAGACGATTTTGCATAGAGATTTTAGGCACCGTGTGGGGCCGGCCGGTACTTAAAAATAATAGCCCCACTGTATCTCTCCCCATGCATGTCGTAAAAGGCGACTAAGGGATAAGGACAAGATGCCGTGCTAAAGGGCGACAGGTTCGCCGCCTCTCACCTTGGCACGGTACTTTCATCGAGTCATGCCATGCAGGAGGTGGGTCTTCGTGCCTTACTCGCTGCTTGATCGATTGTTCGAATACTTTGCGAAACGTGGTGGTCGTTGTTGTGCTGTAATTTACCAGAGTTATTGCAGCACAAACATGTTAGCCACGATAGCTCAGTGGTGCAGACAGTCAACTGTCGCTATTGAATGTTAAGCAACGCTGGGTGCGGTCAGTACTTGGATGGGTGACCGCTGAACGTTAGAGGCTGACCGAGGTTCGGATTCCTCGTAAAACTGTAGGTCCCTTCCCTCCTAATCTTACTTGGTGGTAGGGTTTAACCCGCCCAGGTTGGTACCACCGCACTGAAAGAAACGTCGGTCTAAACGGCTATGTAAATAGTTTGTGTTTTCCGACCAGTTCAGTGTAGCCGGCACGATCAAAGGGGGAAGCACTGACATGGCACCTAGTTCACCCGGTGTTATGGGCTGACATCACGGATGTTGTAGGTGATGTAGCCAACCGTGTCAGTTTCCATAAAAAAAAACAAAAACAACAACACCGATTACTCTGCTTACCCCGATTGTCTGGATTCAGCGTGTGTGATATGTATGTATGTAAAAATAAAACGAAAAGATAAATCTAACGTCTGCCTGCTCTTAAATAAGGAAAACCCGCTATCTGCTCGCCCGCGCTGCGCGTGCGCGCACATACACTTTATATTATGTTCGAGTTGGCGGTTGTTTGGTTGCATTGCGTGTGATTATGAGTCATATAATTCTTATTCCATGGTTAATTGTCTAACTCTTGTTTCTGATTGTGGTGTAAATCGTCAATACCAAATGAAAATACATTGTATTTATTACAAACCATTAGAAACGTGGGAAAGCAAACGGTGACTCATGCATGAGGCATTTTCTTTACAAAACTTTTGGAATATGTGAGAAGCGCAAGGAGGTGGGGTAAGACCTATTTTTCTCTGTCGGCAAATTCTTTTCTCTTATACTATCCCAACTTAACCTAAACATAATTTTTTTTTTTGTTAAAGCATTTTTTCTGTCGTGTTTGTTTTAGTTAGGTATATTATTTTGTTATTAATTAATATATTGTTACTAATATTATGTTACTATGTTAATATTAGAGTCTTATAGTTTCAGAACCCGCCAAATCAATTTCTCTACAAAAGTAGTTAAAAACTATTTCGAATAAAGCATTAACTTTGTCATTTATCTGTTAAGACATTATGTTCCCCTGACACAGTCCAATACAGAGTGAATCGCAAAGAAAAATTAACAAACTACAAGGGAGCTGTCCCTTGTAGTTTTAATGGGCGGCTATTTATCGAGGTGGGTGTAGGTATAGTTTATTCGTCTTACTGCAAAATCGTCCTAGACGGAGTTGGCGGGTTCTGGAAATATACGACTCAATTATATTACTAACCGTAGATGGACGTAAACCTAACCTAATTATATTTTAACTTTGTTTGCCCGCGGGCGCCGCGGATAAGTACTGCTTGCGGTGGGATTTTCCAATAAGGCGAAGGGGCTTAAATTGACTTAATTATTTATTTAGTTCATAGTACGCTAAGGGGGGGGGGGAGGCTTCTGTATCATATAGGGAGTAAAACTTATATAAAATTTTTTGGACCTTGGGTTTTTTTTTTATGTAAAATATTTTTTTATGTATTTAAATAAAAAAATAGTTGACTGATTTTTATAGCCTAATCGATTCAGTTTCATAACAGTAACAAAAAAGTCTTTCCAACCATTATGATGTAACACGTATAAGTTGGTAAAAAAATCAAATTCTTTCTATTCCATACTAATAAAACTAAAATTGTGATTTTTCACAATTTCTGAAAGAAAGAGATCTATGTGTTGGAAGACTTTTTTGTTCCTGGCATGAAACTGAAACGATTAGGAAAATTTATTTTTTTACATTTTAAATTAAAATAAAAATTCTTTGTTTTTCAAAAGTGATCTATTTCCGATACAGAACCCCCCCTTAGCGTACTATGAACTTATTTTGAAATACCTTACATACCATTTTCCAAATTGGTCTGACGTAGTCACAATTATGTAATAAGTAAATGACCTGCCAACGTAAGGTTTACATGCACAAACCATCTCAAAGAGTTGCTGAATCGAATGCAAGAAATATCATTACAATTTTTTTCGATTACCTACTTAAGTACTTGTTTGAAAAATAAATTTAATTAGCTTTAAAAAACAACATTACACATTATAGTCACATTGTATGCGGTGTACGAAAATATCAGTTCTTTTAAAATAATTTTTTTAAAAATATCGTGGAGTTCTGATTGATAAATTAAAATGTATACGTCTAGCTGGCGAGTTTTCCTCAATATGTGTATTCGTTCGACCTATTGAGGAAGTTTTAAGAAAATAATTAGCTCAGAATGAAACACAGAAATGTTTTAATGTTATTGAAAATTACCGTGTGGGGCCGGTACTTTAAAAGAATAGCCCCACTGCATCTCTCCCCATGCATGTCGTAAAAGGCGACTAAGGGATTAGGACAAGATGCCGTGCTAAAGGGCGACAGGGTCGCCACCTCTCACCTTGGCACGGTACTTTTTTTTTTTTTTTTTTTTTTATGGAACCGAGTCATGCATCAGGTGGGTCTTCGTGACTTACTTGCTGCTGATCGATTGAATCTTGTTCGAATACTTTGCGAAACGTGGTGGTCGGTGTTGTGCTGTAATTTACCAAAGTTCTTGCAGCACAACACCGATTACTCTGCTTATCCCGATTGTCGGGATTCAGCGTGTGTGCTATGTATCAATAAACACTTTTGATTTCTTACGATCGTGTAAGATGGATGGATGAATGTAAGATGGCCGCATATCAACCTCGGTTGTGTTCTCCTCTAGTCCAGTATTGCCAGCAATCCAGGGAAGTCTCCGGTATGGCACCTACCTTCTCTGGCTGGTCGGAGCATGTGCTTTGGCCCCTCCGACTCAGCCACTCATACAGGATTAATAAAAAAATTATAATGTTGAAAGAATGGATGATATGATACCTTCGAAGAGGAAGCGAATGTGTGTGGAATAGTCGTGAGGATCGCTCTAGTTAATCTTGAGCCTAGCTAGACTATATTAGACATTTGCGTGAAGTACATGGTGACTATTTTTATTATGGTCTTTTTTATTAATTAATTAAAAGAAAACACGTTTCGTTCAAATAAATATGTATATGACAGGGACGCCGGAACCGGGGGACGGAGGGGGGGCAACTGCCACCCCACCATTAAAGGTTGATTAGGGGGGGGGGGGGGGGGGGGGGGGGGCAAGAGTTTTACCCAAAAACCTGTAATTGTTTATTGTTTTACATTCTGACTTTCTGTCAGTCAATAAAAATATAAAATACTTTCATGTTTCCATATTTTTAGGTTTCCGTATCCCGTACGGAAGCCTATTACTAAGCCTACGCCGTCTGTCTGTCTGTCCGTCCGTCCGTCCGTCTGTCCGAGGGCTGTATCTCTTGAACCGTAACTGGTAGCCCATTGAAATTTTCACAAAATAGGTGTTATTATGGCGAATATAAACAACAAATAATAAATAATGGAAAAAGTAAAAAATTAAGGGGGGTTCCCATACAAGAAACGTGTTTTTTTCAATGTTTTTTTTTGTGGTGCGGAAACCACGGTGCGCGAGTCCGACTCGCACTTGGCCGGTTTTTTCCACGTGTAAGGTTGTGTTCATACAAATGCAATTAATAATTGCAATATTTAGTTAGCCACACGCAGCGTAAATAAATGATACCTACATGAAAAATAATTTTTAAAAATTAATTTTCAACAAATTTAATGGTTTTCTTTCACCTTCTCATCAATTCTAACAATCAAGCTAGTCAGTCAGTCAGTCAGTCAGTCAGCGTGTAAGCGTCCACTGCTGGACATACGCCTCTACAATTTTCCTCCAGTCCTCCCGGCCTTTAGCGATACGGAATCACTGATTTCCGCCGGCGTACTTGATGTCGTCGTCCCACCTAGCGGGTGGTCTTCCCACACTCCGTTTTCCTGTCCACGGCCGCCAGTGTAGGACACGGTTACTCCAACGGTCATCGTCTCTTCGGCTAACGTGCCCAGCCCACTGCCACTTGAGCTTAGCCACCCGGTGTCCAATATCGACTACTTTGGTGCGTCAGCGGATTGCCTCGTTACGCACCATATCACGTAGCGATATTCCCAGCATCGCTCGCTCCATTGCTCGCTGGGCAATCAAGCTAGTACCAACTTTAAATTGTGAATCTTCCTCGTGTTTCAGACGGGCCTTCTACTCGGATATAAGTATCAATATATTCCTCCGCTGACAACACCAAGATGGCGGCTACTGAAGACTGTCAACCCCTTCGTCAACCCTCTCTAGCTGAACTCGTGCAGTACGTCAAACATGGCGACCGAGACAAACTCAAGTCGGCCTTTGAGGCCCACCCAAGCACTAAGACGTTAAAGAATTTTAAAACTCTGATAAAGGAAGCTGTTGAAGTCGATAGTAAGACTATTGTACTCTTGTTACTGGAAAGCGGTGCGAACGAAAATGCCCTACTTGATACAGCCATTACTTATGACAATGAAAACATTGTGAACCTAGTAATAGACAAAGGTGCAAATATTGACGAAGGTCTATATTTTGCAGTGAAATCTCAGAGAAGAAACATTATTGATCTATTATTGAAGCGAGGTGCAAACATTAACACTAATCATAAGAACGGCAACACCCCACTGCATACTGCTATTATTAAAAAATGTGATGTTGATTTTGTCAAATTCCTAATTGAAAATGGCGCTGACTGCAACGCTCGTAATAAAAGTAATAAAACCACTCTGGATTTGCTACAACCCTTAATAAACGGCAAAGGTGATATTGCAAGCAAGGAAAAACTTCAAATTATTGAGGATCTGGTAAAGAGAAATACATCAAGCGACAATGTATTTCCCTGTTTACAAGGTCTCCCGGACGGTCTGAGCGGTTATTCCTATCAAATTAAACTGTTTACTTTGTATGCTGTTATAAATACTAGGCTAGCTATTTCTGGGCATTACCGATTCGAATTAGCCACTGAAGTCGAAAATCTAGTTCCATTTGATGACATATTCTTGAAGAAAATTCAAGATCAACAAATCGAATATTGTCGTTTTATGCAGATCAAACAGACCAAGAAGCCTTACAAAAATAAGATCGAACAATATAACTTCTTTATTATGCTTAATCCTGAAAAAAATATAAAGAAACATTTAAAAGTCAATGATAATGTTGTAAAGCTGTTCATGAAATTTAATGATATTAGTGATAGTCCGCTGTGTAAGGGAGCTTTTAGAGAGTTCATTTATTGTACAAATACAACATTTCGAGAATCATCAATGATATGTTTTTCGTCTGAAAACACCGCAGTCGATTATAATGTTGGTAAACAAAAATATTACTTTCGAGGGCAGAGCTATTTACTGTTAGAAATTAAATTTGTTCTGTTGAATGTTCTTGCCGCGTCAAAAGCGGTTGATATTATGGATGAAATTGTGAAGCATAAATTAATGGGCCAGCTCAGAATATTGAATAATTTAACTACGGAAGAAATAATTTGCAATACATTTGTCGATGAAGCACTGTGGGCTGTAAGCACTATAGCCGATGCAGGTTTAAAAGCGATTGACAATTACTTGGCATCGATCGAATGTTCTGAGAATAATAAAAAAGACAAAACAGCTTACTCGGAGAGTATTAAGGATAAAAAAATGTTTTCATATTTCAGTAAATGGAATGACGATATGATCAGAACTAGAATAGATGATTTTATAGCGCACTTTTCCATTTATACTGAATGCCCAAGTAGTGATGAGATAAATGAAAATATTTGTACGGAAATCAATGAGGAATTTAAATATTACAACTCAAAGCTTCTGTCAGTCTATTGTGTTCAACATTTGACTCATTGGGTCAGTACGTTCAAGAATGGGCTTGGAAACTTATTTACTAATGAAGATGGAGAACGATTATTTGATGATCTGAGAGGCCTAATGATAAAAGAATTAAGAGAATCTTACATTGAATCACTTCAAACAAGCATAATTCATTTTTGTAACGATGATAAACAGCTATTAGAGTTTATTAAGGGTACCAATATAAATGTCCTCCACCTCACCACTAAGTGTGTATATCTGAATGCTATAAAAGTTTTACAAACAATTAAACATTTAGAAATACAGGAACCTAACTTCAGACATGATAATAGGGTATTCTTCACAAATGCAGAATTCCTATTTAAGTCAAAAAATACGACAAATATCCTCAAAGCATTTACCTCCGAAGTCAACTACGATATTTTAGTTATTGAATATCCAGATGATTCTAAAGAGTATGACACTTTTTACGATGTCTTTGACGAATTAAGAAATATTCTTAAAAATAATATGAAGAAAAAGATTTTAGTCATTGCCAAAAGTGATAATAGACTAGCTGCTCAATTGAAACGGCAATTCAAACGACACAGCTCATACTCAGAGCCTATTGGATTTAAAAACCTTGCACTTCAATCACAGGAAATTATTTTAGAGAGAACTGTGTGTTTTTGTGAAGATATTCTAGTTTCTCCTGGTAATGAGATTAAATTGAAAGACGTAATGAACTTAAGTTCAGCTTGTAAACTAATAGATGAAGAGTTCCTAACATTGCTCATTACCAAAGAACACATTTTTACAGTGGGTGATGCCAAGGCTTTTACATCTGACTCATACAATGAAGAATATTACATTCCGAGGAAAATATTTGCAATCCATGCTAGGAATTTAAAAGAAGTACTAGAAGCACTTGATAACAATATCTTAATTATTACGGGAATTACCAAATATGAACTAATTTCGATAGCCGATATGCACGAAGACACTATCTGGGAGGAAGGCAAATCTTACAATGGCAGAATTGTTTTAATGCCACATTCAACCAACAAAACTGTCGAAGAAACGTATACTCATATTTCCAATGAAAATCCCGTACCCATTCATTGGTTGCAATATCGAGAAGAATTGCTTTTTTGGCAAGACTCCAAAGTATATGAAGAAAATAATGCCTTTTTATATGTGACAGCAGAGTGCAGCATTACACCGGAAAATCTAGAACGGAAAGTGGTAATTCTAGCAGACACTCCCGGAGAAGGAAAGTCTACAATGTTGACAGGTTTAGCACACGCCTTAAAGAAAAAATATCCTGATTTGTGGATAGTGCGAATCAATTTGAAGGACTATGTCCATAATAATATGCAACCTAACCTAAATGATATAAACTTTCAAGACAACGAAATTAATAAAGCTATAGAGATGATCACCCTCATGGTAGTCCAAGGTGACGACAAGGATTTAAAAATAAAGCTACAGAGAAAGCTTCTTGAATCCGCTCTGAATGGAAGCAGCAATACAAGGGTGGTTTTATTATTTGATGGTTTCGATGAAATCAGTCCTGACTACAGCGAGCAGGGATCGGTTTTGTTGAAAGCTCTTAAGAGTACTAATGTTGCACAGCTCTGGGTAACAGCAAGAATGCTAACGAAAACGTGTTTAGAAGAGCACCTTCAAGTGCACGCCTGCGTGTTGACTCCTTTAACTGAAAATCAACAGGTGCAGTTCGTAAATAGATTTTGGAAGTGGCGTTTAAAGAATTATAAAGATCCACGCGATTTTAGTAATGATGAAAAAAATATAGCGAGCATTCTAGAAAACATAAAAATGTGCAGACAAAAATGTTATGAATGTTATGATATTGAGCTTGTTTTTGAAGGCGAAGAGTGCGAGTCTCTAACACATCTCCATGAAATGATTGATCAGAAATTAGATTTTTCGATAAGCGCTAAAATGGCATTGCAGACATTTAAAGGTTCTATACGTGATGACTTAGATTTCTCAAAAGTGCCGCAGAATCTTAAAATGCTAGCAGAATACATAATTCAGAGCAAATGGGACTTTTCAAATCTTAAAAGTATGAACTTATTTGAAATATATTATAAATTTGTGGAACAAAAATTGAAGGTATATCTTGCAGAAAAGAGCGCGAAGCAAGGAGGCAGCCTAGTAGATAAAAACTTGGCAGATGTAGCTACCTTGACCTTTACAAAAATGCACCGTGAATTGGCCGTCCGAAGATTGTTCCAGCCTTCACACGATCTACCCGAATTAAATATCTGCAGCGATTTCAAGAACACAGATGAGATATTGACCAGAATCGGCTTAGTAATTAATTACCGAAATCGTTTAGAATTCATACATCACAGTTATGCTGAGTTTTTCTTCAGTGGATACCTCGCCGGCCATTTGGGAGATATAAATGTACAGTCGGAATTTTTATGCAAAGTTTTAATTGGCGATGAATATGACATGATTAGATCATTCCTTGATGGTTTTTTGTCGGAAATCGAACAAAAATCTGAAAAGTGCCGATTTCATGGATTGTTACCACAAAAGACTTTGGATGAAATACTCATGCAGGAAAACCGCCACAAGGAAGGAGTCTTACACGTCGCATGTCGTCATCGACGCATTCAAATATGTCTTATTATTTTGAATAACATCAAAAGCAATATTAATATTTTCAATGATTTTATGGCAAAACGTGACGACAAAGGACAAACAGTTTTGCATTTAGCAACATGCGTCTATAACAGCGTCGTATTTGACTTAATTATGAAAACTATTAAGGAACACTCTCAAATTGTCGGCCATATTTTTACTATGCTTGATAATAAAGGACGAACTGCTCTATACGCAGGAGCATATTCAAATAATGTAAAAGCCTGTTCGATTATTTTGGACGCGGTTGCAGAATATCCTGATATTTTAAACCAGTTGATTACGACGTTTCCGAAATGCGGCCTATCTCTACTACAAGTCGGATCACACAGACGTAATGCCGAAATGTGTAAAGTAATATTGGGAGCATTGAAAAAACATCCTCATAGCCTTGAAAAGCTGATTATGCATTTAAATAGAAGTGGTCGGACCGTTTTACAGAAAGCGGCAGCAGAAGATTGTACAGATATCTGTGAAGTAGTTTTGACAGTTATTATAGAATATCCCGATATTCTCAAAAGAATTATTACAGAGTGGGAATTATTTCAACCCTCTTTGCTGCATGTAGCTGCACGCTTGTTCAATAGAGTAATATGTGAGATTATTTTAGAAACAAGCAAAAGGCGTCCTGTTTTACTTAAATATTTGTTAACGTGCTGTGACCAATTCGGAAAAACTGCTTTACACGAAGCAGTACAGTGTAATAATGGAGACGCTTTCGATTTAATTATTAAATGTGCCAAGGAACAATCTGGCATTTTCAAAAGTCTAATCATGAAACAAGACAACAAAGGCGAAACAATTTTACACAAAGTTGCGTACGAAGAAATGACAGTTTTCGATACAGTTTGGGCAACTGTAAAAGATTTTCAAACATTTATTCGATTAATTATGATATGCAATACGCAAGGAGAAAATGCTTTACACGTGGCGGCAAGAGGATTTAACACCAATTTTTTTAAATTTACATGTGATGAATTACAGTGCCGTCCTGATCTGCTTAAGGAACTGTTAGTACAGTGTGATAATGAGGGTCATTATGTTCTATACTTCCCCCTAACGAAATATAATGAACAATGGTTTAATACATTTTTTGATCAATTTCAAAATTACCCTGACCTTCTTAATGAAGTGTTAATGAAAGTCGATAATGAAGGACGAAACCTCGTACAGACGGCGGTATGGGTAGGAAATAGATATTTTTTTGATATGATTTATGAGAAATTGCAAAATCACCCAGATTTTCTCAGTAAACTGTTAATGAAGAGTGATAACGAAGGAAAATCTATTCTACACTTGACCCTGTGGTCTAACGAAGTCTGGTTTAAGGTCGTTTGTGAAGTATTTTTTTTAATTCGCCCTAATTTTTTCTATGAACTCATAATGAAGTGCGATAATGATGGACGGAATCTTGTACACGTGACCGTATGGCTAGATAAAGTAAATATTTTTTACACGATCTGTGATAACCTTCAAAATCGTCCAGACCTTCTCAATGAGCTGTTATTGATGTGTGATAATTACGGACAGACCCTTGTACACATGGCCGTAAGGGCAGATCGTGAAAATTTCTTTAATGTTATTTGTGATAAATTGCAAAATAGCCCTGACCTTCTTATTGAATTGCTAATTAAGTGTAGTAATGAAAACAAAAGTGGTCTATACTTGGCCGTGACGGAACGTAAGGAGAAATGGTTTAATATAATTTGTGATAAATTACAAAATAATCCAGATTCACTCAATGAACTTTTAATGAAATGTGACAATAAAGGACGAAATCTCGTACACGTGGCGGTATGGCTAGGTGACGAAAATGTGTTTAATATAATTTATGATAAATTGAAAGATCGTCCAGATCTTTTTAATGAACTGTTATTGATGTGTGATAATTTTGGACAAAATCTTGTGCACATGGCCGTTAGGGCAAACTTCGAAAATGTGTTTAGTATAATTTGTGATAAATTGCAAAATCGTCCAGATCTTCTCATTGAGCTCCTAATGACGTGCAATAAAGAAAAAGAAAGTGTTCTGTACTTGGCTGCGACGGAATCAAATGAAAAATATTTTAATATAATTTGTGATAAATTCCAAAATCACGCTGATCTTCTCATAGACCTTTTAATAAAATTCTATGACGAAGGGCGGAATCTTGTACACGTGGCGGTAAGCGTAGACAACGAAGATTTGTTTAATGCAATTTATGATAAATTACATAATCGTCCAGATCTTCTCAATGTGCTGTTAACGATGAGTGACGATGAAGGGCAGAATTTTCTGCATATAGCGCTGAGAAAAAGAAATGCAAATTGGCTTATTAATATTTGCAATAAATTGCAAAAACGTCTTGATCTGCTCACAGAATTGTTATGTAAATATGATAATAAAGGAGAGAGTGTTCTATGCTTAGCATACAAAGAATGTTACGAAGACGACTGCGAACTGATTTGTGAAATATTGCACAATGATCATAATCTGCTTCAGCAACTGTTAATAAAGTACAACCATGAAATGCCAAAAGTAGTATACAAGGCGGCAACGATTTTTACAAATTCATTTAATGATATAATTTGTGATAAATTGCAAACTTATCCAGATTTTCGCGAAGAGCTTCTGTTGAAGTGTGACAATGACGAGCAAAGCTTCATACACGCAGCTGCAAATGAATTTACCCAAAAACTGTTTGAAATTATTTGTGAAAAATTAAAAACTTATCCCGATCTTCTAGATTATCTGCTAACAAAGTGTGATCTTAAAGAACAGAGTGTTATACATGTCACAACATCTAACAGTGTCATACTTCGTCGTACATTCTGTGATAAAATACTATATCATCCGGGCTTATTCAAAGAACTGTTAATGAAATGTAAAAAATAAGGAAACACGTCTCCACACAAGATCGACTATGATTTAGAATACTCTACTCTATAACGAAACCACAAAAGAAAAGATCGTCCCGATACAGCTGGGTTGCCACCCCAAAATGCGTCTTCCCCTAAAGCCTCTCCCAAATCCCCCTAAAAGTGAAAATATGTTCTCCTAGATTTTAATTTAGCAAATAAAACATTTAAATTAATTTTGAACTAGATTTATTTCTTGGCACACATTACACATTAATTTTTAAGCAATCATTATTTACTATACAGAATGTGTTCCATATGGGTAGTACCCAACTTTTACGCACTGAAAACCAGAAAATGTTTTCTGTATGTGGAAAATTTTTGATAGTTTTTTTTAAGTCAAATAAAAAAATATTCGGCACTTTTGTATGAAAAGAGTGAAAATGTTTATCCCCTAAAACACCTCAAAATAATGTTTCCCTCCAAAAACTCCTTATCCCCCTAAATGTAGGGGGGAACCCCTAAGTTGTCATGTTGTAGTCGCTCCACACCACGCGAGCGGATGTTTGTTTTTTTATATCGCCAGTTTCGCTCCTAGTGGGAAGCTTGGCTGAGGGTACCTACCGGACGTAGCTGGGCGCGCGACGTTCGAGCTGAGTTTTTTTTTATTTTTTTTTTATGGAAACTGACACGGTTGGCTACATCACCTACAACGTCCGTGATGTCAGCCCATAACACCGGGTGAACTAGGTGCCATGTCAGTGCTTCCCCCTTTGATCGCGCCGGCTACACTGAGCTAGCCGGAAAACACAAACTATTTACATAGCCGTTTAGACCGACGTTTCATTCAGTGCGGTGGTACCAACCCGGGCGGGTTCTAATTGCAGCGTCCGTCGTCGCACTGCTGGGTGAGGGTGTGACCACGGTCGACAGTGACTCCCAGGTATTAGACCTTTGACGTATTGAACCTTCGGTTTCCATCCCACTGAATATCCCAGCCATTGAACTTCAGCGGTGGTGGCAGAGTTTTCCATCCGAGCGCCATCCCTTGCACTTTTGCGGAGATAAACGCGTTCGTGGAATTCACGGACAGATAACTAGGTATGTAGTTACACCGTTAGTTCCGTTATAGTTCTCTCCGCCAACCGTCGGTGGAACACAGCTAATTCAAAATTCAGAAACGATTTGGTGTTTATTATAATTACAAGCTGTGCCCGCGGCTCCGCCCGCTCTCATATTTCACTTCACTGCTAACCTCATAAGCCATTTAGCGTGATAGTAAGTAGCCTATAGTTGATGGGAAGAATCAAGCTATCCGTAGAATTGTTTTTTATTAAAATCGGTCCAGTGGTTCTCGAGTTATAAGCGGACAGACAGACATACACTCAGACACTCAGACAGAAAGCAGACGTTGGATTTTATTATAGGTAAGGATATTACCTAAGTTATAAATGCTGTAGTAACTACCTAAGTAATTAAATAAAAAATCACATATGAAGAATTTTATTTCCCTTCCTTTCTCGCTGATAGAGTCTGTCTAATAAGTTATTGTACTTGGGTTCAATTACCCCTAGAAATTATCCATGTACAAATCCCTCCTAGTAGAGATAGGTGGACAAAAAAATTACCAGTGAAATTCGCAAGTATAGAGGCAAATAAAACAATCAATTTTATAAATAACATATAATGAGAATGCGAAGTTCATATCATTATGCCACACGCCAAATAATAAAGAAAATATATCCCGTCGCATACACAGATGAGAGTAGGAGAGGCTAGATGGGCCATGGGAATACAAATTGTGTAGGTACCAATAAACTTACAGCAATACAGTGCTCCGCGACCACCCAGCGATCGCTCGTCGACATCCACAGCCAATGAGAGCGCGAAAACGTGCCGATCTCTGCCCATATGCGGTAACTCTCCGCATAATGCAGCGACACGCAGCCAGACGCTCCATCTCTCATCTAGCCATTCATTCTCTGATATGTGGTTTGCATACAATTTACATCGGCCCACAATATATCTAAATCTGCAAGCACGCAACACGCGTATTGATAACATGCGACTCCGCAAGTGCGACAGAAGGGGTTTAAATGCAAAAACGTCTAAGTCCAGTATTTCACAAAATTTAATTAAACATACGAACCGTGTGGGGCCGGTACTTAAAAATAATATCCCCACTGCATCACTCCCCGTGCATGTCGTAAAAAAGGCGACTAAGGGATAAACAACCGACAACCCATGACCCTGAATAAGGGACCCTGCCAGCGTCGCATACTACGGAATCCTAAAAATTTGCTTACATATAATAAATAAGCGGATAGCAATCGCTATCCAGCGCGGGAATGCTGCGAGCGTCTTGGGTAGCCTTCGAGGAGAGAGTGATCAAAATTTGTGTGAAATTGTTTATGTTGTTTAGGTTAGTTTATTATTAGTCTTTAATTTATTTGTTAATTTCATATTGTGCAATAAATATATTTTTTTATAAACCTAAAAAAAAATATACTTAGTTAAGTAAACAAAAAAAAAAAACAAAAATAAATAATATATAAATACAAATACAATAATATGCAAATACACCAATCTAGCAGAAAGATAACCTCTCTGTCAGTAAATAATATTGTTGTAGTCTCCTTAAAATTTAAGTAATCTGGACTTAGGCGTTTAGCTTTTATACCCCTCCCTCATATACCTACGTACTTGTGACTTCGCCTTAGTGTCAGACTTTTCACCTGCTCGAAGAGTTGTCACAGACGAAGCACCGCACGTTACCTACTTGTCCACTGTGAAGTTCGCCATGCAGCCAACTGTCGACTGTGCACCGTTCGCGATCAGACTAACTTCACAGCAGCAAGGGAACATCCATTAATCACGTGAGCAATTTATAGGACCCCCCCCCCCCCCCCCCCCACCCCCTTGGTGATTTTGTGAGATTTATAGGAACCCCCCCCCCCCCCCCCTCCCCCTTGGTGATTTTGTGAGATTTATAGGAACCCCCCCCCCCCCTCCCCCTTGGTGATTTTGTGAGATTTATAGGAGCCCCCCCCCCCCTCCCTCCCCAAATCTCACGTGAGATTTCCTCTATGTGTAAGTTTAGTCAAAATCTGCATATTTAAAGTGTATACCGACTTTAAAATGCAAAATTCAAGTTTTAAATATCAACTGAATGTACACTGAATGATCCGAGGGAAGTGGCAAGAAAATGACGCAGCGTTTCTGGTGCACTTAGAATACTTTATTCACGCCATGGGCATTCATTAGCCTCTTCAATCGTTATGATAGGACGCAAGATGTCCATATCCATTGAAGCAATAGTGTTTAAAATAAATAAACAATAAAAAAATAAACAAAGATAACTTGAGATTGTTGTAGACCCCTCCCCCCCCCCCCCCCCCCCCCTAGTGAGATTTGGTGAGATTTGGTGAGATTTTGCCAGACCCCTCCCCCCCCCCCCCCCCTTTTTTTGCTCACGTGATTAATGGATGTCCCCTAAAGCGAAGCAGCACAGACAATACCAACGATTCATACTCGTCGCTGCCACATTTCCTAAAATAATTGTTTAAAAATTCATAAAATGTAGCAACGGCTAATGTTAACAGTTTTTTTTTTCAACGATAAATAACTAACAAAAATTACTTCTTTATTGTTTACCCCTAAAACTACTGAGCAAAACTGGCTGCTGTTTTTTTTTTCAAGTGAAAAACTAAACTTAAGAATTCGATTATGTTCAAATATGACTCAATCAATTTGCAGTTAAAATTCCTCAAAATCTTACATATACATACGTATGTTAGCAATTTCGATTATTTTATCAAGGCCGGTGGTATCAAGCCAGGCGGGTTTCAGATATATTATTTTTTATTTGTATAGTTTTACATGAAACCCGAAAATTCTACACAAAGTTCATACAATAAGTAGATTTTTCATACACATAATTCATATACATACCAGGAAAGTCGGATCAAAAGTGGAAATACACCGAGATAGGCTTCTACAGATCTATCTCCGATTTTTGAGCCGACTAAGTACAGTTGCCGACATTGAGTTAATAGCGCTCGGCGAAAATGGTGGGGTTAGTTCGCGCATGTGCAGGGTTGGATTTGAGCTCACTAAAAATTATCGTACTCGAAGTTGAAAATGATCGTATTTAGCCGTAAATTATCGCATGACAAACAAGATGGATATATTTCCATCTTCTTCCATATACAGGTGTCCCATAATTAATGGATAACCCGTAATGGGAATGTAGAGGGCTTGTTGACAGTTTAAAAAAAATATATAAGTCAAGTATTTTTTTATTACAATTGTTTTTTTTTATTGCTACATTGTTTATGTAATGTAGGCATAGGCCCCAAGTTTATGTCTCTATGAATAATAATTCTGAAAAGTTGTATTTCCAAATTACAAAAGAAAAAATAAATTTTATTAGGTATAAAGTAAATTTAAAATAAAAACAATTGTAATAAAAAAGTACTTGACTTATATATTTTTTTCTTATTTTTTTATAAACTGTCAACAAGCCCTCTACATTCCCATTACGGGTTATCCATTAATTATGGGGCATCCTGTATGTATCTGTCGAATACCAATTACACATTTCTCATGTTTACATTAGGTAAGTAAACCAAAGATTAGTTTCACATAGATGCAGTGTACTGTATATCTCTTTCAACTGTTTCTCTCGCTCTCTCTCGTTCTCTCCTTTACTTCTTTCCGTCTGTTTGTCTTTGTGTTATTTGATTTTTATTTTTAGGTTTCTCTTTGATTATTTGTTTCACGTTCATGTCTCATATTTACCTTAATATGTGAAAAACATTGCTGGGACTTTCATACTCAATTTAGTCTTGTATTACCTTGTTGCTCTATATGTAAATTCCTGTTTTTTTACAAATTCGAAAAATAAATAAAAATAAAAATAAATTGAAGGAATATCACCGCTGCCAGATTATTAGAAGTATGTATTAAATCATTCATAACATGCAAATTATAAAAAAAAAAAGTTCCAAAGTACGACCGTTGTAATTATAGTACAAATACGATAATTATCGTACGAAATCCAAGCCTGGCATGTGTCCGGACAGGATAGACGTGTGAGCGGTGGGCGGAGACTTTGATAACCAATGACAGGTCAGCGTCGGCCGCCTCTCCCGCCGTGCCCCCCCCTCACCCCGCCAAACAGACCCAAAAACGGAGTTCTGCGCATTCCCCCCACCATATTCGCCGAGCACTATTAACTCATGCCGACACCTGTACCTTCCTAACTGTTTAACAAATTCGTTTCATATTTTAAAATTATAAAATTTTATTCATATAAATGTTTATCATCAAATTCCAACCCACAACAATATGTTCCCGTTAACATACATCGAGTATTAATGTTTTGTTTTTACTGAAATATTACAATGGTTTCAACATACAAATTTTCCATACTAAGTAGTAGGCTCATAATATAAGAAATTAATTAAAAAACAATAGATAAATTATTACAGATATGGAATGTACAAAAAGTGTAAAATCAATTTGTAAGCAAAATTACATAAATTTTAAATGCAACACCATACCACATATCCATTGTGTGATAGTTTTTTTTTATATAAAGTGTTACGTTAGTCATGTCATTAATTTCGGGAGGGTTACATACACACTCAAATAAACACTTTACGTAAGAAAAAAACATATGTTTATAGGAGCATTTTTTCTCCTAACAAAAAAATTAAATCAAATAATTACCTGTAAAAACCAATCATAGTGACCTTGTGATTCACTTATAACAAACAGCTGTTCTGCGGTTGAACATAGTACGGTCATTGACCCCGTACAATGCAAGTTACCTACTGTTACACACAGGTTAATGATTAGCTAGCAAACATGTTTTGTTAAATTTCTCGAAAAGTAATGCTAAAAACATTTTTTTTTGCGTAACGTGTTTATTTGAGTGTGTATGTAACCCTCCCGAAATTAATGACATGACTAACGTAAGACCTTATATATGTATATACTATATATTTTCCAACTTGAATAAAGAATACATTACAAGCATACTTTTTAGAATTTTTTTAAAATAATGAACAAACACCAAATATGAAATATGAAAAAAAAACAAACATTTTTTGTACGTTATAATGGCAGTCTATTATTCCCAGATGCTACATTTAATATGTTATTATAATATATATTAATTTCATATGTAAAATTTATTCTCACCGCAATTATGGACGAAACAAAGATATTTAATGGTCTGCAAATAAATAAACAACCAACGAAATATATCTAAAAACAATTTCTTAAACTAATACACACTCTGAGATATTTATCGCCAAAAAAATTATAATATTCCTATATGCTTTAGTTTCGGCCTAACAAAGAATTTCATTATTTCATTAGTAGGAGTAGAGTGCATGTATGTAACTAAAGATGTAACGAACAGGCAGTTACTATCCGGTATGCGGCCTACCCGTCCATCTTTATTACTATCAAGAGACCGTTTCTATTGCACGATCACCTTTTTGACTATCCGGCCGGATACCGTATATTGACTAATATCCGGCCGGATACCGGATAGTGACTAATATCCGGCCGGATACCTGATAGTTACTAATATCCGGCCGGATACCGGATAGTGACTAGTATCCGGCCGGATACCGGATATTCACTAATCATTGAAAAATATAAACGATGTAGGCTACATTTTGAAAACATTAAATATCTACTATTGTGAAATAAAGCCTCGTAAGCTGCCTGTGCCAATCATTTATATCCCTGGCAACCCATACCTACATACATATATGGAATTTAAGGGTCGGATGATGCCTCTTCTAAAAGCTCATCCTACTTCTAGAAGAGCCTATCGTAAAACAGAAAATTGTTTTAAAAAAAGTAAAAGGGATATCGAAAAACCTATCTTCGAGATTGCGGCATGGCGGCGGCCTAGCTCTGTTTTAAGGTACCTACTTACTGTTAGGTACACTACACCTGTGCCATTCCAGATTACAAAATATTTTCAAATCTAGCATTCGGACAAGTGTTTTGGAAATATTCTAGAATGGCAAAGCAAAGTGCATTAAAAACAGCAAGCCCACCGGGCCCGCAATCTCTAAAACAATGTATTCCTAATAATATTTCTTAAACTTTTTGTTTTGAATGAATTAATTTGCTGCTTTGCATATTATGCTCTTCCAAAAGTAAGACAATCTAGGCAGTATCCGACCCTTAAGATCATTGCACCTCGGCTTTCTCGGACTAGCCAGCTCATACACTGACGTACAGTACGCGGCGGTAAATGTATATCGAGCTTTAGAAGGAGACAATCCGGTTGTAGAGCGTCGTCCCTGTCGCACAGAGACGCGATTTTGCACTCAGTGTGGCGCGCAATATCAGCATAATGCTATGTAATTAACTAGGCAGAATAACGCTCAGTGTGGCGCTAGGCATTAGTCCAGTGCATTTACTAGGTACCTATAAGTTCGTAAAATATAGCTTTATCTCTGGTGACAGCTGTCAGAGTGACATTCTAATATAGGGTTGGGACCTAGTTGGGATGATGTTGAAAATCGATCATAATTTGAGCAGCTGGCGAACAAAACTGGATGATTTTGATTTTGGTCGAATTTGTTTTTTTTTTTAATTCTTCGTTGTGAATTTTTTTATGTACCAACCCGAAATTTCGATTAATTTTCGTTCAAAAATCCACTTTAGATTTATTAATATCTGCAACATCGATCATCATCATCAAGATCGATCGAACAAGATTCGATTTATTTTATTTTCAAGATCGAACACCACTATCCGTGTGCTACCACCTATAAAGTAGGACATTGTCTTGAATTCATTTTACTGTAAAAAATACCGGACATCATGCGCGTGTTTTCGATGACAGACAGAGAATGACAGAGATCAAGCTATAATTTACGAACAATACATTCGATCCATTACCCATAATATTAAAACTTGTCGCGGACTACCCGCACGCATCCTTCATACCCTTATATGCAAAAACGGAATTCCTGACGCACCCTTACGCCAAAACTTCACTTTCACAAACTGGTCCCGATATTGTGTCAAATTAAATTTGACAGACATGGCAAGACCGCCAAACAACATGGCCGACTCGCGCGCAAACCAAAGCAATTTTATTGCAATATTATCACTTTCCTCAAAATTTTGGGACCATTCGCATCAGTGTTTACAGCAAGTTATTCTTCACTTCAGTAAAGAATACATTTGACAATCCTTTCATGAGCATTTTAATTCTCACCGAAACTAGTTTCAAACACTTGGATTTTAACATGTTTTGGCACTATTGCCGTACCACGTTTGGTTTCCAAACGCACCAATGCCATCGTAAAAAGCAATAATGCCTAATATATTTTCATTTATTTATATTATTTTTCATTTTTTCATTTTATTAAACTTAAATAGGTTACATTACATAAATGTTTTTTGTATGGTACTCGTCGTTCATAGCTTCACATATTGAAACATTCAGTGTAGACAAGTCAATCGGGAATCTGCCCTTTACAGAGAGGTCACATAGTAAACAAATATTATTAGCCTTTGTTCATATATAAAATTTAATGGACTATCATACATTACCATACAATGTTAAAAATATATCTACTTTGTGTTTCATTTCGTTTCATAAAATATGTTAATTTTATTTTTCCCAAACCTTCGACAGATTCCCCCCGCTCATCGTCAGCCCGTATCGGTCCACTGCTGGATACAGGCCTCTTCTTCCGCTCTTCTCATCCATCCACTTACACTTATACCTTTTTTAGATCGTCTGTCCGTCCACCTAGCCGGGGGATGGACCCACCCGCTGGTACGACGCAATACCCATGTTATATTTTTATGGCGATAATGTTGGAAAATATATGTTTCGTGATTGAAATTGATTCATAACATGTGTCGATTGGCAGCTTCGGCGAGAAGCAACATGTCGCAACTACGAAGATGCGAAATTAGCTAAAATTTGGTTCGCTATCACTAAACTCTCCGCTAGTCCAGGTCCAGTGCTGACAGCTTTCTGATGAACTCTGCTCGCTGCGATGGTGTTAATTCCTGAAAGAAATTGTTTTTTTAATAAAAAAATATAATTATTGAAACTTTACTGGTGTGCAGTAATAGTAAAAAAATATGTTAGAATGCAGATAGATACAGAAACCAGTTGACCTTTGTGTTTTAATCAGTGTTTTGCACTGTAAATTATAGTATGACGTTATTAATAATTATTATTGTTACCATGTTAACTGAATAATACTAACTCACTGCAAAATAAGAAAAATAAAGTGATGTTTAGGCATTTAAGCTTAAAATGTTTAATATCCCTCTTTTCGCAATTGTATGTTCGCAATTTTCTCAAAAATTACAAATCAGAATTGCGCGGTGTTTAATCCATAGGATGTAGCAACTCCTTGAGAACGGTTTCGTACATAAACAATCACGCTACCTGCTCGGGGTACTGAGCAGTGGCCGAAATTCCGAGGAAGGGTATATAGGTAAACTTAGGGATGGTTGGCGACGGATGAAACGGCCGAGCACGTTTTGTTGGAGTGCGGTGTGCTTTACAACCAGCGAAGGGACATACTCCGTTCTCCATCTTCCGTTGCAGAGGTCTGCAGACACCCCAGTCAACTTGTGGCTTTCATAGAAGACATAGCCTGGCTGGGGTAGCTGGAAATCGCGGGCTTTTGCACGAAGATCCCCAACCAAGCGGGACTAGTTTGCAGGCCCTGAGCCAACCCCAAAGCAACAACATAGGTAAACTGACTGTGTGGGGCCGGTACTTAAAAAGAATACCCCAATGCATCTCTCCCCATGCATGTCGTCTAAGGGATTAAGGATAAGATGAAAGGCTCGCCACCTCTCACCTTGGCACGGTACTTCCACCGAGTCATGCAGCAGGCGGGTCATCGTGCCTCACTTGCTGCTTGATCGATTGAATCTTGTTCGAATACTTTGCCAAACGCGGAGGTCGGTGTTGTGCTGTAATTCACCAGAGTTCTTGCAGCACGACGCCGATTACTCTGCTTGCCCCGATTGTCGGGATTCAGCGTGTGTGATATGTCATGTATGTAGGTAAAGTGAATACCATGACGAGAGAGTTGACGGCGTGCAGCACCGAGTCCTGCTTGATCGCGCGCAGGTTCTGGCTGACGACGGAGCGCTCGTCGCTCGCCTGCGCCTCCAGCCAGCGGCACACGCCCTCGTTGTCCTGCTCCCACTGGTGCGACTGTGTGTTACCACACACACCAACATTAACATTGCTCTATATTCATCCGTTTAAAATTATTAGTTCTTAGTTCGGTAGGGGGGATGTTTTTTTTTCGTTTCTATTCGAGAACTACTCAATCAATTCACATGCGCTTTTCACACACCTAAAGAGGGTTACAAGATATGTGCCACCGCAAAGCGAAACCGCGGGAGTAGCCAGTCATTTATAAAAAAATAAAAAAATATATTTCTATAACCCGGCAGCAAATAACGCACATCGATCTTTAATAAGAGACAATATGGTTGTAGCACTGTCTGTCTGTCTGTCTCACAGAGCCGTGCGAGAGGGATGACGCTCTACAAACCGGATTGTCTGCTTCACCGTTCAGAACGGGTGTGAACCAGCGTAGTAAATAATGAACACCTAAGTTTTTTTATGTAATCCGGTATGGGTGGCTGAATCAGAGGGGCCAAAGCACATCCTTCGACCAGGCAATATCACCTCCGAGAAGGCAGGCGCCATATAGGAGACTTCACTTTGGATTGCTGGCTATACTGGACTAGCGGAGAACACAACCGAGGCTGCTATGCGGCCATCTTACATCCAGTACGGTGGCACCAACCCAGTCGGCTACAATTTGAGCCTACCACCTAGTAAGAGGCAAGGGAAGGGACTTACAGCGTCAGGAACTGCGGGTACTGCTGATGTAGCCAGGGGAGTGATATTGGCTGGTCGGAGCATGCGCTTTGGCCCCTCCGATTCAGCCACCCATAACGGATTATATAAAAAAATTAAATTTATAAAAAAGGGCCCCATCCCACGTGCTGCTACTGCTACAGTGCGAGGAGGTGGCAAATGAGCGGGCAAACATTCTCAAAAACCCGAGGACACTCCAAGAGGCCTGCAAGGACGTCGGCCGCCTGCAGGACTTCTGGAAGGAGCTGGGCTGGATGGAGTAGCAGCCGGGGTGATACGCACAACGGGTCCAAGAAGAGCGACCTACATGCGGAAACTGCCCATCAAGAAGAAGAAGAAGAGGGCCCCAAACCAGGCCTCACGCACTCTATGTACTTGCGCGCGCTAACTACCTACCGCCCGGTGGACCGCCGGCGATCTAATTCAGTGGAATTCGTCAGCCGCGCGAAGCATACTACACGCTCGCCCACGCAACTGCGCGCAGCTGCAAAGCAATAATCACTTTACACTCGATCGTTTAGGTACATTTTCGCACGCAGCGATTGGCGACGTGAAGCAGTAGGCTATTAAAGCCGAAGGTATGGAACTTTTTCTATGGAGTGATTTACCTGTCACGAAGTAACTATTAAGTAATCTGTGCCCAAACTCTGTGTGCCCCCGGGCCCCTGGCTTTGCCTAAGACGGCCCTGGATGTGGCACGTGTCGCGTGGTACGTACCTGCGTCGCGCCGCGGTCCTCTATGAACCACCTGCGCAGCGTGGCGGCCGCGGAGCTCTGGTCGCGCACGTGGTCCTCCGCCGCCGCGCTCGCCTCCAGCACGCGCCGCTCCAGCTCGTTCTGCCGCAGCAGCCGCCGCAGCCGCCAGTGCAGCCGGCGCCGAGAGTCGCGCCACGGGATTATGTCCTGTCGGGGCGAGGGGTTAGTCACTAGAGCATAACTGTCCGAAAATGACGTTACAGAAAAAAATTTACGGTTTGCGAAGTAGTAGGTAGTTCGAGAAATAGACAGGATGCGAAATCGGCTGTTTGCTAAGTGGACCGATAGCGAAGTAGTCACCTAGAGAAGTAGTCATAATGAGAAATGGGCTATTTGATAAGTAGACCTCTGGCGCCTGATCGGAGCAAAAAGTGTACACCAGATTACCTGTAGGCAAGATTACCAGGATTTCCAAGATTATTTAAGGATGAGCAAAGATTTCTAAGGGATGAGCAAAGATTTCTAAGGGATTACCAAAGATTTCTAAGGGATTACCAAAGATTTCTAAGGGATTACCAAAGATTTCTAAGGGATTACCAAAGATTTCTAAGGGATTACCAAATATTTCTAGGATTAGCAAAGATTTCGTAAGATTTCTAAGTACTACCAAAGTTTCCTAAGTTACCTGAGATTACTAAGATTTTGATCGGATTGCCAATGATTTCTTTGGGATTCCTAGATTCCCTGGGATTACTCGAGACTGCCTAAGATTTCCAGATTCCTCAGATTCCCACCTAAGATTACCTGAGATTACCAAGACTTTGATCGGATTCTCAATTATTCCCTTGGGATTCCTAGATTCCCTGGGATTACTCGGGACCGCCTAAGATTCCCAGATTCCTCGGACTCCCACCTAAGGTTACCTGAGAATTGCACACCACCAAGCAATTGTACACCAGATTCCCTAAGTGACCGACCTCTCGTGTCGGGGCGATGCGCGACAAACAAATTTATTTAGCATATTTTTTTTTGTGGATACTGACACGGTTTGCTACAATTCCTACTACATCCGTGATGTCGGCCCATAACACCTAGGTGAACAGGTGCCACGTCAGTGCTTCCCTTCATTTCATGTCGGCTACACTGACTGAACTGGACGGAAAACACGAACTATTTACATAGCCGTTTCGACCGACTTTTTATTCAGTGCGGTGGTACCAACCCGGCCGGGATGAACCCTACCACCTAGTAAATTAAGATGGGAAGGGACCTACAGTTTTACGTGGAATCCGAACCACGGTCAGCCTCCAACAGTCGAGTGGTCACCCAACCAAGTACTGACCGGCCCAGCGTTGCTTAACTATCAATAGCGACAGTCGACTGTCTGTACCACTGAGCTATCGAGGCTGACTGACAATTATATTATTATGTATGCTGCAGCCTGGGGTTTTTCAAAAGAGAAATGAAAAGGCTCCTGTCAGGCCGGCATGACATTCGCGATCCCCGTGCATCACATAATGTCCATGGGCATCGTTAGACACCTACACGTAGATAGGAAACCCCATGTGGAAGGATGCCACATGTCGTGCTTTCCATAAAAAATGTATAAAAACCTCTAAAAATTTCAAACATCGGAAACAAATTAACAAATTACACTTCTGATATTTAACTTACGAATATGCAGCCCTTCTCTAACATCCGTTCGGCGGTATCGTGGAGCTCGGCAAACTGCACAGCGACCTGAAATTAAATTAAACATAATTTAACTAAAGTCTTTTGAAAATTAGTTTTGCAAAAGGTACAGCTTGACACCGTATGCGTTCTCCTCCAGCCAACCTTTGGGTTATTACGAAAGAGTGTAGAGTAGCAGAGAACAATTAAAGAGATGATGATAAAACATAGACATATAACTTAAAAAGAATAAAACACAAATACAAATAAATAGAGAAATATACATATACAGGGTTATTTTGTAAAGTCGGAGCAAACTCACAGGGGTGAATCAATGTGTTAAAGTGAATCTATTAGGGTTGTCACATTTTGAATTAATAATTGATTGACGGAATTATGACGATTACAATTTTTCCCAAAAAAATATGTTTTCATGGTAATCCTAATTGTATTAATGGACGTACCGCGCCGCGCGGCGCTAAAGTGCGCAAAGAACCGCCGAGGCGCGGCGTTAGTAGTTCTACAGGTAACTACTGATTGCCTTGGCCACGTGCACCTGCTGGTATGGCAAATTATTGTCCATAATCACGTAGATTTTGCGTTACTTGCAAAAACGTGCGTGGATCGGGGACCCTCCTCCCAGGAAACATTTGGGCGTATAACCTTGCAGCTTCGCGGATATTGTAGTTCGCTAGGGCGTAAATACCTACCATATCCGTCTTCTCATTGTTCGTGTAATCCATTTTCACTACGCAACATTTAGATAGGTTAGGCACTACGCGATTCGGGATCAGCTGTTAACGAGTAACGAGCGAGGTATCACTCGGCCAGATGCTAGCGCGCAACTGAAGGCGGGGAGCGGGGCCAGGGAACGAAGCGAGCGCCGCCGTCGCCGACCGGCCGCTCGCTCGCTCGCAGCGCGGTGCGCGGGCGCGGCGTATCGCAGCGCAGCGGCAGAGCGGGGCGAGGGGGTGTTGGAACTTTGGGTGGCGGGCGGCTCGGTCGGTCGGCGTCGGGTCGGATGCGGAGCCGAGAGCGGCGGCGGCGTGGTGCGGGCGCGGGCTGCGCGGCGTTAGTGTAGTGTACGCATACTTTTTAAAATTGTGGGTTAAAATTTGAATATTATTTAATTTTTTTGTATTAAACTAATAACATAATCACCTTCTGAATCACATACTGAGTCACCCCTGTGAGTTTGCACTATCTTTACAAAATAACCCAAGGTGCTTCGTTATTTATGTCAAAAATTTCGGGAGGGTTACATACGCACTCAAATAAACACTTTACGTAAGAAAAAAACATATGTTCATAGGAGCATTTTTTTCTCCTAACAAAAAAATAAAATCAATCAAAAGAAGCTGTAAAAACCAATCATAGCGACCTTGTGACTTACTTACAACAAACAGCTGTTCTCCGTTTGAACATGGTACGGTCATTGACCCCCGTACAATGCAAGTTACCTACTGTTACACACAGGTTAATGTTTAGGTAGCAAACATGTTTTGTTAAATATCTCAAAAAGTAATGCTAAAAACATATTATTTTTTTTGCGTAACGTGTTTATTTGGGTGTCTATGTCACCCTCCCGAAATTTTTGACATAAATAACGAAGCACCTTGTATATACAATATAATATATGATATGTAAACATACATACATACAAATAAGATATACAGAGAAGGTAACAATAGACTCTAAAACATTTATCTACATGTACACTAATATTATAAAGAGGTAAAGTGTGTAAGTTTGGATGCAGGAGGTAATCTCCGAAAATACTCATCCGACTTTAAAAATTGTTTGACCAATATTAAGAATAGACCTTTAAGAGCTAGTAGTTAGTTAGAAGATCGTGTGGGGCCGGTACTTTAAAAGAATAGCCCCACTGCATCTCTCCCCGTGTATGTCGTAAACTAAGGGATATGACTCCCTTCTTATATTACTAGGTGGTAGGGTTTAACCCGCCCGGGTCGGTACCACCGCACTAAATGAAAGGTCGGTCGAAACGGCTATGTAAATAGTTTGTGTTTTCCGACCAGTTCAGTGTAGCCGGCACGACCGAAGGGAGGCACTGACGTGGCACCTAGTTCACCCGGTGTTATGGGCTGACGCTACGTGATATGGTGCGTAACCAAAGTAGTCGATATTGGACACTGGGTGGCTAAGCTCAAGTGGCAGTGGGCTGGGTACGTTAGCCGAAGAGATGTTGACCGTTGGAGTAACCGTGTCCTACACTGGCGGCCGTGGACAGGAAAACGGAGTGTGGGAAGACCACCCGCCAGGTGGGACAACGACATCAAGTACGTCGGCGGAAAACAGTGGTTCCGTATTGCTGAAGGCCGGGAGGACTGGAGGAAAATTGGAGAGGCGTATGTCCAGCAGTGGACACTTACACGCCGACTGACTGACTATGGGCTGACATCACGGATGTTGTAGGTGATGTAGCCAAACGTCTCAGTTTCCAGAAAAAAAAAAGAAAAAAAAAAGATCGGCATGTCATAGGAAGTAATCTCGCGCACCTCGTGGTAGATCGGCGACAGCGCCTTCTCTCGCTGCTTCAGAGTTTTCTCGGCGGCACTCAGTTCAGTCTCGAGGTCCAACACCTTCGACTCCGCTGCGCAAACACACATTATCAAATTTACATTACTAAAATTATATTTAATTTTTACCGATATATTTTATTTCTGTACCATGTGCGGCCGGTACTTAAAACGACACGTATTTTACATAATATTTCAACTTTATTAGTCGTCGTCAGAAAAATTCAAACCCATGACAACGGCATCTATCATTTGTCATCATCATTTGACACATCAAACTTGTATATATTTTAAAATTTTTTTGTCTGACGACGACTAATAAAAGTCGAAATATTATGTAAAATATGTGTTTTTAGGGTTTCCGTATCCCGTACGTAAGCCTATTACTAAGCCTACGTCGTCTGTCTGTCTGTCTGTCTGTCTGTCCTACTGCTGTATCTTTGGAACCGTAATAGGTAGCCGGTTGAAATTTTCAAAATGTGTTGTTATGGTGGATATAACAACAAATAATAAAATATAGAAAAGGTCAAATATTAAGGGGGGTCACCATACAAGAAACGTGTTTTTTTTTCAAAGTTTATTTTTGTGGTGCGGAAACCTAGATGCGCGAGTGCGACTCGCACTTGGCCGGTTTTTGAAATTTGTTATGTACAAAATATAATATATTACCTGAAGATGTAAATTTGAATGTAATAATGGCAATGACTGCGTTCAGTGCAATCTCCTGCACTGATCGCAGGAGTTTGCGTCACAACTACTATAGAAGATGCAAGTGTTAAACATTTTGGCAGAATTTGTCATCGGCCCGATGGCTAAACATTAACGCAGTAGCGGCTCAAGCTGGCGTTTCAGGTTCAAATCCTGGTCGGGATGTGTTTTATTTTTTGCTTCATTTTCGGGGCTTTGCATCTATCTAGTGAATATATATAAGGTGTTTCGTTAGTCATGTCATTAACTTCGGGAGGGTTACATACACACTCAAATAAACACGTTACGCAAAAAAAAATATGTATGTATGTATATATTCTTTATTGAACACCAATTTATCAAAATTAGGTACAACAGGCGAGCTTAATGCCGCGAGGCATTCTATTCTAACTAACCTTTGGGATGTGGGAGAAGTACATGCAGGCGAACAAGAATAGTTTGTGACAATGTGTTAGATTAAAGAAATATGTATGATAAACTACGTACGAATACTACATAGATACTTTATTAAGCATATAGCATAGATTTAATTTTTTTTTTTGTACTTTTTTGTATATCACCTGAAATGAACCGCAATAAACGACCGCACTGACACGGCACCTAGTTCACCAAGGTGTTATGGGCTGACAACCGTGTCAGTTTCCACAAAAAAAAAGAAAAAAGAGTTCAAGTATCAGACCTTTTTTTTACATTGAAATGTGGAACTCACTCCTGTGTACAGGCGTCGGACTGGGGTTTTTCAAAAGGGGCGTGAAAATGTCAGGCCGGCATGGCATTCGCAATCCCCGCGCATCACAGAATGCCCACGGCCATAGTTTGGCACTTACTTGTAGGTGAAACGATGTTACATGTCGCACAATCCATAACAAAAAAAAAAAAAAACAAAATCATATTAAGGGTAATTTTTTTCATGCTACTTAAAGAACGATTCACAATGCACATTATTGAAATCACAAAATCTAATTTTAATTTTGTGCTATTTAATTATTAAAAATATCGAAAACCATTCCAATGCTTTTAAAGAAACTTCTATACTATTTTATTGCAATTTCGAATATAAATGGCAAATGGAAAAGATCGAACTCAAGAAATCAGTATTCATGCACAAACCATACTAAAATGTTGAAAGATCCATTACCTATTGGATTTACCGAGACCTCTGCAACATAATATTTGAAATAATGTAAACAAACTGCACATACACCGTGTCCCAAAACTCAACGTCAAGCGGGAACCAGGGAGTAGGCCAGTTTATGACTACCCAGGGAAAAATAAGAAAAAAAACACGGAGGCATTTATTTGAAAAAAAAAATTTAAAATGAACTGAATATTTTTTTTGGTAAAACTACAGGCATTCTGGTTTTGTTTGGGATACTGATCAATAGCAAAGTTATTTAGGCTACAAATAAATTTTTTTTAACAATTATATTTGCAAATTTATAGTCGTAGTACCTACCTAAAAATGTCAATTTTCAACGTTTCTCAAAAAATGTTCATATCATAAAAAACAAATGACTCCGATTTTTTTTCTTATTTTTCCCTGGGTAGTCATAAACTGGCCTACTCCCTGGTTCCCGCTTGATGTTGAGTTTTGGGACACCCTATATAACACGTCTATTTCATGGGGAGGAAAAAACTTCAGAAAGTCTTTTTAGGGTTCCGTATTCGTCGTACGGGACCCTATTACTAAGCCTACGCCGTCTGTCTGTCTGTCTGTCTGTCCGAGGGCTGCATCTCTTGAACCGTAATAGGTTGAAATGAAATGAAATTTTCACAAAATACCTATGTGTTATTATGGCCGGATTAACAACAAATAATAAAAATAAGAAAAAGTAAAAAATTCACGGGGGTTCCCATAGAAGAAACCAAAAAGTGTATGCGCGCGCGCCATCTACCGAATAGAGTGTGAAGCATTTTAACTAATCATGATATTTAACTAATATGAAACATTTCATAACACGCCACAGATGACGTGAGTGGCGCTAACCATGACATGGCGATAAGGAACCATCGGTGCGCGAGTTCGACTCGCACTAGGCCGGTTTTTTCTATAACCGTGAAAGTTTTTTTTTTTATGTAAACCAGCATGGGTGGCTGTGCCGAGGGACCAATGGTGCAGTCGACAGAGCCAAAATCACCTCTCCTCGCGAAACTACGCTCAGTTAGGTGCCATGCCAGCAGATTTGCGGACTATTGCTAGGCTGTCTAGCCCGTTAATACGACGCTTAAAGACACCCTGGTTAAAGGATTCAGGAAATACACTCGCCGGAAGGTTTAGCCTTGAAGTGAATTATTTGAGATACAACTAAGTTACCTTGTCTGCCGACGTCCGTTTTGATCAGTTCATCATCAATGGAGCCTCGGCGGTCTAAATTCTTCGATATGTCCTTGATTTGGTCCTTGATTTCTGTAAAAAGACAACATACATAGAACCACTGCAACTCTGTAGGGACGTCGGCTCCCTAAGTGTGTTCTATCGTTTATTTCACGGGGAGTATTCGGAGGAGCTGTTCAACGCGATTCCGCCCTCCCCATTCCACCTCCGCACTACGCGTACTGGGCAGGGGATGCACCCCTATACAATCGACCTAACACGGATACGTCGACAAACCAATTGTGTAGGTCTTTTATTCACAGAACCGGGAAAATGTGGAACGCACTCCCTGCTCATCTATTTCCTCCCAAGTACAGCCTGGGGTTTTTCAAAAGGGGGGTGAAAGGGCCGGTCAGGCCGGCATGCATTCGCAATTCCCGTGCATCACAGAATGTACATGGGCATCTTTGGACACCTACTTGTAGGCGAAATGATGCCACATATACCCATAAAAAAAATACATACAAAGCATCACGCTTTTGTGTCATTGCGGGTAGTGCATGGATGGGTGACCGCTCAACTGTTAGAGGCTGACCGCGGTTTGGATTCCACTTAAAACTGTAGGTCCCTTCCCTTCTTACCTTACTAGGTCGTAGGGTTTAACCCGCCTGGGTTGATACCACCGCACTGAATGAAAGGTCGGTTGAAATGGCTTTTGAAATAGTTCGCGTTTTGGGAGAGATTTCCCGCGTAGTTCTTTCCTATCTCATTCTCTCTCGTTTCACCCCGGCATTCGCTCTCGGGCTTCTGTTTCGTGTGAGATGTCCATTCGCCAGTGACTCACCGCCTTATTCCTAGACTCCAAGACCGACCGCTCAATGTTTGCAAGCGTTTGCGCACGAACCTGTGATCCTTGTGGTGAGACGCAGCAACTCTGGATCCATCCGGTGCATCGTCTTGAGGATGTCCCGCTGGCGGAACTTCACCTCCACGATGCCCTCCGCCTCCAGCACTCCGCCCCTTTTCATATAACAAACATTCGCGTTAGAAAAACTGAGCCAGCTCCCATATTTCGATTCTAGCATAGTGTGTGAGCTGGAACGAATGTTAATTTTTCTTTGCGATTCTTAACCGATAAGTGACAAAGAGCAATGGCGAACTCCCATACATGAAAATAGTTGACATTAATTGGCATCGTCTAGAAATAAAAAAATATGTGATTAGGTTCTGTTAAAGCCTCTTAAAATTGGTGTATATTTTTTTTTTTTAGCCGGACAGTTTCACAAAAAAAAATTATTAAGGTTTTCATTTTTAGGTTATGCTGGGTCTCTTATTCTGCCCAGTCTATTCTCAATACCCTGCTATGTAGGTACTTACTTAGTAATAAGTAATTAGGTGGATTATTTATTTTTCCCGCGTTCTCTCGTGGTGATATTAGTCGCTTGCTTCTGGTTGCTAGTCAACTCACATCTCATCGGTGGTAAGACATCTGGATCTACATGTGATACTCTAAGGTGCAACAGTATATCTAAATAAATAATCTTTGTTTGAGTATAGGTCACATTCATATTTTAGAAGTCAAATAAAACACAAATATATTTTATGTGGCTTTTATAAATCTAAGCGAAAACTAAGAACATTATTTATTTATTTTAGACAGGCAGCCTATGCTGATACGTCTAAATCCAGTTAAACTTTGTTGTTTTTGTCATTATCTTGGATTTTTTTTTAAATTTAATTATCGTTCTTGAGCACTCTTTTCGAGATTATGTTTTATTTGTTAAGTATTTATCTAGTCTATTTTTGAATTGGTTGGTACTAAGTGCCATAATTCCAATCAGATTTACTAATATCGTGTTTATAGACGTTAACAAACAAAGTCAAATATCATTTCGCCATTCCTCTTTAATACTTTATTCGAAACAGTTTATTTACTAGTGTTTTTTTTTAGAGAAATGGATTTGGCGGGTTCTGGAACTATATGACTCAAATAAAAACAAAAACAATAAACAAACAAGCCCACCTGGCCTCCGGGTCGGCGTACATCTCCATGCGGCGGCTGTTGACGCTGGGGTCGACGACGGCCCACGCGCCGCCGCGCAGCTCCGCGCCCGGCGGGATGTACGCGATCACCGGCGCGGTGGCGCCGCGCAGCGCGCGCACTATCTCCGCGCCGAACTTGAGGATCTGCTCGTACATATCTGCGGAATAGAGAGAGGGGGAGAGGAGAGGGGGGGGGGGGACTTTATTATCTAAGCATTTAAACGAACGTTCGAGATGGGCACTGAGAAAAAGTGAAACGTCACTAAAGTGCGAACGGAAGTTGTTGCAACCACTGGCGGCTGACCCTTAAGTGCGCTCGCGCGCCGCACCACCACAAAACATAGCGGCTTCAGCCGAAAGAAATAAATAAATTGAAGTATTAAAAATTCTACATGATTCTGTACTACATGACTGTACCGTGTGGAGCCGGTACGTTAAAGGAATAGCCCCACTGCATCTCTCCCCGTGTATGGCGTAAAAGGCGACTAAGGGATAACACTCCCTTCTTATATTACTAGGCGGTAGGGTTTAACCCGCCCGGGTTGGTACCACTGCACTGAGTGAAAGGTCGGTCGAAACGGCTATCTAAATAGTTTGTGTTTTCCGTCCAGTTCAGTGTTAGCCGACATGAAATGAAGCGAAGCGCTGACACGGCACCTAGTTCTCCAAGGTGTTACGGGCTGACATTCATTACGGATGTTGTAGGTGATGTAGCCAACCGTGTCAGTTTACATAAAAAAAACAAAAAGTATGTACTTACCCTTCTGTCCTCCACTGAACCCTCTCCAGTTGGCGAAGATGATGATGGGCAGGTTCTCGCGCGAGAAGTCGTTGATGGCCTGAGATGTCTTGTAAGCCGAGTCCGGGAACCAAACCTGCAGACAACGTTACTGTTAGTTTTTATGCTTCAATATCCGTCGTACGGGACCCTATTAATAAGCCTATGCCGTCTGTCTGTCTGTCCGTCTGTCCTAGGGCTTTATCTTTTAACCGTAATAGGTAGCCCGTTGAAATTTTCACAGAATATGTGTTATTATGGCCGATATAACAACAAAAAAAAAATTTTTTACTTTTAACTTTTGACTTGATACTTAGACTTTTAATTTTGTAATTAATTTCAATTTTATTTTATTTAATTTTAAATTTATTTAATCTTTTAATTTTGTAATTTTCTATCGTTTTTATTTACCATGTTTTATCAAATGCATGTAAACCGGAGGAATTCTATTCTTGGCTATTAAGTTTTATATTGTTAATTTTTTAAATTTGTTGTATTAATATATGCTGTGGAATTCTCTAATATATAAATAAATAAATAATAAAAACAAGAAAAAGTAAAAAATTCACGGGCTTCCCATACAAGAAACTAAAAAGTGTATGCGCGCCATCCACCGAAAAGAGTACCTATGAAGCATTTTAACTAATACATAGATGGCATGAGTAGCGCTGACCATGACATGGCGATACGGAACCCTCGGTGCGCGAGTTCGACTCGCACTTGGCCGGTTTTATTTTTCATGAATCCTGACAATGTTGGCAATATCACTTGTCCTGTCGGAACTGGGTGTCATGCCAGCTCTTTCATTTATTCGATGCCTGCTAAACGAAATGGAAAACGGGAAATATTTTATTAAATATTTTTTAACAAACGTCATTCAGTGCGGTGGTACCAATCCGGACGGGTTTAATCCTACCGCCTTGTAAAGTAAGTGAAGAGACCTACGGCTTGACATGGAATACGAAGCATGGAGTTGTTCACGAAATAAATGCACTTATCACACTCGGAAAGAGAAAGGAAGTTATTGCAAACCAATGGGTATCGAACCGACGACCTTTCGCTCACTAGGCATGGCCTTCATAGGCTACGAGCCGCTCAACATTCCATTGTGACTGTCCGCTTCCTATTTTCATTGTGTTACCAATTTCTACATTGTTGAAACATTTCATTGCACACATCACACCGACCTGCCCAGCCTGCTGAATGGTCTTGCTCTCCGAGTCGTAGTTGGCCGGGTCTGCGGGCAGTGTGATCTCCACCGTGCGCGTCTCCACAGCTATCACACCCACCGGTATGCCGCCCAGTCGCGCTCGACCTGCGTGTGAAAATGTATTGAGATTAAAAGTCTAGTTACACTTGTAACATCGCTGCGGTGCGCTCATTGGAGAGAGTCTCAAATCCTGACTTGCTCATGTTATGTAATATTGTAAAGACTGTATAACTGATGTGTGATGTGTGTGAAAATGTATTGAGATTAAAAGTCTAGTTACACTTGTTACATGGCTGCGGTGCGCTCATTGGAAAGAGTATCAACTCCTGACTTGCTCATGTTATGTAATATTGTAAAGACTGTATAACTGATGTGTGATGTGTGTGAAAATGTATTGAGATTAAAAGTCTAGTTACACTTGTTACATCGCTGCGGTGCGCTCATTGGAGAGAGTATCAAATCCTGACTTGCTCATGTTATGTAATATTGTAAAGACTGTATAACTGATGTGTGATGTGTGAAAATGTATTGAGATTAAAAGTCTAGTTACACTTGTTACATGGCTGCGGTGCGCTCATTGGAAAGAGTATCAACTCCTGACTTGCTCATGTTATGTAATATTGTAAAGATTGTATGACTGATGGGCGAGAGCAGGCAGAAAGACTTAACCTATATTATCCTGCCTCCGTCACTAAAAATGATTGAGAGTAATATTGTTTTTAGGTGCCGAAAAAAGGACTTACTGATAAACAAACCTTATTACAAGGTACCTTGATGACGAATTTACTGATTAATTTATTACATACATACATACATATCACACGCCATATCCCGACAATCGGGGTAAGCAGAGCAATCGGTGTTGCGCTGCAGGTACTCTTACGCGCGGCAGCACCCACTCCACCGGCCGGTCGATCGGGTCCGGCGAGTGCATCACACTATGCAACAAGACGTACCGGTGATGACGGTCTGCGCCCACGGCTGCATGATCTCGTCGAAGGAGCCGGCGTCGAAGAATCCCGCGCGGTGCAGGTCGCCGGTGAGCATGAGCCGCGGGTCGTGCGGCGCGCGCGGCGGCACCCACTCCACCGGCCGGTCGATCGGGTCCGGCGAGTGCATTATCGGCACCATACTCATCTTGTCCTGGTTCGTAAACATATTATTATTGCGTGTTAGATTGTGTTTCTAGAGCGGGCGGAAAAACGGACATCGACCTTGAACGTTTAGCTCAGGGGCCGTCCATATATTACGTCATCGATTTTTGCCGATTTTCGCACGAGACACGGTTGGCTACATCACGTACAACATCCGTGATGTTAGCCCATAACACCGGGTGAACTAGGTGCTCTGTCATTGCTTCCCTTCATTTCATGTCGGCTACACTGAACTGGACGGAAAACACGAACTATTTACATAGCCGTTTCGACCGACGTTTCATACAGTGCGGTGGTATCAACCCGGCGGGGATAAACCCTACCACCTAGTAAGATAAGAAGGGAGGGGACCTACAGTTTAGGTGGAATCCGAACCACGGTCAGCCTCCAACGGTCGAGCGGTCACCCATCCAAGTACTGACCGCGCTCAGCGTTGCTTAACAACAGTCGACTGACCGCACCACTGAGGTACCAAATCTGACGAATTTCCTTATCCCTTAGTCAACTTTTACGACATGCGACGGGGGAGATGCAGTGGGGCTATTCTTTTTAAGTACCGGCCCCACACGGTACAATTTTGGTGTTGATTGTATAATTTAATCCATAGGTAGGTAACCTACGCTTAGATATGTCAAAAATTCCGCCAGTTCTAAACTCAATGCGAAGAAAAACTGACAAACTAACTTCGCAAGTCACAATGTTTTGTTATAGTACCTTATAAGTATTATATTATAGTAACTTACAAATAAATTAACCCATACTACCGCTCACAACAACATTAATATTTACAGCATGAACATAAATACTGCAGACATATCTATATTACCTATATCTGGTGCCCAGTCCACTGTCACTTGACCAAAGTCGGGTAACTATAAAACAGCTCACCTTGGGTATGTACGAGAGCCACTTGAGCGTTGTGTAGACGGACTCTAGATCGTTGGGCACCACCGCGTGCGTGACACCGTTGTTGTGCATGATCTGCACGCCGCCGAGCTGGCTGTTGCTCGCGTACACCGCGCGGCCGAGCACCTTGTTCAGCGCAGCGTAGCCGGTCAGGATGATGTACGAGCTCTCCACTTGGATCACGCGGTGGCCCAGTCTGTCGGTCACAAGTTATATTGAATGATGTGAAACATGTTTATGGGGGAGGAAAGAGGGATGGGTCGGTGCTTTGTTAAGAGCGAACGAACCTTTTTTTAGGTTTCCGTATCCCGTACGGAAGCCTATTGCTAAGCCTACGCCGTCTGTCTGTCTGTCTGTCTGTCCGTCCGCCCGTCCGTCTTCTTTTTTTTATGGAAACTGACACGGTTGGCTACATCACCTACAACATCCTTGATGTCAGCCCATAAGACCGGGTGAACTTGGCGCCACGTCACTGCTTCCCTTAGGTCGTGCCGGCTACACTGAACTGGACAGAAAACACTAAATATTTACATAGCCGCTTCGACCGACCTTTCATTCAGTGCGGTGGTATCAACCCGGCCGGGATAAACCCTACCACCTAGTAAGGTAAGAATGGAAGGTACCTACAGTTTAACGTGGAATCCGAACCACGGTCAGCCTCCAACGGTCGAGCGGTCACCCATCCAAGTACTGACCGGCCCAGCGTTGCTAAACAATCAATAGCAACAGTCTACTGTCTGCACCACTGAGCTATTGAGGCTGACACACTTACCTCACGACGTACGATCCGATGCCGATAGCGCGACACGTCACGACAGATATCGTGACGATGTCTTCGTATGCCTGCGCCGTTTCACCCGCGATCAGTCCGGCGTCCCGTAGACATTCCACACCCAGCCCGTCCTCCTTGCCTTGACAAACAAAATATATATATTCGATTGCTGACTGTACCACAGATTACTTAATAGTTACTTCGTAACTGATAATCTCTCCATAGAAAAAGTTCCATACCTGCGGCTTTAATAGCCTAATGTTTCTACAAATAGTTAATCTACAAATAGACTATGCCCGTCATGTAAGGAGTTCGTAGGCACGGCCAAACATTTGTTATGCGGATGCAAAATACTACTTGAGCGAGGCCAGTATTCCTACCGTCATGATAAAGTCCTCCAAATCATCAGAGAGGCCATCAACCTGTCAATTGCACGGACCAGGAAAGGGCAAACCAGTAGTGGCTTCCAGAAGGTCAACTTTGTGAAACCTGGAGCCAATAAGCTGCCCAAAGATAGGACTAAACCTTCTTCAATTTTGGGAGCAGCAAAGGATTGGGAATTGTTGATGGACACACATGAGAAGCATTACCAAATGCCTTCGGAAATCTGTACCACAGCATTAAGACCGGATATACTCATATTCTCAAAAGCGACAAAGCATGTAGTACTTTTTGAACTTACAGTTCCATGGGAAAGTAACATACCGAAGGACCACAACATCAAACTTAACAAGTACTGCAACTTAGTAGACCGGATTGTGAGAAACGGATTCAAGACTAATCTCTTCGCTGTGGAAGTCGGAGCAAGAGGACTACCAGCGAAGTCGCTCTACAGTCTCTTCAAGAATCTAGGGCTCCCAAGATCGACGCTAAGCTCATATATGGAGAGAGCTTCGAAAACGTCACTGGAAGCATCCTACAGAATATGGATAGGTAGAGAGAGGGAGGTCGAGAGCGGGACTGGTGGTTTCCCCGCGTCCTAGTCAACGCAGACCTAGCTGACGAGGGCTTGAAGCGAGCCGAAACGTGAAGCATGCGCGGGAAATTTAGAGTGGCCACTCGCTAGTCCCGGCCTCGATTAATACCCTCCTCTACTGCCGATGGGCCCGGATATGTTCGGTGAAGCCATCGCAAGCTTAGATCCACACCTTCGTCGCCAATCGCTGCGTGCGAAAATGTACCTAAACGATCGAGTGTAAAGTGATTATTGCTTTGCAGCTGCGCGCAGTAGCGTGGGCGCGCGTGTAGGTATGCTCCGCGCGGCTGTGGAATTTCCACTGATTTAGGCTCGCCGGCGGCCCGCCAGGCGGTAGGTAGTTAGCGCGCGCAAGTACATAGAGTGTGTGAGGCCTGACTGTACTCACTTTACTGGACTAGACGAGATCAGTCGAGGCTGCGACGCGGCGATCTTTCGTCCAGTACGGCGGCGCCAACCCAGTCGGCTACTGCGGTAAACTCTGGAACCCTCTCCCTGCCCATATTTCTCCCCAAGTACAGTCTCGGGTCCTTCAATAGGGGCGTGAATAGGCACCCGTCAGGCCGTCATGGCATTCGCAACCTCCGCATATGACATAATGTCCATGGGCGTCGTTAGACACCTTATGGGTGGCAAAAACCGGCCAAGTGCGAGTCGGACTCGCGCACCGAGGTTTCCACACCACAAAAAAAAACATTGAAAAAAAAACATGTTTCTTGTATGGGAACCCTCTTTAATTTTTTACTTTTTCTATTTTTTATTGTTTGCTGTTATATCCGCCATAATAACACATATATTTTGTGAAAATTTCAACGGGCTACCTATTACGGTACGGAGATACAGCCCTCGGACAGACAGACGGACGGACGGACGGACGGACGGACGCACGGACGGACGGACGGACGGACGGACGGACGGACGGACGGACGGACGGACGGACAGACAGACAGACAGACGGCGTAGGTTTAGTAATAGGCTTCCGTACGGGATACGGAAACCTAAAAAACAATAAAAAAAAGCTCACCAATAATATCGGTGATCTTGTATCTCGACTCCCCTTCGTCCTCGATCAGCTCCGTCTTGACGGAGCCTTCGCCCAGCTTAGAGAAGCCCTCCGGCGTGAGGTAGAGGTACTTGAAGCCGCGCTCCGGCCGCTCAGAGTCCACCCACGCCACCTGGAACGCCGCCTTCACCTCCTCCGCGACCCCGATGCGCGCGCCGCTGTTCACGCTCATGTAGATCTGCGGAGCGTTTTCGACTCTCAGACGCGATCGCGAGCAAATTCACCAACAATTATTTACGCTAGTGGCAGCGGCGAGTGGCAAAGTGGTTTGGGCAGCGGCGGGTGGCAAAGTGGTTTGGGCAGCGGCGGGTGGCAAAGTGGTTTGGGCAGCGGCGGGTGGCAAAGTGGTTTGGGCAGCGGCGGGTGGCAAAGTGGTTTGGGCAGCGGCGGGTGGCAAAGTGGTTTGGGCAGCGGCGGGTGGCAAAGTGGTTTGGGCAGCGGCGGGTGGCAAAGTGGTTTGGGCCGCGGCGGGTGGCAGTGTTTTGGGCAGCGGCGGGTGGCAGAGTGGTTTGGGCATCGGCTTCTCATGCGAGAGGTCCGAGGTTCGAATCCGGTCGGCATGTACAAATGAGTTTTTTCTGATGGAAAGATGTATCTACGTGCATACGTACAGCTGCTGCTTCACCGTTCGGAACCGTTGTAAAACTGTAGGTCCCTTCCCTTGCCCCCTTACTAGGTGGTAGGCTCAAATTGTAGCTGAATGGGTTGATACTTGATGTAAGATGGCCGCATAGCAGCCTCGGCTGTGTTTTCCTCTAGTCTAGTATAGCCAGCAAACCAGGGAAGTCTCCAGTATAGCAACTTACTTCTCGGAAGTGATATTGGCTGGTCGGAGGATGTGCTTTGGCCCCTCTGAATCAGCGAACCATACCGGATTAAGTAAAAAAAATAAAAAAGTACCGGACCGCACGCGGTATACGAAGTCAAAAACTCACCCTAGGAATCTTCCTCTGGCGCGCGTACTGCGATGCCTTGTAGTACACCATATCCTCCTGCGGGCCGAACGAGCCCATGTAGTGCGTGAGGTCGTTCGCTATCAGGATTATCTCCCGGCCGTCGGGGCACTCTGGCGTATAGAGCGTCAGCCGCCACGCTACCATACCGACCTGATGACATAACAAACACGACTTAGCGAATGAAGAGCTGTAAAGGTGTGGAAGGAAGGTGTGGAACTAAGCTTGCGATGGCTTCACCGAACATATCCGGGCCCATCGGCAGTAGAGGAGGGTGTTAATCGAGGTCGGGACTAGCGAGTGACCACTCTGAATTTCCCGCGCATGCTTCACGTTTTGGCTCGCATCAAGCCCTCGTCAGCTAGTCTGCGTTGACTAGGGCGCGGGGAAACACCAGCCCCGCTCTCGACCGCCCCTCTCTACCTATCCACATTCTGTAGGATGCTTCCAGTGACGTTTTCGAAGCTCTCTCGATGTATGAGCTTAGCGTCGATCTCGGCAGCCCTAGATTCTTGACTCTTGGCGTGCATCGTTCCGTATTCTAAAAGCAACATTAGCATATGCGGCAGCCTCGAGCAAAATTCTTCTTTTTATGAAACCCTGTATCGGTAGGGATGCTGAGGGACCAATGGTGCTTGGCACATCCAAACCCACCTTCCGAAACCATGCTCAGCAAGGGACCATTCTGGCACATTTATGGAGTATAATACGATATTTGAAGACGTTGGCGATGGTGAAATACGAACGCTTTAACCTGGGGGGGTTAAAGGATTCGGAATTCGCCTTCGCCAAACCCGCCATACTCTCGCGGAACACACCTTTGTAGTCGACAGAAGAGTTCTTCAAACTGCACAATCTGCCGGAACATGTCCTGCATGTCGTACACGTACGTGTGTATGTATGTACTCACGTTGTTCTGTCCCGGAAGCCTGGTGATCTCGACCAGCCGCCGCTCGCCGTCCGGCTCGACGGCGAGCTCGACGCACGCGAGCAGCTTGTCGGGCTGCGGCGCGAGCGCGACGCCCTCCTCGCGCGCCACGCGCCACCGCCGCTCCACCATCTGCCGGAACATGTCCGGCATGTCGTACACGTACGTGTGTATGTATTTACTCACGTTGTTCTGTCCCGGCAGCCTGGTGATCTCGACCAGCCGCCGCTCGCCGTCCGGCTCGACGGCGAGCTCGACGCACGCGACCAGCTTGTCGGGTTGCGGCGCGAGCGCGACGCCCTCCTCGCGCCACCGCCGCTCCACCATCTGCCGGAACATGTCCGGCATGTCGTACACGCACGTGTGTATGTATGTACTCACGTTGTTCTGTCCCGGCAGCCTGGTGATCTCGACCAGCCGCCGCTCGCCGTCCGGCTCGACGGCGAGCTCGACGCACGCGACCAGCTTGTCGGGCTGCGGCGCGAGCGCGACGCCCTCCTCGCGCGCCTCGCGCCACCGCCGCTCCACCATCTGCCGGAACATGTCCGGCATGTCGTACACGTACGTGCTGCCTGCGCTCGTCGCCTGTTCAAACATAACGGCAACTTTCTAAGCGTCATCTAGTACCGCATGGGGCGGGTACTTAACAAGAATAGCCCCACTGCCTCTCTCACCATGCATGTCGTAAAAGGCGACTGAGGGATAAGGACGAGATGCCGTGCGGCGACAGGCCAGCCACCTCCCACCACCTTCGCACGGTCCTTCCACCGAGTCACGCAGCAGGTGGGTCTGCGTGCCTCACTTGCTGCTTGATTGCGATTGGCCGTAATTTTAAACATATCTCTCACTAAGTAGTAATTTAGAATTATTAAAATCAGATGTAACGTGGCATCAAATTAAAAGTGCCACGTGTGGAATATTAAGTCTGTCACGTGTGGCAATGCGGCTGGCGGCAATTTTGAAAATTAATACATCACAGATTTCAACACACACATTTCACACTTCAAGTGAACTTTAGTACCTAAGAATGAAATAAATTTACACAAATTAATGCAATGTTTACACTTAATTTTTACTTACCAAGAATCTCTTTTGCTGCAGATAGTCCTTGGTGACGTACGGAGTGGATATTGGTAGACCGTGCATGGGTCCCTGTTTCGGTCCGTACGACTGGAAATGAATCTGTAATGAAACGCCAAAACGCATCGTATTAGTATTACAATCAAAACATCTGGACGCAGTGGTGTAACACATGTAACACAACTTTTGAAAAATGTATCATTACAAGTTTTTATTTATCAGCTATACGCGTGATTGTAGGTCATTGCATCTGGCTCCTGTCTCGTTTAGGCACCCTTTGGTTGCACTGTCTACACTGAACTCAAACACTACCTATTTTCATAACCGTATGGGCTTTTATAAAAATTGGATGATTCCAATTACACCTTGTTGTAACTGTTGGGTTTAGGCATTCATTAGTTGCGCTGGCTATACTGAACTTAACTGAAAACACTATTTTCATTGCCACACCAGCTATTACAAAAAATTCTTCTTTTCTGTTCTTTTTGGTACTCTAAAAATATAATTTTCATTTTTTTTATGGAAACTGATACATCACCTACAACATCCGTGATGTCAGCCCATAACACCGGATGAACTAGGTGCCGTGTCAGTGGTTACCTTCATTTCATGTCGGCTACACTGAACTGGACGGAAAACACGAACTATTTACATGGCCGTTTCGACCGACGTTTCGCTCAGTGCGGTCAGTACCAACGCGGCCGGGATAAACCCTAGTACGGTAAGAAGGAAAGAAGGTAAGAAGCGCATAAAATAAACATATTAATACAATGATATATCTCACCACGCCGGTCCTCGGATCGGAGACCTCCTCGTATGTGGTGATGTCGAGCGAGTATCCCGAGTCGTTGGCGAGACAGAGCCGCATGTTCCTGGTGGGCGCGCCGGGCGCGGTGCGTATAGTGACGCGCAGCTCCGCCTGCAGCACGCGCAGCTTCCACAGCCGGGGCCCGTAGCGCATCACCATGCCCGTCACAGACTCCTCGATCTGCACATGGGGGTTTGTATTGTTAGGAGACAGAGCCGCATGTTCCTGGTGGGCGCGCCGGGCGCGGTGCGTATAGTGACGCGCAGCTCCGCCTGCAGCACGCGCAGCTTCCACAGCCGGGGCCCGTAGCGCATCACCATGCCCGTCACAGACTCCTCGATCTGCACATGGGGGTTTGTATTGTTAGGAGACAGAGCCGCATGTTCCTGGTGGGCGCGCCGGGCGCGGTGCGTATAGTGACGCGCAGCTCCGCCTGCAGCACGCGCAGCTTCCACAGCCGGGGCCCGTAGCGCATCACCATGCCCGTCACAGACTCCTCGATCTGCACATGGGGGTTTGTATTGTTAGGAGACAGAGCCGCATGTTCCTGGTGGGCGCGCCGGGCGCGGTGCGTATAGTGACGCGCAGCTCCGCCTGCAGCACGCGCAGCTTCCACAGCCGGGGCCCGTAGCGCATCACCATGCCCGTCACAGACTCCTCGATCTGCACATGGGGGTTTGTATTGTTAGGAGACAGAGCCGCATGTTCCTGGTGGGCGCGCCGGGCGCGGTGCGTATAGTGACGCGCAGCTCCGCCTGCAGCACGCGCAGCTTCCACAGCCGGGGCCCGTAGCGCATCACCATGCCCGTCACAGACTCCTCGATCTGCGCATACGGGTTTGTATTGTTAGGAGACAGAGCCGCATGTTCCTGGTGGGCGCGCCGGGCGCGGTGCGTATAGTGACGCGCAGCTCCGCCTGCAGCACGCGCAGCTTCCACAGCCGGGGTCCGTAGCGCATCACCATGCCCGTCACAGACTCCTCGATCTGCACATGGGGGTTTGTATTGTTAGGAGACAGAGCCGCATGTTCCTGGTGGGCGCGCCGGGCGCGGTGCGTATAGTGACGCGCAGCTCCGCCTGCAGCACGCGCAGCTTCCACAGCCGGGGCCCGTAGCGCATCACCATGCCCGTCACAGACTCCTCGATCTGCGCATACGGGTTTGTATTGTTAGGAGACAGAGCCGCATGTTCCTGGTGGGCGCGCCGGGCGCGGTGCGTATAGTGACGCGCAGCTCCGCCTGCAGCACGCGCAGCTTCCACAGCCGGGGCCCGTAGCGCATCACCATGCCCGTCACAGACTCCTCGATCTGCACATGGGGGTTTGTATTGTTAGGAGACAGAGCCGCATGTTCCTGGTGGGCGCGCCGGGCGCGGTGCGTATAGTGACGCGCAGCTCCGCCTGCAGCACGCGCAGCTTCCACAGCCGGGGCCCGTAGCGCATCACCATGCCCGTCACAGACTCCTCGATCTGCGCATACGGGTTTGTATTGTCGACCACAACATCAAACTTAACAAGTACTGCAACTTAGTAGACCGGATTGTGAGAAACGGATTCAAGACTGAGCCGAAACGTGAAGCATGCGCGGGAAATTTAGAGTGGCCACTCGCTAGTCCCGACCTCGATTAACACCCTCCTCTACTGCCGAAGGGCCCGGATATGTTCGGTGAAGCCATCGCAAGCTTAGTTCCACACCTTCCTTCTACAGTCTCTTCAAGGGCTGCCAAGATCGACGCTAAGCTTCGACGGAGAGAGCTTCGAAAACGTCACTGGAAGCATCCTACAGAATATGGATAGGTAGAGAGAGGGAGGTCGAGAGTGGGACTGGTGTTTCCCCGCGTCCTAGTCAACGCAGACTAGCTGACAAGATCTTGATGCGAGCCGAAACGTGAAGCATGCGCGAGAAATTTAGAGTGGCCACTCGCTAGTCCCGACCTCGATTAACACCCTCCTCTACTGCTGATGGACCCGGATATGTTCGGTGAAGCCATCGCAAGCTTAGTTCCACGCCTTCCCCCTGTGTGATTTTTTTTTTCAAGTGAATCTTTTAACGCACGTTTTGGACGGGGACCTTACACAGAAAAAGTGAAACGTCACAAAAGTACGAACGGCAGTTGAAACGCTCCTCATTGGCTGGGCAGCGTTTAGCCTGAGCCTGAGCGCCATCTATGAGAGACTTTTGAATTCGAACCATTGCATAAGTTGAAAGGAGTAACGCGTAGATGCTATCCCGATCTAAATTAAATTAATAATTGTATTATAAATGCAAGAAGCTTCTTTCGCTTCTGTCGGGTCTGTAGCGAAACCGCGCTCAGAGAGGCGCCATGCTAGCTATAGTCCGGTTTATAGCCGCTTTATATAAAAAGACCGTCATCTAATTTATTAACACACCTCCTAAACGTTTTTATACAATATTTAATCGGTAGTCCTGCTACTCCATAGCATAGCATTGAAAAATTGATTATTAAAAATATAAAAAAACCCGACTGTGTAAAGAGACCTAACTAAAAAGAAGAAAAACAAACTAGAAAATTATATTTCATGAAACCCCTCCGCCCTAAGCCAGAACAGCCGGAGACCATTATTGCTACATTTGAAATACTTCTGTGACTCTGCACCCTTCCCTCCGTCTCCGTCTGCTGTGGCTATCGACGATGCGCTATAATTTATCCAAGTTCTTGCATCACAGGAAGGTGTTGAACTTGCGATGGCTTCACCGAACATATCCGGGCCCATCGGCAGTAGAGGAGAGTGTTAATAGAGGTCGGAACTAGCGAGTGGCCACTCTGAATTTCCCGCGCATGCTTCACGTTTCGGCTCGCGGCAAGCCCTCGTCAGCTAGTCTGCGTTGACTAGGACGCGGGGAAACCACCAGTCCCGCTCTCGACCTCCCTCTCTCTACCTATCCATATTCTGTAGGATGCTTCCAGTGACAATTTCGAAGCTCTCTCCATGTATGAGCTTAGCATCGATCTTGGCAGCCCTAGATTCTTGAAGAGACTGTAGAGCTACTTCGCTGGTAGTCCTCTTGCTCCGACTTCCACAGGATACAACGTGTTTAGTATGTATGTAGGAAGGGAAAGTTACCTTTGACGGGTCCATAATGACGGTCGGTCCAAAGTTGAGAAATATGTGATTGCAGTCCGTCCTCTTGGCCAGGTGGTGAGAGAACGCCACCTCCAGCTCGTCCATAGCTTCCAGCAGCACCCTGGACACAACAGTACAGGTTTAGCAGCAATCGGCATACATATTGCACTTGAATTCGTAAACAATTATAAAGTTAATTCATAAAACTGTACCGTGTGGGTCAGTACTTAAAAATAATCGCCCCACTGCATCTCTCCCCGTCGCATGTCGTAAAAGTCGACTAAGGGATAAGGAAATTCGTCAGCCTCGGTAGCTCAGGGGTGCGGTCAGTCGACTGTTGTTAAGCAACGCTGAGCGCGGTCAGTATTTGGATGGGTGACCGCTCGACCGTTGGAGGCTGACCGTGGTTCGGATTCCACGTTAAACTATAGGTCCCTTCCCTTCTTACCTTACTAGGTGGTAGGGTTTATCCCGGCTGGGTTGGTACCACTGCACTGGGTGAAACGTCGGTCGAAACGGCTATGTAAATAGTTCGTGTTTTCCGTCCAGCTCAGTGTAGCCGGCGCGAAATGAAGGGAAGCACTGACATGGCACCTAGTTCACCCGGTGTTATGGGCTGACATCACGGACGTTGTAGGTGATGTAGCCAGCCGTGTCAGTTACCATAAAAAACTTGAATTCGTAAAAATTAAAAAATTAAATTCATAAAACTTTTTTTTATAGAAAGCACGCCATATGGCGCCTATCCACCCATAAGCGACTCCCATGGACATTCGGTCGTACGCGGGGGTTGCGAATGCCATGCCGGCCTGACAGGTGCCTATTCACGCCTCTCCTGAATGACCCGAGACTATACTTGGGGGGAAATATGTGGGCAGGGAGAGCGTTCCAGAGTTTACCAGTTCTGCGGAGGAAAGATCTGCAGAACCGATTGCTACGCATCCTTGGTAAGTCAATCGTGTAGGGATGCGATCGCTGCCCAGTGCGCGCTGTGCGGAGGTGGAAAGGGGACGGCGGGATCGCGTTAACTTACTCAAAATATTCCACTCAATTAAAGCCCAATCACAGTCCAGCCAGTCCAGTAATAAATATAAGACGCAAGCGCGCAAAATTCCCACCTCTCGCCCTCGTTCTGCAGATACTCGAAGCTTGCCTCCTTCGTGATGAGGTCCTGGTGCCTGATGATGGAGCGGATGAAGAACCGGTAGTCTGTCACCTCCTGACCCTTCTTCACCTGTCACCACAAAATACATTTTGGCACAATGTACATAGATAGATATACATAACATACGTATACAGTATATAACATACGTATATGTATACAGAACATTATTTATTGCTCCACAAATGTTTTAAAAGAAAAATAACACCGTTAATACAGGTAAAGAGGTGCGAGGGGGAAAACAAAATGCCGCTGTTCCTAGCCTTTTCGTCGACTATGAGAAGGCGTTCGACTCAGTTGAAAAATGGGCTGTCGAAAACTCCCTCCTTAGGTGCAGAATCGACCACCGCTACATCGAGGTACTCCGAAATCTGTATCGGTCTGCGACGATGACTGTGAGGCTCCACGAAAATACCCAACCCATCCCCCTTAGTAAGGGCGTAAGGCAGGGGGATGTGATCTCACCCAAGCTCTTCACAAACGCATTGGAAGATGTATTCAAGACGCTTGAGTGGGACAACATGGGTATCATCATTAATGGAGATCATCTCAGTCATCTGCGTTTCGCCGATGACATTGTTCTTCTGTCTAATTCCCGAGATCAGCTTCAGACCATGCTGGAAGACCTTTACAGTTAAACACTAAATTGTCATGACAGGTGGACATATTTGTCGAATTGTCAGAGATTTTTGACAGGCCAATCATCCAACGTCAAGCCAATTCGGCTATGTCAGAAACAGTGACAAATTTGTCAATTACCATGACAAATAAGTCAGAATATTTTCTTAGAGACTAGACAGGTAAAAAATAATAATTGTCGCCTTTATTAAACGGGTTTTAGTCTGATAATTTTGTCAGTATTTACCTGTCGCATTTGGACATAATTTTATTGTCATCTTTATTAAACGGCACTTGTCGCGACAGTTCGACTTATTTGTCAAAAAGTGACAAAATCAGATTGTCGCGTTTATTAAATAGGCCCCTGTGCTTCGTAATAAGAACATTATTTTTATGCCTAGTATCATGCTGGTGTATATCAGAGTGAAGCGTAGCATATATTTCCTAGCATAGCAGATATTTTGATAAATATAAACACTGTGACATTCATAATTCCTATTTTATCAAATACATTTCTACAAGAGTACCTCGCCTTCATACTGAGTACACAACGCAGTGCTCTCTTTTGAAGAATAAATATTCTATTAGATTCCGCCGCGTTTCCCCAAAATAATAATCCATCATAAGACATAAGACTATCGAAGTAAGCATAATACACAGTTTTAGCAACTTGCATGCCACATAATTCTTTAATTTTTTTATGGCATAACAAGCTGAACTTAACTTACCAGCAAGCGTATCTATGTGAGGTTTCCAAGTTAGGGTGCGATCAAATATTACTCCTAAAAAGGTTATTTCTTTGAAAATATGTAATGTCAGATCTTCTGCTGTTTTAACAATTTCCTGATTAACAATACGTCTGTGAGTTCCAAGTGCAAAGTGCATTACATTTGTTTTATTGACATTGAGTAAGAGGTTATTGGAATCAAACCAACACTTTAATGACTGAATTACATCTATGAAGGACTCACGTAATTCTGCAATGTTTTTATTTTTTAAAACTACAGATATATCATGGGCAAACAGTACTAACTCAATATCATCTTTAATACAACTAGAAATGTAATTTGCATAGATTAAAAAGAGCAATGGTCCCAGTATGGAACCTTGAGGAACTCCTATAGAAATGGGTTCTACACCAAACTTATTACCATTAACATCACACACCTGCTTTCTGGTACTCAAATATGATTTACAAAGACGCAACTCTTTATCCCTTACACCATAATGTTCTAATTTCATTAAAATTATGTCATGACTAACACAGTCTAATTCCTTGGATAGATCACAGAAGATGCCATAAGTGTGATTAGAATTATCTAATGATTGAATTATAGCATGCGGTTATGTCATTAAATTGTAATGCTGCTATAAACTTTTGAGAGATCACAATAGATCTTGCTAGGTCGCAGTGGCAACAGGGCTCATAATAATTATACAGATAGGACTATTCTCGCGAATAGACCTGATATTGTGATAGTGGACCGGGAGGCGAGGCGTGCAACGCTCGTCGATATCGCCGTGCCGCACGATGGTAACCTCGTCAGTAAGGAAGCAGAGAAGATGCTGAAGTATCTAGATCTGCAGCACGAGGTTACCAAAATGTGGCCCGTCGACTCGACGATCGTTGTGCCCATAGTCGTTTCGGCGCATGGGCTGATAGCGAAGAGCCTCGACGACCACCTTGAGAGGCTCTCGCTGAGTGGTTGGGTCAAGGGCCAGATCCAGAAGGCAGCCCTGCTCGACACTGCACGCATCGTCCGGAGGTTCCTCTCTTTGGGACCCGATCATCGGTAGCTTGGGCTCGCCCCGCCGCCGGTGGTGGAAACTCCATTTTTTTTTAAGGTTAATTTTGTATATGTTTTTTATGTTAGGTTTTGAATATGTACAAAATTAGTTTTAAGAATATGTGTTAATAAAGGAATACTAATAATAATTATACTAAATAGGTGAAGGTGCATACCTTCGCCTTGCCTAGATACAGATGCATCTTCTGGTTGCTGGTGGGCAGCGCCTCGAGGTCGTACGTGCGCATGCGGTACAGCTCCAGCTGGAACGCGGACGCCGGCTCCAGGTGACGGTAGATCGTGTCCTCGCCGAAATTGTTGCGCGAGCGGTACGTGAAGAACTTGGGGAACTGCCGCCTGCCGAGACATTTTTTTTTTTGTTTTTTTTTTTATCGAAACTGACACTGTTGGCTACATCACCTACAACATCCGTGATGTCAGCCCATAACACCGGTTGAACTTGGTGCCAAGTCAGTGCTTCCCTTCGGTCGTGCCGGCTACACTGAACTGGACGGAAAACACAAACTATTTACATAGCCGTTTCGACCGACCTTTCATTCAGTGTGGTGGTACCAACCCGGTACCAACATATATTTAAATTTTATTTTTTTAACCGATGGGGTGCTCGAATGGAGGCAACGTACAAGCAAATGTTGCGTGGGACGCCCCCTGGCTAGGTGAACAGATGACCTAAAAAAGGTAGCCGGGAGTGGATGGATGAGAAGAGCGGAGACCGCGTGTCTTAAAAAACATCAACAACGACAACAGCGCACTCACTTGCCGAGCGCCATGAAGGTGATGCGCCGCACTCGGTTGTCGTACAGGTCGGTGATGTTCTCGCGGCAGAACTTGGCGAAGCGACGCGACAGCGCCGCGTCGTCCAGCTCGCCGCTGTCCCGCACGCCCACCATCAGGATATGTATCGGCTCCACCGCCTGTCAAATCATATAATTCCCTTGCCCCTTACTAGGTGGTATGCTCAAATTGTAGCCGACTGGGTTGGTAACTGGATGTAAGATGGCCGCATAGCAGCCTCGGCTGTGTTCTCCTCTAGTCCAGTATAGCCAGCAATCCAGGGAAGGCTCCGGTATGGCACTTACCTTCTCGGAAGTGATATTGGCTAGTCAGAGCATGTGATTTGGCCCTTCTGACACAGCGACCCATACCGGATTACATAAAAAAAAAAAAAAAAAAACAGGAGGGACTGCAAAACTTGGTTTTATGACTGGTTGTACTATGGACTAGTGCGGCCACGAACCCAAAAAATACCAGTAAAGACAATGTACCACTGGTGGGTCAAATTAGTGGGATCACGAGTCACACACCAAAATGAGCAATTTTTAGGTTATGCTACGACAAATTTTTGAGGTAGTATTTCCGATTTCCACAATGACTATTCCATTCCATTAATGACTATTCCACATTTCCAAGCTAAGAATTTCCAAATGGTTTATTTCTGAGACAAATGGCTACCACGTTGTAAGCAAGTACGTACCACGCTGTCAAGATCGCTGGTGTTCTGCCGCTGATACTGATCAACGCCGACGTTGATGCTGGTGCTGTTCCGGCTCTCGCTGCCCTCCTGCAGAGACTGCAGATCCTGCGTCCGGCACATCGCACAGTGTTACAGTCTCTTCAAGAATCTAGGGCTGCCAAGATCGACGCTAAGCTCATATATGGAGAGAGCTTCGAAAACGTCACTGGAAGCATCCTACAGAATATGGATAGGTAGAGAGAGGGAGGTCGAGAGCGGGACTAGTGGTTCCCCGCGTCCTAGTCAACGCAGACTAGCTGACGAGGGCTTGATGCGAGCCGAAACGTGAAGCATGCGCGGGAAATTGGAGTGGCCACTCGCTAGTCCCGACCTCGATTAACACCCTCCTCTACTGCCGATGGGCCCGGATATGTTCGGTGAAGCCATCGCAAGCTTAGTTCCACACCTTCCTAACGTGTAATACCGAAATAGAACAAACCACCGTTTCAATAAAAGCATAACTGCCTGGTCAGTAAACACTTACAAATAGCTTGCAGGCAGAGGTGGTACCTCTGGTAACCTAGCCCGGAACACGGCCTTCAGCACTAACACGGAAAGTCAAGCAACCGGTCGCAGTGCGTGCTCCCCTCACCAAAACGGACTCGCTCCGTGCTGGCCGTGTTTCCGAACCTGCACCGTGTTCGTGTTTGTTGCGAGCACGGCGGGGTCCGCTAGGATGTTATTATGTTAGCCCGGTAAGCCCGGTAGCACGGTCGCCTAGAGCGCGGTCCACCGGGCTCGAGTCCAGCACGCTTTTTCCGTGTCGTATTTCGTGTTCAATATCGACACGGTTACCACCTCTGCTTGCAGTCGCTAGGCCGTTCCTGCTAGCCTGTCGTCATGCCAAGTCCTGGGATGAGGAAAAGGCGGTTGGGCCGTTCTTTAAATTTAATCAGTGTAGGGGCCAACACTCCACCATGGACAGCCAGCACTAGCGGACATAATTTAAAATTATGAAAAAAATATTAATTTTTAACTTGACACAAATCAGGTTGTAGAGCTTCGTCCATGTCGCACGAACTCGCGCGTCTCTGTGCGACAGAGACGACGCTCTACAACCGGATTGTCTCTTTCTATAAAGCTCGATTTTCATTACTTACAGTAAAATATTGACATAATGAACGTACCTCTTTCCTGATGAACGCCGGCGAAGAGAAGTCCTTCACCAGGTCGAGTATCTCGTCTGCGTACTCCTCGAACTCCTTGAGGCTGTTGAAGGCGGCCATGCATCCGGTGCGCTGGTGGCACTTGGCCATCGCGGCAGTCGAGAGCTCCGCCGGCGCGCCCTCGGGGTCCTGCGCCGCCGTCAGCTCGATCTCAGACTGATTCAGCGGGATCCTGCGCGACAATTTGGCAAATGTTTCTCATTATCTTCCACCAGAATAGATGAATAGACATAGAAATAATTTTTTTTTATGTAATCCCGTATGGGTGACTGAGTCGGAGGGGCCAAAGCGCATGCTCCGACCAGCCAATATCACCTCCGAGAAGGTAGGTGCCATACCGGAGACTTCCCTGGATTGCTGGCTATACTGGACTAGAGAACACAGCCGAGGCTGCTATGCGGCCGTCTTACATCCAGTACGGTGGTACCAACCCAGTCGGCTGCAATTTGAGCCTACCACCTAGTAAGGGGCAAGGGAAGGGACCTACAGTTTTACACCAGTTTCGAACGGTGAAGCAGCAGGTGTAGGTATGCACGTAAATTTTTTCGTCAGAAATAACTCATTGGTACACGCCGACCGGATTCGAACCGAGGACCTCTCGCATGAGAAGCCGATGCCCAAACCACTCGGCCACCCGCCGCTCTAGAATAGAATAGAATAGAAACTCTTTATTGCACACAAATTGAGGAAAGAACAGTACACGACAAGAAACAAGAAATGCGGACAGGCGAACTTATCACTACAAGTGATTTCTTCCAGTCAACCTTTGGGTGATGATGAGGAATAAAATACAGAGAAAGAAATATGGGTAGTGCAAGCGAAAGGGAGGAGGAATTATGGATGTTGTAGGTGATGTAGCCAACCGTGTCAGGTTCCATAAAAAAAAAAAAAAAAAAAAAAAAAAAAAAAAAAAAAAGGAGGTATATAAGGGAGGAGGTAAGATGGCCGCATAGCAGCCTCGGTTCTGTTCTCCTCTAGTCCGGTATAGCCAGCAATCCAGGGAAGTCTCCGGTGTGGCACCTAACCTTCTCGGAGGTGATATTAACTGGTCGGAGCATGCGCTTTGGCCCCTCCGACTCAGCCAACCATACCGGATTACATAAAAAAAAAATTACCATTGATGATCATTGTCCACCAGAATAGATGGATGGATAGTCTGATAGAAATTCTTTATTGATGGCATATGGAAAGAAGAAGGAATGATAATAAATAAATACATGATGGAACAGTTTTTTTTTTGGGTTTCGCACGTTTCGATATATGGCGCCGAGGCACCCATGAGGTGTCTAACGGCGCCCATGGACATTCGGTCGTTGACATGCGCCCATGCACATGCGGGTGTTGCGAATGCCATGCCGGCCTAACAGGACGCCCCTCTTGAAGGACCCGAGAGTGTACTTGGGGGGAAATATATTAGCAGGGAGAGCGTTCCAGAGTTTACCGGTTCTGTAAAGGAAAGATCTGCAGAATTGGAAAGGGGACGGCAGGATAGCGTTAAACAGCTCCTCCGAGCACTCCCATGGAATAAGCGATAGAACACACTTAGGGAGCCGACATCGCTACGGTGTTGCAACGGTTCTAGATCGCGGGAAATTTCGGGGTCACCCACTAGTCGCACGGCTCGACGCTGGATCGAGTCCAGAGGCGCAAGCTGGTATTTGGCAGAGCCATCCCACAGACTGGTGCTAGTTAGTGCTGGCTACATTGGACTTGCCGGTCAGCAGCTGTCATTATGGGTTGGGCGCGGAACCCCTTAATCGCATTTTGACCGAGTAGCGAAAAGGCTAAATCACAAAATGGCCAAGTTGCAAAACGACCATAAAGCAAAATGACAAAGTCCAGATCTCCAAAGGACCAAATCGCAAAACGACCACTTTATGAAAAGTCTTTGTGTTCGAGCAGGCTACACTGAACTTATCTACGACCAGTCCTATCGCCAAGAATATAGTAATATTACCGGTTGGGATGAGCGGTGGGCAGTATGAACTGGAAGTGCACCACTCCCAACTCTCCCGAGAGCGCCAGGTGCTGTAGACAGTTGATCTCGTACGAGGTGTAAGCGCGACGCACGTACACCTCCAGCGCAGCGTTGCACACCTGAAAGACCATATTATGTTGAACAAGCTGTGCCCGCGGCTCCGCCCGCTCTCATATTTCATTTCACTGCTAACCTCATAAGCCATTTAGCGTGATAGTAAGTAGCCTATAGTTGATGGGAAGAATCAAGCTATCCGTAGAATTTTGTTTTATTAAAATCGGTTCAGTGGTTCTCGAGTTACAAGCGGACAGACATACATACATACATACATACATACATACATACATACATACATACATACATACATACATACATACATACATACATACATACATACATACAGACAGACAGACAGAAAGCAGACGTTGGATTTTATTAAAGGTAAGGAAGGTATCATAAAACCCCCGACCCTTAAAAAGTCAAAAATAATTTCCGTTTACACATACACTCAGACAGAAAGCAGACGTTGGATTTTATTATATTATGTTGAATTTTGCACACCTGAAAGACAACATTATGTTGAATTTTGCACACCTGAGAGACAACATTATGTTGAATTTTGCACACCTGAAAGGCAACATTATGTAGAATTTTGCACACCTGAGAGAGCACAGTATGTTGAATTTGGCACACCTGAGAGACCACAGTATATTGAATTTTGCAAACCTAAGAGACCACGGTTTGTTGAATTTTTCACACCTGAGAGACCACAGTATGTTGAATTTTGCACACCTGAGAGACCAAAGTATGATGAATTTTGCACACCTGAGAGGCCACAGTATGTTGAATTTTGCACACCTGAGAGGCCACAGTATGTTGAATTTTGCACACGTGAGAGATCACAGTATGTTGAATTTTGTGACGATGTGATTGACCCGACTCGATCACACCTTCTGGAAGATGTGATTGACTTGACTCGATCACCACTTCTGGGCGATGTGATTGACTCTACTCGATCACGCCTTCTGGAAGATGTGATTGACTCGACTCGATCACACCTTCTGGAAGACGTGATTGACTCGACTGATTAATAAGCGTCCACCACACGATTTGTTAATGCAATGTACTCACGGCCTTATTGGAGTGGTAGAAGAAGTCGTGCAGTATGTCGAATATGCTCGTCTCCGACAGGATCAACTTTTGCAGATTCTCCGGGTGGAAGTCGTGACCGTACATGTCGACGGCGGACAGGAAGATGGACTCCATCTGGTTGTGGCGAAGCTCGTACGCCGGCTGGTGAGCCGCTATAAGCACCTGGACAGAATGTTCAGTTATATTATTACCAGGTGGTCCAAGACGATAATGTATGTACATACAGATTCAGATTCAGATATTTTTGTTAGAAAAATGCAAAGCGAAAATCATTGGAAAAAATACATCCCGGTCAGGATTCGAACCTGGGTCTTTGGCTTGAGCCGCCAACGCGATAACCAACTACGCCACCGGACCGTTACGTATTATCTCCAAATTTTCGTTCTCTTGCACCTTCATGATGACGTCGCATAATTTTTGCGAACAGTCAACTTGCACGGTTCAATGTTGAACCTTATGCTGTCGTCACCAAAGTCGTATTTGGTATCGGACACTAGAAGTTGACTTGAGGTTTTTAATAATATTTTATGTTTATATGTTAGTACTAAGCACGTACTCGCTTTATATATATTTTTGTTAGAAAAATGCAAAGCGAAAATCATTGCAAAAATACATCCCGGCCAGGATTCGAACCTGGGTCTTTGGCTTGAGCCGCCAACGCGATAACCAACTACGCCACCGGACCGTTACGTATTATCTCCAAATTTTCGTTCTCTTGCACCTTCATGATGACGTCGCATAATTTTTGCGAACAGTCAACTTGCACGGTTCAATGTTGAACCTTATGCTGTCGTCACCAAAGTCGTATTTGGTATCGGACACTAGAAGTTGACTTGAGGTTTTTAATAATATTTTATGTTTATATGTAATAAAATACAAAGATAAAAAAAGATAATAAAATACAAAACAAAGAACATAGCGTTCAGTCAACTTTTGTTAACTTTGTTTAACTTTTATTTCAAGCTTTTAAAAAAAACCCGCATGAAAATCGGTCCACTTTTTAAGATAATTAATTTTTTTGTTACTTAATTACTTGATTACAAATATAGCTAAGAACCATCCCGATTAAACAAGCTTCCTAATAAAAAAAACCGCATCCAAATCGGTCCATCCGTTTGGGAGCTACGATGCCACAGACAGACACACACACACACACATTCACACACACACACACCCTTGTTTGTTTTAAGTACCATGCGAGGACCCCCGTTTTACTCATTCAGACCGAGGACCTCTCCGTATCTGGACTATACAAAGTCGTACGATGACCTCGACAAGACAGATGTGCGCCAAATTTATTCCTGGAAACGCTCAAGCGCTTAGTGTTTCGATATCTCCTACTCTTTCTAACTTCCTCCTTTCTTTCTAACTCCTTTTCTTTTTTAGAAAAAAAAAACAATACACACTCAGCAAAACGTGTCCAAACCGAGGACCCATGTGTGAACTTCACACATGGGTCCTCGGATTGGTTAAGAAAGTGGACTTGAGTGTAAATCGAAGTGTGTAAAATACGACGGTGGCGCCGCCCTGGTGGTCACAAATTTTCAAACTCTTGACTAAAATTATGGCGACCAAATCGAGGACCGTTTCCGATTTCCGTATTTCTTAGACAGAAAGGTTCAGAATCGCACGGAGAATACGACAATGGTGACCATTCAATCCGAGGACCCAGGAAAAAGTCCTCGGTTTGAAAATGTCCTCGTATGTGCCTTGTGTATTCAGGTGCACGTCCTCGGATAGTACTTAAAACAAACACACACCCTATCACACACACACACACACACACACACACACACACACACACACACACGTCAAACTTATAACACCCCTCCGTTTTTTTCTTCGGGGGTTAATAAAAACATCTGTCGCAGACCCGACAACCGATGGGGTAGACGGGTGCTCGAATGGAGGCCACGTACAAGCAAACGTAGCGTGGGACGCCCCCCGGCTAGGTGGACAGATGACCTAAAAAAGGTAGCTGGGAGTGGATGGATGAGAAGAGCGGAAGACCGCGTATGGTGGTGTGCCTTGGGAGAGGCCTATGTCCAGCAGTGGACCGATACAGGCTGATCATGTTTTTTTTTTTTATTGACAGCGCGACGTATGGCGCCGAGCCACCCATAAGATGTCTAACGACGCCCATGGACATTCGGTCGTATGCGGGGGTTGCGAATGCCATGCCGGCCTGACAGGTGCCAATTCACGCCCCTCTTGAAGGACCCGAGAGTGTACTTGGGGAGAAATATATGGGCAGGTAGAGCGTTCCAGAGTTTACCGGTTCTGCAGAGGAAAGATCTGCAGAATCGATTGGTACGCATCCGCAGTAAGTCCAGCGTGTAGGGATGCAATCCCTGCCCAGTGCGTGTGGTGCGGAGGTGGAAAGGGGACGGCGGGATCGCGTTAAACAGCTCCTCCGAGCACTCCCCATGGAATAAGCGATAGAACACACTTAGGAAGCCGACATCCCTGCGGTGTTGCAGTGTTTCTAGATCGCGGGACACTTCGGGGTCGCCCACTAGTCGCACGGCTCGACGCTGGATTGAGTCCAGAGGCGCAAGCTGGTATTTGGCAGACGATCATGAAACGTACGCACCTGCCTGGCGCGCAGCGCGACTCGGCTGTGCTCGGCGCGATGCAACGTGGTCAGCTCGCTCAGCGTGCCAGCGAGCTCGTCCGTCAGCCCCGGCTCGTTGCTCCACAGGTGATCGATTAGCAGCGTCACCTGTACACGCACACGATCGTCAGCCACTGCTGGGCACGAGCTTCCCACTCTCCTGCGTTCTATAAGTCATAGACTACAGAACAACTGAATATACATATAATCTGTTTTTTTGGAAGACGGAGTAAGTTGACATTTGACTGACATTAGAGTGTTGCACGCTTTGCACCACTAGTGATTGCAGTCGATGAAATAGTATCGACTTTTACACAACACGAACACGACCCGACACACCTTCACACATATTATGCGCTACCTGTGGCGCTGCCTTAAACTTAAAAAATTTCTAGCTAGATTTAGCTTAATATGTTGTCAATTAAATCCACAATTGGGTAAATATTAGAGTTTACAAGATTTCATTAGTTAATCAATCGATAAAAGTACCGATAGCAACTACATGCCTATTTAAAATTTGCCAGAAACTGGCAACACTCCAGACGTCACTTTCCTCCGTCTTCCAAAAAAACAGACTATAGTATAACACACACCCGTGAATATACATAGAACATTCGTATGATGATATGAACACCTTGTTTTCAGTAAAACTGTGTGCAACCAACTACATGCAAAATAGTGTCATCCCTAGGATAACACACACATACAACACTCGCTTTCCTCATTGGGACATATTTTCATGCCCTAACTAAAGGAACATTAAAAGAAAAAAATTATTAATTACTAGAGAATGAATGATGATATTTATAATATAATAAATTTTACCTATATATACATAAAAAACATCTTCACCCCGCTATCACATACTCATCCTCAATGAAACATCGAGGGAACAGATCGGTTTTAGATATGTTTGTCTCGATATTACGTATAAACTCATATATTAACCTAAATAATTGTATATAGCTAATACTTTTGATCATAAAGTGTTCAGTAGGTTATATTTATAACGAAATTCAAAATTACTTAGTCTAGGGAAACCTGTAATTGGCATTATTTTTAGCTAGTTATAATTTGCTTGTTGTGTTTATGTAATATGCTGTTGGTTTTCTTAAAACATTAAAATAAAATAAAAAAAATGATGTAAAAGGGTCAAGTGCGTACAGAACAACATCGACCACCACGTTAGCAAAGTAGTATTCACAGTAGAATCCGTATTCCTGGGGGTTATAATTTTAACCCATGCCAAATACAGGCGCTCAACCCCAAGAATATAATATAATATTTCTTTCTTTCTTTCAGTACGCGAGTCTCGGAAACGCACTTGGCCAGTTTTTTTTTTTTTTACTTTAGTATTTTTTTTAATGGAAACTGACACGGTAGGCTTCATCACCTACAACATCCGTGATGTCAGCCCATAACAACGAGTGAACTTGGTGCCACGTCAGTGCTTCCCTTCGGTCGTGCCAAGATAATTATCAAGCAGCAAGTAAGGCCGCATCCCCACTATGCCGATCGGCAGAGCCGCTCGGCATACCCGAACAAGTGAAGACGTGCCGCGCGGGTTGCACCTACGCGGCACACGGGGCCGCGCGGCCTGCCGATTCGAAACCGACCGAGGCCGGTCCGCATCATTCGGCACGCGGCTATGCACTTGCCTGTCCGCCTTGTTTCTGTTTTCGCCGCGGTTTACGACGACGCTTGATTAATGAATGAACCAAGGGTTATCATCATCATCATCATCAGCCTGTATCGGTCCACTGCTGGACATAGGCCTCTCCCAAGGCACGCCACCACACGCGGTCTTCCGCTCTTCTCATCCATCCACTCCCGGCTACCTTTTTTAGGTCATCTGTCCACCTAGCCGGGGGGCGTCCCACGCTACGTTTGCTTGTACGTGGCCTCCATTCGAGCACCCGTCTACCCCATCGGTTGTCGGGTCTGCGACAGATGTGCCCAGCCCACTGCCACTTCAGCTTGCTTATTTTCTTAGCAATGTCGACTACCTTAGTTCTTTGACGTATCACGTCGTTACGGATTTTATCGGTCAAAGAAATGCCGAGCATTGCTCTTTCCATAGCTCGCTGAGCGACTTTAAATTTGTGGACCAGGCCCATCGTCAGGGTCCACGTTTCCGCTCCGTACGTCATTACCGGCAGAACGCACTGATTGAAGACCTTCGTCTTCAATGACCAAGGGTTAACCAAACCAAAATTAATGCAGCGGTAGCGACGAGGAAGTCGTCTACGTCACACATTTTCAGCACGCAGTCTGCGCGCCGGCACGTCTCCACAGGTACTGTGTGGAGACGTGCATCGGTTTCGGCTCTACCGAGCGGCTTTGCCGGGCGCTAATGCCGCTCGGCTTAGTGGGCATGCGGCTTTAGGCACGAAGACCCATCTGCTGCGTGAATCGGTGGAAGCACAGTGCCACGGTGAGAGGTGGCTGACCTGTCGCCCTTTAGCACGGAATATCGTCCTCATCCCTTCCTTAGTCGTATTTTACGACATGCAGAGGGGCGGGCGGTGCAGCGAGGCTATTCTTTTTAATTACCGACCCCACAAGTTATGATAAAACATGAGAAAAGTGTGCAAATCATTTTTAATTTAATAAGTATGAAAAATTTGAGGTTTGTAAATTTTTCAAATCGTGCTTCACTAGAGAATATAAAATTGTATTTGAAGAAAAAATATATACAGCAATTCTTTATATTGTTACAATAGAAATTGCCGCAAAAATAGAGGAATCTTTAAATTTTTTTTTCTATCGTACGAATTTTAAAAACTTGCTGTTTCAACGTCGAGGTTCACTAAAGATAATCCTGAAGATTGAAAACCTAGAACATTCCCTATACTTATCTTTAACTTTTCATATGTCTACAAGCATCCTACGGTACAGATGACCCGAGCGGTAGAGGCTTAAAACATTAATGTTTTGAATTTGTCTTATATATTTTATAGCAGGGACCGAAACAGGTTGTGAAACTACCGTTTATTAAACGGTTTTTATGGGTTTTGTTTGGTAACTGGTTATTCTTGGCGGTTTTTCGTTAAACGTTACGATGTTGGATAACAACCTTTAGTATAAAGGTTTTTAAACCGTTGTTGTTATTTCTTAACTCTTATAGTGCCTGGGGTTTTTAACTTAAAGGTTGTTTTGTAACCGGTTACATCAAAACCTCTAAGCATATTAACTTGTTTTCGGTCCCTGTTTTATAGTAAGATACCGAAGGACCACAACATCAAACTGATTAACAAGTACTGCAACTTAGTAGACCGGACTGTGAGAAACGGATTCAAGACTGATCTCTTCGCTGTGGAAGTCGGAGCAAGAGCACTACCAGCAAAGTCGCTATACAGTATCTTCAAGAATCTAGGGCTGCCAAGATCGACGCTAAGCTCATATATGGAGAGAGCTTCGAAAACGTCACTGGAAGCATCCTACAGAATATGGATAATTAGAGAGAGGGAGGTCGAGAGCGGGACTGGTGGTTTCCCCGCGTCCTAGTCAACGCAGACTAGCTGACGAGGGCTTGATGCGAGCCGAAACGTGAAGCATGCGCGGGAAATTGGAGTGGCCACTCGCTAGTCCCGACCTCGATTAACACCCTCCTCTACTGCCGATGGGCCCGGATATGTCGCCCGCGACGGCTGCCGGTGCACATCGCCTGCACGCGCAGCCGTCACGGTTGCCACGGCTCGCCGTGCCAAACCAACGGCAGCCGTGAATGTCTGTGGCGTCTCATAGAAAATGTATGCAGAGCGCGCCTTCCGGTCGCCGTGACGGCGCGCCGTTCGCGGCAACCGTATGTATGTGGCCGTCCTTATAGTAAGCTAAAGCTGTCGGTACGTACCAGTAGATTCTTCTTAGCGACCTGATTGTGTGAGAAGATCATGTTGACCACGGTCTGCATGTCCTCCTTGTGTTGCTCGCGCAGCGCCATCACGCACTTGTCGTACGAACCTGTGAGCAAAACATCATTCTATTAAATGAAAATGAAAATGAAAATGAATAACTTTTATTTTTCTTGTTTAACACACACACGACAGTTTAAATAACACATAGAACAGTAAATAGACAAGAAAAATTGGAACTGACACAGCCTTGGTCCCTCCCCACCGAGCCCTGGAGCTGATGAGAGAGACGCTGATTTTAAGTCAGGCCCAGGTACGCAATACTTAATAAACCATAACTAATCACAGTAAACAGAAGAGATAAGAACAATAAGGAAGGTAAGAGCACAGTTATAAACGCAGTTATAAAACGCACACAAAACAACATACACAATACATTCGTCCGTCCGTTTGTCTGTCTTCATGTCCAATTAACAATTTTTAACCCCCGACGAAAAAAACGGAGGGGTGTTATAAGTTTGACGTGTGTGTGTGTGTGTGTGTGTGTGTGTCTGTCTGTGGCATCGTAGCTCCCAAACGGATGGACCGATTTGGATGCGGTTTTTTTTATTAGGAAGCTTGTTTAATCGGGATGGTTCTTAGTTATGTTTGTAATCAAGTAATAAGTAATTAAGTAATGTAAACAATTAAAAAACATTATTGCAAAGTTTGACAAGGGCTCTTTACGAAGTAGTCAGAACGCTTAGTAAAATTGTTAATCTTGCTCTCAAGCTGTGTTTTCGATAGACTGTAGGCTATGTCATTATGTGGATAGTCACTAAAATACTTGTAATAATATGTATGAAATGAAAAAAACCTTGCCGGTTCTTTTTCGTGGGTGCAATAAGACTCCCAATAAGGATCTTAACAGGACACTGCAGACTAAACAAACACCTACACCGAATGTGCCTTAGCGACACACCGGTGTGCGGGTTCTGTATAAAAGAGGATGAAACTCCCATACACATCCTTTGTGAATGTGAAGTGCTCATTCACAGTGGAAGCCGTATTCTTGGGGGTTACTTATATTTTTAACCAACGCCAAATACAGGCACTCAACCCCAAGAATATAATATAATATAATATTTCTTCCTTTTTCTTTCAGTGCGCGAGTCCGACTCGCACTTGGCCAGGTCTTCTTTTTCAAATTTAGTACTTATCAATGTTTGCGTGTGGTGATAGGTATGCTTACTGGTCACTGTACACTCAACAGACACCTCTATGTTATTGGAGTAACGGACATCCACTGTGCAGAGCATGCCTGCAGGCGGACGAGACACCCACCCATGTGCTGCTGGATTGCAAGCAGGTGGCAGACATAAGGGCGAAGGAGCTGGGAGGCCCTGCTACACTTCGAGAGGCGTCTCAAGATTCAAAGAGAGTGTGCCGCCTCCTGGTCCTGGAAGAACTCGGCTGGTTGGAGTAAGGCCCTAGGACGAGCAAAAGGCCTGCAATGGAGTGGGCTTAAGCGCAGAGAACGAGTCCGAACAACAACAACTTATCAATGTTACACTCACCCATCTGGAAGTGCGACTCGACCTGGAAGTACTGCTTCAGCAGGTCGTGCACGGCGACCTTCATGCGGCCCCGGATGCCGTTGCGGTACCTCTGCACCAGCACCACCAGCGCCTGCGTGCTCATGAAGAACACGTCCCGGTCCGCGCGCTTCTGCAGCGACGCCGCGTGACTGCCGACAGTTTATTTTTTATTGCTACCGAACTGGGTGGCTCTGCCCGAGATCACAACAGATCTTCCTAGGTCGCGGTGACAACAGGGCTCAGGGGCCCTAACTCTCACACTTGAAATCATAATCATACGGTCGGGGATATGGGGGGTAGTGAATGCACTGCCAGCCTGACAGGTCTCTGTTCACACCCCTCTTGAAGGACCCGTTGAGCGTGGAGCGATGGTAGAACGAGGTTGGAGGATTGCAAACAGGATATGTACGCACGGGGAACATGGAAACTGCCCATAGAGTGTGAAAGCGACCGAGAAGAGCGCTCCACTTCATGAAAGAGCTCAGGTGGCTGGAGTAGCACCACCCGAGCGCCAACGTACAACGGACCGTCTTAGAGGTCTCAGTGCGGAGAATGGCCCACCCGCCTTCCGAAGAGGCTGGGCAGCAAACAAACAAACAAAACAATGTACGCACTGGTCGATAACGCTGGCGATCTGCTGGCTGGGAAACTGCGCGAGCACACTCGTGATGTTCCTCTCGTAGAGCGCCATCAGCTTGCGCACTTTCTTCTCGACGCCGGGCGGGATGCGGCCGGCGGTCGACGACAGAACCTGACGCCGGATCATTACAAAACTTTCTTTAGAAATTATAAGCAAAACTAACGCAAAGAGGGTTCCAGCATATTATTGATTGTCGTGGACAGGGCTATTCGTAGGTACAGATCGTTCACAGTTATTTTACCTCTGACACATGTCGCTGTATCTTCCGCTAGGTTGGCACCACTTGCTGTCACTAGTACTACGGTTCTAAAAAGAGTTACTTGCTATTAATATTTTACCCCCCTATAAATATTTAGTGGAAATTATGTATGAGTACCTGCTGTACTGGTAGTGATAAGTCCACCTTTGCGCACTCCTTCATTTCTTGTTTCTTGTCGTGTACAGTTCTTCTTTCAATTTGTGTGCAATAAAGAGTTTATATTCTATTCTATTCTAAAAATATATTCAAATATTTCGTACAGGGAAATAGTACGAACCAATTATGGCAACACAGAGCTCATGTTAGCCAACTTGATGGCTAGAGGTAAAATAACTGTGAACGGTCTATATGCCAAACAGAGATTATTAACTAAGAACTCGTAGGTATGCCAAACAGAGATTATAATTAACTAAGAACTGTCGAGTGTCCTATTTGATTCCCTGCGAATAGACCTACTAGGTGGGACAGTGCTATTCGCAGATATGAGGTTAGAGCGTCTTGTCCTATTTGATTCTATCTATCAAAGTGAACGTTTTGGTGGTTTAAAAAAATATAACCAGGGTTAATTTACAGAAGATGCGTCGCTAGACGCATCTTCTATAATTTAACCCTAACCTAATGTTGAGGCGACGCATGTCGTTTTTGTATAAAACAGGAGAAACATGCAGGTATACCTACGAATAGAGACTTCCGTACGTACAGGGCTATTCGTAGGTATACCTGCATGCAGGTATACCTACGAATAGACACTTCCGATTGTCGTTGATGTTGTGATTTAAGTTTCGTAGCCATGTGGCAAAAATTGGTCCGTGTCGGCGTGTCTGTAGTTGAGAGCAAAGACACAAATATTTATTCAGGCGGGGCATTCGTCCTGGTTTTAAAATGCCTCTTGCGGAGCTCAGACAAAATGGGTGAATCAACTTTTTCTTGTTTTTGGTCTCTGTCTGAAAACAGAATATGATCTTGATAAATTCACCTTATTTTAATAGTTACAGAAACTCTCAGATAAGTAATTCATTAGTAAGAAAGAAGCTGCACAAAGAATTTTGAGTAATTAAAAAAAAATTGGTTACCCTGAGGACAACCCCTTTTTTCCATACAAAACTGGGGACAAAATTGTCCCCTGTGTCACCCCTAAAAATTTGGTTAATGTTTTATTTTAAATAGATTTTAAATTTTGTTTTAAATAGATCTCTACTTTTATTTCAATTGCCTATCAACCTAACTACTTTATACTTATTGATTTTCAACTAAGTAATAAATTGTAATAACCTTTTTTTTTTATTTTGCAGCTGGTTTTTTCGTTACAAGAAAAAAGTTGATCATAACAAATACATATAATATCATTGGTTAATTCTCTTTCTTCATCCCCTCACCTCCTGCAGCTCGAGAAGAGGCAGCGACGGGTCTCGCAGGCTCTGCATGAACTTCTCGATGACCTCGCGAAGACGCGGGGCGTTGTACGGGTCGGGCAGACCGTAACCTGTACACAGTGACGTTCGTTGGGTTGGGTTAGGTTAGGTTAATTAAGAGATTTGATTAATACAGTGGAATGTAAGTAGGTAGTAGCAAAAGAGTTGAGCGTGAGAATTGAAGATAAAATATTAATAAAACTAATACATCAGTTTCCATTTTAAAAAAACCCTAATCCCCCTCTCCCCAGCCACTCTCGTAAAGTCTTGCCATTAAAATGTATGAAATAAAAAAAAATCGAACTCTAGAGTTGCAGGCGGTGCTAAAGAAGGCTACACAAATCACAAAGGACTGGAAGGATGATAATCCAGTCATGTTTTCTTTCATGCATCATTTTTGCTTGCTTTAGCACCGCCTTCAACTCCAGGGTTAGATTTTTTTTTATTTCATACATTTTTGAAGGCTGTTTTTATATTTTTTTAAATAGTTTTTTCTTACACAGTTTTTTGTAGTAATTTTTTGCTATTAATTTATTCTGCGGAATCGCGCCTCGCTTTCCAATCCGATCTTGACCAAATTAAAATGGGACTACACGGCAAGCACCAGCTTTCAAATAAAAAAAAGAATCATCAAAATCGGTTCACCCAGTAGAAAGTTCTGAGGTAACAAACATAAAAAAAAAAATACAGTCGAATTGAGAAACTCCTCCTTTTTTTTTAATACATACATACATATCACACATGCTGAATCCCGAAAAACGGGGTAAGCAGAGTAATCAGTGTTGTGCTGCAAGAACTCTGGTAAATTACAGCACAACACCGACCACCACGTTTCACACACGTTTCACCTTGGGACGGTACTTCCACCGAGTCATGCAGCTGGTGGGTTTTCGTGCCTTACTTGCTGCTTGATCGATTGAATCTTTTTTTTTAAGTCGGTTAAAAATGCGTGTTACCAGCTAGAGTGTTCTCCAGAACGGCCCTGAACTTGTTGTGAGCGTGGTTGAGCTTCTCCGGGAAGGGCGACGAGTCCTCCAGCGAGAACTGCCCCTTGTAGGGCTGTGCCGTCGTCACCAGCGACGGGTCGTCCAGCTCTGCCGAGAACAAATGACATTGTAACAGATTTCAGAAGAAGCGGCGGCTGGCCGAGTGGTTTGAGCATCGGCTTCTCATGCGAGAGGTCCGAGGTTCGAATCCGGTCGGCGTGTACCAATGAGTTTTTTCTGACGAAAAAATTTTGGTGCATACCTACACCTGCTGCTTCACCTTTCGGAACCGGTGTAAAACTGTAGGTCCCTCCCCTTGCCCCTTACTAGGTGGTAGGCTCAAATTGTAGCCGACTGGGTTGGTACCACCGTACTGGATGTAAGATAGCCGCATAGCAACCTCGGTTGTGTTCTCCTCTAGTCCAGTATAGCCAGCAATCTAGGGAAGTCCCCCACCTTCTCGGAGGTGATATTGGCTAGTCAGAGCATGTGCTTTGGCCCCTCTGACTCAGCCAACCATACCGGATTACATAAAAAAAAAGGGGGCACTGCAAGTACGTCAAATGTGGAGATCCTTCAAAGAGCACAAAACATAATCCTAAGAACTCTAGTCAGCGCACCGTGGTTCGCTAAAAATGCTGAAATAAACAATACTACTATCTTGATGTGCCAACAATAAAGGAAGAACTCTACCAACGTAACATCAGCTACAGCAAGCGCTTATCACATCACCCCAATCAACTTGCAGCAAGCCTGCTGAATACAACAGGCAATGTGAACAGACTAAAGCGGACAGTCTTTCTCGAAATACCTAACTGAGGAAACTGAGGAAGCTGTACCTACTACCATATGGGGAGCCGCATAGATGGATGTGGCACCTTCACGACAACCTTCAAATATCACATCTAATAAAAGTCATCCGACTGATTGTAGATGAAAACTGAAAAGAAAAAAAAAACCAGCGACGGGTCGTCCAACTCTGCCGAGAACGAATGACATAGTAACAGGTGGTTGTCGAGTGAAGAGAATTCACGAAAATGTATGAAAAAAATACGTTTATTCTCTCCAACAACATACTTGGTGCAATTACTAGGTGCAATAATTCGCAAACGGATCCCTAAATCGAAAAATGTTTTTCACAAACCCGCAATATTTTCCAAAGACATATCCAACGACATCCCACACGATGGGGTAGACGTGAAAAAACATTCATCCCCACTTTACGTGTAGGGTAGGTACCCTAAAAAAAATTATTTCAAAATTTTTATTTTACCACTTTGTCGGCGTTATTAATATGTATACCTATACCAACTTACAACTTTCTAGTACTAAGGGTCTCTGAGCTAAGCCGCGGAGAGACAGACGGACGGACATGGTGAAACTATAGGGGTACCTTGTTGACTACGGAACCCTAAAAAATCTAAAGCTCAATGAAGGTCAATGACCTTTTTTCCGCACGTTCTAGAAGCAGAGTATAAGAGTATAGTCACCCAGGTTGCCGATGAGAGAGCCCATGTCCAGAACAGCCCCCGGCCGCAGAACCCAGGTCACGTTGCCGGACTCCGTCGCCGCCAGCGTCATCACCATCTTCATTACCTGCGCGCGCAAACATTCCATTTGAATCATAGACGAACTACTGTGAAAATATTGTATAGACAGCGAAAGAATATAAACCTATTACCAGGCCTCACGCAATCTACCGCCTGGTGGCCCGCCGGCGAGCCTAATTCAGTGGAAATTTTTTTTTTTTTTTTTTTTTTTTTTTATGGAAACTGACACGGTTGGCTACCATCACCTACAACATCCGTAATGTCAACCCATAACACCGGGTGAACTTGGTGCCACGTCAGTGCTTCCCTTCGGTCGTGCCGGCTACACTGAACTGGACGGAAAACACAAACTATTTACATAGCCGTTTCGACAGACCTTTCATTCAGTGCGGTGGTACCAACCCGGGCGGGTTAAACCCTACCACCTAGTAATATAAGAAGGGAGTCATATCCCTTAATTGACAATAATGTCATATAATTTGACAGCATACCTACACGCGCGCCTACGCTACTGCGCGCAGCTGCAAAGCAATAATCACTTTACACTCGATCGTTTAGGTACATTTTCGCACGCAGCGATTGGCGACGTGAAACATTGGGCTATTAAAGCCGTAGGTATAGAACTTTTTCTATGGAGAGATTTATCTGTTACGCAATAACTATTAAGTAATCTGTGATATTACTTCCTAATTATTTTAACCGCTAACGCATCGCCGTTCCAAAATTGAAACGGCACCGAAATGTGACCGAAACGTCGCATTCCAAATTTTGAACGGCGGAGCGGCCGGACTTTCGGCATTGAAATACCCGCTCTATGAATATTGGGATAAAGCTCATTATACTTCTAAATAAAGGTGAAGATATGCCCTACTTGATCTGATTCACTTTAGTGCTAGCCTAGAGCAAAAAATTCACCAACTCATCAGTTGTTTTCGAGACTTGGTGTCGCACGCCCTGTTCGCGCGCGAATTCGACGTGCCATCACCCAAATATAAACACGATTTATGGTGTTTTTAGAGATCAGTTTTTGGAAAGTGTTTTCTGGAAAAGGTCTTGGTAGGGCTCGGTCTGATAACCACATTGTACAGGCAGTTTCAGCTAGAATGTAACTTATTTTTTATTTCGCTATAATATTATCATGTATGTTGTGTATGTTTTTCCAGAACTATGATTAATTGTATGGAACCAAGTGCCTAAACATAGAAGATTTTGATTTATTTATTATTGGAGGTTTTTAATCATTCGCGAGTGAGTGAAATCGAAAAAAAAGTGTGAGTCGAACTGGCGCCAGTTCGACTCACACTTTTTTTTCGATTCCGATACAGAGGTTTCCGTATCGCCATGTCATGATCAGCGCCACTCACGCCATCTATGGCGTATTTATGAAATGCTTCATATTAGTTAAAATTCATGATTAGCTAAAATGCTTCATAGTCTTTTCGCTAGATGGCACACACTTGTTAGTTTCTTGTATGGATACCCGTGATTTTTTTACTTTTTTTAATTTTTATTATTTGTTGTTATATCGGCAATAATAACATATATTCTGTAAAAAATTTCATAGGGCTACCTATTACGGTTCAAGAGATACAGCCCTCGCACCGACAGACAGATGGCGTAAGCTTAGTAATAGGGTCCCGTACCGGATACGGAACCCTAAAAACGTAACCTCACTTTTGTGCTGTGCCAGTCGCGGCTACACTACTGTACAGGAAGCCTCACCTCAATCTCAGCGTACGGTTGCCCCTTGTCGACGTGGCCGCCGTCCTCGACCAGCGTGTTGATGAGCTTGCCGGCGGAGGGGGCGCGGAGCCTGCTCGGATCTCTCTCCTTCTCGAACACCACGGTCTGGTTGCCGATCACTATGCGGTACTTGTCCGGCTCGTCCTTGAGGTACGTGGTGAACGACGCACCGTCCACGGAGAGGAGAAGACCTGGGCGAATATTGTTTTATATTATAGATAGATAGATAGAAATTGCTTTACTTAGATTGGCAATTAAGTCGCGGGAATTTGGATATAACCTTGGAACTGGCAACACTGCGTCGTTCATAAACATATGGCTGGAAACAAGGGACCTTCCTTTCGTTGAATTCGAAATTTAATTTTAATGGCACGCTTCGTTTGTGTTTTTCTAAAGTAATTTTTTTAGTGGCATTGGAAAAATGAGTGAACTCACCGAGAACACCTGGATCTTGCACCACGACAACGCGCCGGCCCATTCCTCTTTCATTGTGCAAGAGTTTTTGGCGAAATAAGGCATTTCAACGTTGTCGCACCCACCCTATAGCCCCGATATCGCCCCCTGCGACTTTTTCTTATTCCCCAAGATGAAGTTGTACCTCAAGGGAACTCATCATGGCGGCGTACAGGAGGTCGAGGAAGCTGTCACCGCGGCGCTGAACCAGTTAACTTCGGAAGATTACCAACGGTGCTTCCAATCGTGGGAGCGACGTTGGAATCGTTGTGTAGTTAGAGGGAGACTATTGTGATAATAAAATTTGGTTCGTAACTTTATTTATTATTATTATTTTTTTTTTATTTATTTATTTTAGACAGGCAGCCTAGGCTGATACGTCTAAATCCAGTTAAAATTTGTTGTTTTTCGTCATTATCTTAGATTTTTTTTTTGTGTTTTATTTAGAATTGTTTTGTGTTTTATTGAAAAATTCCCAGAACTTAATTGCCACACCTCGTATTGCTCCAATTAACATTCAACAGTAATAAGACCGTTAGAAAATTTACGTACGGTGCAAAGGCGGACTTATCCCTCACAAAGATTTCCAATCCAAGTCAAAATAATTGTTTTCCTAAAGCCTGGGAATATTTTTATAGTGTGTTCTATAGGAAAGGCAAATGTTTTATCCGTACAGCCAGTCCATCTTATTCGTTCTCGTAAAAAAATTCATAGAAATCGAAATTTGCGATTTTTTTTTTTCATTTTTTTGGGCCGGCCGGCCAGAATTTTTTTAGAGACTTTTTTTTGTCCGGCTTACCCTTACGGAAGCCAAGAGGTTAATATCCCGAAACAATAAGTGCATGAAAAACTTATGTAAGTGTGAAAGGCGGCAGAGGTAGGGTTTATCCCGGCCGGGTTGGTACCACGGCACTGAGCGAAACGTGTCGATCGAAACGGCTATGTAAATAGTTCGTGTTTTCCGTCAAGTTCAGTGTAGCCGACATGAAATGAAGGGAACCACTGACACGGCACCTAGTTCACCCGGTGTTATGGGCTGACATGACGGATGTTGTAGGTGATGTAGCCAACCGTGTCAGTTTCCATAAAAAAAAAAGCTGTATCAGAATCGTGACACATGGAGATGTGTTGTCTCTGACTACCGCACTGACAACAAAGCTCGCCGTTACGTGCGTTAACTCCTCACCTCCGTCTGTCAGCTTGTGGAACTCCATCTCCTTGAAGCTGCCGTTGAGCAGGAGGAAGTAGGTCGTGGGGCCTGACTTGGTCGCCTGCACTTTGTACTTGCAGCCGCTGTGGATGAGCTCCACGTCCACCACGTTGGACAGAGTGTTGGAGCCCTGGATCTGACCCCTGGTCGAGAATCTCAGCATTAGTATGGCAGTCATAACATTGTTTCGTGTTAAAACGAATTTTTTGTATATGTGTTTCATGTGCTGTGTGGGGTCGGTACTTAATAAGAATAGCCCTACTGCATCTCTCCCCGTGCATGTCGTAAAAGGCGACTAAGGAATAAGGACAGGATGCCGTGCATAAGGGCGACAGGCTAGCCACCTCTCACCTTGGCACGGTGTTTCCACCGAGTCTTGCAGCAGGCCTTACTTGCTGCCTGATCTGAGTTATCTTGTCCGAATACTTTGCTAAACGTGGTGGTCGGTGTTGTGCTGTAATTTACCAGAATACTTGTAGCACAACACCGATTACTCTGCTTACCCCGATTGTCGGGATGCGGCGTGTGGTGTGTATGTGTGTATGTATGTGTTTCGTGTCCATGGAAAGGTGTTTTTAATCATCTATCTAAAGTGCTCACTCGTTTTAAGAAACATTCATTGAAATAGCACTAGCTAGACCAGGCATGAGATAGTAGAATGTATTAACCTCTGACGTGTCGGCGGGACAGCATATGTCCCGGCACCAAAAAGTGACCGATATGTCGGCGGGACGGCATATGTCCCGGCGACGCGGGCGACCTTCGGCATTGCAATACACACTCTTTTAATATGGGGACAAGGCTCAATAATTGAGACCTTTTTTTAGAAGTATAATTATTATACTTCTAAAAAAAGGTGAAGTTATGCTCTTCTCGAAATGATTCATTTTGTCACCAAGCTAGAGCACAGAGCAGAGATCTATTCAGTTGTTTTCGAGCAGTGGCGACGAACGTACATGTTCGCGCGCGAATTCGCCGCGACCACGCCCCGATTATAAATGATTTTTGGTGTTTTTAGTCATTAGTTTGTTGTCTTGTGCATAAATTCGAAAGAATACAACATTTATGAACGAAATGTGTTATTATTGAAAGTTTTTATCCATTGGCGAGTGTGTAAAATCGAAACAAAACATAACCTCACTATATTTGGTTAGTGAAATATTCGTGCAATGTTCAACTCACAATTTGGAATCAAAACAAAAGTTAGAGCACTAAAAGTATAGATCCATTTGTAGCACATTTTGTAAGGATTACAACCATGCTAAATTTGCAATAGGCGTTCACATATTTTTTTTCCTAAAAATTTTTTTTTCTCCTTGCGCAACGAATCGCTCCCGCGAAACGGTCGCGACATTTTAGGGAGGCAGTGCGCGCGCCGCGCCGACATTCGAAAGGTCATATGCTTGGGAACGCGCGGTCCCAATGGGACCTGATGGGTGAAGCTTATGGCATTAATGATGGAAAACATACATACATACATACATACCACACGCTGTATCCTGACATTCGGGATAAGCAGAGTAATCGGAGTCGGACCACCACGTTTAGCAAAGTATTCGGACAAGATAACTATCAAGCAGCAATTAAGGTACGAAGACCCACCCGCTGCACGACTCGGTGGAGGGGCCGTGCCAAGGTGAGAGGTGGCTAGCCTGTCGCCCATTAGCACGGCACCTTGTTCTTATCCCTTATTCGCCTTTTGCGACGTGCACGTTTCGCCAGATGCAGTTGGGTTATTCTGGAAAAAAAGGTGAAATCATTGAAGACGTTCTGTCTCAGAAGAAAGACAAAAAGAAAAAAAAAATCAAAAACTCAGTGATCAATGATCATAGTGATCGGCGTAGGTAGTGCTATTCCCGGGATTTGGTGACCGTTATCTTAACATGGATATTCCTTAACGTAGGTTACCTAGTCCACCTTAAATTTTGTTTCTGTGAACAAGTGTTGTTGATTTTCAATATCTGCGTATAAACATTGCTTTGTTTTGAATATTTGTTTTGTTCTTATCTTCATTATTTAATCATCTTCATATTTCACAAATTATTTTAATAAAAAAGTTTTTTTTTCTTATGGAAACTGACACGGTTGGCTACATCACCTACAACATCCGTGATGTCAGCCCATAACACCGGAACTAGGTGCCCCGGATCCCGGGATTATCAATCCCGCATGTCCATATTCACGTCATCATTCATATTCATTGACCCCAACTGGCACTAGCTACGCCGATCACTGGTCATGATATGCTCACTTCTCGAGTGCGCTCTTGAACTCCTGGAACTGCTGTGTGATGATGTTGTCCGCTATGAGGATGGAGCCGCACATCACGCCCAGCATCACGTCTGGCTTCTCCGACTGCACCTGCTCCGAGACGTAACGCACGAGGATATATTTACAGTCTGATATGTCGATAGAAATACTTCATTGCTCCAAAACATTTTTATGACAGAAACAAGCACAATAGTATTCAGGAACAAATTATCTGAAGACACCATATCAGTCAGTCAGTCAGTCAGTCAGCGTGTAAGCGTCCACTGCTGGACATACGTCTCTCCAATTTTCCTCCAGTCCTCCCGGCCTTCAGCGGTACGGAACCACTGCTTTCCGCCGACGTACTTGATGTCGTCCCACCTGGCGGGTGGTCTTCCCACACTCCGTTTTCCTGTCCACGGCCGCCAGTGTAGGACACGGTTACTCCAACGGTCGTCGTCTCTTCGGCTGACGTGCCCAGCCCATTTCCACTTGAGCTTAGCCACCCGGTATCCAATATCGACTACTTTGGTGCGTCGGCGGATTGCCTCGTTACGCACCATATCACGTAGCGTTATTCCCAGCATGGCTCGCTCCATTGCTCGCTGGGCAACTTTCAACCTTTGGACAACACCGACCGTCAGCGTCCACGTTTCACACCCGTACGTCATACATAACCGGGAGGACACACTGGTCATACATACGGGTTTTTAAATTTTGCGGAAGATCAGACCTCAGGGCGAATTTTAACTTTCCGAAGGCAGCCCAACCCAGTTGAATTCGTCTCTCGACCTCCTTTAGCAGACCTTGTCTACCAAGCCGCAGAATTTGACCGAGATATACGTACTCTTCAACCTGTTCGATCACTTCTCCGTCAATAACACCATATCAGCGCCCCCTCAATTCATTCTTTAAAAAACCAATTAAACAAAAAACAGAACAGAACAAAACAAAAAACAAACAAACAAAAATACTTAAAACAATACAAGTAAACTTTAATTTATATTAGTTTAGTTTGAGTATTCAGAGAATAGTCAAAATATGTATGTATCTTTATATTAATTTCGTATATATAAAATTAATACATGTAAATATGAGTGCACTCATAAATTAAAAAACAGAAGTCAACTGTCAGTGTTTAAAATAAATAATTAAAATGAGGTACAAACACGAACTTACCAGATGCAAAACAGTTTAGGACTTAGAAAGGTTCCTTGAGGTACGCCTCATGTTAAAACAAAGTGTACTTGTGTCTGTCGATGATATAGTTATTTATTGTCATAGAAATAACCACAAAAGAATGTTAGCAATGGTACCTCTTCATAATATGAAGAGGGGCATATTATTGTAAACATTTAAAAACTCACCCTCTCAGCAATAAGCGCATCGAGCCAACTCGTGTCAATGGAATTCTCCTGAAAGTTAGTGGTCTCCAGCAGTGTGATCAGATACTCCACCGTGGTGCGGAAGTCACCTCGAATACTCAGCTCTTTCAGAGCTATCACGAGGTTCCTGCAAGTGTGATATGTGTTAGAGGATGTTTAAACTAATGCTGTGCTTGATAGTAATAGTGTAACAAGTGTAGGAGGACTTTTAAAGAATAAAATAGTTTTATGTAACCGAAAATAAAACAAAGAAGTGTTTGATAGTAATAATGTAAGATTTGCAAGAGGACTTTTTAATATATGTGGTATGAAATATTTTAATTTTTATGTAACAGAAAATAAAACAATGAAGTTTTTGGTAGTGCTTATGTGGCATGTGTTGGAGAATCTTTTATGATTGAATAAAATATTTCATTTAAAATTGTAACAGAAAATAAAAACGAATGGTCGTCTACTGTAACACATTACACGATTTCCCTGTTGGAACTTTCTATGTACGTGTGTTATAATTATATGCATGCAGGCTACAGGCATACAGAAAGAATCTACAATTTCTCAACTCATCTATTTATGTAATGTACTTATCAAAGTCTCAAAGGGAGCTAGGCTTAATCTCTCGGCTTCCCAAATATTTAATATGCTTACACTCTTTGACTTCCGTGCCATTTTCTCCGCGCGAAAATTTGCGAAATTTGGCGCGCCCACACCTAAACTCTGATATTTCGTAAGTAATGAAGTCATACCAATAACCACTATGGGCTCTTGACAACTAATGAAGCTCACCATAAAACGGTACACAAAACGCATTCTAAATAATGCTAGACCATCCTGCCAGAATTAACGTAGGTATAAATAAAAAAAATTACAGCCATCAAAACTTGGAAATACTTTTAAAGCATATTCATTTTTAAGTTTCCGGATTAACAGAGTAGGTTTAAAGACTTACATATTAAGTCGACGTTTCGCCCTTTTAAAGCATGTTCTATAGGAAAGGCAAAGGTTTTTATCCGTACAGCCCAGCGTTCCACTAGTTCTAATAAGAAAAATTCATAGAAATTAAAATTTGTAAGTAATTGAATTTTTTTTGGGCTGACCGCCATTTATGGAATTCAACAAATGTAAGCAGTTTGAGGGCCGGCCGACCCTTATCTAAACCAAGAGGTTAAAGCAAAATAAAACAATAATAACGAAAAATATACCAAAAGCAATAATAAATAAGAATGACTAACTCTCTCGCCTGCTCCCTCGTCTCGCCCCACGAGAAGCAGTGGCCGAACTGCGAGTCGGCAAACTCGTGCAGCCCGCCCGACGCGGCCACACTGAAGTAGCCCCACACGTTCTTCGACGAGCGGAAGTTCAGCTCCTGTACCGTGCCCGACGACGGCTTGAAACCTGTGCACGGGGAATACTTTTGTATAGTCGCCGGATTGGACGGGTCACGTCGAATCCGGCAACTCGGGCTCAGCTTATTTCACCTCCGAGGCGGTGCCGGTCCATCAGATCAAACCAATCAAATCAAATCATTGATTGGATACATAATATTAGGCTGTGAGAAGGGTTCCCACCGTTCACCTTGGCACGGTCATTCCACCGAGTCATGCCGCGGGTGGGGTCTTCGTGTCTCACTTGGACTTAAGGACTTATCACTGCAAGTGATTTATTCCAGTCAACCTTTGGGTGATGTGATGAGGAATAAAATACAGAGAAAGAAGTAAGGGTAGCGCAAGCGAAAGGGAGGAGGAATTCGTGTTTTATTTTTATGAATATACCTGCATGTAACATACATAGCTAATATTACAATAATACGGACCTTCGTCGGGGTTCTCGGAGGTGATGCGCGCGGCGATGACGTGACCCCACGGCGACGGCCGCTGCTTGGGGTTGTCGAAGTCGATCTGCGTGGTGCCCCACGGCGACTCCCCGTACAGCAGACGGATGTCCTTGATGTTGTACAGGGGTATGCCCATGGCGATCTGGGGACGGTGTTAGACACCCATACATGATGATTACGATTTAAAGTGTGAGATTTAGGGCCCCTTTTTTCGGTTTCCGTATCCCGTACGGAAGCCTATTACTAAGCCTCCGCCGTCCGTCCGTCTGTCTGTCCGAGGGCTGTATCTCCTGAACCGTAATAGGTAGCCCGTTGAAATTTTCACAGAATATGTGTTACTATGGCGGATATAACAACAAATAAGAAAAAGTTAAAAATTAAGGGGGGCTCCCATACAACAAACGTCCGAAAAATCGATTAGTCACACTATTGAATAATAGATGGCGCCACAGGCTTTTATACATTGCATTGTTGAAAGACAAAAGATATACAGATAATAGCGGATAAATACGGAAACTCCGTGCGCGAGTAAAACTCACACTTAACAGATTTTGTTTATGTAATCCGGTGTGGGTGGCTGAGTCAGAGGGGCCAAAGCACATGCTTCGACCAGCCAATATCACCTACGAGAAGGTAGGTGGCCATACCGGAGAATTCCCTGGATTGCTGACTATACTGGACTGGAGGAGAACACAACCGAGGCTGCTATGCGGCCATCTTACATCCAGTACGGTGGTGGTACCAACCCAGTCGGCTACAATTTAAGCCTACCACCTAATCAAATGCATGTTCGCATGTGAATATTTTTTTTGTTTTTTTTTTATGTAAACCAGCATGGGTGGCTGTGCCGAGAGACCAATGGTGCAGTCGACAGAGCCAAAATCACCTCTTCTCGCGAAACCACGCTCAGTTAGGTGCCATGCCAGCAGATTTGCGGACTGTTGCTAGGCTGTCTAGCCCATTAATACGACGCTTGAAGACACCCAGGTTAAAGATTCAGGAAATACACTCGCCGGAAGACAGTTCCAATTATACTGCTTCCACACTCATAATGTTCTTTATACGCCCTCGACGCAAACCACATTTTGCCATGCAGTATTTGAGCCTACCTGCAGCTGGGCGGCGGGCAGGTTGACATCGGCCACCATCTCCGTGCAGGGATGCTCCACCTGCAGCCGAGGGTTCAGCTCCAGGAAGAAGTAGGAGCCGGACGGATCGTAGAGGTACTCCACCGTGCCCGCACTCACGTAGCCAACCATCTTGGCGAGACGCACGGCCGCCTGCAAGCAGCGCACACACACACACACACCTTGTAAATTATTGCTACCTTGAAATCATTATGCCTAAAATCAATAAATAAATAATAGTTTTACTAATAAACCTGTAGGCTTCTCTAATTTTTATTGACAGGTGACAATTTGTCCGGAAAAACTTGTCAAATTTGTTATTAAACACTAAATTGTCATGACAGGTGGACATATTTGTCGAATTGTCAGAGATTTCCGACAGGCCAATCATCCAATGTCAAGCCAATTCGGCTATGTCAGAAAAAGTGACAAATTTGTCAATTGCCATGACAAATACGTCAGAATATTTTCTTAGAGACTAGACAGGTAAAAAATAATAATTGTCGCCTTTATTAAACGGGTTTTTAGTCTGATAATTTTGTCAGTATTTACCTGTCGCATTTGGACATAATTTTCATCTTTATTAAACGGCACTTGTCGCGACAATTCGACTTATTTGTCAAAAAGTGACAAAATTGTCATATTGTCGCGTTTATTAAATAGGCCCCAGGGAACCCTGCAGGTGTTTACTCCACAATGCCAACCTTCTCCATCTCATAGAAGACCTCCGGCTTGGTGACGGCAGCCGGCGCCTCCTCGATGATCTTCTGGTGGCGACGCTGGATGGAGCAGTCACGACCGAATAGCGATATCGCGTTACCTAACAAGAATAAAAACCCCCGTTAAGAAAATATGTCTTCCAAAAATTGTCGCATTACAACAATTTTTAAATTTTTAAGGTGTGAAGAAAACAAATTTTTTTCACAATTAGCCGATAGGTACAGTACGCAGCAGTAAATAACGAACATCGAGCTTTAGAAAGAGAAAAATCCTGTTGTAGAGCAGCGTCGTTGGTGTCGCGCAGGGACGTACGAAGTTCGTGAGAAAGCGACGACACAGATTACTTAATAGTTACTTCGGGTACTGTAGGTAGATTACATACTTAACAGCATACTTTGACAATAGTGTTCATAGAAATTGATAGGTAAATGAACAAGAAATTAATAAAAAACCGGCCAAATGCGAGTCGGACTCCGCACCACAAAAAAAACATTGAAAAAAAAAACAGTTTCTTGTATGGGGACCCCCCTTAATATTTTCTTTTTCTATTTTTTATTATTTGTCGTTATATCCGCCATAATAACACATATTCTGTGAGAAATTTCAATGGGCTACCTATTAAGGTTCAAGAGATCACAGCCCTCGGACAGACAGACAGACAGACGGCGTAGGCTTAGTAATAAGCTTCCGTGCGCGATACGGAAACCGAAAAAAAACAGGTCAAGTGCGAGTCGGACTCGCGCATTGAGGCTTCCGCATCACCACACCATGTAAATGGTCGGTTTTTATTATGTGTTTTTTACCTTGCACTAGCATGTATCACCACCTATCGGTGAAAGTTCATACTTTTGTTGTTAAAATGTTCGCATAATTCAGTAGATGGTGCAAAACCGTAAAACCCGAAAGGGGGTGATTCGGTGAAATAGAACAACTTTTGTTTTACGACTTTTTTATTTGACGAAAAAAAATTTTTTTTCTCCATACATTTTGAGAATGAATATTATTTAAAATTCGCCACAGTAGTTGTTTAGTTTCACATATAAAATAACCCCCTTATGTCAGTTAAAAATATTACGGGGGCAACTGCAGCACCGTGTATGTGCCATAATGACATATTCTTTGAAAATTTGAACCGGCTAGCTATGACGGTTCAAAAGATACAGCAGTAGGACAGACAGACAGACAGACACACCGCGTAGGCTTAGTAATAGGCTTCCGTAGGGTGTACGAAGACCTAAAAACGTTGAATCATACATACATACACTGTATTCTGACAATCGGGGTAAGTAGAGTAATCGGTGTTCGGCTCTTTCAAATTACAGCACAACACCGACCACCACGTTTAGCAATATATTAGGACAAGATAGCTATCAAACAGCAAGTAAGGCACGAAGACCCACCTGCTGGTTGACTCGGTGGAAAGAATGCCTAGGTGATAGGAGGCTAGCCTATCGCCCTTTAGCACAGCACCTTGTCCTTATCCCTTAATCGCCTTTTACGACAGGCACCGGGAGAGATGCAGTGGATCACACACAGTACTGACTGAAAATGTAGAGTTTCCTGCAATCTTGAACCACTGCTATCGCTTATTCCATGGGGAGGGCTCGGAGGAGCTTTTTAATGCGATCCCGGCGTCCCTTTTCCACCTTCGCACCACGCGCACTGGGCAGGGATTGCATCCCTACACGCTGGACTTACAGTGGATGCGTACCAATCGATTCTGCAGATCATTCCTCTACAGAACCGGTAAACTCTGGAACGCTCTCCCTGCCCATATATGTATTTCCCCCCAAGTACAGTCTCAGGTCCTTCAAGAGGGGCGTGAATGGGCACCTGTCAGGCCGGCATGGCATTTGCAACCCCCGCATACGACCGAATGTCCATGGGCGTCGTTAGACACCTTATGGGTGGCTCAGCGCCATATGTCGCGCTGTCAATAAAAAAAAAATTGTATCAGCCCGTTTAATTTAGCGAAAGCAACAATGGGCATACCGTACTGATCGGCCAAAAGTTGCACCTCAATATGCCGGGCGGACTTGGCGAGCTTCATCACGAAGATCGGGGATCCGGGCACTTCCGCTTGTACCTATAAATAAATAATTAATAATTAATAAAAATCTTCTTTGTTTAGGGCACTCGGTCCCAATACACTTAATCATATTATGCAAAAACATTATACAAAATAAATAATTAAAAAATGCGTTTACTTACTTAAAGCAGTCGGGGGAACGCTACGTTAATATTAAAAAAATATAAAAACGGCCTTCAAAAATTTATGAAATAAAAAAAAATCAAACCCTAGAGTTGAAGGCGGTGCCTCGCTTTCCAATCCGATCTTGACCAAATTGAAATGGGACCACACGGGAAGCATTAGCTTTCAAATAAAAAAAGAATCATCAAAATCGGTTCACCCAGTCGAAAGTTCTGATGTAACAAACATAAAAAAAAAATTGATAAATACAGTTGAATTGAGAAGCTCCTCCTTTTTTTGAAGTCGGTTAAAAATATAAAAACTCAGAGCTCGGGCATTTACTTAGCGGTCCCCCGACTACTTTAAGTAATTAAACGGAAATAATTTTTTTATTTTTAAGGGACGGCGATTTTTTGAATTTGTAATTTACATTTATTTCAAATATTTTTTTTTAACGCATGCAAATCAGTCCACTTTTTAAGGTAATACTTTTTAAAATTGCTTAATTACTTGATTACAAACACAGCTAAGAACCATCCCGATTAAACCAGCTTTCTAATACAAAAACCCGCATCCAAATCAGTCCATCAGTTTGGGAGCTACGATGCCACAGACAGATTGATACACCCATACACACACCCTCACACACGTTAAACTTACAGCACCCCTCTTTTTGCGTCGGGGGTTAAAAATAATAAAGATAAATGTTACGGACCTGCCTGAACATGTTGGCAAAATCATCCGGGTTCTCGACCTTGCGGATACCCTTGCCGCCGCCGCCCTCCGACGCCTTGATCATCACCGGGAACCCTGCGGACAGACGTGTCTGTTAAGGTGGCGGTTCGAAGAGGGCGTCACTGACGCGGCGACCGTAGCGCTAGTGTCGCAGCGCCACAGACGCCGCGACAGTGACGCGCAGTGTTGCCAGATGATATTTGGGGTTTGCGGATTTAGCATCTGCAGAATGCGGATTTTTGGCAAAAAAAGCGGATTTGCTATTTTTTACTTCAAATTTTCATATTAAATGGTGAATTAGCGAATTATTGGTTTTGGCGAATTATTGCCAGACCTCCCTTACGCTTTTGGAGTGAAAGTCAGCCAGTCAGTCAGTCAGTTCAGTCCCGCTCGACTTAATGAACTTTTAAATATTTTGGACAACTTCCACAGAAAGTGGAATGCGGATCCCCGTTAGGTTAAAGCGGATTGCGGATTTATTTTAGAAATGCGGATGAAAATGCGGAAATGCGGAGGGTCTGGCAACGCTGGTGACGCGCTGATGACTGCCGATGTCCGCGACAGACGCCAGCCCGTTTGTGACAGTGTGTGAAATAATGTGCAGTCTTTGAGAATTACAGGAATTAACGGAAGAAGAAAGAGAACATGATGATCTTCCGCTTCGATACTACCTGAGTTTTGAAAGAGAGCATACAAATAAGATTTTCCAAAGGCGAAATGAAGAGGGCTTTTCGTAGTCTTCCGCACTCATATCATAAAGTATTGGGTGCTGGGACACCAATGTATTTCATGTCATGTTCAATGTATGTCATTTTAATTTTGTGCTAGTTGTGTTAATTTGTTAATTTAGTGATATTGTTAGTAATAGTTAATTTGTCGTTCTCACCTTGTTTTAAATAACGGTACAAAACATATTTATTTATTTATATTTTATTTATTTTATATTTAATTTATTTTGCCTTTATTATTATTGATTTTATAATTAAATTATGTCTATTAATGTAAATAAATTTTAATACAGCTGTCAAATAGGATATTCTGGAGGCTGGGCTTAAAATCAGCGATGCCGGGTCGTCTCGGCTCAGTATCATACGCTGCGGCCAGACCCTATTTTTCGTAGTATTAGGTAGGTATGTTATTTATTAGGTACAACTGTTACGTGTATGTTGCAAACCAACATAATTATGAAAAATAAATAAACATTTCATTTCATGTAAGAAGAAGTTCATCCTCCTCTTCCGTGAAAACTTCAACAGCAGCCATTTTTTTCTAATAAAATAGCGAGCGACACGCGACTCTCCGCGACAGTACATGGGAGACCGGCGCTCTGTCGCTGCCGCTCTGCGACACTGACGCGGCGTCAGTGTCGCTGTGCTCGAATAGCCTCTCATACATTCGCATAGTACCTAGTACTGTTGCTCTGTCGCGGCGTTACTGTCGCGGCGACACTGACGCCACCTCACTTACCGCTCCGATCGGAAGCCGGTGCTACAACCACCAGGCCATTGAGTAATAATTTTTACATGCAAGTCGCGATGTGGGGCATCTTTACACGCATTTATAAGTTGGAAAGTTTTTTTAACCCTGCAGCGGTCGCACGGGGAATGTCATTCCGCACGTTATAGAAATAGAAATAGAAACATAGTTTCTTGGCAAAAGGTGTTTAATATGATCAGGAGAGTCTGTTTATATACACGGTGAACAAAAAACCTGTCGAACACCCGAAGGCAGGAAGTACAGTTTCTGATACTGAATCGGATAGGCTAGTTTTTTTTTCGAAATTTATATGAAAATATGCCCTTTTTCAATTATTCCTAAGTATCAAGATGCCTTTAAATAACTAAATTATGTCTGCATGCCATCATAACAGTGATGTGAAGCTAAACCCTACTACCGTATGTCTTAAGCACGTGATATCAGTTTTCTAGGTACCTACCTAGGTAATACTCTAAAACTTATTAGTTATACAAAATAATAGTTTGTTGCACACTAACAGACCTCAAAGCACTTACCTACTTCATTTTCAGTACAGAAGACAAAAAAATATTAAAATCGGCAAATTATTTTACAAAGAATTTCACTAAAGACATAAGAACACGCTGTCTGCCTTCACTTCAATGCCGACTCAAGATAATAATTTATGACACTGGCGGCGAGCCGCGCCGCACAGTGGTTCCAAAATCGATCGTAGAAGACTTAGGGTTTAAAAAAAATGTACTTCTTGTTTTCGATATTTTTATTATGTTAACGTGTTGTCCATATTATTACAAATATTTTTTAATCATACACGTTTTTTTCTTAGCCTAACAGTTTAGGAGATTTCAACCACTTTTATGGTTTTCAATGTATGAAAATAATTTTAAAAAATTAATTTCTCAAAAACCTTAAAATATATTACATAATTCTTTTCATGACACGATTAAGTAACTATTCGACTATTTTCATGCAAACGCTGTACCCTCGCAAATGCTCGCAACTCTGCACAGTGGACAATTTATGTGAATTTTGTTTTTAAAATTAACTCATTCAAATTGTGTCACCCTACAACTCTACTTAAGAAATACTTCAAAAACAGGAATACAGGATGAATTCTGCGCAAAGAGTTAAATGCTAACTGTTAACACTTGTTAGCAAATTAGGGTTACAAAAAGTTTAAAACTGGCTCATCAATTTTGTAAATTGTAGGGTATGCATACATTGGAGTTCAAAAAAAGCTAGTATACTATTAATCAGTGTAGAATAATACACATTTCGTTTATACATACCACTGTCATATCTACAACATAGAATAAAATAAATTGCGTTTTGTTAATTTTTTTTTAATAGAATATTTATTTCTATAATAATAACATTTAATATGTGCCGCTGATTAATGCATACCATGAGTATACCACCCGAGTCAAATAATTCATCTTGAAAAATAAAGATAAGCATATACTTACGCCAGAAAAATCTCTCGGAACCATGCTATCTACAAAACTGACCAAATGGCAATATAACGCCATGAGAGCGATAACACAGAAGGAAGGAGTGACTTTGTCAACCTCGATAGCTCAGTGGTGCAGACAGTCAACTGTCGCTATTGAATGTTAAGCAACGCTGGGTGCGGTCAGTACTTGGATGGGTGACCGCTGACCGTTGAAGGCTGACCGAGGTTCGGATTCCTCGTAAAACTGTAGGTCCCTTCCCTCCTAATCTTACTTGGTGGTAGGGTTCAACCCGCCCGGGTTGGTACCACCGCACTGAATGAAACGTCGGTTGAAACGGCTATGTAAATAGTTTGTGTTTTCCGACCAGTTCAGTGTAGCCGGCACGATCAAAGGGGGAGGCACGTAGTTCACCCGTTGTTATGGGCTGAAATCACGGACGTTGTAGATGATGTAGCCAACCGTGTCAGTTTCCATAAAAAAAAACTCTTTTTCCTTCCTACTATAAAATCAAAAAATTCAAAGAAGAGTGCTATCCAGCAAAAGAAGCCGTCACAATCACTGAGACAGATGTACAAATAAAATTACAATCTTTATTGGATTTGACAACGAAAAGGCTATTCATGCTTATATCGGATTACGATAACGAGAATGTGGAGTACAAATTAGAAAGTAAGTGGGGAGTAGACGGAGCTTCAAACCAAAGCACCTATAAACATCGATGTATATTTAGAGATATGCCCATCCGATACATTACTCCCGAAAAAATATTTTCTCGACGAGAACTGCATAAATTGCAGATTTCACGGACAGCCGCTTCATACGGCGTGTGCAGCGCGTGTTGAGCGTAAGTCTTACTGTACCGAGTCTGTGGCGCAAAAGTGCGTGTGTTCAGCATGCCCGGTTGCTGTTACAAGTATTGTAACAGCTCAGATCGAAATTACGTAAAGAAAGGCGTCTCCTTCCATCAGTAAGTATTTATTTTGTTGGTTTTTTTCTCAAATTTTATGTTAAACAGATTTTTGTATACGTAATTAATATAAAGAGCGAACGAGAAAGAGTAAAGCTGTGTTTTATGCAAGATTGACAGTGACAAACGTTGTTGTTTGTTTCGCCTGAGCATGTTATGACGTGTTAAGAAGCCATGCTGACATGTCACGGATTGTGTGACGTAGCTATCGCGTTCTCGTTCCCACTTGCCTACTGATCATAAGAGTGAGCGGAAATACGACAATCGCGCCGATGGGCGAGCGATGACAACTTTCTCGCTCACTCTTATCATCTGTAGGCAAGTGAGAACGCGACAGTAACGTCGTAGGGATCGCGTCACGTGACAGCATGGCGGCGTGTAAAATGCAAACACGAAAGTATCTCGTGGCAGGAGGCGCGGGGCGCTCCGATGCCCGCCGTTTACGGACATGAAACGACTATATGATGTAAGTGTGTGCTTGTGTGAGTATCACAATACTGCGTGTGAATGCACGCACACTTGTTACGACGAAACATAGTACAGGTTAAATCGCGCGACGTTCGATCTATAAAATTAGACATCGATGCCTATAAACAAATTCTACCCGAGGATAGCGACGATTCGTGTGTATATATGGTAAGTCTGGTACCCATAAAGCTTACTTGTGGCGAGAAAACAATGACTTGCCATATAGACAGACGAATCGTCGCTATCCTCGGGTAGAATTTGTTTATAGGTGCTTTGGTTTGAAGCTCCGTCTACTCCCCACTTGCTTTCTAATTTGTACTCCACATTCTCGTTATCGTAATCCGATATAAGCATGAATAGCCTTTTCGTTGTCAAATCTAATAAAGATTGTAATTTTATTTGTACATCTGTCTCAGTGATTGTGACGTCTTCTTTTGCTGGGTAGCACTCTTCTTTGGATTTTTTAATTTTATAGTATGAAGGAAAAAGAGTCACTCCTTCCTTCTGTGTTATCGCTCTCATGGCGTTATATTGCCATTTGGTCAGTTTTGTAGATAGCATGGTTCCGAGAGATTTTTCTGGCGTAAGTATATGCTTATCTTTATTTTTCAAGATGAATTATTTGACTCGGGTGGTATACTCATGGTATGCATTAATCAGCGGCACATATTAAATGTTATTATTATAGAAATAAATATTCTATGAAAAAAAAATTAACAAAACGCAATTTATTTTATTCTATGTTGTAGATATGACAGTGGTATGTATAAACGAAATGTGTATTATTCTACACTGATTAATAGTATACTAGCTTTTTTTGAACTCCAATGTATGCATACCCTACAATTTACAAAATTGATGAGCCAGTTTTAAACTTTTTGTAACCCTAATTTGCTAACAAGTGTGAACAGTTAGCATTTAACTCTTTGCGCAGAATTCATCCTGTATTCCTGTTTTTGAAGTATTTCTTAAGTAGAGTTGTAGGGTGACACAATTTGAATGAGTTAATTTTAAAAACAAAATTCACATAAATTTCCACTGTGCAGAGTTGCGAGCATTTGCGAGGGTACAGCGTTTGCATGAAAATAGTCGAATAGTTACTTAATCGTATCATGAAAAGAATTATGTAATATATTTTAAGGTTTTTGAGAAATTAATTTTTTAAAATTATTTTCATACATTGAAAACCATAAAAGTGGTATATCTCCTAAACTGTTAGGCTAAGAAAAAAACGTGTATGATTAAGAAATATTTGTAATAATATGGACAACACGTTAACATAATAAAAATATCGAAAACAAGAAGTAAATTTTTTTTAAACCCTAAGTCTTCTACGTTCGATTTTCGAACCACTGTGCGCCGCCGCGCCGCCCCTCCGCCGCGCCTCCTAGAGAATTTTGCATTAGAATTAAGAGGTCGTGATACTAATTATATTTTTTAATTGAAAAATTTTGTCCGAATTAAAAAAAAAACTAGCCTATCCGATTCAGTATCTGAAACTGTACTTCCTGCCTTCGGGTGTTCGACAGGTTTTTTTATCACCGTGTATATACATATATTTTTTATATTTAATAAAATATAAAAATGTTACCCACCATTTCCGATACAGAACATCCCAGTTACACCTCGTCAGTTAAAAAAAAGACCTTATATATATTTTAGAGTTTAAGTTAAATATTAAAATTTACATGCCCACATACACCTGCTGCTTCACCGTTCGAAACCGGTGTAAAATATAGGTCCCTTCCCTTGCCCCTTACTAGGTGGTAGGCTCAAATTGTAGCCGACTGGATTTAAGATTACCGCATAGCAGCCTCGGTTGTGTTCTCCTCTAGTCCAGTATAGCCAGCAATTCAAAGGGAAGTCTTCGGTATGGCATCTACCTTCTCGCAGGTGATATTGGCCGGTCGGAGCATGTGCTGTGGCCCCCGAGGGGTACGAGGTAGGAAGTGGTGCGAGAGGCGACCGCGCGGAGCTCAGTAGTGAACGAACTCGTTGCCCGGTCGGTACACACGTTCTACACGTCTCCGCGTCGCTCCGTCGAACCGAGTCGTTCTCTACTGAGCTCTGCGCGGTCTCACACCACTTCCTACCTCATACCCCTCGTGCCTTCGTAAAATGAAAACACTCAAGCAGGTTGAATAAAAAAGATTAAAAAAAAGTAATAACGCGTGGAGACTCACCGATCTTGTTGGACGCCTGGAGCCCCTCCTCGGGTGTGGTGACGCAGCCGCGCGCGAACAGCTCCGACGATATCTTGATCTTCTTGCTGTTGTACTCCGCCTTCAGCTCTAAACGGATATACACAACATTGTTATATTTTAAACAACTGTATTCAAAAAAACGGGCCAAGTGCGAGTCGGATTCGCGCACCGAGGTTTCCGCACCACAAAAAAACATTGAAAAAAAAAATACGTTTCTCGTATGGGAGCCCGCCTTAATTTTTAATTTTTCCTATTTTTTATTATTTGTTGTTATATCCGCCATAACACAGACAGACAGACAGACGGCGTAGGCTTAGTAATAGGGTCCTGCACCGGATACGGTGGTAGGGTTTAACCGGCCCGGGTTGGTACCACCGCACTGAATGAAACGTCGGTCGAAACGGCTATGTAAATAGTTTGTGTTTCCCGTCCAGTTCAGTGTAGCCGGCACGACCGAATGGAAGCACTGACATGGCACCTAGTTCACCCAGTGTTATGGGCTGACATCACGGATGTTGCAGGTGATGTCGCTAACCGTGTCAGTTTCCATATAAAAAAAAACGAACAACGGTGACAAGTTAAAGGGTTCTGGTGTAAAGGTTGGAACGACATTTAATGATATGCACACAATGTAGGTGATTGTAACGTGTCAGTTTTTATTTATTTATTTTATTTATTTATTTATTTGATGAACGAACAGCCTTAGCTGATGTGTTCATGTCTAAGTTCACTGGTGCTTTGTTATTTTTATGTTAGTTTAGTTTGGTGTTTTTTTAGGTGTTTGTCGAGCCGAGTTTCCATAAAAAAATATTGGTTATCTGTAAAGTCAGTTTACGGACGATAGTTTTACGTGATAACGTCATAGAACCCTTGTTTCATGAATATTCTAAATTTGAAATCTTTTCCGACCGGCCAGATGCGCTTAATATATTATGGTACGAGTAACCTCCTTTTAATTTCTGCTGCCCTGGTACTTTTACAAGCCGACGCTTGGGCCGATTGTGCCTCTCTATCGCTTGTTACGCGCTCTCGCTTGCACACACAGGCTCAGATGGAACGTGACACTTTTTCGTGCGTGCAGCCGGTGTTCATCAATTTATAAGACGTGACGATATCACGTCAAAAAAAAAAACGGTGCCACCCTCACTCACCGCTCCCGCTCCACGGCAGCGTTGGTATGTCGGCCGTCTGCGCCACGATGGACGAGGCGATCTTGTCGCCGAGCGCCCACATCGCCTTCTCCGGCGGCCCGATGAACACGACGCCAGCGCGGTGAAGTAGCTCCGGCAGCTTGGGGTTCTCCGACGCGTGGCCCCAGCCGGCCCACACCGCCTGCGCCGCACACGCACACACACACAGTCAGTCGCAAAGTCATGTCTTACGTTTACACTGCTGTACAATTCTGCTGTTTACATTAAAAAAATATATCTATGTCGGATTGGGATGCGAGCCATCTAGTTGTGCTCGATAGAATCACTCGGATTGGAACGCAAGCGTCACGTAGCGGTGCTGGGTGGAGTCTACGGGCGGCGCAGCGAGGAGGCGACCGTCCTACACAGTGACATTGGTGGCGGTCGCAGCGCACGGACGAAGAAATCACTCGCATTCCGTATTAAAACCTACCCTCTGAGATTTGTGCCTACCTTGTATTGTGAAGGACCTTTTTTTTAATAAGAATTACATTCTGTATTACGAGGTTGGTGATTTACTTTCTTGCGACCTAACATTACCTGCGATACGCCCATTAGGAGATAGCTGCCATGGATAATTCTGACGACGGCGGCCAGCCTAATCCATCATATATACACCGTGTCCCAAAACTCAAAGTAGGCCAGTTTATGACTACCCAGGGAAAAATAAGAAAAAAAAACCGGAGTCATTTGTTTTTGACAATATGAGCATTTTTTTAAAAACTTTGAGAATTGACAGTTTTAGATACTACGCCTACAAATTTGCAAAATTATAATTGTTAAAATTGTTTTATTGGTAGCCCAAATAACTCTGCTATTGATCAGTATCCCAAATAAAACCAGAATGCCTGTAGTTTTACCAAAAAAAATATTCAGTAAAATTTTTTTCTAAGAAAATAAATGACTCAGTTTTTTTTTTCTTATTTTTCCCTGGGTAGTCATAAACTGGCCTACTCCCTGGTTCCCGCTTGACATTGAGTTTTGGGACACGGTGTACATTATATTTAATTGAATTATCGAGACTGTACCTGCACTTGTGTGCGCGTGGCGATGTCCACGATGAGCTCCACGTTGGCGTAGTTGTTGTTGTTGGAGCCCCCGGGCACCGGCACGTAGTGGTCCGCCATCTTTATGTATTCCGCGTTCGCCTTCAGATCTTACATAGCGAGACTGTACCTGCACTTGAGTGCGCGTGGCGATGTCCACGATGAGCTCCACGTTGGCGTAGTTGTTGTTGTTGGAGCCCCCGGGCACCGGCACGTAGTGGTCCGCCATCTTTATGTATTCCGCGTTCGCCTTCAGATCTTCCGGCGTCACCTGCGCGCACAATTCACACCAATTCTATAGAGATTCTATTTATTTCATTTTTTTTATTTATATAAGGTCTTTCAAAATTAGTTAATAGTACGCTAAGGGGGGGTTCTGTATCGGAAATTGATCACTTTTGAAAAATAGAGAATAATTTTTTTTCAAAAAAAATTTTTTTTTATTTTAAATGTAAAAAAAAAAATTATCTTAATTGTTTCAGTTTCATGCCAGGAACAAAAAAGTCTTCCATCTCTTTGTTTCAGAAATTGTGAAAAACCACAATTTTAGTTTTATTAGTATGGAATAGAAAGAATTTGATTTTTTTTTACCAACTTACACGTGTTACATCATAATGGTAATGAAGACTTTTTTGTTACTGTTATGAAACTGATTAGGCTATAAAAATAAACCACCTATTTTTTTTATTTAAATACTTACATAAAAAAATATTTTACATAAAAAAAAAGCCCAAGGTCCAAAAAAATTTATATAGGTTTTACTCCCTATATGATACAGAACCCCCCCCCTTAGCGTACTATTAACTAATTTTGAAAGACCTTATATATTGAAATGAAATGAAATGATTTATTATAAAAACATGCAAAGCGGTTCAAATATTGTACATTAGCTCCTACACTAGATTTGCATCCACTGGCGGCCGGTCCTAAAGTGCGCCCGTGTGCCGCACTACCATACCAAGAGAAGTCTTCACTTCACTCAAAATAAACAATATCTTACAATACAACATACCTACATTAAAACCATAAAGATCGAACTCCAAATAAATACGAATGTGAATTCGACCTTATTTTATAGATCACAAGGCACGTTTTTGCGAGTAAACCCGCGCCCCGTGCGGAATCGAATAACGCACGCGGGTCTCCCATCTGAATGTATGGGGATCGGCAAAACACCGCTGGTGCGTGAGACAAAAGATACTTCATAGAAACAGTATGGGCCGAAATGGAGTTCTGCGTGCGGCGCACGAGCGCCAAACAAGGACGCTATATCGTGAATAGCCGCGTGTGCGACACGTCGCGAGCGATTCCTTTTGCACGAGTCCGTCTACCTAGAGTCAGCGCGCTGTCATGTGATGTTATATACCCGTTAGCGCGCGAATATTTAAAATGGGATATTGTTAGGTTTTGTGCTTTCTGTCACGTGATACTGTGAATTAAGTGGTGCCGATATTTGCCTAAGAGTTGGTTAAAGGTAAGGCTTCACAAACAGGCGATCCCGGGTTCAATTCCTACTTTTCAAATGTTTTTTTATTATACATTTTTTGAGTATTTTTGGGACATTGCTATTGTTTTCTTTTTGAAAGCTGCAGTAGTGTTATGGTCTATGGGTGTGTTCATAAAGGTACTATAAATGAGTTAAAAACTTGTTTGGATTTATTTTCTCGGTTTTTGCAACTCATTGAGTGTCTTGAGAATATTCATACTAGGCACGTACATAATACAACGCGGCGTTTACAAAATTCGGAAGTCGCGATCTTAAAATAACATGACGGGAATGTGTTGGGAAATTTGGTATTTGAGGTGGTAGGTACTTAGCGCACTACCGGTCACTGAAGTCACCAGCCGCCACTGTTTGCATCTGTCACGCAATTTAGTAGACCATCATGTGTAAGGGTTTTGCACTCATCTAACTCCTATGCTTATAATTTTAACTATTGATACAAGATAAGACAAATAAATAAATAAATAAGATATTAAAATGTTAAAGCTAAATTGTTAAATAAATTATTAATTAGTCATTGAGTCGTATATAGTTGTAATAAAATTAGATAACATTATTACATTATTACCACAGGGCAAGCCCTAAAATTTAACAATGTAGAATCTATTTTCAAATTAGCTCAACGTATCTCACCGCGTACTTTTATTGCAGCCGTGTGAGTGCAGAGTTACCTACCATAAGTCCGGATTTGAACAGACAACATATATACATACACACCACACGCTGTATCTCGACAAGCAGGGTCTGTAGGACCCTTTCCTTGTCCCTTGCTAGGTAGGTTCAAATTGTAGCCCACTGGGTTGGTACCACTATACTGGATGTAAGATGGCCGCATAGCAGCCTCGGCCGCGTTCTCCTCTAGTCCAGTGTAGCCAGCAATCCAGGGAAGTCTCCGGTGTGGCACCTACCTTCGCGGTGGTGATATTGGCTGGTCGGAGCATGCGCTTTGGCCCCTTTGACTCAGCCACCCATACCTGGTTAGGCGCAGGCTTAGTAAGGTTTCCGTACGGATACGGAGGTTGTCAGCCTCGATAGCTCAGTGGTGCAGACAGTCGACTGTCGCTATTGATTGTTAAGCAACGCTGGGCGCGGTCAGTACTTGGATGGGTGACCGCTCACCCTTAGAGGCTGACCGTGGTTCGGATTCCACGTAAAACTGTAGGTCCCTTCTCTTCTTACCTTACTAGGTAATAGGGTTCAACCCGCCCGGGTTAATACCACCGCACTGAATGAAACGAAACGTCGAAACGACTATGTAAATAGTTTGTGTTTTCTGTCCAGTTCAGTGTAGCCGGTACGATCGAAGGGAAGCACTGACATGGCACCTAGTTCACCCGGTGTTATGGGCTGACATCACGGATGTTGTAGGTGATGTAGCCAAGCGTGTCAGTTTCCATAAAAAAAAAGGAAACGTAAAAAACGCGACAGCAACTCACCATGACGACGAAGCGCACCGCGCGTTCGTTCTTGAACATCTCGTAGGACCATCTTCGAATTGAACGCATACATTTGACAGCACCGATCCCGTTGTTGGCTATCAGCACCTGTCGGCAAACATTCAGGTTTTACTATTATATCTGGTGCTATATATAGTCATCAATAATATCAATATCAATATCAATACTAATAATAAATCTGTAAGGGATGGTCATGGAGTAAGTTACTTTGTTTTATGAGATACTGCATCTGTAGACTCTATGTATGATACTAAAACTAAATGGACGATTTTTAGAAATCTTTTCTGTATCATACAACGTGTCCCAAAACTCAACGTCAAGCGGGAACCAGGAAGTAGGCCAGTTTATGACTACCCAGGGAAAAATAAGAAAAAAAATCTGAGTCATTTGTTTATGATATGAGCATTTTTTGAAAAACGATGAAAATTTCTCGTATCAACATTTTTAGGTACTAATTTGCAAATATAAATTGTTAATTGTTTTTTATTGGTAGCCTAAATAACTCTGCTATTGATCAGTTACCAAATAAAACCAGAATGCCTGTCGTTTTACAAAAAAAAATATTCAGGTTTTTTTTTTTTTTTAATTCATGACTTAGATTTTTTTTTTCTTATTTTTCCCTGGGTAGTCATAAACTGGCCTACTCCCTGGTTTCCGCTTGACGTTGAGTTTTGGGACACCCTGTATCTATATTAAATAAATAAAATTAAAATAAAATACCTTATTGATGGGCCTCGTGCCCTGGAAGCGGCGCACAAACTCCTCGGGAGTGGCGATAGTGAAGTCCTTCTCCTGGAACCTCTGGCTGTGTATCACGGTGCCCTGGGACATGGACGGCCTGCGGAGAGAACATTACAACATTGTAGGCTTCATACTTTGAGGAAATATTATATAGAGTTATCGCTTCGAAGAAATATACAGAGAAGGCAATATACAGGTGTTCCAGCGGCTGAGGTATGGGGTAAGGTAGTGGGGAGGCGGAGCGCAGAGCCGAGCGGAAGAGAGGAGCGCGCGCGGGGCGGGAAGCGTGCGGGAGACGGTCTGGCGGCCGGTGTCGTGGGCTCGCGCGGGGCGGGTAGCGTGCGGGAGAGAGGCAGGGGGTAGGGAGAACAATCGCACTCGTGCATCGTTGTGCATATTGTATTTTCATTCTAACACTTCATCTCCAGATTCGCCATCGCACCTTCGCATCGACAAAGATGTGTAAATGTATTAGTTTAAAGTAGGCGAGGAGCGATCGCAGCAGGCAGGCGACGACTAAGAGACTTGAGGATCGTGAACCGCAACTTGGTGGAACATGTAAGTTGGCCGAGTGATTTATCTAGTACGCTAGTACATAACATATCTTTGGCTTCATATTGTTATCGATGCATCATCAGCTCGGTGGTTTTTTTTTATGTTATCCCGTATGTGAGGCTGAGTCAGAGGGGCCAAAGCACATGCTCCGACCAGCCAATATCACCTCCGAGAAGGTAGGTGCCATACTGGAGACTTCCCTGGATTGCTAGCAATGTTGGACTAGAGGAGAACACAACCGAGGCTGCTATGCAGCCATCTTACATCCAGTACAGTGGTGCCAACTCAGTCGGGCACAATTTGAGCCTACCACCTAGTAAGGGGCAAGAGAAGGGACCTCCAGTTTTACACCGGTTCCGAACGGTGAAGCGGCAGGTGTAGGTATGCACGTAATTTTTTTCGTCAGAAAAAACTCATTGGTACACGCCGACCAGATTTGAACCTCGGACCTCTCGCATGAGAAGCATATGCCCAAACTCGGCCACCCGCTGCTACATCGTGGTGCGATCGGTCGACACGCGTTCGTGGTCCCAAGCACACCTAGGCGCCACAGAACTTGGATGGATGACCTCTCCTCGACCGTTGGAGGCTGACCGCAGTTCAGAATCCACGTAAAACCGTAGGTCAATTTTCTCAGTTGGACATACAATTTACTTGCAATTATTGCTAAATGCGAGGCGAAATTCAATGCGAAATTAACGGAATTAAGGTGATATGAGACTGCGTCTGACTCAAATTTCAAGAAGTGTACCGCCAATATTACTTACCATTACAGATTAAGTTTTAATATGTGTATAACTTCATTTATCAGCGCAGATCGATAGCTTTTTGAAAACATCATTTGATTAACTTCGCTCGATAGAAGAAAATCATGAACATGCCTCTGAATTTAGTTATAAAAACGTATTTAAGCCAACGTGACCAAATCAAGACTTTGGAAAAAATATATTTTATTTGTTGAATATATATCTAAATCCGTAGCTTTTTATTACTTTTTTGTTTCGATCCGTAGTTTTGGAATAAAAAAATATAAATCTAATTTTTGATTGATTGGTTGTGTTGCATCCTACTCCAACCAGCGAAAGCGGCGCCTTGGAAGAGGAGTACGGGTGAATACGGGTTGACAGGGCCTTAATGCAAAATAGAAGGAGTGCTGAATTGACTCCTTCCCCTACTTCCAGTGGGTCCGGATATATTCGGTGTAGACACTGCAAGCTACGATCGACATCTCCTCTTTCAGTTAACCATGTGCAGAATTACCATTGTCAGTGTATGATGGATAAATTGTTTAAACTTCCCTGGTCAAGCCGTGAACTTGGGGACTGGCTGCACGGATGAAAACCTTTGCCTTTCCTATAGAACTCACTTTAAAAATATTTCCAGGTTTCAAGAAAACAATTATTTAGACAGCTGTAAATATTTTTTTTATATAGGTACCTACCTAATCGCTGGCATGATAGTAAACGGGTTTCTAACGTTATTTAGAATGGATTATTTTAATAGTTAAATTCATTATCTAAGCATTGATAATATGATTCACATAGGGTAATTGGGCAATTTTAAGTTAGACAAATTTGAAAAAAAAAGTCAGGCGTTTTTTTGTTTTTCCTGGAGTTAAAAAAATCCGTCTGTGTTTCTAAAATATAAGTTAATCCTCACTTGTTGTATTCCGTTTTGTGGAGAATTTCATTGGTTTCAAGTGCCAATGAAGGTTTTTTTTTTTTATTGAAAGCGCGACACATGGCATCGAGCCACTCATAAGGTGTCTAACGACGCCCATGGACATTCGATCGTATGCGGGGGTTGCGAATGCCATGCCGGCCTGACAGGTGCCCATTCACGCCCCTCTTAAAGGACCCGAGACTGTACTTGGGGGGAAATATATGAGCAGGGAGAGCGTTCCAGAGTTTATCGGTTCTGCAGAGGAAAGATCTGCAGAATTGATTAGTACGCATCCGCGGTAAGTCCAGCGTATAGGGATGCAATCCCTGCCCAGTGCGTGTGGTGCGGAGGTGGAAAGGGGACGGCGGGATTGCGATCGGCGTGCGATCTCACTTCGTTATTTAACTAAATAGGTATTTGAGTTTACATGCATTTTATAATTCACGTAAATTTAATTTTTCCTAAATTTCCTGTGTATCAGCGGCGGCAACAATGTCATGGGAGCCAAGGGGTGTAGCATATTTAATTGATTTTATTGGGAAGCCAAGAGGTTCAAAACCCAACAATGCCACGAGTTATACGGGCACGGGCAGTCAAAAAGGTAATCAAATCACACATTTACAAGGAAAAAAATGGCTACAAACGCACAGAACGCCCAAGAAGGAAAACGTTGCATAACAATATGTTAGCTCATCTAGGTCAATATCGCTTCATATCTGTGACAACTAGCTCTATCAACATTTTCAACCTAGCCGTACTTAACCCGGGTTAATCTTGTATGAAAATCTTTATAAGCCTGAGCAAATTATCTGCGGAAATGGAGATGTAGAACTCTCTCATAGTCATAGTAATATAGATAGGTATTATTAACCTTTTGACTTCCCACCTATTTAATACCATGTGGACACTTTTTGACCCCAACGCTGTGGACAATGTGGACATTTCCGTTAACCCAATTGTCTATATTTTTCCACTCATCAGCCCAGAGCCGATACCTGGAATACCAAAAAGCACATACAGGCAAGAAATACCCTCCTGGGCACACAACCAAAGCAAGCAGCACTAGTTCCAACTGCCCGGGCAGAAGCACGCGAAGGCACTACTTTCTGCGTACTCACGTGCATTCACTTACGAGGCATAAAACCTAAACCGGAACGACATAAGACTCCCAATAAGGACCTTAACAGGACACTGCAGACTAAACAAACACCGTATGGGCCTCAATGAAACACCGGCATGCAGGTTCTGTATAAAAGAGGATGAAACATCCGTACGCATCCTTTGTGAATGTGAAGTGTTCATTCACAGTAGAAGCCATATTCTATGGGGTTATATTTTTAACCCAAGCCAAATACAGGCGCTCAACCCCAAGAATATAACTCGGTTCATAGCGGAAATCGGAATTCGGGCTCAGGGCTCCTAACTCTCACACTTTAAATCATAATCATATAACTGATTTAAATAACACTAAAGTATTTGCCCTAGTGTCAACTCTGCTAAGCTCAGTGAATAAGACACAAAATACATAAACTATTAAAATTAATAGTACAACATGTTAGGTTTAGGTTTAGGTTTTTTATTATCGTTCATAGGCAAATAAATTTTGCACTTGAATTTGTTCTTTCGAATGGCAACTATGTATAGTGTGAAATGTAATAGTGAAAAACAATTAAAAACAATAAAAACAATGACAAGGGCTGTACAGAACCAGATAAAAGACAAAAACAATTTAAGCTATCATTTGCTTATAAACTACTACTACCTACACTTACCTAATACTACTGTTGTTGTTGTTGTTTATTGTTTATTTAGCATCTATTGGCAGTACACTGCGCTCAGATTTGTCATATTTACGTTGTAACATTCCGCCAGTTCAATTATCACAGCGAAGAAGAACTGACAAGAAACTTCAGTGGAAATTTTTTCAATGTCCAATTAGTCTATACAAAAATGTTTGCCACTGCCAAAAAATGTTTACTACTATCTACTTAATTTAGCGTTAATTATTTAATTTAGCGTCAATAAACTTGTCAATTAAATATTTTAAGGTACAATAAATACAATAAGAGTGAAATTTACAAAGTAAAATTCACATGACAAGGTTACTAAGTCATGTACTCACCAAGATACCACATTATTGTTCGTTTCGACAATAACTTTACTGTGCAAACTCTGTCTCCACACCATCAGAGAATCACCCTTATATGTAAACCTGGCAGGGGCCATTTTATATTTTTCACACTCGATTTTTCTTTGCGAACGACGATAGCGAAACATTGTGGGTAGGCGGTGAAATGTTTTATTTTTCTAGTCACTCTCTTGTCGCTACCATCAAATATGAGTGAGAGAGCAAATAAATATGTAATATTAGAATTTTTGTTTAGTTTTTAACTGAAATTTCCTACCCGCAATTCGTTCATATTACCCAAAATGTATGTAACATTTAATTGAAAGACAAAGATGGTACTAGACAATTTGTACTAGATCTCTCATAGCATAATATTGTCATTTTAAACTTTTTTTATTTGTTTTTTTTTTTATTTAGAAACTCATTAACAATTTCCTTCTCATAACACATGCACTTTTAAAATTATTATAGTAGTTTACACTTATTCCAATCGCACATATGGACAAGTAGGTATATGGTAAATAAAGAATTTTTTTTTAGATATTTTTTTAAATCACTTCAACGATTTAGTTCCAACACATGTTTGCCACAATTTCTTCCTCAAGACATACAAACACATGTAACAGAAAACGGTTCAAAAACTTTTAAATGAGTATTAAGTACTCATTCACAACGTACGTATGGACAAAATGATCAAATATGTGACAACGTAAGCTTTCACACGTTTGTTTACTCACAGCTAGAGAACCAGTTTTTTTTTTTGCCCAAACACCGTTCATTCAATGAGGCTTAGCACGAACCGTTTTAGTCGTTTCTCGTTCACACATTTTAATCAAACTGAGAAGGCACTTAGACGGATCATCTTTAGGTCAACAGGCCCCAAAACATGCCGGCGTGTGCCAGATTCGCTCTTATTATTGCGAAAAATCTTACCGTAACACATATCAGCGAAATATAATTTTTTTTTAGACATAAGGAGAGGTGTGTGCAATTGCAAATGTGCGAATATTACTGTTCTTACAAATTACGAAGAGAAGTATAACTTGTAAGTACGAAATTCGCTTGTAAAATTTATAATGGTGAACTTGGCACACTTTTTCTTATCTGCGCGTGCAGTCAACGTAGCGAAGTGAAACTCGCACTAAATACACTTCACTTAACTTCACTTTAATTTACCTTACTATCTATTGCGACGCCCGCTGATACTGGTGTGAATATTGTATGAAATAAAATATTAACCTGTACGGCTCGTCTGAATACAGTCCGTTCATTTCACGATACATGTTGAACCGGCAAACTAGCGCAGAGAGACACTTTATACGTGAGGCGAGAGGTTCTATGTACAAAATCCTGAGCGATTCATAGTTGCGATTTTATTCAACGTGATCCTGATCACTTCTAATGAATTTTATTACATTCGCAAAGAAAATACGCGAAACTATTCCCTCGCCGATTTTCCGATTGGATTTTGATTGGCATTTATTTAACATGACAGGACAGTTCTGACGTTGACAGTTGGGTTGCCATTCGGGGATTTAGACAATCCCGTCAAGAAAACTACATAATCTGAAAACTGAAACCTACCTACGTAAAGTTGCCGGCAGCAATTTTTTTTATCTTTTTTTTTATGGAAACTGACACGGTTCGCTACATCACCTACAACATCCGTGATGTCAGCCCATAACACCGGGTGAATTTGGTGCCACGTCAGTGCTTCCCTTCGGTCGTGCCGGCTACACTGAACTGGACGGAAAACACAAACTATTTGCATAGCCGTTTCGACCGACCTTTCATTCAGTGTGGTGGTATCAACCCGGGCGGATTAAACCCTACCTAGTAATATAAGAAGGGAGTCATATCCCTTAGTCGCCTTTTACGACATACACGGGGAGAGATGCAGTGGGGATATTCTTTCAAATAATGCGTGTCGAGCGAGCTTTAGAAAGAGATAATCTGGTTGTAGAGCGTCGTCCCTGTCGCACAGAGACGTGCAAGTTCGTGAGGACACGCATTATTTGCTGCCGAGAACTCGGGGTCTACCGGCGTTAACTCGCTCGCTAACTACTCGCACATTTCAACCAATAACCGGGCCGGTTACCTCACCGAACGCCTTCTGATTGGTTGAGCGAGATCGTTTCTCATACTCACATCGGCTAGTGAGTAACGCCGGTACAGGGGCTGTACAGTAAGTCGTACGTAAGTACTATTACTAAAATAATAAACATTGCCTTTTAGAGAGAGACAGCAAATGCGTAAGTGGAAAGAGTAATGACGTACTTTTATGCCGCCGGTCGTACTCATTAGGCCCGGACTACATGCATCCGTTTCTCTCCGGAGTTGACTAAAATAGGCCACACCACCGGTTCGAGCGACAGTGTGAGAACTTCATGCATCTGTTTCTCACTCTGTCGGTCGCACCGATGGGTGTGGCCTATTTCAACTCCGGAGAGAAACGGATTCATGTAGTCCGGGCCTTAGCTATACTGTAAAAGCTATGTTTCTTATTACCCGACAGCGCATGCCGTCCGAATCGTGACGAATTTATAGGTAACCCCAGCTGAAGTGAAGCCGAATACCGAAGAAGGGAGTATCAATATTGTCGAATTGATAAGTGTTCCAAATTATAATTAATTAAAAGTAGGTATCAATGTCTTATTTAAAAAATGTATAATTTGCAAACGTGGTCATAGTCTTGAACTACCTACTTTTTTACGCTTTCGAAAAAGGCATTCTATTTTATTCTTCAATATTCCGCCACACGTAACGTTTGAAGAGAAATCCCTTCGAAACCGGGAATATCTTGCCATTCTGACACACTAGTAAACACCATTCATGCTGGATTACGATAGGATCATACGATGGCTGTATCTCTGTCACTCCGCTTGATCATATGAAGTGTGAGCGAGAAAATGCATCTGACAGCATAATGCGATAAAACACGCACATAAAATGCATCACCCATCCATCCATCATCTTCATCAATCATCATTCATCATCATCATTCATCACATCATCTTTCAATGTCCCTCCTCTCCATTCCATACTTATGCCCGCGGCTCCACCCGCAGTAAAGTCGGTGAAAACACTAATGTAAATCGGTTGAGTAGTTTTCGATGAAATTACACGAAAACTAACCGAATTGGTAGATTGTATCCGAACGTGTTCACTTTCGACCCCACTGCTAAGCTAATAGACAATACGAAGGCGCGATCGTATAGCCTACAACCTGGTGGCGGAGACATAATCATACGCATACATAACATAGGTAGGCAAAACAGCAAACGAATAGGTTGAGCCGTTCTTGAGTTATAAAATAACATACATACTTGCAAGCACAGAGACGACAGAGACGTTGAATCTTGGTTACAGAGAGCAGCCTTGGCAGTGATATATTTCGCGGTAAGGAAGGCCTAACAACTAGCTTTTGACGGCGGCGGCGGCTTCGCTTCGCGTGTTCAGGGTTTGGCCTATTTGCTCACAGCTCAGGCCGCCGAAGACGCGGCGTTATGTTTTATAGCCTAAAACCATCTTGAGAAGTGACAGAATGTAACAGTGAAAACCGTATGTAAATCGATAATTTGATTCTCGAGTTATAAGGATATTAGTATATCAATGACGAGTGAATACACGGTCGGTCGACGCGCCGCCGCCGCGCCGCGCCGCCGACGACGACATGGCCGATCGCCCGTAGAAACTTCGGTTTATTTATTCATTAGGATTCATCGACATTGTTTGAAGGATGGTGATTTATGAATAATTAATTAATTAATTATTTATTGATTAGGAGATGTTTGTGGAACGTAATTTCATATATTACCAGTTGTTTAAAAAGTGCTCAAATTAAATGCTATTTTGATTACTGTAAGAGGTTATGCATGTTGAATTAAATATGAAAATCATAGCTTTGGCGTAGTTACATACATACATAACACACGCTGTATGCCAACAATCGGGGTAAGCAGAGTAATCGGTGTTGAGCCGCAATAACTCCGGTAAATTACAGCGACAACACCGACTACCAAGTTTAGGAAAGAGTTAGAACAAGATAACTATCAAGCAGTAAGCAAGCACGCAAACCCGCCTGCTGCATGACTCGGTTGACGGACCGCCTCAAGGTGAAAGTTGGCTATCCTGTCGCCCTTTAGCACGTCATCTCATCATTTTCCCCTTAGTCGCCTTTTACCATTGATCGATGCCTTTTACTACATGCACGGGGAGAGCATGATGCAGATCAGATGGCTGATTACGTTAATCAAATGTATTGAGCATTATAGCCGATAATCAATACTAATAATAAATCTTTAAGGGTTGGCCATGAAGTAAGTTAGTCTGTTTTATGAGATACTGCGTTTTTAGACTCTGTGTAAGTGTGTATGATACTAAAAGGAATTGATGATTTTTAGAAATATTTTCTGTATGTATGTATGTTCCTCCATAACTCTTAAACCGATCATCCCAATTCGATGAAACTTAGTACAAGCACATTTACCTATACGAGACACAGGACAGGCTAAATAAAATTCAGTTCCGGTACTAGATGTGGCTTTCATACAAACCGAATTGTTCCGCACGCCAAAATAAAGGTAGGTACGGCAGCGGGCTCTTACTTTCTTCTTTTTAAACACGAATTGCACGCGAGCGAAGCCGCGGGCAAAAGCTAGTAAATAAATAAAAATATATGTTAAAAAATGAACTTACTGCAGTGTGCCACCCGAATTCGGAGGTCGAAGCAATCTCGTGTCGACAACGGTCGGTTTTGCGTAATTATCTTCGTCAGCCTCGCTCACTGCCGGCTCCGGATCCAGAATCATTTGGAACTTGTTCAGCAACTGAGTCGGTATGCCCTCCGTCGCTTCATCTTCGTCCACATTGGCCGGACTTTCGTCCGGACCACTTTCGGTCAGAACGAATCGCTTCGAAGTCCTCCTCTTGAGCATTGTGATAAAGTTTCTTGTGTATTCGGAAATTGAACGCAAATATTTGTACACCACTGCGTAGGACATGCAATAACTTGTCACTTCACCATCGATGCACAATTTGTTTATTTCACTCTTGTTATTAATACCAGGTTATAATATAGATTATTCTGTTACGAGTCTATAAACAATAAACGAGGTTATAGGAAGTTGTCTGAGCAAATGAGGAAAATTTCTAGATTTAAATTTGAAACGACACCTCGGCTGCGTTCTTAAGCAACGAATGCACTATCAAGAGGTATAAAGTAGGTATTCGGTTATATCCTTAATGTAATTTTGATTGCTGTATAAGAGGGTCATATTTAAAGATTGTCCATCTTAAAATTGTTCAAATTTCCCACGCTATGGCCACAATTTTTTTTATTATAATTTTCTTAGAAATCATAATGTTTCTCTTGTCCCTTATTAGGTGGTAGACCAAATTGTAGCCGACTGGGTTGATTGATACCACTGTAAGTAGGTACTGGGTTTCCTACTTAAATCTAGTTTTCAGGCCTATTACTAAGCCTCCAACGTCTGTCTGTCCGTCTGTCCGTCCGCCCGATATGGCTATATCTTTGGAACCCTAATAGCTTTTATTTTGTCGTGCGAAAACCTCGGTGCGCGATTCCGACTCGTACTTGGATGCTTTTTGATATTATATTCTACAATGTAACGGAACAAGCTTCCCGCCTTATCGAACGCGCGAAAACTAATGACGTATACTTGACGTTTAGAATTAATTTTCGGATGCGTTCGAAACTGACTCTTCCGGAATTACCGGTTATAAAAATCGTCTTAGATAAATGTGTAAATGTATTCTACTGTCAATAGTGTCAACATGGCAATGTCGCCAAGACGCAGACTTGAGATTTCATAACCATATTTGAATATAGAATTCTATAGTTTAAGCCACAGAGATGATAATCAAATGGCGAATAGCTTTGGATTAGTAAAGAATGAAATAATACCAGTCGCCCTTGACTTGTGTACCTATTCAGTTACTTCTACATTTCATCTAGGCGTTTTCGAACTAGACTGTAGAAGTAGTACAGAGCGATGAAACATGTTTACTGTCGTCAATAACAAACAACCAGGTTAAACCAGCGTTCTAATAATATAAACATAAAGTTAAACAGCATCCAAATCGGCCCATCCGTTTGGGAGCTACGATACCACAGACAGACACACATACAGACAGGCGGCGCGGCGCCGCCGGCGGGGCGTAGGCGTCAACTTATAACTATAACAACCCTCCTTTCGCGTGGGGGGGTTTAAAAGTAGATGCAGTGAATGCAAATACACATAAAACAAGTCAACTTTATCTATCTTTAATTTTTATATAATCCGATATGGGTGGCTGGCTGAGTCGGAGAGGCCAAAGCACATGCTCTTACCAGCCAATATCACCTCCGAGAAGGTAGGTGCCATACCGGAGACCTCCCTGGATTGCTGGCTATACTGGACTGGAGGAGAACACAACCGAGGTTGCTATGCGGCCATCTTCCGCCAATTATGTTCGCCCAGCGAAAAAGAACGAGTAAGAAAATGCATACGTAATATTGAAGTGATTTTCATAATGCATAATATGCAATGGATTCAAGTGCACGCATTATCGTAGTGTGCACTTGAATCCAAGACGACATTAATTTACCGCACGGCTTTGACCACGGCCAAAGAGGATATAAACCACGGCTAATTGATGAATACAAACAGACCGAGACATGCGAACAGACAGACAACCACTTCACGATGCGTGCGTTGAGTTGACTGACGCACTTCCAGTCAATGTCATTTCATTACATTAGACGCGACCTTAAGACGCATAAGCACTTAAGGGGCGTGTTACCAGCAAGTTTTCACGTCAAGTTAGGGTTTTTTTTACAGAAAGCGTGATTTCGCGATAAGGTGTCTAACGACGCCCATGCACGTTCTGTCGCACGTGGGGGTTGTCTATTAACGCCCCCTTTTGAAGGACTCGAGATTGTATTTGGGGGTGGTAATCATCAAAAAAGCACACATCAAAATCGCAACTTCTAAATTATTAGGTACTTTTTTCGTTGGACTAAAAAAACAAAGATTCAATTTCTTTACGTGCTTTAAGTGCTTAGTACCCGTAACCGACGAGCATGCATGAAGAACATTATGGGATTGGAAGAGGCGGCAGAGGTGTGTCAGGATCGTGGCACGTGGAGATCCGTTGTCTCTGCCTACCCCACCGGGAAACAGGCGTGACGCTATGTATGTATGTATGTCTATTTCTTTGTAGTGAAAAATGTGCCTTTGTTGTTTATTGTTTATTGTTTATTGTTTATTTAGCATCTATTGGCAGTACACTGCGCTCAGATTTGTCATATTTACATTGTAACATTCCGCCAGTTCGATTATCACAGCGAAGAAGAACTGACAAGAAACTTCACTGGAAATTTTTTCAATGTCCACTTAGTCTATACAAAAATGTTTGCCACTGCCTAGACACGCATGTGCTGATTTGTGCTGATTTGTGACATGCAGCAATTCATGACAAAGTGAAAACATTTTTACTATGAAATTGTATGGACTACTGGTTTCTGTCACAAACCACCACATGTCGTTATCGCTTAACTAATTAATTACATTCATATCGCATCATTAATTATATTTATTTATCATGTGATTCTGACAACTTCTGAAGTATATAGGTATTATGTAAAAAGTCCGGTGTATAGTGCCATCGTCAAATTTGATAAGAAATTTTATCAAGTCATTATTTCATTTTGTTAGTAAGCAAGTAACATACTACAATGTAGTATAAAATGTCGAGGGTAAAAAAAAAATAGATACACAAGTACCCATTGTCTTAGAGTTAGTAGAGAACATTACGTTATGTCATACTTTTGTACTTAATTTATTATGTGTCAGAATCACAAAATTCGTCAGTTAAGGCATCTTTAATACTGTAATAGCTTTTTTTGGTTAATATTTTTTTCAGGGTTATTTTAAAAGAATTTTCACCTAGATTCCTTATTTCCTGTGGTATTTTGTTATAAAATCTAACACTATTACATATAAAACTTTTTGACATTTTAGACAGCCTATGTTTTATTCCCAGTAGGTTATCCTTATATCTAGTATTATAGTTGTGATTGTCCGAGTTAAAAGTGGAGACTAATAGATGCTTTCTTGCATAACAAATGTTTTGAAAGATGTAGGCACCAGGTAAAGTCATTATTCCTATTTCATTAAATGCATAACGACAAGTGTCTCTAGGTTTCATTCCTAGTATACACCGTAGGGCTCTTTTCTGTAATACAAATATTCGGTTTGATTCCGCTGCATTTCCCCAAAACATTAAACCATATGACATAAGACTGTCAAAGTAGGCATAGTATACAGTCTTTGCGGCTTGAATGCCGCAGAGCTCTTTAATTTTTTTTATAGCGTAGCAGGCTGAGCTTAGTTTGCCTGCTAGTTTATCTATATGAGCCTTCCAGGTTAAGCCATTATCAAATATTAAGCCCAGAAATGTAATTTCATTAGCCATTTTGAGGGATAATTCATTTACAGTGTTCACAATGTCATCTTGTATGCGTTTCCGAGTACCCAATGCGAAGTGCATTACATTAGTCTTATTTACATTCAATAGTAAATTATTAGATTGAAACCATGACTGTAGTGAATTTATTACTATTACAAATGACTTCCGTAGTTCCTCCATACATAAATCTTTCAAGACAACAGATATATCATCAGCAAACATGACTAATTCTATGTCCTCTGGAACACAGCTAGATATATCATTAACATATATTAAGAAAAGAAGTGGTCCTAGTATTGAGCCTTGTGGTACACCTATACTGACAGGTTCTACGCCCGACTTTACTCCATTAATATCACAGATTTGTTTTCTATTTTTTAGATATGATTCACATAGATTTAATGCTTTCTCTCTTACTCCGTAGTGTTCAAGCTTCATTAATATGATATCATGGTTTACGCAGTCAAATGCTTTAGATAGGTCACAAAAAATTCCGTATGTTTGTTTTGATTGGTCTAGTGAAGTTAAAACTGATCTGATCATTGATGCAATCGCATCTCCGGTAGACTTACCCTTTTGAAAACCAAATTGTTTAAAATTAATAATATTATGCCTATTAAAAAATGTGATTAATCTTAAAAGTTAATATGATTTTAAAATCATAACATACTTAAATAATATAGGCTTTACGCGTCGTCGTAGATCATAATATGTAATATGATTTTAACTATGATGATATTATCATCATAGTTAAAATCATCTATCAGTTCCGGTCGTTAAAGAATTTGGCAACGTGTTGACAATTAGGGTTATAGTATAGACCAGGGGTCGGCAACGTTTTACTATAGGAGGGCCATAATTGTTACCAGAGGATCAGTGCGGGCCGCATCTCATCTTCATAAGTACATACGATTTTAAAATAAAAAAAACTATTTAAAAAAATATAAAAACCGCCTTCAAAAGGCGGTCGGTTATTTTTGCTTGTTTTAGCACCGCCTTTAACTCTAGGGTTCGATTTTTTTTATTTCATACATTTTTGAAGGCTTTTATATTTTTTTAAATAGTTTTTTATTTCAGTTTTTTTTTTGTGATTTTTTGCTATTAATTTACTCGCTTTCCCATCCGATCTTGACGAAATTGAAATGGGACCACACGGGAATCACCAGCTTTCAAATAAAAAAGAATTTTCAAAATCGGTTCACTCAGTCGAAAGGTCCGAGGTAACAAACATAAAAAAACAAACAAAATACAGTTGAATTGAGAACCTCCTCCTTTTTTTGAAGTCGGATAAAAAGTCTGCTCACACAAATATGTACTACCAAACATAGTAATCATCTGCTGAGCAAACTTTTTTTCAATTCTTTGAAGTGTTCAGAAAGCAAACTTCCGTAGAAATCTATCAAAGTAGTGCTTTCTTTGAAAGCCTTTTTCAATGTGGTATTACGTTGGAAGTCTACTATTTTCATTTGCAAATTGCTTGGTACATCTTCAATATTAACTTCAAATGGGTTTTGACAAATCTCCATTTTAAGGGAGATCTTTATGAAATCTGCGAACCTATTTTCAAAATCAGTTTGAAGTTCTACTAACACATTTCTCATTTTAGTATTTTGCCATTCAAAATTCTCTCCAGCTTCTTCCACGGCTTTCTTGCAGTGAGGAAAATGGTCGAGCTTTTTTTCATGAATATGCTTGATATAGAGTCAGACTAAATGGCTGCCTGGCTGGCTCTCAGTCTGTCAGGCAGGCCGGGACTGAACTGAATAGATAGACTGACTGACACGTTTTGTAAGCCAACGCGTTCGTGAATGTCATAGATTTCAGTTCAGGCGCACATTATTTTTTTTTAAATCTTAATTTTAATTTAGGACTTTAGCCGTATTCGGATATGTCAGCACCATGGTGACTTTTAAAATATTTAATTCCGAATGACAAGACCTTTATTTAAAAAAAAATTGGAGTTTTTCTCAGTGGTCAGACTGATGGTCAGACTAGTCTGGCCAACGGGAATTTTTTTTTTCCCGTTGGTTAGATTCGCGGGCCGCAAGGAGGACGCTCGCGGGCCGCATGCGGCCCGCGGGCCGCGGGTTGCCGACCGCTGGTATAGAATATGATGATGATTATTATATAGAAATACCTACATTATTGCTACAAAAATGAGGGGCAAAGGCGGACTTATCCCTTGGAGAGATTTCTTCCAGTCAACCTTTGGTTATATGAGAGTCGCGTGTAGGTAGTTAGTGAAAAAATATATGTGGAAGGGAAACTAACTTGGAATCTAAAATTAAATTTATTGAATATAATTTTATTATAATAATATGCTACATATAAGTATAGTTACCGCCAACAAATCATGCGTGTCGATCTTGAGAAAGAGACAATACGGTTGTAGAGCGTCGTCCCTGTCGCACGAACTCGCACGTCTCTATGTGCGACAGAGACGACGCTCTACAACCGGATTGTCTCTTTCTAAAGCTCGACAAAATATACAGCGTAATTTTGTGTAGAATTTTTCTTAGAAATAATTTCAAAATATAGAGTTAGCTTTAAAAATCGGCAAATAAGAAAATTCCCGCCGAATAAAGGTACACAAAGTGTCGTCATTCTCATAATTAGGTAGGTATTTCCGCGAACATCACCTCTATCATGTGTTTTGTGTACACAACCACTGAGTATTCACTTACCACGTTAAAGAGTATGAGTAACAAGTTGAAATCTTGCAATGCATTGAAAACAAAATTATTATATGGATAAAAAAACAATTCATTGTTGTTATTTTTAACCGACTTCAAAAAAGGAGGAGGTTCTATGTTCGGCTGTATGTATTTTTTTTTACGTATGTTCAGCAATATCTTCCCCAATTGTGAACCGATTTCGATGATTCTTTTTGTGTTCGGTTCAGTCTAGCTCCAAGGTGGTCCCATTTTTTTTTGGTCAAGATCGGATTGGAAAGCGAGGCGGAATCGCGAGGCCGAAGGCCGAGCGATTCCGCCGAGTACATTAATAGCAAATAAAAATTACTAAAAAAACTGTGAAATAAAAAACTATTTAAAAAAATATAAAAACCGCCTTCAAAAATGTATGAAATAAAAAAATAAAAATCGAACCCTATAGAGGTGAAGGCGGTGGTGCTAAAGCAAGCAAAAATAACCGACCGCCTTCAACTCTAGGGTTCGATTTTTATTTTTTTATTTCATTAATTTTTGAAGGCGGTTTTTATATTTTTTTAAATAGTTTTTTTATTAATGGCGTTTCAAAATTATGTAATTCGATATTTATTATAATTATATTATATTATACTATATAAGAAGGCAAATAGGTTAATATTTAATTATGTTTTTTTATTTGTTTTTTTACATAATCAACATTGTAGTAGGTTTAAATGTACTAACATAATTAATTTCATACAAAATAAATGAAAGCACGGCTGTGTAAATAGTTCATGTTTTCCGTCCAGCAGCGGGAGCACAAATGCGTCGATAAGCCTATATCGATCGATAAACATCTATTAAGAAGACGAATATATGTTTATCGATCGATATAGGCTTATCGACGCATTTGTGCTCCCGCTGCAGTTCAGTGTAGCCGACATAAAATGATATGGCACCTGATGGCACCTAGTTCAACCGGTGTATGGGCTGACATCACGGATGTTGTGTGTAAGGTGGCTAACCGTGTCAGGTGGTGTCAGTTTCCATTAAAAAAATACGTAGCAGATCACTCAGTAAAATTGTAATCTTGCTCTCAAGCTGTGTTTTCGAAACACTATATGCTGTAGATGTTATTTTACTATGTTGCTTGCTAGTCATTATGAAATAAATACCCTGCGAAGTTTCTTGCCGGTTCTTCTTCGTGGGTGTAATCAAATCGGATAGAACAAACTGTGCCAAGTTCGAGTGCAGTCTTACCGCCCAAGAATTATCAATCATCATCATCATCAATCAAATCATATCAATATCATCAATCAATACTAATAATAAATCTGTAAGGGATGGTAATGGAGTAAGTTACTTTGTTTTATAGGATACTGCGTTTTTAGACTACAAATTTAGAGACTAATTTGACGATTTTTAGAAATCTTTTCTGTATGTAGGTATGTGTGTACCTCTATAACTCTTAAACCGATCATCCGAATTCGATTAAACTTAGTACAAGCCCAATTTACGGGACACAGGATAGGCTAAATCAAATTCAGTACGCTAGGATGTGGCTCTCATACAAACCGAATTGTTCCGCGCGCCGAAATAAAGATAGGTACGGTAGCGGGCTTACTTACTTTCTTCTTTTTAAATACGAATTTCACGCGAGCGAAGCCGCGGGCAATAAACAATAATGCTAGTTATCAATTTAAAGCCAAACTAAATTTGTCAAAATAAATTACAGAAAACTGAAAAAAAGGGGTTGGCACATTCGCGAAACGCGAAAGCTTTACCACGAATGAAGTTAGTCTCTGTTGTTGGTTTTATTACTTGTACAGTTTTACACTTTGCGTCATTTTCAATAATGCAAAAGTGTGTATAAAACATTGACCTTCGTAACCTCTCAAACACGCAAACTGTTATGGATTTACTTAAGACATAAAATGAGGACCTAAAAGCAAAAGCAGCAGCGGCCATTAGGAAACCGGTTTGTGCGCCTACGTCAAATAATATTATGATGATTATGAACAAAAACGTCATAGACGGAGGTTACTTACACGCTCAGTTTGGTATCAGTTCAGTCCATCAGTCTGGTTAAACTGACGCCAGACTGACCGTTTAATCTAATGACCGATGGTCTGATGGACCAGACTGATGCGAGTTTTAAATATTTGATAATTTTCGTCAGTCTAGCCAGGGTAGACTGACGGCAGACTGATAGTGCGAATGCATTTTACGTCTGGCGTCAGTCTGGCGTCAATCTGGTCGTGATCAAGGTCACGGACTGAACTGATGCCAGACTGAGCGTGTAACCACGCACGAGTAGGTAACTTGCGGTTGGGTTTGGTTTGGATAAGTATATATGTCCGTGTTCGTGAAAAATCATTGGAGGTTATTTGAATAATCTAATTAACAAAGTCAATCAGGGTTGCCAACTTTCGGAATAAATAAAAAAATAGGGACAATCGGTCGGTTATCGAAGACAATCGGAGTTCAGACCGATTCGGACCTATCTGAAGGAAAAAATAAAAATCTTTTTGTTTATATGTTTATTTAATTTTGCTTATTATTTTTCCATGCATATTTTTTATTGCTACGGGCCGCTTGCATTTCATTTTGCGTCTGGGTTCTCATCTCATCGGGTTTCCGATTTACATTCAAATTTAGAAATTGCAACGGAAATTCTTAGTGACATACAATGATATTATATGAAAGGAGGTAGATAGGTTATACGAGCTCCCAAAGCGGCACATTAAATACAAGACCACAGTCCTGTTTGAAGTTAGTCGCGCACCAACTACGCACGCGTTCAGACGTGCGTCGTGTCCTTCCTAAGTAGTTATGAGTTATACCAACCGCCACATAACTTGAATTCCCTCCCTTAATAATTGGAATAAGACTATTCGAGTCGGCGCACAATTTTATAGTTCTTTCTGTCAACATTTCAAGTTCGTGCCGTGTCGTGTGTGAGCACCGAATGTTGTACAACGTATCTTTCTTAAAATATCATTGGTGACATACATTAAAATGTTGCCCCTCTTTTTCGGTGTAGGTAAACGGCGACGGCGCGTCGCGATCGCGACGCGAAGTCGGCACTTTGGATGCTTTGGTGGGTGGGGTGGGACCAACATCGAGCGGGGGGCCCTGGGCTCTGTGCCCCATTTCTTTTTTTTTTTATGTAATCCGGTATGGGTAGCTGAGTCGGAGGGGCCAAAGCACACGCTCCAACCAGCCAATATCACCTCCGAGAAGGTAGGTGCCATACCGGATACTTCCCAGGATTGCTGGCTATACTGGACTAGAGGAGAACACAGCCGAGGCTGCTATGCGGCGTATCTTACATCCAGTACGGTGGTACCAACCCAGTCGGCTACAATTTGAGCTTCTTGACTTTCGCCGCCCGCTCAAAACATAAATAACATAGAATAGGAGTATTACTAAGTCGCAATTGGGAATTAAAACCTTTACCCAAATGATATTTAGAATTTAATAGATCGAAAACTCAATCCACAAGTGACTTGCTTGAGTATTGCGTCCATAATCTCACACGAACTTGACGGCTTACACTGTACCAAAGCGCAAAAGTGTTACTTGTAATATTCTTTAGCGCCTCCGGAAATCTGCCGCCCCCTGAAGTTTGCCGCCCCTAGGCCGCGGCCTATACGGCCTACTTAATGGGAAATCCAGGACGGCCCTTACGGAAAAGACTTCCCTCATCATTATCGTTCAACAATTTGCGACGAGAATCACGACTGAGTGCAAATAAAACACCGACCTTATACTCGTATGATATCGAAATGGGAGCTCGTTGTCATATTTTACTCGGACTAGGTAAACAAGTTATTATTTTCCTTATCGACAATATGATTCTGTATTATGTTACCCTTACATCATTCATTGATGTCACTATCCTAAATTGAATCATTTATTTCTGGATTTCATATTATTAAAATCATGTACTTAAGTTCATGCAGGCAAATTATTTATTTATTTTTTTTTTTATGGAAATTGACACGGTTGGCTACATCACGTACAACGTCCGTGATGTCAGCCCATAACACCGGGTGAACTTGGTGCCACGTCAGTGCTTCCCTTCGGTCGTGCCGGCTACACTGAACTGGACGGAAAACACAAACTATTTACATAGCCGTTTCGACCGACCTTTCATTCAGTGCGGTGGTACCAACCCGGGCGGGTTAAACCCTACCACCTAGTAATATAAGAAGGGAGTCATATCCCTTAGTCGCCTTTTACGACATACACGGGGAGAGATGCAGTGGGGCCATTCTTTTAAGGTACCGGCCCCACACGGTACAATAAATTTTAATACTCAAAAATTTATAACTAATAGATAATATTTATCAATTAATCTTTTACGAAAATACGCATATTATGTATCATCAACATCATAATACATTCACAAACTAAATAAAAAACAATCATAAGAAAAATATTGATGATGATTGTGGAAGAGACTTCAATGATGACGTGGCCTGGGTCATGCATGATGATGTTATACACATCGAGATCCTTGCACCTATCTGCCCATTATAAAACAATTACCGTGTGGGGCCGGTACTTTGAAAGAATAGCCCCGCTGCATCTCTCCCCGTATATGTCGTTAAAGGCGACTAAGGGATATGACTCCCTTCTTATATTACTAGGTGGTAGGGTTTAACCCACCCGGGTTGATACCACCGCACTGAATGAAACGTCGGTCAAAACGGCTATGTAAATAGTTTGTGTTTTCCGTCCAGTTCAGTGTAGCCGACACGACCGAAGGGAAGCACTGACGTGGCACCAAGTTCATCCGGTGTTATGGACTGACATCACGGATGTTGTAGGTGATGTAGCCAGCCTTGTCAGTTTCCATAAAAAAAAAAAATAACGATAGAGGTACGTTTTTATATTTTACTATCATTTGCCCGCGGCTTCGCTCGCGTGAAATTCGTGTTTAAAAAGAAGAAAATAAGTATAAACCCACTACCGTTCGGAATATTGACCCACTTGGTTGTGTGACTTAATCTTTATCTATATACCCATTTTACAACTAATTAATTACATAATATTTATCAGGTGTTATGCAGCTAAGTTCAGCTGTAGTCTGAAGGTAGGCCCACTTCCATACAGTCAGAAAAGCTTTACCTTATCTTTTCATTATCTGTACAAAATATCCCGTTATCTAGCAAAATATCTACGAAATTCGCCAGCGGACAAGCCCTTTATGTAGTTATCCTATTTCAATTTTTCACAAGAACTGTGCAAAAATTATTTATGGGAAATTATGGGTATTGTTTCGACGAAATTTTCTTTTTTGTCTTATGATTATGAATATGAGGCTTGATTGTGTTATTCCTGTTTTAATTTTGTATTTAGAATATATAGCTAATTTAGTCAAACATCACTGAATTCCCAATTCAGAACAAGCTATTATATAAAATAGTTTTAATACTCAATCAAAGTACCTAAAAAAATTTATGAAAAAAATAACAATGCTCAACAAAAATTCTTATAGTACCTATCTGAAATGTATAATAAAGATTTTATAAATATTCAATTATTGTTATTATTTTTAAAAGGTGTTTAAATGTTAGTTTTAAGATTTTATTATTTGACTACAATATGACGTTGTACCTATTGTATATACCTACTTGTTTTGTAATATTGTATGGGACTTGCGCTTGAAATAAACGTTATAAGTTATGTTATCCTATAAAAATGTAAACAAAAATTAGGTAGATACCTAAGTAAATACCAATACGACCAATATGTACCTACTGTATTTATTTATACGTACGAATAATACCGACGTATTTTAAAATTCACATCCACAAATTGCATCAAATAAATTATGAATTAAACATAATATAATATCACACCAAGCAAAATATCGCCGTAGATTTAGCTTATTCGGCACTAAAACGCACTTTTATTTGCGCGCGTAAACAGACCCAATTTTCAAATTCGGAACGCGCCGGCCTCGCCGCGCGTATGGCACCAATGCAATCCCAAGATGGCCGAATTCGATCACTTTTGTTTTTAGAACTATACTTTTACGATTTCACTTTATTTTTTTATTATTTCGCGTTTATGTTTCCGATTTGAGCAACGACACGTGTTTAAGCGATGAAGGCCGCGGGAACACTAAGCAAGCTAGTACATAAGTATCTAGCTAGCTAGAGAGAAGAAGAAAGAGTAGGTAGGACAACCTACACAGAATATTTTGTATTATTGGTTGGTTGACGAATGTTGGCGAATCGCGATCGCGAATGGTATTGGCCGCTATCGGTTGCATCTGATGATAAAACCCTAGAAGAGGCACCCAACTTGTCGAGGAGGTGAAAAAAAAAGTTGTTCACACACAGACACACAAGCAAGAGTGTTCCGTAGCCATATTGTTCGTTCTTGCACGTACAACCCGTCCGAATCGCGGATCTGACCAAATGACGTCATACAAACTGGAGGGTCAGCAAACAAATAAAACGAGAAAAATTTTATTGTAATATCTTTATGCCTAATTTAATTTAAAAAGCTGCATTCTACATCCCAGAAAATAAAAACTATAATAATAATCTGAAAATGTGCATTTGGTCAGGTCCGCAGAGATATTTAGGACGGATTGTTTATGGAGTGTGCGCAACAATCACGTGGTCGCACTCGCACGTATATCGCGTATCGCGCCATCTATCGGTGACCGTTCATATGTTTGTAGTTGAAATCTTTGAATAGTTCGGTAGATGGCGCTCTTCTTCATATTATGATAAGTACTTTTTAATGTTTGTTATGTAGGTTTTAATTCTTTGTTATTTATTATTAGACATATGAACCTGATGGAATTACAAATAATTTCATTAATTATGTTAAGTACTATCTTGCCTAATATTTAATATTTTTTACTTTTTTTTATTATTATTATTTATTGGCATATCCGCCATAACAACACATATTCTGTGTGTCAATTTCAACTGGCTATCCATTACTACGGTTTCAAACAGCACTCGGACAGACAAACAAACGGTGTAGGCTTCCATATTGATTGATTGACACAGAATTTAAAGAATTATGTTTACCTTTGGCACACTCACCCAATATATTTATATACCTCGAGGAAAAATTCGAATAGGGGCCTTAGTACCGAATCATGTCACACGTCACGAAACACGTCAGTTTTGTTTGCGGCTAGTAGGTATAAATTCGGTGTGTCAAAATTTGTGCATTATTTTGCATGTGACCGCACTTCTACTTATTTTTCTTTGAATGTTTACTCACTTATAGGGTTACCATCCGTTCGGATTTGTCCGGACTTTCGGGCCTTCCGACTTTGTCCGACTTTTAATGTGTCCGGATTTTTGATTTAGAGAGAACATGAACTTAGGAACACAATTAAAGCCTACCTAACAAACATTAAAATAACTATCAAAAGGGGCGTTTTCAAATGTTCCTAGAGCACTTGCGGCACGCACGACAAAGTGACAAAGTGACGGCAGGCCTCGCGCGGGAAACCGCGCCAAAAAGCCCTGCAACGGTGTAAAAGTCGTAAGACTAATACCTTTTTTACAGATGCAGATTTCTTCACTTGCGGCATTACCCCGCTGGATGGCAAGGCCATTACCCTTTCAATGAAGTAGGCCCTTAATTGCGGGACACCAGTTGCGTCCAAAAATATATTAATAAATTAATTAATTATTATTCGATCTTCATAAAATGCATACGTGGGCGCGTGTGACAATGACAACACGCGTGAGATTTATAATGTATTAAAGTATCATTTTGTGAATAAAATGCCCGAATGTTTTTGGTATGTTCGGACTTTTCAAATTTCGAAATGGTAACCCTACTCACTTAGGTATGTGCCCGCTGTAAATTCAGTGCAAGCCAACCAAATCTTGGTAACAAGATGGAATGTATTCGATATGTGTCTCCTATGTCAATGCTGTGTCTGGGTATCCATTTCCATGTAACCGATCGGTCTCTCTGGCGCCCGGTAGTGTGTTTAATTCATTATTAAGCTTGATTTCATCCTTGTTGAATAATTAACATTTTTTATGTCTGTGCTTTTTGCTTATGAGGGTTCCGTGGCATCGTCAATATTTTTAGCAATAAAGCGAAGTTTCTATGGCCTTGTAACTTGTAAGGTACAACGTCAATGTATGAATCCTTATAACTCGAGAACCACTTTATCGATTTACATACGGTTTTCACTGTTACATTCTGTCACTTCTCAAGATTGTTTCATGATATAAATAATAAATAACGCTAATTCATCGGTGGCCTGTGCTGTAAGCAAAAAGTCACGCAAATCGAAGACACTGGCAAATGCTAGTCCCAAATAAATGAAACTCGTTCTAATGCAATCCGGTTGGGTGGCTGCGTCAGAGTCAGAGTGTACGAGCACATTCTGCGATCCGACCGGCCAGAAACCTGGGTTATCAAATCAATAATAATAACTCTTATATAATATAATACTTTAAGTAAGGAGGATAACCTGTTAAATACATTATTAGTTCATTCATAGTTTTTTTTTTTTTTTTATGGAAATTGACACGGTTGGCTACATCACCTACAACATCCGTGATATCAGCCCATAACACCGGGTGAACTTGGTGCCACGTCAGTGCTTCCCTTCGGTCGTGCCGGCTACACTGAACTGGACGGAAAACACAAACTATTTACACAGCCGTTTCGATCGACGTTTCATTCAGTGCGGTGGTATCAACCCGGGTGGGTTAAACCCTACCACCTAAACATAACCAAATAAAGTTTATACCTGCATACTCTAGAATAACAGGGCTATTCAAAAATATTTTTTTTCTAAAACATAACATTATAGTATAGCTGTGAGCAGAGATTAAAAATAAAATTGAAAAATATTTTTTTAAAATTTTTGCTTAGAACTCCATTTTTTTATATGGACGAGTGCAAATTTTGTTCCACAAAGTGATTCTCCGTCCTCGAATTATACGAAAACGCTACCAAACTTGGTCAAGTTGCTTAATGTATTGAGATATCAAGCTCGGAGTGAGGGGCGGCGGATGCCAAGTGGCATCCTTTGTTGAAGATTTGCAAGGTGGGTCGCATTAACATCCCCACTATAAGGGATGGTCATGGAGTAGTAAATACCTCAATAGAGAAATACTTTATTGCTCCAAAACATTTTACAGTAACAAACGATAAGTAATTTACATGAGGGGCAAAGGCGGACTTATCCCTTACAGGGATTTCTCCCAGTCAACCTTTTGATGTTTGAGAGACGTATGTTGTGAGATATAAGTAGGTAGTAGCAAAAGACTTGAGTGTGGGAATGTAAAATATAATATATGGAAAATAACTATGATAAACTATAATATACACTACATAATATAAATACGTACTAGTTAATTAAACGTATAAATCGCAAATTATAAATTAAATTAAATACTTAAAACTATAAATTTAATACATATGAATTACAGTTTATATAATACATAATACCTAAATATATACATACATACTTGTCCATTTAGAATTAAAGGATTTTTTAGCTATTGACTTCACAGAGACGGAGATAGTACAAATTTAAGTGTTTTTTTGAATAACGGAAGCGACTTGCAGTGCCGTATACAGTGAGGTAGTAGATTCCACAGCCGAGCTGCGTGCACAGAAAATGAGTTTGTGTAAAATCCATTTTTATGAGTAGAAATGGCTAAGATAAATTGTCATCACTTGAACGAAGCAATACTTACAGCAGAAGACTTACAGCAGTATACTTTGTTTTATGAGATATTGCGTTTGTAGACTCTATGTATGATACTAAAACTAAATTTACTATTACTTATTAGATATTATTATCTTTTCTGAATAGATATCGATGCTTTTCTGCATGTATGTATGTTCCTGCATAACTCTTAAACCGAACATCCAAATTCGATGAAACTTAGTACAAGCACATTTAACTATACGTGACACAGGATAGGCTAAATAAAATTCAGTTCCGGTTAAGTTAAGATGTGGCTCTCATCTCATACAAACCGAAGTTTTGCGCGCGCCGAAATAAAGGTACGGTAGCGGACTTACCTACTTTCTTCTTTTTAAATACGAATTTCACGCGAGCGAAGCCGCAGCGAAAAATACTGTGTCATATCGAGGTGGGATCTAAAAATCCTTGCCCGACCCACCCCTAGAAACAAAACTCTGGCTAAGGAGTAAGGACACATATTTTTTGTCGCTCCGAGCTAATCAAACTATCACGATCATTGCACTGTGTAGTTAAAAAGAGGTAGGGTCCTTCCTGACTCCTGAGCCTGACTGAAACATTACTCATACGCTGAGCTCATACTGGTACCGATTACTACTGATAGCAATTATTACACTTGTAGATATTACTTTTTTTTATTAAATCCAACATAGGTGGCTTTGTGGAGAGACCAATATAGTGCAGTCGACAGAGACAAAATTACCTCTCCTCGCGAAACCACGCTCAGTTAGGTGCCATGCCAGCAGATTTACGGACTGTTGCTAGGCTGTCTAGCCTGCTAATACGACGTTTGACTCGCCGGAAGACAGTTCCACCACACCCCTAGCGGCGCGACACAGAAACGATTTAGCGAACCGCTGGGTTCTCAAAAGCCTAATGTCAACAACAAAGGTGTGCTGAGTCTCTCTGCGACGAGTCATGCGGATATAGGACTTTATCACCTATTGGAAATTAAAAATAAGAACCCGTAGAAGAAAGTACCTCTCCTTCCTCTTCCTCAGTCCTGGATTTCCCATTAGGCCGTATAGGCCCCGGCCTAGCTAGGGGCGGCAAACTTCAGGGGGCGGCAGATTTCCAAAGGCACTAATAATATTATGGCGGAACCACACTTCGTTATTGGTTATTTGTTATTCGCCTTATTTGCCCGTATAAGACGAAGTGTGGAGGGCTCATTCGTCTACATTTGCGTTATTCGCCCGCATAGCACGAATAAACGAATAGCGAATACGCGTATCCGTCCACTTGTCGGTTTTTTGGCACACATCAAAGGACACGAATAAGCCGAATATGTGCGTCGCCTGCCCACTTCGTTCACTCATTCGCGCGCGTTCGCTCGCTCACGGTCGTGTCTCGCTCGCTCGACGTGTGCGTGCGTGTCCATCTTGTGTTTTGCGTGTGGACTAATGATTTTACGCAAACAACACACATATTTGGCATGTTTGGCATACTGGCACGAAGTGTGGATAGCATGTTCGTTGCTCGCTCACATAGCAAATATTTGGGCGAATACGGCATAGCCGCATAACAAATAACGAATAACGAAGTGTGGTTCCGCCATTACAAGTAACACTTGCGCTTTGGTATGTGTAAGCAGTCAAGTTCGTGCCCGATTATGGACGCAATACTCCAGCGAGTGACTTGTGGATAGAGTTTTCGATCTATTAAATGCTAAATCTTATCATTTGTGTAACGTTTTAAGTCCTCCTATCCTATGTTATTTATGTTTTGCGCGGGCGGCAAAAGTCAAGTGGCCTACACTTAAGAACAGTACAAGTCCGGCACTGTCTCTCCTACTAGCAAGATGGCTCTGTGGCCTACTGCACGTAGATACATAAGCAAGAAGAAGAAGACTCACTTGAGCCGGCTCCGCTTCTCGGCGAGCAGGAACATCTGGGTAGGAGTGAGCAGCCGGCGCGCCGGAACACTCTGGAACTGGTCTCCAGCTTCGTGCGCCACGGCCGCGACCCCGGCGTCGTCGTCAGTTGCTGGATCCCCTTCGTAGTCACCCTCGCTCTTTCCTACTAGCAAGATGGCTCTGTGGCCTACTGCACGTAGATACATAAGCAAGAAGAAGAAGACTCACTTGAGCCGGCTCCGCTTTTCGGCGAGCAGGAACATCTGGGTAGGTGTAAGCAGCCGGCGGCGCGGCGGAACACTCTGGAACTGGTCTCCAGCCTCGTGCGCCACGGCCGCGACCCCGGCGTCGTCAGCTGCTGGGTCCCCTTCATAGCCACCCTCGCTCTCTCCTACTAGCAAGATGGCTCTGTGGCCTACTGCACGTAGATACATAAGCAAGAAGAAGAAGACTCACTTGAGCCGGCTCCGCTTCTCGGCGAGCAGGAACATCTGGGTAGGAGTGAGCAGCCGGCGCGGCGGAACACTCTGGAACTGGTGTCCAGCCTCGTGCGCCACGGCCGCGAACCCGGCATCGTCAGCTGCTGGGTCCCCTTCATAGCCACCCTCGCCCTCTCCTACTAGCAAGATGGCTCTGCGGCCTACTGCACAAAGATACGTAAGCAAGAAGAAGAAGACTCACTTGAGCCGGCTTCGCTTCTCGGCGAGCAGGAACATCTGGGTAGGAGTGAGCAGCCGGCGCGGCGGAACACTCTGGAACTGGTCTCTAGCCTCGTGCGCCACGGCCGCGAACCCGGCATCGTCAGCTGCTGGATCCCCTTCATAGCCACTCTCGCCCTCTATTACTAGCAAGATGGCTCTGTGCCAAACTGCACGTAGATACATAAGCAAGAAGAAGAAGACTCACTTGAGCCGGCTCCGCTTCTCGGCGAGCAGGAACATCTGGGTAGGAGTGAGCAGCCGGCGCGGCGGAACACTCTGGAACTGGTCTCCAGCCTCGTGCGCCACGGCTGCGAACCCGGCATCGTCAGCTGCTGGGTCCCCTTCATAGCCACCCTCGCCCTCTCCTACTAGCAAGATGGCTCTGTGGCCAACTGCACGTAGATACATAAGCAAGAAGAAGAAGACTCACTTGAGCCGGCTTCGCTTCTCGGCGAGCAGGAACATCTGGGTAGGAGTGAGCAGCCGGCGCCGTGGAACACTCTGGAACTGGTCTCCAGCCTCGTGCGCCACGGCCGCGATCCCGGCGTCGTCAGCTGCTGGGTCCCCTTCATAGTCACCCTCACCCTCTACTACTAGCAAGATGGCTCTGTGGCCTACTGCACGTAGATACATAAGCAAGAAGAAGAAGACTCACTTGAGCCGGCTTCGCTTCTCGGCGAGCAGGAACATCTGGGTAGGAGTGAGCAGCCGGCGCGGCGGAACACTCTGGAACTGGTCTCCAGCCTCGTGCGCCACGGCCGCGATCCCGGCGTCGTCAGCTGCTGGGTCCCCTTCATAGTCACCCTCACCCTCTCCTAGCAGGAAGTTGGGTTTGGGAGCCGCCTGTGTGAAAGATAAGTATGTCATCAGGATACGATATAATGTTTTAATGAAAAAGCAAGAGAGAACCTATCAGAATACATGGATTTGACATTGACCACAGCATGAAATTACTTTATTTTTATGGGATAGCGACATGTAGCCTAGACAAGTGATTTAATTTTGATTTGATTTGATTTGGTTTAAATGGCTACTGGCCAGATGTTCGCCGGGTGCCTCATCAGCATCACCGTCGTAACGATGTCCGTGGAGACGGAAAGGGGAGAGCAGTGTGGCCAACTGTTCGACGGCATAACTCATTACCGACATCTCAACGATGACGACCTAAATTTGATGTGGGCACGATACATTTTGCGAGGCCCTCTCTGGTGGCACTAGAGGAAGGATTTTATGGATTTTCATTGTCGAAATGGATTTTCGCTGTATGAACTTTCGAGGCGCGAGGCCCCTTGGGCCGCGAGGCCGTGGGCGGTCGCCCACGTTGCCCACGCCTTGCGCCGCCTCTGATTGCGAATATGCAATATCTTCTTGGCAGGAGCCTCACGACCCATTTAAAAGAACACATATTGTACTTGAATGGATGTTAATAAATATTTAAATGAACAGGATCCGTTACACATTTACAAATACAAAGTCACAGTACAGTTACACATAAAAATTCACAAGTTTTCTGGAGTTGACATCTTTCTATGCCAACATTGGCTATAATTGAACCACTATGTGATATATTTACCTGCGCAGGCGCTTCCTCAGATTCAATCCTTTCGAAGTTGTCGCTCTCGCTGGAAGAGCCAACGCCGCTGTTTTCGGGAATGTCGGCCATCTTTTCTGCTTCTGGAAACATAAATCGTAGTATTAAAGAGATATAAATATCTTGCCTAACCTAACATTAAGATAGGGCATGTTGGAGTTATAACTGTATTACGTTGACATATTGGCAAGTAAGGAGGTAAAATAGTGGGTACATTGTAGCGCCCTGTGTCACTCCATATTCGATTCTAGTTTGAAGTTCTTCACGTTGACATCCCTTGATTCTATGGACTTCTTAATCCCAGTTTTCATACAACCTACATTTTATGTACCTACCTACAAGCAATCTAGTGTTTTAGTATAACATTCTATACATAAAATTTCTCAGAAAACTAAGAGAACGACCTACTCTGTTAGAATTTAATAATTAGTGACTGCTGCATAAGCGACTAACCCAACGAAACGACCAAGACCAACAAAGACTTATACTCCTGCGAATTAAGATCCAGAATCGCAGATGGTCACATTCAGCCTAACTCCGTTAGAGGAATTCGATTATCGGGAACGACCGAGAATTTTATTACGAAAGGAATGCGACCAAGCCTAGGAGCTTCGTAAGTAGGTACAATCGATTAAAAAACTAGAAATAGATCTGTAGAACCCTGTCATGTTCCCTGACCCTGTTCTAGGGGCTCAGAACTAGGGGCAAATGTGGCGGGACGTGCTCGGGGATTTTTACCGCACAAAATCTAAATAAATAATATATAATTAAAATTTGCGCCAAAAATTATTTTACTAAATTAGCTATTTTAATTATATTTTGCAGGTTTCCATATAACTATCCTTAACTAGGCCTTAACTAAGTTGTATTTTCTTTTTTTTTATGGAAACTGACACGGTTGGCTACATCACCTACAACATCCGTGATGTCAGCCCATAACACATTAACATAACACCATCCATAACATCTTTGTTGATATTATGAATAATAAAAAGAAAGAATACCTAATTTATTAATGGAAATACACTTTATTGTTTAAAATTTACATCACAATAAATATTTCCAATATAATTTATTACTAATTAAATTAAAATTATTTATTAAACTAAAACTACCTATCAAATAAAATTTACCTACAAATATACTTAACTAATTAAAAAACATTTAAGTAACTAAAAACTAACTACATGCGTAGTGCGTACCTAATTACTGCATTTATTACCTACAAGCTGTGCCCGCGGCTCCGCCCGCTCTCATATTTCACTTCACTGCTAACCTCATAAACCATTTAGCGTGATAGTAAGTAGCCTATAGTTGATGGGAAGAATCAAGCTATCCGTAGAATGTTTTATTAAAATCGGTTCAGTGGTTCTCGAGTTATAAGCGGACAGACAGACATACACTCAGACACTCAGACACTCAGACAGAAAGCAGACGTTGGATTTTATTATAGGTAAGGAAGTGTATGGTGTTAAATAAAAGCTATAGAAAATTAAAAAAACTATCCTTATATTTTTTTTAATGAAAATTGTCACATCTTTTCTACTACCTTCATTCTTTTATTTACTTTACTAGTCGTCTGTTTCTGGTTTGCACCTACCTCGGCCCGCGCTTCCTCACTTCGCGCCTCACACTACACCCGCAGACGCCTAGCATTTCCTCCAAGGCTTGGCGTCAGCGGGTGTAGCGTGCGTGAGGCGCGAAGTGAGGAAGCGCGGGCCGAGGTAGGTAGATGCAATGCAAACCAGAAAAGACAAGTAATACACCATTTCAGACACCTAAGACGGAGGTTACACGCTAGGTTACACGCTAGGTTAGGCATCAGTCCAGCCAGACTGACCGTTTAATCTACTTTGATGGATGGATGGTTTGGAATGATGGACCAGACTGATGGATTTTAAAATATTTTGATACTAGACTGATGGCAGACTGATAGTGCGAATGCATTTTACGTCTGGCGTCAGTCTGGCGTCAATCTGGTCGTGACCAAGGTCATGGACAGAACTGATGCCAAACCTAGCGTGTAACCTCCGTCATTGATTTTAAAATATTTTGTTACTAGACTGATGGCGGACTGATGATAGTGCGAATGCCTTTTAGTTTGGCGTCAGTCTGGCGTCAATCTGGTCGTGACCAAGGTCGCGGACTGAACTGATGCCAAACCTAGCGTGTAACCTCCGTCTAAAGGTTGTAGTTGTATGTTAGAAATCTCTGCAAGGGATAAGTCCACCATGGACAACATTTAAAATTACGCTCTTGGTCGGAATTAAATTCACTGTTAAATCCTTATAGGTTATGTCCGATGACCTGACCTTAGAAGATCAGTAGCTGATCATAAAATTGTTAAAAACTGTTTATAGTAGCTAAAAAGTATTTCGCGGTCTAATCCACCTTTATTTAACGCGAGTAGAGTCTGAGGCACCGCTGGTAAACCTAAATAGGAATAGTTTATTCGATTCAAAGGATATTCGATTATTGCCGGAGCGGAGGAGGTATTTTGCTCGACCCCATCGTACAGAAGCGCCTGGACGTAGAAGCCAGCAATGGGACAAAGGTTTGCATTGTTCTTAGTTTATTTTTAATCAGGCACTATAATTTTTTATACAAGTCTATGTACTGCATGATTTTAAATACGGCTAGATGGTGGGATCGCGCGTAGCGCCTGTCGCCGACTTATGGCCAAAACTGGCCATGATCCACAGGATTTCGATTTCTTTGTACACTCTCATTAGCCGGAGATGCAGTGCCATTTAGTTGTAGTGCAATATTAAATGTTTAAATATTATGACATAAACACATCCTGTACAAAACTTTAAACTGGTTGTACAAAACTGTACATATGTGCAAATTTTAAAAATCAAAGCAGTTTTAAGAATATACGAAATTGGCGTAGATATCGATTGGCGATCTCGGGTGGCTATATCATCGCTGTAAATTGATTGGTAGAAATTTAAGCGACGCGCCGCCATCTATCAATTATATTCATATATTATCTATGGTATAAACACCAATATTTGAATAGTATTCTTGCAGTTTGCAAAATGACACAAGTGCAAAGTTTGCACGTGACATTCTAGGCTCAAGACGCTGACGAATGTTTCATGTTGACTAGCTAGCTAGATTATTCGCATTTATTTATTTTGACACACTCCTGAGAACACTACTACATACGTTAGTAAATTATTTATTAGCAATAGGGGAATTCTTAGTTCCGCATATTCCTGTCAGTCTCCTTGCTGGTTTGAAGGGGGTCGTTACGAAACAAACAATTAATTGTTTTTAACTCAAGTTGAGACGGAAGTTAACTTTCTCCATACAAAATCGTCTTTCGGCATTTATGTTTTCTAGCACCCTAAACCTTATCCGATTATTAAATTTTTTCAATCTACGTTCCTGTCATTTTTAGTTTAAATGAAATATACCTACAACACGCCGGAGGTAAAAATTTGTATTTCGACCGAAAAACAATTTAATTCTTTATTTTATCTATCACTCATCGTCATCTCAGTCATCCATCCCATCACTTTAGTTAGATATTCAAAAAATATAAAAAGACAGGAACGTAGATTCGACTGTCCTAATTAAAACAAAACAAGAATTCTAAAATATGTAAATAAATACCCATACAAGAAATATGTTTTTCCACTTTTTTTACCCATCTTTAGGTGACTAACGAAGTACATGGAAATTTGGTCCCATGCGGAGCTTGCAAATATCGTATCGGCCTGAAAGGTACCTATTTTCGCGCCTATTGAAAGACCCATGACCAGAGGCGGCGCAAGGCGTGGGCGACGACGTGGGCGACCGCTCACGGCCTCGCGGCCCGAGGGGCCTCGCGCCTCGAAAGTTCATGCAGCTTTGATTCATGAAAATATTCAGCTAGTTCTATTAAAAGAGACCCCGAGTAAACATGTTTAGACTTAATCATAGGCAAACTAACTAAAGCTTACTATAAAGCCTTTATCAGACACAAGATGGCAACGCAGGATAGAGGCAGTGAATGCTATTTGATTATGTTTACTTTTATCGACGTAAGGTATGCTGACATAAATGTATTTGATCAGTAGGTATACCGGAAATCCATTTTAACAGTGAAAATCCATAAAATCCATGCCACCAGAGAAGGCCTCAAATATATCTTGCCCACATCAAATTTAGGTCTTGGTAGATTAAAAGATGCCCCGCCACTGCCCGTGACTGTACTTGGGGGGGGGGGGGGGGGTGTGGATGAAGCTGAAGCACCTGTACGGGCAGGTGAGCGCACAAAAGTTTACCGCTTCTGTAGAGTCAAAGCCTTCTTCCATCTCACTTGTTTCCACGCGCCGCAATAATAGAGGGCCATGGTAGATTAAAAGAACAAAATACAATCACCTGTTTCACTTGACATTGTAAACAGGGTCAATACATCATCGGTAGTAATACTTGTCGCAATCTAGGGCCGACCATAGAGGCAACATCGCTGATTTAGACATAATGGATTGTGAGCTGTTCGTGGTCAAGCGGCCTTATCTAGCAAGCAAAGGTCGCGCGGTTCGATTCCTGTTTGCTTGCATCGAGTTTCTTTCTCTTCCGAGTTTGATATGGGAATTTCTTTCAGGAGTTGCTCCAAAGGATACCATTTAAAAGTACCTACGTAAGTCCCTTTCCTTACCACCGCACTGAAGGAAGTTCAAAGGGGTTATGATATGATGTCTTCGGGGGTTTCCCGTAAAAGTTTGTATTTATTTATTTATTTATTTGTTTATTATTATTTTATATTTATTATTTATTGGTGGGACTTTTTCTTTTAGATTTTAATTGTACTTTTAGGTAATTTTAATTTGATAGGCAGTTTTTTGTTATAATTTTATTTGAATAAGTAAACAACTAAGTTAGTTATGAAAAAAAAAACAGCTGCACAAAAAACTAGAAAAAAAATCAGCTATACAAAAACTAGAAAATAATAAGAACACAAACCTTGGCCTTTTTAAGATTTTACGTCTGGGTAAGAAATTGTGCAATAATAGCGTGCTGTGTTCTCATGTCGGATGCCAAAGGGCACTTTGTGTCGCTGCGTCAGCGGAATAAGTAATAAATTGAGACTTTTAACAGACTAATATAAAAACGTGGGGCGCATGTTATTACGTATATTATACGCCCCACGTTTTTATATTAGTCTGTTAAAAGTCTCAATTTATTACTTATTCCGCTGACGCAGCGACACAAAGTGCCCTTTGGCATCCGACATGAGAACACAGCACGCTATTATTGTACAATTTCTTACCCAGACGTAAAATCTTAAAAAGGCCAAGGTTTGTGTCCTTATTATTTTCTAGTTTTTGTATAGCTGATTTTTTTTCTAGTTTTTTGTGCAGCTGTTTTTTTTAATAAAACCGTTTAACTTAAAAGTTTTTTTACCTATTTTTTATTTACTCGTTTTTAGTTTGATTTTTTTTATAATTTTTTTCTTTCATGTTGTTCCCACGAGTACTGGACCAATAACAGTCGACCCCCCCAGAGGTCCATGTAGAGGGGCAAGGCTCTCATACAACAAGGTGTGCCCAGCCTTGAAGTTGAAACGTTAACGACGTATATTTTATCCACCCTAATGCCACAGTCCTCGGCACGTTTCAAACGTTGACTTGGGTGGTGTATCGCTAACCACGTATCATTTTTAGCCACCCTAACGCCACACAGTTCTCGGGACAATACAGAAACCTTAACTTGGGTGGATTCAAACAAATATCCTGATCATAATTTTTGTTTTATTTAAGTTCAACAGTCCACCTCCTGCCTCCATAATCAGATCCTCGTCACCAAGTGTAGAAGTATGGGACACTCGTCCAAACCAACCAAATGAGCCCAAATTCGAGAGGGTTACTAGTACCAGTTGAAGAGTTCCACTGTCCACCTCCTGAATCCATCATTAGACCCTCGCCACCAAGTGTATTGGTAGAAGTATGGGACACTCGTCCAAACAAACCAAATGAGCCCAAACTCGAGGGGGTTACTAGTAACGGTTGAAGAGTTCCACTGTACACATCCTGACTCCATCATCAGACCCTCGTCACCAAGTGTATTGGTAGAAGTATGAGTCACTCGTCCAAACCAACCAAATGAGCCCAAACTCGAGGGGGTTACTAGTAACGGTTGAAGAGTTCCACTGTACACCTCCTGACTCCATCATCAGACCCTCGTCACAAAGTGTATTGGTAGAAGTATGGGACACTCGTCCAAACAAACCAAATGAGCGCAAACTCGAGGGGGTTACTAGTAACGGTTGAAGAGTTCCACTGTACACCCCGTGACTACATCATCAGACCCTCGTCACCAAGTGTATTGATAGAAGTATGGGACACTTGTCCAAACCAACCATATGAGCCCAAACTCGAGGGGGTTACTAGTAACGGTTGAACAGTTCCACTGTACACCTTCTGACTCCATCATCAGACCCTCGTCACCAAGTGTATTGGTAGAAGTATGGGACACTCGTCCAAACCAACCATATGAGCCCAAACTCGAGGGGGTTACTAGTAACGGTTGGAGAGTTCCACTGTACACCTCCTGACTCCATCATCAGACCCTCGTCACCAAGTGTATTGGTAGAAGTATGGGACACTCGTCCAAACAAACCAAATGAGCCCAAACTCGAGGGGGTTACTAGTAACGGTTGAAGAGTTCCACTGTACACATCCTGACTCCATCATCAGACCCTCGTCACCAAGTGTATTGGTAGAAGTATGGGACACTCGTCCAAACAAACCAAATGAGCCCAAACTCGAGGGGGTTACTAGTAACGGTTGAAGAGTTCCACTGTACACCTCCTGCCTCCATCATCAGTCCCTCGTCACCAAGTGTATTGGTAGAAGTATGGGACACTCGTCCAAACCAACCATATGAGCCCAAACTCGAGGGGGTTACTAGTAACGGTTGAAGAGTTCCACTGTACACCTCCTGAATCCATTATCAGACCCTCGGCACCAAGTGTATTGGTAGTAGTATGGGACACTCGTCCAAACCAACCAAATGAGCCCAAACTCGAGGGGGTTACTAGTAACGGTTGAAGAGTTCCACTGTACACCTCCTGACTCCATCATCAGACCCTCGTCATCAAGTGTATTGGTAGATGTATGGGACACTCATCCAAACCAACCAAATGAGCCCAAACTCGAGGGGGTTACTAGTAACGGTTGAAGAGTTCCACTGTACACCTCCTGACTCCATCATCAGACCCTCGTCACCAAGTGTATTGGTAGAAGTATGGGACACTCGTCCAAACCAACCATATGAGCCCAAATTCGAGGGGGTTACTAGTAACGGTTGAAGAGTTCCACTGTACACCTCCTGACTCCATCATCAGACCCTCGTCACCAAGTGTATTGGTAGAAGTATGGGACACTCGTCCAAACCAACCAAATGAGCCCAAACTCGAGGGGGTTACTAGTAACGGTTGAAGAGTTCCACTGTCCACCTCCTGACTCCATCATCAGACCCTCGTTACCAAGTTGAAATTATCATAATATTGTATTGTCATGAGAACTCAATGTGTGTGCAAAGTTTCATAAAAATCGGTTCAGTAGAAGTAGTTGAAAAAATTGTCGCAAGATTTGAAACAAAGATAGTAACAAACAAACAAACAAACAAACAAATATACGGAGTCAAGCTAAATAAAACCGTTTAAAAACGGACCAATGTTTTCCGTTCACTTCAGAGCCGAACACGAACAAAGGGAAGCACTGACATGCCACCTAGTTCCGACACGTTCAGTCTGTCACGCACGCCACGCCAAGGTTTCTCCAGTCAAAATCGCACAATCCATTTTTTCGCATTTTGCGACGGGACCCTAAAAAGGTGTACGTAATGGGGTGAAATCACGCGTGTAGCACTGATGAGTAGCTCATTGATATCTATTTGAGTAGCTAATCACGGTCAAATTCCTCGGCTTCAACGCAGTCGGGTAAAATATGACTAAAATCAGTAAGTGCACCTTTCTACCTCCGCACCACGTGCACTGGGCAGGGAGTGCATCCCTCCCTACCCTACACGCTGCTGGTTCTGCAGATATTTCCTCCACAGAACTGGTAAACTATAAAACGCTCTCCCTGCCCATATAGGTATGTAATTTCCCCCGAAGTGCAGTATCGAGTCCTTCAAGAGGGGCGTCAATAGTCACCTGTCAGGTCGACATGGCATTCGCAACCTCCGCATACGATCGCATGTCCATGGACGTCATAGACACCTTAAGGGTGGATTGGCGCCACATTTACCGCCTTCAATAAAAAAAAGTGCCTTAAATGTACCAGTACATACATACATACATACGTGTACCGTGTGGGGCCGGTACTTTAAAAGAATAGCCCCACTGCATCTCTCCCCGTGTATGTCGTAAAAGGCGACGTGATAGGCTTGGTGGTGGGGTTCAACCCGCCCGGGTTGGTACCACCGCACTGAATGAAAGGTCGGTCGAAACGGCTATGTAAATAGTTTGTGTTTTCCGTCCAGTTCAGTGTAGCCGGCACGACCGAAGGGAAGCAATGACGTGGCACCAACTAGTTTACCCGGTGTTATGGGCTGACATCACGGATGTTGTAACTTATGTGATGTAGCCAACCGTGTCAGTTTCCATAAAAAAAAACGTAGCGTCACGCCTGTTTCCCGGTGGGGTAGGCAGAGACAACGGATCTCCACGTGCCACGATCATGACCTGACACACCTCTGCCGCCTCTTCCACTCCCATAATGTTCAATTAACAAGTACCTAAACACAAAGTCTAAAAAAAAAAGCATATTCAAAGTTCATCGAATAAAAATGTTTAATGCAAAGTCCACGAATTATCTCATTCGTACAATATCAGCTGAAATCGCACGAGAAAAAATATTATTAGAGGCTGAACTTTCGATTTATTTTGCAATGTTATGCCAAGATTACTTAAGTACTGTTTTGTCACACAATAATTAGTTAGGGACTAGCCCGCGGCTTCGCTCGCGTGAAATTCGTATTTAAAAAGAAGAAAGTAAGCCCTGCACTACCGTACCTTTATTTCGGCGCGCGGAACAATTCGGTTTGTATGAGAGCCACATCTTAGCGTGACCGGAACTGAATTTTATTTAGCCTATCCTGTGTCACATATAGTTGAATTTGCTTGTACTAAGTTTCATCAAATTCGGATGATCGGTTTAAAAGTTATGGAGGTACCTACATACAATACATACATAGAGAACTGATTTCTAAAAATCGTCAATTTACTTTTAGTATCATACATAGAGTCTACAAACGAAACGCAGTAGGTATCTCATTATAAAACAAAGTAACTTACTCCATGACCTACAGCCTAAGCCGTCTGTCCGTCTGTCTGTATATTTTTATGCGTAATGTACTTTTTTTACTGAATGCGTGGCGCCTATAGTCACCCATAAGGTGTCAAAGGAAGCCCACGGACATTCGGTCGTATCTAAGGTGGTAGAGAATGCCGAGCCCGCTATGGGTGACCGGCGACAGACCGCGTAGGTAACGTACCTCAATATATAAATATCCTTATAACTCGAGAACCACATTGTTAATTATATATTATTATTATTAATTATAACACACGTAACTCAGAGCGTTTAAAATCTGTTGCGCATAAATCGGCGATGGCTGAAAAAGACCCTGACGTGATTGGACCCAAATTGTACGAAAATGTTTCTGATACAATAAAATCAATAAATAGTGACAATGTGTTCCAGAGTCAGGTGAAAATATTTCTCTTAGACAATCCATTTTATAAGTTAAGTGAATTTTTTTCTTACTGTAAATAAAAATTCTGCTGACTTAGATAATTCAAATTGTTTATATGCATAAACACAAATTTTATTAATAACTTGGCTGAACCCTATGGTCTTTGTTTTGTATTTTATTATCTTTTTTAATCGGTATATTTTTGACTTAGTATTTTTAATTTTTTGCATAGATATAGTATGTTATATTTAACATAATGAAAACTTAGTATGTAAGTTATATTTAAAAAAAGCTCTGTAAGGTTTCTTACCCGGTTCTTCCTTATAGATTGCACTACTGAACGGGACATAATAAAAAATGATGACGAACCATACTGAATATGCATATGTCTCAATGAAATATTGTTATTGTTGTGTTGTGTGTTGTGTTCTTTATGGCGAAATAAATATCTGAATCTGAATCTGAATCATTACCGATTTACATAAGGTTTTCACTGTTGTATTCTGTCGCTTCTCAAGATGATTTTAGGCTATAAATCATAACGCTACATCATCGACGGCCTGAGCTGTGAGCAAAACAGTCACACTAAAGCGAAGACGCCGCGCGCCGGCAAAAGCAAGTTAATTATATTTTAATCGGATAGCCACACCAATGTTTTTAATGGCGTATAACTAGGCTTGCCATACGTTCGGATTTAGTCCGGACTGTCCTGATTTGACAACCATGTCCGGACTCCGGACTCGAATTACGTCCGGTTTTTTTATATTCGCGCGCAGTAATAGATTTCTTCCGCCGCGCCAGTGCTACGCGACTAAACACGAATTGTGTTGATTTTGAGTCTTTAATTTTTTTTATGCACCTTCACCACCGACAATAGCGATGATATCAGCCCAACACACTTTGGTGAACTGTGTGCCATGTCAGTGCTTCCTCCTTTTTGATCGTGCTGAACTAGTAGGAAAACATGAACTATTTTATTTCATAGCTGCTTCGACCGACCTTCATTCAGTGGTGGTACCCATCCGGAAGGGGGAAACCCTTGTTTTTGAGGATCAATGTGGCGTTCGGACTTGAGTCTGTAAAATTATGGCAAGCCTACGTAGGTATCACGCGCTCGCGACCTAGGTAGCCAGATAAAATATGTCCAGCTATTGACATAACGCCTCCATATCTCTCGGGCCAGTGCTGTGAGGGTCGCGATCTGACCTCTCTACATTTCGCCAAGGTGACCCGAGCGGACACGTTGCTTTCCGCGTGTCTTCCCGTGGCCGCCCGGTGCGACTAAAGGGTAGGTATACCACTGGCACGGCAGCTAGTTCAGACGGCGCGCGGGAAGAAGGGATAAAATCATTCTGTCTATGTTGTACTGTGATTTGAGGCTGTTATGAAAGATACTTATGGAGCTAATGTGAACGGAAGAGTCGAGAAGGGTCGCTAGCTAGACGCACGTAACTGGACCAGATCGGGCATGTGGTCAAAAAGGGTCAAGTGCGTAGTTGGTTAGTTCTTCATAAGGTTAATTTTATTCTAATTCGTTTTTTTTGTTCCCTTTTTTATTAAAAATATGCAAATATTAATTTAAAAATAATGTATCAAAATATGTCGTACTTATTAAGGTATCTCATAAATAAATAATAATTTTTTTTATAATATTTAAATAACACAAAATAAGGTTGTCTCATAAAAAAATATTCTTGCATAAAATGCAACGTCGGGACTCGGGAGTCTTTATGTATCTTTTGGTTATAATTAGAGGGCGACTCAACATGTTTCAAAGGTTTTCACCAGTTTTCGCCAATGCAGGTAGCATACAATCTCCGAAAGGATAATAAATATGCGATAATTTTATCATAAAGATTTTATCGTACCGTGTGAGGCCGGTACTTAAAAAGAATATCCCCACTGCATCTCTCCCCATGCATGTCGTAAAAGGCGACTAAGGGATAAGGACAAGATGCCGTGCATAAGGGCGACAGGCTCGCCACCTCTCACCTTGGCACGGTACTTCCACCGACTCATGCAGCAGGTGGGTCTTCGTGCCTTACTTGCTGCTTGATAGATTTAATCTTGTTCCAATACTTTGCGAAACGTGGTAGTCAATGTTGTGCTGTAATTGACCAGAGTTCTTGCAGCACCACACTGATTACTCTGCTTACCCCGATAGTCGGGATTCAGCGTGTGTGATATGTATGTATGTAATTTTATCATAACGAGTGCGGCGTCGCACAATTTGCCACATGACAATCATAAACTAATGTTCCAAGTTAGATGTAATTTTTTTTCAACTTTTTGATTTTTTTTTTAATTTTTTGGTCGGTGTTCATAATATGTATGGATATGAATTGAACACCAATTATTGGTGTTCAATTCATATTCTTATACATATTATGAAAACCGACCAAAAAAAAAAATTCATATCAGAAAGAAATTAGAACTAAAACTAACCTAAAACAAAACTTACTTATTTAACTAACAAAATAAAAATAAACATAAACCTATAAATAAAAATAAATCTTTCAGTTCAGCCGGGGCAGCCATGGTCCCTAGGACGATTATAGCGTTCCCTCTTTGAATTTCTAGGCTGATGTTAAATGGATTACGGAAACTTTTTATATAATACAAGCTGTGCCCGCGGCTCCGCCCGCTCTCATATTTCACTTCACTGCTAACCTCATAAGCCATTTAGCGTGATAGTAAGTAGCCTATAGTTGATGGGAAGAATCAAGCTATCCGTAGAAGTTTTATTAAAATCGGTTTAGTGGTTCTCGAGTTATAAGCGGACAGACAGACACTCAGACAGACAGAAAGCAGACGTTGGATTTTATTATAGGTAAGGAAGGATAAAAATATGTTTTATCGACGACATGTTGCCACTTGGCCGGGAGCGGCCGGGATTGTCCCGGAATCAGACGTCCCGGGAACAGGTATTGTGTAAATTGTCCCGGGTAATTTAAAATACGCGCGAAAGGATAATATGCAAAAGCTACTTGAGTATTTTATCTAATAGAAGTGGAAATACAAGTGGAAATAAATTAAGGCAATATAGTATTAAGTTACGTTTAAGTAATATGTACGTATTTTTTAATAAATTTTTTTGTCGAATAAAAATTTTTAAAACAATATTTTTTTATGTCCCGGAATTTTGTCTGACCCATCTGGTAATTCTAATCACATGTGGCTGGTTAGATAGGTATGTTATTTTTAAAATAAGATAATCATTATTTGACCTATTTAGTACCTTTTTTTACTGCACAGTTGATCTAATTTTATTTAAATTTAATTTAAAGCGGTCAGTACTAGGACGGGTGACCGTTCGACCATTAATCGCGCATAAATCGGCGATGGCTGAAAAAGACCCTGACGTCATTGGACCCAAATTGTACGAAAATGTTCCTGATACAATAAAATCAATAAATAGTGACAATGTGTTCCAGAGTCAGCTGAAAATATTTCTCTTAGACAATCCATTTTATAAGTTAAGTGAATTTTTTTCATACTGTAAATAAAATTTCTGCTGACTTTGATAATTCAAATTGTTTATATGCATAAACACAAATTTTATTAATAACTTCACTGAACCCTATGTTCTTTGTTTTGTATTTTATTATCTTTTTTAATGAGTATATTTTTGACTTAGTATTTTTAATTTTTTGCTTAGATATAGTATGTTATATTTAACATAATGAAAACTTAGTATGTAAGTTATATTTAAAAAAAGCTCTGTAAGGTTTCTTACCCGGTTCTTCCTTATAGATTGCACTACTGAACGGGACATCATAAAAAATGATGACGAACCATACTGAATATGCATATGTCTCAATGAAATATTGTTATTGTTGTGTGTTCTTTATGGCGAAATAAATATCTGAATCTGAATCTGAATCTGAATCTGAATCATTGGAGGCTGAACGTGGTTCGGATTCCACGCAAAACATCCCTTCCCCTTCCCTTCTTACCTTACTGTTATAGGATTTAAACCCGCCCGGGTTGTACCACGGCACTGAATGAAAGAAAGCCTCGAAGAAAGCTCGGTCGAAACGACTACTGACGTAAATAAGTAGGTAGTTCGTGTTTTCCGTCCAGTTCAGTGCAGCCGGCACGACCGAAGGGAACCACTGACATGGCACCTAGTTCACCGAGGTGTTACAGGTCGGTTAACTAAAGCTGGCACGTACACAGTACTCACACCAATGCAATTGTCCGCGTGCGAGTGAGACGTCGCATTGCATACGCATCACGAAAACCCGATCTGTCTCACTCGCACGCGGTGTACGTGCCAGCTTTAGTTAACCGACCTGTATGGGATGACATCACGGATGTGGTAGGTGATGTAGCCAAACTCCTTTTTAGGGTTCCGTATCCGTCGTACGGTACCCTATTACTTAGCCTAACGCCGTCTGTCTGTCTGTCCGTCTGTCCGAGGGCTGTATCTCTTGAACCGTATAGGTAGCCCGTTGAAATGTTCAAATAATAAAAAGTAAAAAATTCACGGGGTTTCCCATACAAGAAACTAAAAAGTGTATGCGCGCCGTCTACCGAAAAGAGTATGAAGCATTTTAACTAATACATTGATGACGTGAGTGGCGGCGCCGGCGGCGCTGACCATGACGTGGCGATACGGAACCCTCAGTGCGCGAGTTCGACTAGCACTTGGCCGGTTTTAAAACATATACGAGTAATATCATTGTAGCCAACCGTGTCAGTTTACATTAACAAAAAATATTTTTAATTTATCTATACATATTTCTAACGATTTCATAAATACAAATAGTTTTAAATTATGTCTTATCCATTCGCTGATTGGCAAAGTCCGAACTGTTTAGTATCACTAATTAGAAGCAGAGTGAATTTTTCTATGTTTTGCTGGTGTGACTATTAGCGCCTTTCCAAATATGTCACAGTTAAATAACGTCACATTTAGACTTATACACATTAGAACTTACTTTGTTTACTTCACACATTCAGGTTGAAAGAATTTACAACACGTATAATAAATCATTGCATCATCATCATCATTGACGATCGACCCCGCTTTAAATGAAATTTAAATAAAATTAGATCAACTGTGCAATAAAAAGGTAGGTAGGTACTAAATGGGTCAATTAATGATTGTCTTATTTTAAAAATAACACACATAACTAACCAACCAAATGCGATTAGAATTTACCAGATACGTCAGACAAAATTCCGGGACATAAAAAAATTATAGTTTTAACATATAAATCATCATTAATCATCATCAATATATATGTATATATATATATATATATTATATATATATATATATATATATACTAATAATAAATCTGTAAGGGATGGTCATGGAGTAAGTTGCTTTGTTTTTTTGAGATATTGGGTTTGTAGACTCTCTGTATGATACTAAAACTAAATTTACGATTTTTAGAAATCATTTCTGTTTGTATGTATGTTCCACCATAACTCTTAAACCGATCATCTGAATTCGATGAAACTTAGAACAAGCACATTTATCTACACGGGACACAAGATAGGCTAAATAAAATTCACTTCCGGTTACGCTAAGATGTGGCTCTCATACAAACCGAATTATTTCGCGCGCCGAAATAAAGGTACAGTAGCGGGCTTACTTATTTTCTTCTTTTTAAATACGAATTTAACGCGAGAGAAGCCGCAGGCAAAAGCTAGTCTTTAATAAAAAAAAATTCAAAAGTACTTACCTACCTATTACAGAAGTAATGTAATGTGTTTTATATGCGTATTAGTATTTATGTATAGTAGTTTATCATATTTCTTTACAAACATTTCTTGTTCGCCTGCAAATACTTTTCCCACATCCCAAAAATTAGTTAGAATATAATGTCTCACGGCATTAAGCTCGCCTATTGTGCCTAATTTATACAAATTGGTGTTCAATAAAGAACATATACATACATATTTGTAGTACTGCATATAGTACTAGCTATGCCCGCAGTACCCCTCAGGCTTTGACTGCCCGGGATGGTACCACCGCGCTGAATGAAAGTTCGGTCGAAACGGCTATGTAAATAGTTCGTGTTTTCCGCCCAGTTCAGTGTAGCCGGCACGACCGAAGGGACGCACTGACATGGCACTAACTTAGTTCGCCAAGGTGTTATTGGCTGACATCTCGGATGTCGTAGGTGAAGTAGCAACCGTGTTAGTTTCCCATAAAAAAACCGGCCAAGTGCGAGTCGGACTCGCGCACCGAGGTTTCCGCACCACAAAAAAAAAACATTGAAAAAAACACGTTTCTTTTATGGGAACCCCCCTTAATTTTTTACTTTTTTCTATTTTGTATTATTTGTTGTTATATCCGCCATAATAAATAACACATATTCTGTGAAAATTTCAACCGGCTACCTATAACCTACAGTTCCAAAGCTACAGCAGTAGGACAGACAGACAGACAGACAGACGGCGTAGGCTTAGTAATAGGCTTCCGTACGGGATACGGAAACCTAAAAAAGCGTGCATGAAGTGAAGACACGTAGCCTCCAAACTCTAAACATTTTATAACAAATTATGCAAATATATATGAGCCTATCGAACTCAACACTACTGGTCACACTATTATCATATTGTGAATATTCATTTTGCTCCCGGTTTCACAAGCACTTGAAATAAAGTTCACAAACTCAGTCTGCGGTCGTGAACTAGACTCAAATAGTGCATAGTGGCGTCTTTTTATTTAAGGCCCTGTCAACCCGAGTATTCACTTGTACTCCTCTTTCAAGGCGCCGCTTTCAATAGCGTCTTTACCATAAGGGCACACGGGGCACGGGCCCAGGGCCCCCGACATCAAAGGGGCCCCCGGGGCCCCCTTGATGATGATGAAAATTTTTCCGCCGCTCGCATTAGTTATCATAGGACGCGCCAACTCAGTCTAACAAGAAAAAATTACTCTTTGAAAACTACATTGCCAGCGATCGCTTAGTTCTATAATAATTGAGTGAATTGAGTATAGTATCAGCTGTCTCAAAGCTGTATTTAGAAAAAAATGTTATATGTGGCAGCTCAGACGCCAGAAAATTCTCTGATACTCGATAGAAATAAATTAATTACAATTAAACGGTACAATATTAAGGCTTCAATTGATATTCAGTGGCTTCACATAATTTTAATAAAGACATTAAAAACAAATTTGTCAAAATTATTTTTTTCGGTTGTAGTTGTGTTAACAATGAGAATACATCGGAAAAATTGGCTCCGTAAGCTAACAAAATCGCAATTCTTATGTAAAAACGGCATTTAATTATTGTAAATTTTTTTTTAAACTTGCTCTAATAATTTTTTACCTAATAATAACGTGCTTTTATCATCATCATATATATGTGTATTAATACTTTAAATAAAGATTTTATTCTTTCTAAAGAGGGCCCCAAATTATTTTGTGCCCAGGGCCCCTGCATGGCCTAAGACGGCCCTGGCCGCTTTCGCTGGTTAGAGTAGGATGCAACACAATCAATCAATCAAAAATTAGGTTTTTATTTTTTTATTCCAAAACTACGTATCGAACCAAAAAAGTAAAAAGCTAGGTACGGATTTAGATATATATTTAACAAATAAAACATATTTTTTCCAAAGCCTTGATTTGCTCACGTTGCCTTAATTAAATACGTTTTTATAACTAAATTCAGAGGCATGTTCATGACTTTTTTTATCGAGCGAAGTTAATCAAATCGTGTTTTCAAAAAGCCATCGATCTGCGCTGATAGATGAACTGAATCTGTCAGGTGATTAATATGGGTGGTACACTTCTTGAAATTCGAGTCAGACGCAGTCTCATTTCACCTTAATGTTTTTTATTTATTATATACAATTCATGCCTTGTCTTTTCAGCCTCCTCGGTATATCAGTGGTGCGGTCGGTCGACTATTGTTAAGCACACCTGGGCGCGGTCAGTACTTGGATACGTGACCGCTCGACCGTTGGAGGCTAACCGTGGTTCGGATTCCACGTAAAACTGTAGGTCCCTTCCCTTCTTATCTTACCTTACTAGGTGGTACGGTTCATCCCGCCCGGGTTAGTACCACCGCGCTGAATGAAACGTCAGTCGAAACGGCTATGTAAATAGTTCGTGTTTTCCGTCTTCAGTGTAGCCCTCGGTGTAGCCGACATGAAATGAAGGAAAGCACTGACATGGCGCCTAGTTCAACCAGCGTTATGGGCTGACATCGCGAATGTTGTAGGTGATGTAGCCAACCGTGTAGTGTAGCCAACATTTAAAAAAAATGCGTTCGAAAAAATATTTCTCTGCAGGAGTACCTATTTTGGCTGATGGAAAAATTATACAAATGCTTGTACAATACAAGTAGTGTAGTGTAAATTCTTGGAGGAAGTGTAATTGTACGAGGTACCAGTTGGATCAATAAAGGCACTGAACTGTTTATTAAAATGTCAATATGATATTATTGAATAATTTAAAAAATTTAATATACTCACGATTTTCTGCAGAACTGCGGCCACCCCGAAATTTATTAACAATGAACGATATTAAACCAATTATAACAATTAAAACTATATTTGCCAACATAAAAAATAATTCACGCAATCATATTTCCTATTCACAACATCACAAACACTCTGGAATAGAATCCACGTGCACGAAAAGAGCAATAAATTTAAAAATGGAACAGTTCCCGCCAAATCTTGACAGGCGACCGTCACGCCCGCCGATGACGCGGTAATAATGCGCAAGCGTTGTTTCTTTCTATTCTACATACGAAATTCGGAATTGATTTAAATGTGGACGCATTTCAGCGCTGTAATCAGGGCACTATTGGACCGTGATGAGCCGGCACAGAAATGCTTCAGTGAAGCTTGAAGCGCTGAGTGGTGGGGCGAGCGGTGTACTATCGCATGATCCCGACGATTTAGTCGCTCGCTCGAACTTTGACAACAGCGGCGCTCGTTTCACACTATCCATTCATTTAAGGGGATCACACTAGGGATTGAGCAAATTTCATATTTAATTAATTAAAATCTGAAGAGACGGACGTATGTATATCACAACATTTGTTTGTGCTTAGAAACAAATAATTAAAAATATAAAATAAATTGTGCATAGATATATGTAACTGTATTCGTATTCAATTTAAATAAATAATTAAATAAAAACCAACTAAATTCACAAAACAAAATTAATATCTGACCTAACATCTCGCGTCACCATCGAGGGTGTTTCACACCGGGTGTGTGTGAGTGAAACACCCTCGATGCGATGGGGTGTGAAACGTGGACTCTGGTGGTCGCTGTTGTCCAAAGGTATGTTGCCCAGCGACCGATGATGGAGCGAGCCATGCAGGGAATATTCTTGTGATATCGCTACGTCGTAAGAGGCAATCCGCCGACGCACCAAGGCAGTCGATATTGGACACGGGGTGGCTGCGCCCAAGTGGCAGTAGGCTGGGCACGTCAGCCGAAGAGACGACGACCGTTGGAGTAACCGTGTCGTACACTGGCGACCGTCGTGGGACGATGACATCAAGTACGTCGGCGGAAAGCAGTGGTCCCGTACCGCTGAAGGCCGGGAGGACTGGAGGAGAACTGGAGTGGTGTACCGTGTATGTCTAGCAGGAGACGCGTGACTGACTGTACTTAATTTATATTTCCCCAAGTACAGTCTCGGGTCCTTTAAAAGAGGGGCCTGAATGGGCACCTGTCAGGCCGACGCGGCGGCATTCGCGTCCATACGACCGAATAACCATGGGCGTCGTTAGACACCTTATGGGTGGCGAGTGGCCAAATGTCGCGCTTTCAATAAAAAATAATATTATTCAAGTATTTATTTATTTATAATAGTATTATTTTAATTTTAATATTTCTTCTTCGTTTTAGATTTGAAGTTTTAGGTAATTTTAATTTGATACGTAGGTAGTTTTAGTTTGTATTTTATTTTTGTAATTTAATTAAATTTATTGTGAAAAAAAATATAATAACACAATTAATTATTATTTCATGCCTTTATTGTTTGTCCGATTGTTTTTTAAAACTACATCACGGAGATAGCGCATCTTTCCTATCTGTCATAAATCATAATATAGGTATTCGAGATTGAAGATCTTTCTTTGGGATGTATATAGATACATACCTGAAATATCATTTAACCGCGTCATGTATTCCTTCGTAAGCTGAATACGGTTAGCAGATCATGTAATCTACGGTTTATTTTTGTCTATAAACAGGAAGTTGTAGGTACCTACCGTTTAGTAAATACATATGTATACGTCGTCGCATAGGTATTTGATTACACGTTTCCAACGCCGCAAAAATTTAGCCAAAAAAGTCTGATACCTAGATTGTAAACAGACTTGCCTCCGAGTAAACGTCATGTACTTACCTAGTACAATACGCGACCAGGGTTGCCAGATGGTTCAGTTGAAAAAACCGGGCATTATTCATCAAAAGACCTTTGGTTTTTCAGGTTCAAATGTTTCATAAGAAATTAAACGGGGTAACCCTTTGATTTCAAGTACCTACAAATGTTTTTCAATACCTTTACTTTGGAAAATGAATGGGAGATAAGAGTAATAAATAAAAACCGTTCAATTGATCAAACTGATTGCAAAATCGAAGGACACAGTAAGATTAGTTTTAAAATATTCTGAAAAAAAAGGAAATATTTGCGTTAAATTATGAAGAAAAAACCGGACGTCTCGATTTCCGGTTTTTCAATATTTTGGAAACCGGACACAACCCTCAAAAACTGGACTGTCCGGTCCAAAACCGGACATCTGGTAAACCTGTCCTGTACCCGACACGGACACGGTAAATAATGCGCGTCGGACGGACGTTGGACAGAGACAGTCCGGTTGTAGAGCAGCGTGCCCCCCGCCCATATAATAAATTGTATGTAGGTACCTATACGAAACATTTTTAATTTATATTTTATTTTGATTTAATTTATATTTTATTTTTTAATTTAATACAGTATGAGTGTTAATATTATGTATATTCTTTATTTAACACCAATTTAATACAAAATAGGCACAATAGGTGAGCTTAAAATGCCGTGAGGCATTCTATTCTAACCAACCAGAGAAGTATATGCAGGCGAACAAGAATAGTTTGATGATAATTATACTCAAACGAATAAGTACCTATTTAATAATTGTCGATTCTAAATAATTGATTCAGTATTGGGCAACTCTCACGAGAGACTAGAGAGTAGTGTTAGTGCTGTGTTGCATTGCATGCCTTGCCTACCCAGGCATTTTGTAGTAGCACTCATATGTACAACACAAGCAGGCGATCAATGCTCAATACTCTACAAAAATTGCAATAAATTATTTGTCTTTGTCTTTGTCTTTGTCGTCCCTGTCGCGCGAACTCGCACGTCTCTGTGTGACAGTGACGACGCTCTACAACCGGATTGTCTCTTTCTAAAGCACGACAAATTATTGTTTTTATGTAGGGAACGTGCCTACATATCGAGTGATTTTTTTTAAACTGGCACGGTTGACTACGTACATTACCTACAGCATCCGTGATGTCAGCCCATAACATCTTGGTGAACTAAGTGCCATGTCAGTGCTTCCCTTTGGTCGTGCCGGCTAGCCTGAACTGGACGAAAAACACGAACTATTTACACAGCCGTTTCGATATTATATACACAGACCCTTTATTCAGTGCGTTGGTACCAATCCGGGCGGGTTAAACCCTAAGAGGAAGGGAAGGGAGCTACAGTTTTACGTGAAATCCGAACCACGGTCATCCCCCAACGGTCGAACAGCAATCACAGCAATACAGGCAATATCAGTGAATCAAAATTATATCTTTATCAAATACAAAACAATATCGCAAACGTTTTCGATATTTTCAGTTTTAATCTGATGGCCGTCGACCACGTGTGAAGTGAGCGTAGCGTATTGATTGACCGTTAATTTTTGCCTACAAGATAGCGTTTATCACTCGATTTGGTAATTTTTTGCCAATATTGGATCTCTTTTTATTAGGCATGTGTGTGTATCGCACGCAGCAGAGGCGGCGCAAGGCGTGGGCGACGTGGGCGACGGCCCACGGCCTCGCGGCCCGAGGGGCCTCACGCCTCGAAAGTTCATGCAGCTTTGATTCATGAAAAATATTCAGCTAGATCTATTAAAAGAGACCCCGAGTAAATATGTTTAGACTTAATCAAAGGCAAACTAAACCTTACTATAAAGCCTTTATCCGACACAAGATGGAAAAGCAGGTCAGAGGCAGTGAATATTGCAATAATACAGTGGCTGTATTATTGCGATTTGATGATGTTGTTGAATGTATTGAGTATTGGTAAAATTGAGAGGGCCTCGCAAAATGTATCTTGCCCACATCAAATTAAGTTTATGCCCCGCCACTGGCACGCAGCGCTCAAGCAAGAGCGGGAGGGAGGGGCAGGGAGGCAGTGGCGGTGATAGAACAAATGTAGACAGACGTCAGCGACATCAGTTTTGAGAGGCCTCTTTCATTTCCCAGTCAGAAAGAAAGCGATAAATAGAATCAGACTGATATTTATTTTATGTAATCCGGTATGGGTGGCTGAGTCGGAGGGGCCAAAGCGCATGCTCCGATCAGCCAATATCACCTCCGAGAAGGTAGGTGCCATACCGGAGACTTCCCTTGATTGCTGGCTATACTGGACTAGAGGAGAACACAACCGAGGCTGCTATGCGGCCATCTTACATCCACGGTGGTATCAACCCAGTCGGCTACAATTTGAGCCTACCACCTAGTAAGTAAGGGGCAAGGGAAGGGACCTACAGATATATGAGTATATGAGTTTTATTGCTAATCAAATGTTGACAAAAATTACCTGAACAATCGCAAATTAAAATAAATAACCCAACAAGCAATAGCCCAAAGTGTGCCACTATACGTTGATGAGAATTTTTGGGATCGCGCGATCCCAAAGGGAGTCAGCTAGGGTAAACGAACTTTTGCGAGGCCCCCGCGAGGCCGTCTCGTCGGCGGCGGTCGCCGACGCCTAGCACCGCCACTGGGGTAGTGCCAACCCCGCCGGCTACAATTTGAGGCCTACCAACTAGTAAGGGACAAGGAAATGGGTATTCAAATAACTTAAAAATCACTCAAACAGTCTTAGACGACCTACAAACATTTCCGGTCTCTGGACATGATGATATACACTAGTTTTTGCCGATGGCTTCGCTTCGAGTGACTTTTTTCAGGCCGCCGATTACGTAGCGTTACGATTTAAGTATAGCCTAAAACCATCTTGAGAAGTGACAGAATGTAAATGTGTAAACCGTATGTAAATCGTTAAAGTAGTTTTCGAGTTATAAGAAGGTATATTCATATACTGACGGTACGTTACACGGTCGTCGGCCGCCGTGTCGCCCGTAGAAAATTCGCTTTATTTCTAAGGATAATAGCATATTAGATATTCTGTCTGTGATACTGATAATGGGTTCAAATGCAAGGAATTCGGAGCTGATCACACGGAATGGTTCCGCACCATATGCCAACGAACATAATCAATACTAATAATAAATCTGTAAAGCTGGTCATGGAGAAAGTTACTTTGTTTTATGATTGCGTTTGTACTGATTTCAAACTGCGTTTGTAGACTCTCCTATACTAAGACTAAATTGACAATTTTTAGAAATATTTTCTGTATGTATGTTCCTCCATAACTCTTAAACCGATCATCCGAATTCGATGAAACTTAGTACAAGCACATTTAACTATACGTGACACAGGATAGGCTAAATAAAATTCAGTTCCGGTTACGCTAAGATGTGGCTCCCTGATCTCTCTCATACAAACCGAATTAGTATTAGTAGCGGGCTTGCTTATTTTCTTCTTTATACGAATTTCACGCGAGCGTAGCCTCGGGCAAAAGCTAGTACTAACATAATTTGACTGCGTTACTCATGTCATGTCTAACCTTTATCGCATTCGCAGCACACCGCTTGCACGAACGATTTCTCCGACACCACACACGCGAACATGCTCTCTTGGAAATATTATCACTCGTGAAAGAAAAAAAAAAGTTAAACAAAGTTGCAATTTATTATAAACAAAGTGACCAGTGCTGTAGATAAACCGTTTTCAACTGAGATAAAGGCACAAGCAACATTTTTGGTTGATTGAAATGCGTGAACAGATGAGGATGCTGTGTTCGAAGGAGAACCAGAAAACTAATTTGCCTCTATTAGTTAGTTAGAGAATGGAAAAGACAATTTATTTGCTGTCTAGTGACTAACCTTTTAAATTTAACATCTCGTAAAAAAAAAAACAAAACATTAAACTTTATTTGGTTTTTTTCTCTCCCCACTTCCTTATTCCCCCTCCCCACACAGAGAGATCCATCTCCACTATTGTATTATTCTTGTTTATGAATTTACATATTAATTTATTTATACAATAAAAGAAGATTAATTAATTGCAACTCAAATACAACGTAACTATTACAATTACAGTTTTCCTAGACTAGATAGCCAATCCGTCAGTCAGCGTGTAAGCGTCCGCTGCTGGGCATACGCCTCTCCAATTTTCCTCCAGTCCTCCCGGCCTTCAGCGATACGGAACCACTGCTTTCCGTCGAAGTACTTGATGTCGTCGTCCCACCTGCCGAGTGGCCTTCCCACCGCTTGACTTCGTATATTTGTTTGTTCTTCGAATCTTGCGACAACTTTTTCAACTACATACTTCTACTGAACCGATTCTTATGAAACTTCATGCGCCCCACGTTTTTATATTAGTCTGTTAAAAGTCCCACGATTTCTTACCCAGACCTAAAATCTCAAGAAGGCACAGGTTTGTGTCCTAATTATTTTCTAGTTTTTGGTACAGCTGATGATTTTAAATAAAACCGTTTAACTTAAAAGTTTTTTAACTATTTTTTTAATTCCACATTCCTGGAATCCTTTCTTTCACTAAGGTGCGTACGTCCTTTTCCTTTTCCTTCCTTCTCCTTCCTTATACCTATAATAAAATCCAACGTCTGCTTTCTGTCTGAGTGTCTGTCTGTCTGTCCGCTTATAACTCGAGAACCACTGAACCGATTTTAATAAAAAAGAATTCTACGGATAGCTTGATTCTTCCCATCAACTATAGGCTACTTACTATCACGCCAAATGGCTTTTGAGGTTAGCAGTGAAGTGAAATATGAGAGCGGGCGGAGCCGTGGGCACAGCTTGTAAATAATAAAATTAATGCTTATATGCTTAGAATATGCAACTTGTAAATCTACGCACCATGCTTAGTTAGCTGTCAGCACCAAGATCTTGACGCAAACGATGGCATATCACAAGAGTCACAGGTCAAACAGACAGCGCGCACTGCCACACGTTTAGCAGATGATCATAATCTGGGTAACTTATCGATTCAATGTCACTCCTACATGCATACATACATAGCGCCACGCCTGTGGGCGTGTGGGGTAGGCAGAGGCAACGGATCTCCACGCGCCACGATCCTGACACACATCTGTCGCCTCTTCCGCTGTCATAATGTTCTTCATGCATGCTCGTCGGCCATTTTTATGCCATTCATGACCGTGTGGGGCCGGTACTTAAAAAGAATAGCCCCACTGCATCTCTCCCCATGCATCCCGTAAAAGGTGACTAAGGGATAAGGACAAGATGCCGTGCTATAGGGCGACAGGCTCGCCACGTCTCACTTTGGCACGGTACTTCCACCGAGTCATGCAGCAGGTGGGTCTTCCTGCCTTAATTGCTGCTTGATCGATCGAGTTTTAGAAAGAGAAAACCCGGTTGTTCGGAACCGGATTTTCTCTTTCTAAAGCTCGATGTTTTTTTTTATTGACAGCGCGACATAATGGCGCCGAGCCACCCATAAGGTGTCTAACGACGCCCATGGACATTCGGTCGTACGCAGGGGTTGCGAATGCCATACCGGCCTGACAGGTGCCCATTCACGCCCCTCTTGAATGACCCGAGACTGTACTTGGGGGGAAATATACGGGCAGGGAGAGCGTTCCAGAGTTTACCGGTTCTGTAGAGGAAAGATCTGCAGAATCGATTGGCACGCATCCGCGGTAAGTCCAGCGTGTAGGGATGCAATCCCTGCCCAGTGGGCGTGGTGCGGAGGTGGAAAGGGGACGGCGGGACTGCATTAAACAGCTCCTCCGAGCACTCCCCATGGAATAAGCGATAGAACACACTTCGGAATATTTATTACTTACTGGCGGATAATGTACTTTTCGAAAGCTGCGTGCACTCACTCAGTCATACCTGTAAGCATAGAACATGAAATTGTGTATCATACTAACCACAGAGCATCAAATGCGCGCGCCGCGGTAGGTATTTGATGCTCTGTGATACTAACCTTTGTAGGAAGTGAGTTTCAGTTTCAAACTGCCACTTTATTATTTCAGTACGACGACGACGGAACACCATCCAACCGAATGTTCGCGCCAACTACCAGCACACGCTGTCATGAAGGCTCGTTAACGTCGACTATTTCCGATGAACGAACCATTTCAGTTAATAAATCAGTTTGTATACGCACCTTAAGAGTACGTCAATTAAATCACATTTATTATTATTTTTATATATAATTGAATTTAGATAGGAACTTCTCGCGAAAAAATATTTCATTATAATGAAACTGTGACGAGCATATTTTAAGTGGTTGAGCCATTCTTGCAACGTGTTATATCTGCGCGGGAAATGATGCGCACGAATTTTTTCCGTCTACGTTATTTCGTAACATATGTATTAAAAGTATTTTTTTTAGATTATGTTTTATACTGTTGTTTGTAGAGTTTATTATAATGTAAAATAAAAATAAAATGTTATTATTAGGTACTAAATTTCAAAGAAAAGTGTCTCTATAAAAATGGACCTATTGACATAGGTACATTAATGCGAAAACGTGAACCGTGATTTATTTTTATCTCAATGCAGCATCAACCATGATGAATAACCAGAAATTTTATCTTGAAAGACATTATCAATACCAAATCTTTGTACCAAATAGCATTTACTTATTTGCTCTTGTGTTTCCAAAATGTATCAATTTATTGTATTTACTTTAACACAAATAACGAAAATATTATTTACATAATTTAGGTACATACGTGTGTATGAAAAATATTATGTAAGTTTGTGCACAGAAATATTGTTTACTGAATTTGTAACTATATATTAAATTGCACATACATAAGTAGGTACACTAAATAGAGATTCAAATAAGTAAATAGATCTGTTTTGATAAAGAAACAGATGACCTTGTAATGACGTCCGTCCGTCGTCTCTTTTCATGTCTCTTTGGTGGTCTGTGGTCCCTGGTGTTACGTTTCCTAGACGATTAAATTATGTTGACGACAGTCTAGAGAATTTTCCAACTAAGATGGTAAATATACTCGTAGTTTTTATTTTATTACTCTAGCTAGAGTTTTCACTTGCTACGAATTTCGCTGCATACGAAATTATGTAAAATATGCATTGAAAATATGTAATAGGCACTTACCTTGGAATAATAATTAACATACCTACATACATACCACACGCTGTATCCCGACAATCGGGGTAAGCAGAGTAATCAGTGTTGTGCTGCATGTACTCTTGTAAACTACAGCACCGTCTACACCAGTGCCCTAATCACGAGATCTAACCTACTACGCTACGCCGCGCCGCGCCGCCGCCGCCGCCGCCGTGTTCTCCGCATCATTTTGTATGGAGAAACGAAGTTCGCAAATCTATCACTAGAGGCGCTGCTCCGTTTCTGCATACAAAATGATGCGGAGGGAGAACACGGGGCGTAGCGTAGCGTAGTGATTAGGCTACACGTACATGTGGGTTCGGTACTTAAAAAGAATAGCCTCACTGCATCTCTCCCCGTGCATGTCATCCATCAGGGATGTCCCCGCGCATGTCAAAAAGGGATCGGGACAAGATGGCGTGCATAAGGGCGACCGGATAGCCACCTCTCACCTTGGCTGGCACAGTCCTTCCACCGAATCATGTAGCAGGTGGGTCTTCGTGCCTTACTTGCTGCTTTATAGTTATATCTTGTCCTAATACTTTGCTAAAAGTGGCGGTCGGTGCTGTGCTGTAATTTGGATGGAAGTATTACAAACATAGAACAGAAAGCGATAATTATTTAGGGATTCAGGATGGCTAACTTATTTCTAAGAGTAAATCGTAACAAAACTGCAAAATGCCATCACAAATATGCTTCCAAGCAAATTAGGCAATTATTTGACATTTTAATTAATTATTATGATTTGAAGCTCTACTGATAATCGTGATTCTAAGCAGACTACCTATTAACTTATTTATTACAAAATTAAACATATTGTTCGACTTAGGTAGGTACAGTATCCGCCAGCACAGATTCCGCCAGTATAGTGAACATCGAGCCTTAGAAAGAGTCAATGCGGTTGTAGAGCGTCGTCCCTATCGCACGAACTCGCACGTCTCTATGTGCGATAGATACGACGCTCTACAACTACTGATGGGCAAGGATTCAATCCCATTTGGGACCGAATCCTTATTCGAGACTTTATAGGGATTTTATTGGGAAAGTTGGGGAAGGTTCCTCATTCGATCCTACGAAATAGTATTTTATTTTAATATTAGATTTCAACATCGTGAATGAGTTGTTTTCATTAGTACTAGGCATAATATGGTAGTAGGTATGTAGATCATTGTTTTACTGGATGAATTCCTATATCTAAATAAATAATGTCTCGACAGGTTTTAATTTGAATGCATGATTCCCTAGTTATGTTCACAAAATAATCGATATCTGTGGTCGTTTGAGCGCGCGTACATTTCGCCGTGATGTGAGAGAGAAAAAAAAAAGGTCGGTAATAGAGTCTGTATAGTGACCGTGACAGTGTGAAAAGTTAGGTACCGATTTTTTGGTAGATCTACCAATTTCGGTCATGTTTGACCAACAAACATACAGTCGAATTGAGAACCTCCTCCTTTTTTTGAAGTCGGTTAAAAAATAACGATTTGAGGTCATAATCTACCGATATTTGTTAAATCAATACTAATTATAAATCTGTAAGGGATGGTCATAGAGTAAGTTACTTTGTTTTATGAGATACTGAGGTATCAGACTCTATGTATGATACTAAAGCAAAATGGACGATTTTTAGAAATATTTTCTGTGTATGTATGTTCCACCATAACTCTTAAACCGATCATCTGAATTCGATGAAACATCGTACAAGGATGTTATATCCTATACTATACGACACAGAGGATAAGCTAAATAAAATACAGTTCCAGTTACGCTAAGATGTGGTTCTCAAACTGAAATGTTTCGCGCGCCATTTAGCGCGAGTAGGTATCAGATATGAGCGAGCCGGCGGCGTGGCGGAGCGGGCGGCGCGGCGGAGCGGGCGGCGCGGCGCGCGGGCGGGTGCCTATAAAAGCGCACTGCCCATACTATAGAAAGCCAAAATTGTAATTTGATTCGATCCTAATTTTTTTATCCTATTCTTATGGTACAAGTTAGGATACATGTAAACTAAATATGACGTCACCGATACGAAACATGTACCTTTTCGAAGTAAGTAACTAAGGGAGGAGCCGAAAGCGGAGCTTCGTTTAAGTTAACGATATATTTCTCGATGAAAGTAAGTAAATAAGGGCGAGAATCTCGTTTACGCGAACGCAACTCGGCGTTCAGCAGGGCATTAACTTAGTTTCTTTGAGAAGGATTATCATTTACTTGAACGCAGCTCGGCCTTCGGCCTCGTCGGCCTCTTTGAAAAAGTATATGGTTTACCTATAGGGAACTCCGCCTTCGGCGTCGCCATAGGTAACTTAGTTTCTTCGAGAAAAATACCTGAAAGGAGCTCGACCTTCGGCCTAATCAGTAGTTACATATTTTGTTCGAGAAGATTTGTCATTACCCTGAATGCAGCTCAGCTTTCGACCTTCTCGCTTTATAACTTACTTTCTTCTTTTGAAATACGAATTTCACGAGAGCGGGCAAAAACTAGTAAACTATAATAGTTTCTAAAAATAATACTGTTTTATGTAATCCGGTCGCCTGAGTCAAAGGGGCCTAAGCACATTCTTCGACTAGCCAATATCACCTCCGAGAAGGTAGGTGCCCGTGCATACCGGAGACTTCCCTGGATTGCTGGATATACTGAACTAGAAGAGAACACAGCCGAACCTGCTATGCGGCCATCTTACATCCAGTACGGTGGTACTAACCCAGTCGGCTACAATTTGAGCCTACAACTTTTTTTACCTAGTTTTACACCAGTTCTAAACGGTGAAGCAGCAGGTGTAAGTATGCACGTAAATTTTTTCATCAGAAAAAACTTATTGGTACACACCGACCGGATTCGAACCTCGGACCTCTTGCATGAGAACCCGATGCCCAAAAACTCGGCCACCCGCCGCTTAACTTGTGTAATGTAATCAGAGATGTAATGTCATCAGATCAGAGCGGATAGTCCAAGCGATCCCTTGCAATGACCACTCACAAATACTATCGTGAAAACTCGTTACAAACTTGCGTGGCTCATAACGAGATCCTCGCCTTTAATTATTTAGTTTCTTCTTTTGAAATACGAATTTCACGCGAGCGAAGCCGCGGGCAAAAGCTAGTTAAAAACATACTTTATTCGAGAAGGTTTATCATTAACCTGAACGCAGCTCAGCCTTCGGCCTCGCCCTTAAGGATTTAGTTTCTTCTTTTGAAATACGAATTTCACGCGAGCGAAGCCGCGGGGAAAAGCTAGTTAAAAACATACTTTATTCGAGAAGGTTTATCATTAACCTGAACGCAGCTCAGCCTTCGGCCTCGCCCTTAATGATTTAGTTTCTTCTTTTGAAATACGAATTTCACGCGAGCGAAGCCGCGGGCAAAGGCTAGTTAAAAACATAAAATCCTTTCGATCTTAAAATAGGATTAAATCCGGGACTTTATGATAAAATTTCGCTCATATTACAGAACAACTTCACATACTTAACCTTAAAACATAAAATCCTCATTCGGTCCTAGAATAGGATTAAATCCGGGCTTTTATGATAAAATCCCGCCCATAAAGATTCAATCCCGGGATCGACCCATCAGTATCTACAACCGGATTGTCTCTTTCTAACGCTCGATGTTCATTATACCGGCGAGTACGGTACTAATTATCGTTTCCGATGTCCAAGTTTCTAAATTTTGCATCAATGATCGATCAATGATTCAATTTAATTAGGGGTAAGTAGGTACTCGTTTTTTGTTTATGGAAACGGAGTCCTTTTGGCTACATCACCTACTACATACTTACGTGATATCGGCAGTCAGCACCTAATACCTTGGTGAACTAGGTGCCATGTCAGTGCTTCCCTTCGCTCGTGCCGGCTACACTGTACTGAACGGAAAACACGAACTATATACCCGTTTTAACCGACTTTTCATTCTGTGCGGTGGTACCAACCCGGGCGGGTTATACCCTAGCACCTCTCATTCGACCCTTTTCAACGTCCTTGCCTAACCGATATTTTTAAAACTAATTTTTTTTTAAATAAAATCATAAATAAAATGTAAGTACTCTCGGTCTGAGAGGATCGTCTAGGCAAGAGAATCACAATCAGTGCTGCCAGCTTTTGAAAATTCTTAAAAAAAATGCAATGAATATCCTTTTTTTTTATTGACAGTGCGACATATTTTGCATATCGTGACATATCGAAATTATTTTTATCGGTGATTTTTTTGGCTAAAAAGTGATAACTTCCTGAACGAATGGATGATTAACTTTCCCTTGCTACATTTAGATTGGAAGTTCATACCCCACTGCGATCTTAAAATTTAATTAATTTTTTTTATTTATTTTATTCGCTATATACTCGGTATATAGTGAGTGTGAATCAATAGAATAGTAAATTTAAATTGATTCTCGCGGAAAACTTGTGTACGGTACCTTTTGGTGGGAGTTTTTGTCCGTACGATAAATTTAACTGAAAAAGGTTAAATTATATCTGAGCCAATAGAGCTTTGGACTCAGAACAAGTTATTTTTTTCTTTGCTCTCCCACAGTAAATAAACAAATATGAAGGTGCAATTTTCGCTGACCCAATATATAGGATAAGTGCGATAGACTTTTGTTAAGTTATTTGAATTGTGTCGAGTCAAATGAAACTTGAAGTAAGACGTTTTTGAGTTACTGTGTAAACTTAGTAAGGGATAGTGATGTGAGGACTTATAATTATGTGTTTTAGTTACAGATTAGACGGTTTCAGATAGTGTAGGGACATGGGTGTTGGAAGGTAATGGACATGAACACGAACACGAACACGAACACGAACACGAACCCGAACACGAACACGAACCCGAACACAAACACGAACACAAAAAAAAACTTATTATATATTTTTTTTTCCCCGGAGAAAGGGAGGTGTGCTGTCGCTGTGTGACAGGCCGCTTATGCTTACATTTTAAAAGAATTAAAAGAAAATGTGGCATTCGAAACATAGCACGCGTGTTCATGCTCACTAAAATATTTTTCAAACTTCAAGTTTGTTTTCGATAGCGACGGGGTTGGTTGTAAAAGTAGAGGATTGACTTTTGAGCTAGGGCCGAAAGTATTCCAACGATATTCGCTTGATGTTATATTTTTACACCTAAGTGAGAAGAATAAAGTATTGGGCGGCGAAAGAGTCGTTTGATTGAAGAGTTTCTCCGTGAAAGAGCTGCAGGCGAAAGCGTGCCAGTTCAATATTATGGCGCCAAGCCACCCATAAGGTGTCTAACGACGCCCATGAACATTCAGTCGTATGCGGGGGTTGCGAATGCCATGCCGGCCTGACAGGTGCCCATTCACGCCCCTCTTGAAGGACCCGAGACTGTACTTGGGGGGAAATATATGGTCAGGGAGAGCGTTCCAGAGTTTACATAGGAAAGATCTGCAGAATCGATTGGTCGCATCCGCGGTAATTCCAGCGTGTAGGGAGGGATGCAATCCCTGCCCAGTGCGCGTGGTGCGAAGGTGGAAATCCGAAAATGAGCATAAATTTGAATAAAACTGGTAAATGTATAACATTTAAAATATTTAAACCAATGAATTTAAACATATAGAGTTATATATAATATACGGGCGTATTATTTTATATCTCTATGACATAAGGGCTCTGAAAGAACGCCGGAGCGGGGCGGAAAATCTTAAGCCTCAATAGATTTTCTAAAAAAAAATTTCATCCGCAGAATATTAGAAGCATAGCAGCAAGAATCAGAATATCAGAATCAATCCATTCGGACATCCACAAGAAGCTTATGGGAATGGGGTCCATTTGATTTTCTTGCCAATACGCTTTTTCAACTTTTGCTCTACTAAGTTCAAAGACGGTACCAACTTAGTTGGTACGGTCTTTGACTAAGTCCACACATATGCCAACCAGATGATTTTTCTCCGTTCGGGCACCAACCGAATGACGTTTTCAGCTGCTAAATAAAAGTAGCAATGTAGGTACACGCTTAGATTATTCTCTTCGTGTGACCGAGGCTTAACATATTTGAGCAAATTTTTTATTCAACAAATCTAGATTTTTTTTTATCCAGTTCGCTAAAACATGGAAACCAATGATAATGTCTATGGCTAAATCTATTTTGTTTTGCATTTTGCACCCATGCATGAGAACAATGAGAACTAGAAAAATCTATGAAAAAATGATGTCAAATTATTCTAAAACCCTATTTTTAAGGAATTTTAGTTCCCCGCTCGCCTAACGTATTTTTTTCCTAAAATAATGATTTGTTTATGCAATTATAGTATAAAATTGATTTATTTGAATTGGAAAATTTCCAATTCAAATAAATCAATTTTTTCCATAAAAATTCCATGCATAATAAATGTGAGAGGTTTCATTACATTCAAGTTAGATTTAACTAACTTGAATGTAATGAAACCTCTCACATTTATTATGCACGGATTTTTTTTAAAATAATGCTAGGTTACCCCACGCAGCAAACGCTGAGGGAGCGAGGGAGGTAAAATTACCTTTTATTATGGCAACATTGCTATAAAATCTATAGGCTGAGCGTGATAGATAACCCGTCGCTGAGATTGTAGTAATTTATTTGTGGATACGAGACCGAGTTTTAATGAATTACTTGTGTTGTGTGTGGTGTATCGTAATATAGTGCATGAAGACAGTGTCAAGATGTTGATCGAAAACCCAGACGCTTTCAAGACATGGCTCACTTCCATATTGGAGCCTCTGTAAGTAATAAACGTGCCATGGCGCTCAAACTAAAACTTTCAAATTATATTCTTGCAATATTTTCACTGAATCGTGGTCGATATAATTATAATTGTAATCTTATAATATTGATGATAGTACATTCTGTCTCAGAAATTATATAAATATTGTGTACTGTGAGATTAGAGAAAGTTTTTTTTATGACGACACCGACATTTTGCATTAGTCGGCGTGTAGATATGAAGCCATACGTCTAAAACGAATAAGTAGGTACATCAAATCATTTTGTGTCATTTTAGCCATATCCAAAGGGTACATTTTTATTAGATTAATATTTCCATATTTAGCACGTGTGGTCTAATTAATTAAAAATATCACATGAGGTGAGGTAGATCCGCGCTTTACAAACGTCACTAGCGGCTTGTTTTCGCGCGGCGCTGTAGTGGTGTCTCGCTCTTTCGCGTTTGTTAGAAAGAGAGGTGACTGGAGTAAAAATGTGATGATCACAGCTCTATAAATACAATTTATCGCGGTTATGTGGGAGGTAGAAGCAGTTTGTCTGGGAATAGAAGCAGCTGGGGTCATTTCTTGTACTTTTATTGGATTTTATGTGTCAAGAAAGATCGAAAAATAGACCTACATATATATATTTTTTTTTTATGAAATAGGTACCAGCGGGGAGTTCCTAAACGGACAACAGACTAGTTGGTGGGCTAGTTTATGTTTGAACAAAACCGTTGACTTCCGATGGGTCCGGACGGCGCAAAAAAAAATTATAGAAAAATATCGCAAATTGCGACTTCAATTATAATTTTTTTTTAATATTCTCACACCTCTTTTTTATTTGTCCTTCTTTTTCTTTATTTTTTTGAGGATAAGATTCAAAGGCCTTGTACATACATTGGTTGGCGTTTTAGTGGTAGTGTTCTTCACCTACAATCTGGTATATGACATGTAAACCGAAATTGTCAATTTTAGGTTAGACAAATTGGAAAAAAATGTCTGACGTGTTTTGATTTACATTTTTCTAATTAAAAATATATATAAAGCGAGTACGTGCTTAGTACTAACATAAACATAAAATATCACGGATATTGTAGGTGATGTAGCGAACCGTGTCAGTTTCCGTAAAATAAAGTGAACGTTTGAAACGACTATGATTGCAGATGCGACGCGGACCCCGCGGCCCTCGCTAAGTACGTCTACGCGCTGGTGAAGAAGGACAAACCGACTGAGGAGCTCCGCGACGGCATGCTGGATCAACTCGATGTTTTCCTTCAGCAGGGTGAGTACTGCTAATATACGTGAGTGGTTTGGGCTAGAACGATAAAAAAGGTATGGACTCCGAACCCTATCCTCGCCAGCGTAACACGATATAAGTAAAAGCATACTTGTTTCATTGGACGGTCGCGCGCTGGCCCGTCAGTCTGTCATCGGCTCCGTTCGCAAAAACCTGTTTAAAATGCCCGCATGCTCTGTGTTTACGTGTAAAAACACTACAGCCAAGTTTAGCGTGCACAATAGTGGAATATCTTATCATCGGTAAGTACACTCCGCTCCCCGCAACTCGGCGACGCTAGTTCTCATACAAGCATTTGACAGTCCGGCGTCCATACATTTTTTATCATTCTAGGGTTTGGTCATTATAGGCTTCTCATGCGAGAGATCCGAGATTCGAATCCGGTCGGTGTGTACCAATGAGTTTTTCTGTCAAAAAAAATTACGTGCATAACTACACCTGTTGCTTCACCGTTCGGAACCGGTGTAGAACTTTAGGTCCCTTCCCTTGCCCCTACTAGGTGGTAGGCTCAAATTGTAGCCGACCACTGTACCACCGTACTGGAAGTAAGATGGCTGCATAGCAGCCTCGGTTGTTCTCCTCTAGTCCAGTATAGCCAGCAATCCAGGGACGTCTTCGGTATGGCACCTACCTTCTCGGAGATGATATTGGCTGGTCGGAGCATGTGCTTTGGCCCGTCCGACTCAGCCACACATACCGGATTACATAAAAAAAAAAACAGCCGCTCTCAAGTCATCATTGGTTGCTGTCCTATTAGAGGGGCTTTTTTTTTTTTTTGCTGCTCAGCCTCTTAGGGGGCGGGTGGGCCATTCTCCACACTGAGACCTCAATGCGGTCCGTTGTCTCATCGTTGGATCATTGAGTCTTTTTAAATTTTTTTTTTATGGAAACTGACACGGCTACTTCAGCTACAACATCCGTGATGTCAGCCCATAACACCGGGTGAACTGAGTGCCATGTCAGTGCTTCCCTTCATTTCATGTCGGCTACACGGGCCGAAACCGGCCCGCGATTCTTTCCTGTAAATTATTTGGGTCCGGCCCTGGTTTTCATTTCTATATTTCTGATAGTTAAGTTTATTGTAATATTAATACATAGTGTGTATGGATGATAGGAGACTAACGAAAGAAATTTATGAAGCAAATGTGAGTGGAAGAGTCGGGAAGGGTCGCCCTAGACGCACGTACCTGGACCAGATCGGGCATGTGCTCAAAAAGGGGCAAGTGCTTAGTACCCGTAACCGACGAGCATGCATGAAGAACATTATGGGAGTGGAAGAGGCGGCAGAGGTGTGTCAGGATCGTGGCACGTGGAGATCCGTTGTCTCTGCCTACCCCACCGGGAAACAGGCGTGACGCTATGTATGTATGTATGTGTATGGACCTGCCTACTTTCACATTTACTTATATATTGATTGACTGATTTTTTTTTATGTGGCCCGCGACTCGACAGCAAAACAATGAGGTGGCCCCCAGACCAAAAAGGTTGCTCAGGCCTGCCTTAATGTATTAGGAAAGGAGAAAAACAATTTTTTTTCTTTTTAATGTTCTCTGGTCCTAATAACTGACAGATAAGTAAAACAATGAGGTCTGACCTTCTGCAAAATTTAAAGACCAGTACTTATATATGACCAGTGTGTCCTACCGGTTATGACGTACGAGTGTGAAACGTGGACTCTTGACGGTTGGTGTTGTCCAAAGTTTGAAAGTTGCCCAGCGAGCAATGGAGCCAGCCATGCTGGGAATATTGCTACGTGATATGGTGCGTAACGAGGCAATCCGCCGACGCACCAAAGTAGTCGATATTGGACACCGGGTGGCTAAGCTCAAGTAGCAGTGGGCTGGGTACGTCAGCCGAAGGGATGACGACCGTTGGAGTTACCGTGTCCTACACTGGCGGCCGTGGACAGGAAAACGGAGTGTGGGAAGACCACCCGCCAGGTGGGACGACGACATCGATCGCGTCGGCGGAAAGCGGTGGTTCCGTACCGCTGAAGGCCGGGAGGACTGGAGGAAAATTGGAGAGGCGTATGTCCAGCAGTGTACTCTTACACGCTGACTGACTGAAGTAAAACAATACATAGCGGTACGGTGAGCGGTAGTATGGGTTAACTTATTGGAAATTACTTTAATTTAATACTTATAAGGTACTAACAAAACATTGTGACTTGCGAAGTTTGTTTGTCAGTTCTTCTTCGCATTTGAATTTAGAACTGGCGGAATTTTCGACATGTCCAAGCGTAGGTTACCTACCTATGGATGAAATTATACAATAAACAATGAAACAAAACATATTTATGAAATGTTTGCGCGGCTATCATGGCAATGTCGTTATCTCACAAACGTGCTTGCGGTCGTCATGAGAATCCTGACCTTGATATCTGTACTGCACAACTAAGTTATATTTATAAGTTCTGTGTGCTTATCATATCTTATACTAGTACAATCGCAGGATTGAAGAGATACAATTATTATTGTGATGTAATAGGTATTTCAAGATAGTATTTCGTTACTTCTGTTGATTTGTGCTTCAGATTTAAAAAAATATTTTTTTTTTATGGAAATCGACACGTTTGGCTAAATCACCTACAATATCCGTGATGTCAGCCCATAACACCGGGTGAACTAGGTGCCACGTCAGTGCTTCCCTTCATGTCATGTCGGCTACACTGAACTTGACGGAAAACACAAACAGCATGCCACAACCATCATCTATCAACCTAATGTGACCTAAAAATTAGTGTGTGAAAAAATTTAAGAAGTATCAATGTCACGTAGACATTGATTCTTCTTTGGCGTTAACATTTTTTTATATACCTAGTTTCTTAATTTTTTTTCTCATACTATAAGTCCATAGCATGTTATATGAAGCAATTAGTAAAACCAAAGTACATTATGCAACCTTAGTTTAAAATTTCATTGGAGTTAAGTTTGTAACAAAGAAGAAAAAAGTTGTTTTTTTATTATCTCCGAACTTACTAAAATGGATAATGATCTTTCTTTCCGCTTACCCTTCATATGTAATGAAGGTGTGGAACTAAGCTTGCGATGGTTTCATCGAACATATCCGGGCCCATCGGCAGTAGAGGGAGGGTGTTAATCGAGGTCGGGACTAGCGAGTGGCCACTGTAAATTTCCCGCGCATGCTTCACGTTTCGGCTCGCATCAAGCCCTCGTCAGCTAGTCTGCGTTGACTAGGACGCGGGGAAACCACCAGTCCCGCTCTCGACCTCCCTCTCTCTACCTATCCATATTCTGTAGGATGATTCCAGTGACGTTTTCGAAGCTCTCTCCATATATGAGCTTAGCGTCGATCTTGGCAGCCCTAGATTCTGAGATTGAAGAGACTGTAGAGTGACTTCGCTGGTAGTCCTCTTGCTCCGACTTCCACAGCGAAGAGAACAGTCTTGAATCCGTTTCTCACAATCCGGTCTTTTTTTTTTTTTTTTTTATGTAATCCGGTATGGGTGGCTGAGTCGGAGGGGCCAAAGCACATGCTCTAACCAGCCAATATCACCTCCGAGAAGGTAGGTGCCATACCGGAGACTTCCCTGGATTGCTGGCTATACTGGACTAGAGGAGAACACAACCGAGGTTGCTTGCGGCCATCTTACATCCAGTACGGTGGTACCAACCCTACTAAGTTGCCGTACTTGTTAAGTTTGATGTTGTGGTCCTTCGGTATGATACTTTCCCATGGAACTGTAAGTTCAACAAGTACTACATACTTTGTCGCTTTTGAGAATATGAGTATATCCGGTCTTAATGCTGTGGTACAGATTTCCACTCCTTTGCTGCTCCCAATATTGAAGAAGGTCTAGTCCTATCTTTGGGCAGCTTATTGGCTCCAGGTTTCATAAAGTTGTATATACTGCGCACACAGAGACGAAGCCGTTCGTGGAGCTGCTGTTCCGCACTCTGGACAGCCAGGAGTACCTGATGGCGGGCAGCAACGGCGCGCCGCCCGCGTCGCCCGGCGCCGACGCGGCCGCCGAGACCGCGAGCGACCTCCACCTCGACCAGCTGCCGCCCGGTGAGTCTCAATATCTGTGTATACTCCACACACAGAGACGAAGCCGTTCGTGGAGCTGCTGTTCCGCACTCTGGACAGCCAGGAGTACCTGATGGCGGGCAGCAACGGCGCGCCGGCCGCGTCGCCCGGCGCCGGCGCGGCCGCCGAGACGGAAGGCGACTTCCACCTCGACCAGCTGCCGCACGGTGAGTCTCTATATCTGTTGTGCGTACCTCTGTCGGCGGCATGTGCTTCGTCAGCCTTGATAGCTCAGTGGTGCAGACAGTCGACTTGTCACCATTGATGCTTAAGCAACGCTGAGCGCGGTCAGTACTTGGATGGGTGACCGCTCGACCGTTGGAGGCTGACCGCGGTTCGGATTCCACGTTAAACTGTAGGTCCCTTCCCTTCTTACCTTACTAGGTGGTAGGGTTCGACTCGCCCGGGTTGATACCACCGCACTGAATGGAACGCCGGTCGAAACGGCTATGTAAATAGTTCGTGTTTTCCGTTCCAGTTCAGTGTAGCCGACATGGAGTGAAGGCAAGCACTGAAATGGCACCTAGTTCACCACGGTGTTATGGGCTGACATCACGCATGTTGTAGGTGATGTAGCCAACCGTGTCTGTTTCCATAAAAAAAAAAGTGTGGGCAGTCACTTGTAAGGTACTATGCGCTCTACGTTCGCGTACGCCGCACCTACAGTTTTACGTGGAATCCGAACCGCGGTCAGCCTCCAACGGTCGAGCGGTCACCCATCCAAGTACTGACCGCGCGGTCAGGGTTGCTTAACAACGGTCGATCAACCGCACCACTGAGCTACCGAAGCTGACGAAACACTTGTTCCAGTCGAGTGAAGTTTTCGTTCATTATTCGCTAATTTTGAGCGGCGGGTGGCAGAGTGGTTTGGGCATCGGCTTCTCATGCGAGAGGTCCGCGGTTCGAGTCCGCTCGGCGTGTACCAATGAGTTTTTCTGACGAAAAAAATTACGTGCATACCTACACCTGCTGCTTCACCGTTCGGAACCGGTGTAAAACTGTAGGTCCCTTCCCTTGCCCCTTACTAGGTGGTAGGCTCAAATTGTAGCCGACTGGGTACTGGATGTAAGATGGCCGCATAGCTGTGTTCTCCTCTAGTCCAGTATAGCCAGCAATCCAGGGAAGTCTCCGGTATGGCACCTACCTTCTCGGAGGTGATATTGGCTGGTCGGAGCATGCGCTTTGGCCCCTCCGACTCAGCCACCCATACCGGATTACATAAAAAAAATAAAAGTTGACACGTCGTGTCTCCGTCCCCGCAGAGTCGAACGGCGTGTCAGCCGGCGAGGAGGGGCCGCGCGGTGGCTGCGTCGGCGCGCCGGCGCGCTCGCCCCCGCCGCCGGTGGTGCCGCGCCACCGCGTCGTGCTGTCGCGCGCGCCGCCGGCCAAGCACGCGGCGCCCGCGCCGAGGGGGCCCTACCACGATCAGACACTCGTTAAGGTACGGCTGTTTTAATAGTGTTTATTTATTTAATTATTAATTTATTATGCAACTCCAATATAGAAATACTACAAAGGTACCAGTAAAGTACTGTGTGGGGTCGGTACTTAATAAGAATAGTCCCACTGCGTGTCGTAATAGGCGACTAAGGGATAAGCGGCCTGCAGACACCGTGGTCGACTTGTGGCGTCCATGGAAGACATAGGCTGGCTGGGGTAGCTGGAGACTGCGGGGTTTTGCACGAAGGTCCCCAACCAAGCGGGATTAGTTTGCAGGCCTAGAGCCAACCCCAAACCAAAACAACAACAACAACAACAAAAAAAGGTACCAGAATGTCATACTCAGAAAAATTTGCCACGCGCCTTGGTTCACAAAAACAGAGGAAATACACATATACCGGAAAGTCCCCCCTGTAATGGAAGAAATAAATGAGCGTAGCGCTCGATACCACTTCAGGTTGGAAAACCATGTAAACCCGCTAGCAGTGCAGCTCATACATAACAAAAATAATGTAACTAGACTGAGGAGGCACGATGTCCTGGAATTAAATAAATGGGACCAGTAACACCGAAGGTGGCTGATCACTAGATCACAACACCTACAAGCCAAAATGACGCTGAAAAAACCTGCTTGGTTGAAAGACCGATAGCAAGTAGCTGTAAAATAATAAAAAAAAAATAAAAAAATTATTATGCAAATGCATGGAAAGAATCATTGCTAATAAACTGCAAGGTTTCCTAAAATCAGACAACATTATACCTTACCAACAACACGGATTCGTTACCAATCGGTCAACTATCTCTAACCTCTTACTTTGCCTTGACTATTGGACAAAACAATTTGATGCTAAAATTCCTGTCGATGTTATCTATCTAGATTTTGAGAAGGCATTCGATGCGGTGCCACATCGCCGATTACTTGCAAAATTAAAGCATCTTGGCATACGTGGTAAACTGCTGACATGGTTGGAAAATTATCTAACGGGACGCACATAACAAGTGAGAGTGGGAGGATTATTCCGCCTTCACCGAAGATGACGTTAAGACCGCGAGAGTTCTGCTTTGTGCGTGCATTCCGTCAAGAAGGCCGACTCGCAAGGGAGAAAATCGGAAGAAGAAGACTATCCAGGACATCATCACCATCTTAAAGGAGACAGACCCCGACGACGTGCCAAGGTTCGTGGCGTACGACCTCAATAAGTTGCCGCCTGTGTCCTTCGACCACGTCGACGTTACGGCCTTCCTGAAAGATTTGGTGATTATAAAAGCGGACATAGCTCAACTGAAGGGAAACTGTGGAGCGACAGCGGCGCAGGGGCCAACATCTCTCGTCGCGGAAGTTCAACAGCTGAAACAGGCAGTTGAGAAATTGTCATGTTCCGAGTCACTCCGGCCGATAACCCCGTCTCTGCAGCCTGATCGCATTCCGCAAGTGGGGACACCGAACGAAACGCTGAGTGTGCGTAACATCAATATGCGCAGGCGAGGTGCTCAAGTGTCGTCACCCAGCGATTGCACATCGACGCCGGTATGCTACGTAAGCGCTGACGGTGCTGTTGATACCTCGACTTCTACTCTGCGCACCCCTCCCGCTCCTCCGCCCACCCGCCCCGTTGCCACTCGTCCGAAAAGGCGACGCGGATCTATGACGAAGCGCATCAGTAAAACGGTGGAGAAAACAACAATGGTATCCCCGCGCTTGGAACCGCGTCCCGACTGTCGGCAGGAGGCTGCACGTGACAAAGACGGGTTCGTACTCGTCGAGAGCAGGAAGAAGAGAAGGAAGAGGTGCAATAAGCGCGGATCTGCGCCCCCTGAAGAGAGCTGTTTGAAGGCAGCTCCCCGCACGGCTCTCATCTACGTGTCTCGCCTGCGAAAGGACATGAAGATCGAGGACCTCATCCGCCACGTCCACGATAAGGGTGAGCGAGTTGAGAGTGTCGAGGCTCTTCCTTCTCACTGGGCTGACACGAACTTTTGCGCTTTCAAGCTGTGCATTCCTGCCGAGAAGGTGAAGACATTCCTTCGCAGTGAGTTTTGGCCCTCTGGTGTGGTGTTCCGGCGCTACAATCGCGACCTTCATCGTGAGGTCGCGCGCCATAAGTATGCTGAGGCCGCGCCGGAGCTGTCTACAACTGCCGTCCTGCACATTCAGGAGACGCAACCCGCGCCGCCGCCGACGACGCCCGCGCCGCTGCCGACGCCCGCGCCGCTGCCGCCGCCCGCGCCGCGGACGCAATCTGCACCCACTCTACCTGATCCACCGCGTCAGCAGACTAATATGACGCATACGGGTCTCTATTGGGACCCGTACAGACACAAGTGGAGAAAAAGTAATTTTAGTTCTTAGGTTAAGACATTTAATATGTATTTACAATATGGCCCTAGTTGGCTGAAATAAAGAGATAAATAAAATAAATAAATAAATTATCAGATGTTCGTAAAGTGCTCAGCGGTGTACCTCAAGGATCTGTCCTGGCTCCGACACTGTTCGGGATCTTCATCTCTGATCTTCCCCAACTCGGAACTGTCTTCCGGCGAGTGTGTTCACCGAATCCTTTAACCTGGATGTCTTTAAAAAGTCGTATTAACAGGCTAGACAGCCTAGCAACAGTCCGCAAATCTGCTGGCATGGTGCCTAACTGAGCATGGTTTCGCTCGGCACAGCCACCCATGTTGGTTTACATAAAAAAAGTTTGTGGAGAACTGTCACTCCTCCGGCGGTCGGTAAGTGTGGGACGGAATCGCGAGATCAAGAATGTCAGTTTATTTAACAGAATGGTTTTTTTGTCCGCAGGTCATGCCTCTGACAGAGCTACTGGAGGAGCCCCTGGACCAACCACCGCGCCGCCGCGACCGCAGAACAGAATCCGTGAGTCTCCTTTCAACTTTCCCCCATGCGTACAGCGCAATGTTTATTGTCTCAGTGCGGAGAATGCCCAGAACACTCAAACGCGTCGCATGTCGTAAAAGTCGACTAAGGGATAAGGAAATTCGTCAGCCACGGCAGCTCAGTGGTGCGGGGTCGGTCGACTGTTGTTAAGCAATGCTGAGCACGGTCAGCACTTGGATGGGTGACCGCTCGACCGTTGCTGGCTGACCGTGGTTCGGATTCCACATTAAACTGTAGGCCCCTTCCCTTCTTACCTTACTAGGTGGTAGGGTTTATCCCGGCCGGTTTGGTACTACCGCACTGAGCGAAAGGTCGGTCGAAACGGCTATGTAAATAGTTTGTGTTTTCCGTCCAGTTCAGTCAGTGTAGCCGGCACGACCGAAGTTACGCACTGACGTGGCACCAAGTTCACCCGGTGTTATGGGCTGACATCACGGATGTTGTAGGTGATGTAGCGAACCGTGTCAGTTTCCATAAAAAAATAACTTTTCAATGAAGATCTCCCTCCAAAAAATTAAAGGTTGTGAGATCGACACTTGTACCAAAGGTTTTCGTTGTTCAATAATTTGTAGTAATTTTTGGTTTGAATTGAAAACTATTTTATATTTATATTTGTTACTATTGCGGTCCTTGCGGTTGACGACACCACCCGGAAAATGTTAGTCACATCAAATATGATGAATTTCTTTGATGTTTTTAAGAGTAACTTCTTCCTCTACATATTTTCAGCGATCGACCTAAAAGCTTCTTACGATCGACCTAAAAGCCTATTGTGATCGACCTAAAAGCCTCTTGTGATCGACCTAAAAGCTTCTTGCGATCGACCTATAAGCCTCTTGTGATCGGCCTAAAAGCCGTACGTAATTTGTACCGTGTGGGGCCGGTACTTTAAAAGAATAGCCCCACTGCATCTCTCCCCGTGTATATCGTAAAAGGCGACTAAGGGATAGATTCCCTTCTTATATACTAGGTGGTAGGGTGTAATCCGCCCGGGTTGGTACCACCACACTGAATGAAAGGTCGGTCGAAACGGCTATGTAAATAGTTTGTGTTTTGCGTCCAGTTCAGTGTAGCCGGCACGACCGAAGGGAAGCACTGACGTGGCACCAATTTCACCCGGTGTTATGGGCTGACATCACGGATGTTGTAGGTGATGTAGCCACCCGTGTCAGTTTCCATAAAAAAAAAAAACAGCCTCTTGTGATCGACCTAAAAGCATCTTGCGATCGACCTAAAAGCCTCTTGTGATCGACCTAAAAGCCTCTTGTGATCGACCTAAAAGCCTCTTGTGATCGACCTAAAAGCCTCCTGTGATCGACCTAAAAGCCTCTTGTGATCGACCTAAAAGCCTCTTGTGATCGACCTAAAAGCCTCTTGCCGATCGACCGTTTAGGCACCACTGGTGTAGAGCATGTGAGCGTTATGCGCGGAAAGATTAATTAGAATTATTATTATTTATTTATATACACTAGCAGCTTGCAGCTGATGCGTGTACTTCACGTGTTGAGTGCACTGTTTTATGATAGATCTTATTTATATATTTTTATAAAAAAAAAAAAAATCCATTTTTTAATTATTATTTTTTTATTATATTATTAGGTGGTTTTTATTTTTTGTTTATATTTAACAAATATTTGTCAAGTAGATTTTTAAAACCATTTACTGAGATAGCACTTATCACTTCTTGTGGTAGCTTGTTCCAAGAGTCCACTACTCGGTTAGTTAGAAAGTGCTTTCTTGGGTTGGAGTTGGAATTGTTTCGGTTTAATTTTAAAGAGCGACCAGGGAGTCTCTCGTTGAAAAATGCCTCTCTTCCAGCTGAAGGAGAAGGAGGAGGGACGGCGGCGGCGGCGGTCGCGCTCGCGGTCCTGGGAGCGCGGGCGGCGCGCGCTGCGCCGGCACCCGCCCGCCTGGCGCAACTCCTCGCCGCCGCACCAGCAGCCACCGCTCAGATACGACAAGAGGTACGTGACGACAGTGGCGGGCCTAGGGTCTGATCGTAGAGCAAGCCGAAGCCAAATATTTCAAACAAAATATAATATAAGACTGTCCTGTCAGTCAGTAAATGAAATAAACATGCTTGTATCACAATTTTATAGAAAATGGTAATTAAAAAATCTATGCAAACCAACTGCAGTGCAGTGCAGTTACTATGAAGACTCTTGTTGATAATTATCAATAGCACACTGGAGGCATATTATGGTTGACAGAATTATTGTGACTTATCAACGCATATCATACATATAGCATGCCAGAGAGAGAACGAAGAGAGAGCCGACGTCCCGCCCGCCGCCGCCGCCACCCACCATGGATATAACTAACCAAAGATTATTATTTCTTTAATTAGTAACGAACATCCTCGCGAACGTACGATCCATCACTTCAAACTTCTACGCCTACATTAGACATCAGTAGACACGTCTTTGTCGTTCTTCTATTGAAAAACTGAGATAGCACTAATACTGACAGTACGCTTTCGCACTACGGAACGAATTATTCTTAGCATATTTCCTCATACTAATCGCTATACATACTCATATATTATTATACCACTATGGGTGCTTTAGGCTAAAAAATGTATGGTACTCGAGAACGAGAAGGCAATAAAATGATGCTAGAATAACAGCGGGAACAAGCGAGATGACTAATGTACGCTCGTATTGACTGATTCATCCATCGCATCGAGGCGAGAGTTCACGAGCAATTCCGAATGATACGAACGAACGACGAGTCGCCGCGTCGCATCGTCGAGACCTCGGGCGCACGCGAATGGCACGTGGCGCGATATTTAAAATTAAATTGAAGCACTATCGACTGTTTTCGTTTTCGATTTGCTTTCGAGCTTTGTTTGATTGACCTAGGGCAAGCCGGGCTTTTTGGCTTGTATGAGGGGCCCGCTACTGCGTGACGAGACCTTTTTGAAGTTTATTTATTTATTTTAGACAGTCAGACAGTAAATTCAGTTAAAATGTGTTTTTTTTATCATTATTTTGGATTTTTTATTTTTTATTTAATTATCGTTCTTGACTCTTTTTGAGAATTATGTTTTATTTGTTAGATATTTATCTAGTCTATTTTTGAATTGGTTGGTACAACAATGTCATTCATTACATAATAGTTGTAATAAGATTTTATTTTATGTTTTTGTTTTTTATTTATTTTAAACACTGACAGCTGACAGCTGGCGGGTATTCTGTTTTTTAATTTATGAGTGCACTTGATTGTTTTTAAGTATTTTTGTTTGTTTGTTTTTTGTTTTTTTGGTCTAATTGTTTTTTTAAAGAATTAACTGAGGGGCGCTGACGGTGCGTACTTTCGCTAGGGTGTCTAGCCTGTTAATACAACATTTTAAGATCTTCAAAGACACAAAGAAGACGGAATTACACTTCCCAATAAACCTGTCGGCCTCGAAAGCTCAGTGGAGCTATCGGTCGACTGTCGTTGTGATCTTAAGCACACCTGGCATCGGTCAGAACTTGGATGGGTGACCGCTCGACCGTTGGAGGCTGACCGTGGTTCGGATTCCACGCAAAACTGCAGGCCCCTTCCCTTTTTACCTTACTAGGTGGGTACCACCGCACTCTGTGATCTATGAAAATTCAAAACTTCTATGTAAATAGTTAGTGTTTTCCAGTTCAACGTAGCCTAACCGACCAAACGGACGCATTGCCACGGCACTTGGTTCATCGAGTAATATCGCGGGTGTATAATGCGCGGGGCGGATCTCGGCGTGTCGCCGCCGCAGCGGCTCGTCAGTGTTCTCCCTCGCACCCGCACCGTACTTGTATAGTGTATTCGCGTGGCGGGTCGCCCGCTGCGGCGACGACACGCCGAGATCCGTCCCGCGCATTATAGTAGGTGATGAAACCAGCCATGTCAGTTCAGATTTTATTTCAATATAGCAAAGATGCTTTGTTGCATTTTTTTATCATTGGAAATGATTTTTAACAGACAGGCCCCTTTTAAGCTGGGAGTGTGACATCGCGTTTGTGTCGTGAATTGTTGGGGCTATGCTTTGAGGAAATATTATATAGAGCCAGCGCTCCAAAGAAATATAGCTGCTAAATATGTTCGAGCGGCTGAGGTATGCGGTAAGGTAGCGGGGAGGCGGAGCGCAGAGCCGAGCGGAAGAGGGGAGCGCGCGCGGGGCGGGAAGCGTGTGGGAGACGGGCTGGCGGCCGGTATTGTGGGCTCGCGCGGGGCGGGAAGCTTGCGGGAGAGAGGCAAGGGGTAGGGAGAACGATCGCACTTGTGCGTCGTCGGTGTGCGTGTGCATATTGTCTTTTCATTCTAACACTTCATCTCCAGATTCGCCATCGCACCTTCGCATCGACGAAGATGTGTAAATGTATTAGTTTAAAGTAGGCGAGGCGTGATTGCAGCAGGCAGGCGACGACTGCGCGCTGCGGCCTCTCGCGCTCGACTTGAGGATCGTGAACCGCAACTCGGTGGAACATGTGAGCTAGCCGAGTGATTGATCTAGTATGTAATATATCTTTGGGGCTATGTGGATAAGTTCGGTGTCAAAAGACGCTTCTTGGCGAGGTGCATTGGATGGCGATGGAAATAGTGGAATACTTTTTGAGAAAAGTTAAAAAACATGAAAAAATCGAAAAAAATCGGTCATTTTAGAGGCTACAAATGGTTAGGCGTGCGTGATGTTGCCGTAGGATTCTGGGGGCGCGGGTATGCTCATTCGGTTGCCGGGATGGTCCCCTCGGACTGTTTTTGGAATTGGATGTCTAAGTTAAAAACAAAAAAGTTATGGACATTTTTATCAAGCGAATTTTCGAAAAAATTATTTTTCTCATACTCGCTCGGCACGCTTGAAATGGATGTTGGAGGCACGTGCGGCGAGTGTTTGCTCTATTTTCACCCAACTACGGCGAAAAAAGCCAAAAAATGTAGGCTCATGAGTTTGGCGCGTATGTAAAATTAGTTTTTCAAAATATATTGAGTGGGATCTCAAATTAAAGGTAATTAAATTACAATTCCGAAAATATATAGTTTGCTACCTATTAAACTTATGTGTGCAGAGTATTAGAGCAAAATGTGTAGCGCATACATGAATTTCGTGATGAGGACGCGTTGCGCGGAGGCGCTGCGCGGAGGCCCTGCGCGCCGCCGCCGCCCGTTTCGGTGTTTGGACTATTGTATTGGAGATATGATGGAGTATTGGAGATATTACAAACAAAAACAATGAGGACGACAACGGCAAAATATATTATTATTATATTATATTATATATTCGTTTATTGACACATTTTCTTTTATATTAATTTTACATAAAAAAAACTTAAATCTAAAATTAATATAAAATTACAAAATGGAATTTCCACCACCGGCGGCGGGGCGAACCCAGGCTACCGATGGTCGGAGCCGAGAGAGAGAAACCTCCGGACAATTCGAGCGGTGTCGAGCAAGACGCCTTCTGCATCTGACCCTTGATCCAAGCAAGTGGCTCTAGTGAGAGCCTCTTATATTATTATTAATAGGCTAACAGCTATTAGCTGATACGCCTATATCACAACACTTATTTAAGTAATATATAATGCCTACTTGACAAAGTTTATGTTTTTTTATTAGGTACAGTACTATATTAAAAAAAAAAAGAAAATGAATGTATAGTTTAGGCCCTATTTTAAAACATTTATAACCTACTGTTGAATATATAATTCCTGACAGATTGCAGTATCATAAGGAGAATTAAAAAAACAAAAACAAAACAAAACCAAGTACAAGGGAAGGGACCCACATTGGCATGAAACTGTTGGTAATGACGCGTGCGTGTTGTCCTCAGGAGGCTGGGGTCGCGATCGCCGTCGCCGACGCCACGCGGCCGCTATCGCAACCGCAGCCCTCCGCTCGCTGTCGCTGCGTCCGTGCCTAGGGGCAGTCGTTCGAGGTGACAATATATATTTTTATTTATAATTTTTTTTTAGCTTACAAATGAATCCTATGCTTGTGTGTCTTCTAAATCCAGGTAAAAGTAATTTTTAGGATTTATAAGATTTTCAAGTTCCGTAACTCGAAGAGGTAAAAACAGAACTAATGGTGTGACTCAAAGCACACACCGGCAACAAATACTCACCTGAGCACACAACCAAAGCAAGCAGCAATGGTTCCAACTGCCCGGGCAGAAGCACACGAAGGCACTACTTTCTGCGTACAAGCGACAAGTTCACTTCCGAGGTATTAAACCTAAACCGACGGAGAGTATAAGAACCTTAACAGGACACTGCAGACTAAACAAACACCTACACCGAATGTGCCTTAGCGACACACCGGTGTGCGGGTTCTGTATAAAAGAGGATGAAACACCCGTACGCATCCTTTGTGAATGTGTAGTGCTCATTCACAGTAGAAGCCGTATTCTTGGGGATTATATTTTTAACCCATGCCAAATACAGGCACTCAACCCCAAGAATATAACTCGGTTCATAGCGGAAATCGAACTTGGGGGTGAGCTATAAACATTTGAGAGATCACAATAGATCTTCCTAGGTGGCAGTGACAACAGGGCTCAGGGGCAGTAACTCTCACACTTTAAAGCATAATCTGGTGTGACTGGTGGATCCGTCTGTCTGTGCATCAGAACAATTGATAGTATTTAGTTAACCTTTATTCAGCAGGTTAAAACCCTACAAGATTAAGGGAAGAAACCTACAGACAGACTGCAACTTATGCTAAACTCATGCTGATAAGTTTTTTTTTTAATGGGAACTGACACGGTCGGCTACATACATCACCTACAACATCCGTGATGTCAGCCCATAACACTGGGTTGTTGTTGTTGTTGTTTGCTGCCCAGCCTCTTGGGAAGACGGGTGGGCCATTCTCCGCACTGAGACCTCAAGACGGTCCGTTGTACGTTGGCGCTCGGGTGGTGTTACTCCAGCCACCCGAGCTCTTTCATGAAGTGGAGCACTCTTCTTGGACGCTTCCACACTCCATGGGCAGTTCCCACGTTCCCAAGAAACTGCAGTCGTACTTCTGCCACCACCGGGCACTCCAGGAGCACGTGGGTGGCTGATTCGTCCTCCGCCATGCAGCCTCTGCACAGGGGACTGTCGGTGACACCTATTGTAAACAAGTGTCTGTTGAGTGGGCAATGACCCGTAAGAAGTCCTACCGCCACACGCAGTTGACCTCTGTGGAACTTTAGCAGGCACTTCCTGAGTCTCAGGTCTGGTTTGGGAATGGCTTCCCGGGATTGCCTGCAGTCCCTGGTGTTGGCCCAAAGATTTTCATGTTTAGATTTTGTAAGTTGATGTAGCCAATATTTGAACTGGCTGATTGGTAAGGGTACATACGGTTCTGGGCCTTCTGCACTCCAGCTGGAGCCCCGTTTAGCCAGCTCGTCCGCCGCATCGTTCCCGTAGGAGCCGCTGTGCCCCCTGATCCACTGTAGGGTTACCTTGTTGTTTACCGCTATACCCTCTAGTGCCTGGTGGCACTGGAGTATCAGTCCGGAGTTGATTGTCACGGTGTTTAGGGCTTGTAGCACCGATGCGCTGTCTGACAGTACTCTGATCTGGTAACCAGTGATTTCTCTGTTGCGTACTGCCGCTGCTGCCTCTATTATTCCGATGCACTCAGCCTGGAAGATTGAGTTGTGAATACCTAGAGTGATTGTCTTATGTATGTTTAGGTCAAGTGAGAAAGCTGCTGCCCCTGTTCCCGACCCTGTTTTTGACCCATCGGTGTATATTCTTACCTCGGACCCCGAATAGTCCTTAGGTTCCTCAGCTAGTTCTACATAGTAGTGTTTGTCAAACACATGTGTTTTCCTGATTCTATCACACGGTGCCTCTATCAGGGGATGTTTTTTTTTGATTTCCTGAAGTATGGTCGTGTGTGGTGTTTGTGTACTAGCCCTCCACAGTCCTAGGACGTTCAGCCTAATTGCTGCGGCTGCCGCCTCTTGTTGTATGAAAAGTTCAAGAGGCGGAAGGCACAGCATGGCTTCCATCGCTGCCGTGGGTGTTGTGCGCATGCACCCTGTGGTCGCAACGCACGCTAGACGCTGGAAACTTTGCAGTTTGTTAATAACTGTGCTGAGTTTGGTCCTGGGCCACCATACTACTGCACCATAAGTTACCATAGGTCTTATTATAGCTGAGTATAGCCACAGCGTAATGTTAGGGTTGAGTCCCCATGTCTTACCTATGAGTCTGCGACATTGCCAAAAGGCTATACGAGCTTTGTTTATTTTAAGATTAAGATGTTTGGCCCAGTTTAGCTTACTGTCAAGTGTGATGCCCAGGTATTTGACTTCTGTTGCCAGGGGTATTGGGGTGCTGAAGAGTTTTGGCAGTGTTAAGTCGCCTAACTTCCGTTTGTGTGTAAAGAGAACTAGCTCAGTCTTATTGGGATTGACGTTAAGCGAGAACTCTTTGCACCATCGTTCTATGATTTTGAAGGCATCTTGCATCAAACTGCATTGGGTGCTTTCGAATTTGCCGTCAATCAGCACAGTCAGGTCGTCTGCATATCCTACCGTGTAGTGCCCTGCTGTGTTTAGACGTCTGATGAGGTCATCCACCACAAGATTCCACAGGAGTGGTGACAGGACTCCTCCTTGAGGGCATCCTTTGGCTACGATGCCTCTAGTTGTGCTGTTTATAGTGAACTGGATGGCTCTATATTCTAGCATGTTGCCTATCCAGCTGCATAGAGTGGAGTCTACTCCCTGCCTGGTCAATGCTCTATTAATGCTCTCAAAGGTGGTCTTGTCAAAGGCCCCTTCTATGTCTATGAAGGCACCTAGGGTTGATGCCTTTGAGCTCATGGCGTACTCAATTTTGGAGACTACACTGTGTAATGCGGTCTCTGTGGATTTACCTGTCGTGTATGCATGTTGATGTGGGTGAATTGGGTGTTCGACTATAGTTGTACCCCTAATCTCCCTATCCACGAGTCTTTCCAGGGTTTTTAAAAGAAAGGATGTCAGACTAATTGGTCTAAATGATTTTGCGCTAGTGTAGTCCTCTCTTCCGGGCTTGGGAATGAAGACTACTTTAACCTCCCTCCAAATCATTGGGACATATTTGTGAGCAAGACTGGCTCTGAATATGTCTATGAGGAAGGGTGTTAGGGTTTCACCCGACCATTGCAGGAGTCCCGGGAAGATGTTGTCTATTCCTGCGGATTTGAATGGGGAGAAGCTGTTTATGGCCCATGTTAATTTGTTTTTTGTCACTACTTTGTCAGCTGCAGTCCAGTCCGAATCTGTAGGGTTAGTGTGTTGTTGTGTATCCCAGTTGACGTGGTTCATAATTCGTGAACCTGGAAAGTGAGTATTGAGCAAAAGTTCACTAGTCTCTGCGTCATTCTGGGTGAAGGTGTTGTCAGGTTTCTTTAGGTGTCCCAAGTCCCTGTCCGGTTCTCTGGAGAGGACCTTCTTGAGCCTGGCTGCTTCTGTTGTGGATTCGATACCACTGCAGAAGTTCCTCCATGATTTTCTTTTTTCCTCCCGAATGCTATGCTTATATTGGGCTAGAGTCTCTTTATAAGAGTCCCAGTCACTCTCTACTCGAGTGTTTTTTGCCCTGTTAAAAAGTTTCCTTACCCTTTTTCGAAAACTTTCGAGTTTAGGGCACCACCAGCTGCTTTTGTTTTGTTTGTACTTTGAGGGGTCGCTGAGTGGACAGGAATTATGATAGTTGTTTGTTAGACACGAGTTGATGGTGTTTACCCAGGACTCGATTTCCCCTGTTGTGTTTATGTTACCAGGCGTTTGCATAGTACTTAGACAGTTACGTACCTTTTCCTGGAAAAGCGATTTGTCGGTTTTCCTGGGGTTCCGTTTGGGCTCCGGTCGCCGGAGATTTCCCTGCAGCTTGGCTTGTATCCATCTGTGGTCTGAACACGAGGCTTCCTTGGAGACGTGCCAGTCAGATAGGGAGCTGGCTATCGTGCTGGATGCTAGTGTCAAATCTATGATGGTTTGGTAGCGCGAGGAGACAAACGTGGGTTCGTTACCTCTGTTAATGATTACAAGGTTAGTACTGAGGAGAAAGTCTGCAAAGTCCTCACCCCTCTTGTTGTTTGTCTTGCTGCCCCAGAGCAGATGATGGGCGTTGGAGTCCACCATGATAATTACCGGTTGGTTGTTGTCTTCGCTGGAGCGGACGAGGTCCTCCAGTGGTCTAGTTGGAGCCTCCTCCTCTCCAGGCAGGTAGGACGACGCCATCAGGATGTGTTGGGTCCCCAGTTCCGTATCCCTAGATACCCTGATGGTCGTCAGGTCCCTAGAACAGTGCTGTGTTACAATACTTGTACTTAAATGTCTGGGTACATATATGCACGTTCGGGGACTGTTGATCGCGGTGTTAAGAATGATTTTACCACCTAGGTTACTCAGACCGCAAATTCTATCTTTCCTGATCCACGGCTCTTGGATCAGTGCTATGGTGTCCGGGTTTTTCTCCAGCTGTCTGCGCAAGGAAGCCGTTGCAGTTTGACTGTGCTGGAGGTTGATTTGGATAAGGTTGATTGGTTTGTTACCTGCCATTAGTCCTCCTCGGAGTCCAGGAGAGAATCCTCATCCTGGAGGGTGGTGGGCCTCGCCCTCCACTGGAGGTTGGGTTGGTGGTCGGGCGCCCCGGGTTCCGGAGTGGCCATGATGGGCCCGTCGTTTGACGGACGAACAACCGTCCGGTCATCCACTGATTTCTCAGCTTCCCTGCCAGGCGGTTGCTCGCCCGTCAACTGCAGGCTTGTTGCCGGCGCCTCTTGAGCAGCGACTCCCACCGCATCGGTCTCCATCTCGACCGGTGCAGCGGGGGGCGCCTGAACTTCAGGGGTTTTTTGGGGGGGGGGCTCATTGACAAGTTTGCCTCCTTCCGCGAAGAACTTCAGGTAAATACAGCCTAGGCGGTAATTTACCCTCCTTCCTCGCGGAAGGATCTCCTTGTTCACGGTCTCCTCGGGAATTCCCAAGGTTAGGAAGATGCTTTCCGGGTCTCCCCGACGCTCCTGACTGTACAAGACCCACTCCGGGACCTTGTACTGAGGGTTGAATCCTCTCAGGACCCGACTCAGGTCCAGCAGGCTGCTGGAGCATTCGGGGACCAGCAGGGCACACTTGATCAGGCGGGTCACCTCGTCCTGCCTTTTGACCAGAAGTCTGCATCCCTCCCACATGGGTGGTAGGTATGCGACCGTTCTTCGCAGCCAATCGACGGTCTTTGCGTTTTCGCACCATACTTTGAGCATGCCGTCTGCTAGGAACGGATTGCCGCGGAACGCAACCGGAACCTCGTCAGTAGAGTTCAAGGCGTGGGCCCACGCCAAGTCTCCGAGCTTCCGCTTGATTTGTTCCGCTCTATCCGGCGTTAATTCGCTGAGCGGTTCCGCGACGATGGCCATGCACAGATTGCGCATGCACGCGTCCGCGTAGCTCGGGGCAGTTAGCCTCACCGACTCGTCCCGGACGCGTTTGGAGTCGCCTCTGGGCGACTTGGCCTCGTCTGATCTTCCTCGTTTAATGCGGGGCACTGTGGTGGGTTTCATCGACGCCGGTGCGCCTGCGACTCCCCCACTGCCCTTGTTGCTGGCAGGCGGATTTTGAGGGCCGAACTGTCCCCGTTTTTTCCCTCTGGGGTTCCCCCCACCTCTGCCAGTGGAGTGAGGTTTTCCTCTAGCTACTGGTGGAGTTCCAACCTGTAGCTTCCCACCAGGCAGGGTGGTTTGAGCTGCGGCTCTGGGGTTCCCGGCGGTCCCGACTGAAGAGCTTGCGCCCCCCCCAGTGGTTGTCTGGGGTAAGTCAGGAGTCACCTGAGGTCTGTCCACAGGGGCAGGTTCGCCTTCCTCCCTACCCGCCTCACCGCTTTTTCCCTTGTTGAATTTGGTCATCCGCGCGGTATTCCTGCGCTGCTGCCTATTTTGTTGCTGTGCGTTTCTCTTCCTGTTCTGGGGGTTCTTCTTCCTTGAGGGAACGAGCTCCCAGGAGGAGTGGTGGGCTGGGGCACTGTTGTCCATTGCCTCACCGAAACTACTGAAGTTGTAGGCTGGGAATTCCACTGCCTTTGATGTGGAGGCCGAAGCCTGTTGGTCGAGGGTGACTGCGGTCGAGACCGCAGAGCCCGAGGGGAGTTCCCCATCCCTCCCTACCAATTTTTTCGCGGGTGACTGTTTTCCGGTTTTGCCGAAAAGATCCATTCAAGTTGTTTGTTTTTCTTCACCCTCCGACGTCCCACCCGCCGCGGAGTCCTCAAAAAAGGGGGATGCCCATAGATGGACACCAGGTTAATCGGAGGGTATAGCGCCCGGAACGAGCTGGCATAACACCGGGTGAACTAGGTGCCAGTCAGTGCTTCCTGTCATTTCATGTGGGCTACATGAAAACACGAACTATTTACATAGCTGTTTCAACCAACCTTTCATTCAGTGCGGGGTGGTATCAGCCCGGACAGGATAAACCCTACCACCTAGTAAGGTAAAAAGGGAAGGAACCTACAGTTTTACGTGAATCTGAGCCACGGTCAGCCTCCAACGGTCGAGCGGTCACCCATCCAAGTACTGACCGCGCCCAGGTGTGATCAACAACAGTCGACCGACTGCACCGCTGAGCAATGTCTAAATAGGAATTTTATCGGCAGGTCCAGATCGCCGATCCCCATGACGCTGGCAGTGCGCGAGAGGGAGCGAGAGAGGGAGAGGGGCAGATCGCGAGAGCGCGAGCACGACAGGGACAGGATGTCCCGCGACCGAGATCACAGGGAGAGGATGTCGAGGGAACGCGATAGGGACAGGTATTTTATTTTACTGTTTTTTAGGGTTCCGTATCCGGTACGGAAGCCGCTATTACTAAGCCTACGCCGTCTGTCTGTCTGGCCGTCCGTCCGTCCGTCCGTCCGTCCGTCCGTCTGTCCGAGGGCTGTATCTCTTGAACCGTAATAGGTAGCCCGTTGAGATTTTCACAGAATATGTGTTATTATGGCCGACTTCGACGTGGACGTCGCCCTCGCCGTAGATGTTGTTGTTGTTGATTTATATTATTATTATTTTATTTTTAATAATAATAAAATTGGAGAGGCTTAATCCGGCAGTGGACGCATACACGCTGACTGACGTGACTTGTATCCGAGTGCGCGCGTATCGGTCTGAGCGTACTCTGAACGTGACAACGTGCCTCTAACTGATGACGGCGGCACGTGTGCGTGGTTGTGTTGCAGGGAGCGCGACCGCTCGAGGGAGAGGTCGCGCGGCAGCGCGGGCACGCCCACGCAGGACTCGAACCCGGGCGAGCCGCCCGCCGCGCCCGGCACCACCTCCTTCGCTCACATCTTCCACAAGCGCAGGTGTCGCGACTTTGACGGTGAGCGCGCGTTTTGCTATTTGCTTACAATGTTTTTTTATTAAACTAACATCGCTGGCTTTATCACCTACAACATAACTAAAATACCCACAACTAAAATACTACATAGACGGAGATGTTGTTCAGGCCGTAAAAACTCAAAAAGATCTTGGGCTGATAATTTCTGAAGACTTGAAATGGGAAACGCACCTAATAGATCTCACAAAAAGAGCCAAATCATCCCTCTACTAAGAAAAGCTTTTTCCTCCATGACGCCAGAGGTATTCCTGAAAGTCTACAAGACATACATACGCCCTCTCCTGGAATATGAATACCAAATATGGAACCCATATTTCAAAAAAGATATTTACCTTTTGGAAAAAATTCAACGCCGAGCAACAAAAATGGTAAAATCAATAAAAAATAAATCATACGAGGAACGACTACAGATCCTAGGTCTTACAATACTCGAAGAAAGAAGGCAACGCGGAGATCTAATTGAAACCTACAAAATTTTAAAAAATTATTACAACGTACCGAGCCTTCAATCAATGTACTCAATGAACACTAACCAACGCCTACGAGGACACTCGCTGAAACTGAACTGTATCAGAACCAACACAAATCCCAGAAAGCATTTCTTGACACATAGAGTGGTACACGCATGGAATAAACTCCCGGAAGAAGCTATCTGTTCTCCCTCAATAAATAGTTTCAAAAACCATATCGATAAAATAAACAAATGTAAAAAAGAAAATAAACCATAATAAATACAAGTGCACTCGGAATATTAGAATACACGCATCAGCTTTAAGCTGCTAGTGTTTAAATATAATATAATAATAACATCCGTGATGTCAGCCGATAACACCTTTGTGAACTAGGTGCCGTGTCAGTGCTTTATTTATTTATTTATTTATTTTTTAATGAACAAGCAGCTCTAGCTGATGTGTTCATATCAGTCTTTTTTTTTTGATAATGAATGATTGTTTGAATTTTTTTTTTTTTTAGTTTTCGTACTTGGGCACTGTAGCTATTTGTTTGTTGATGTACTTTTTATGTATTTATCTAATCGGTTTTTGAAGGTGTTTGTGTTTGGGGAGTCAATCACATCCTGTGGGAGTTTATTCCAGGCGTTCACCACTCGATTTGTTATGAAGTGCTTTCGGATGTTTGTGTTAGGAGCTGTCTGGTTAAGTTTTTTGCTGTGACCACGAAGGTGATAGTTCTGGTTCAGGTCAAACATTTCAATTAAGTCTGGGCAATCATAGTTTGAGGTGAGTATTTTGTATACTTCAATGAGGTCTCCTCTGTCGCGGCGTTCTTCCAATGTGGTCAGTTCAAGTATTTTTAATCTTTCTTCGTAGCTCAAGCTTTTTAGCTCGCAGGGAATTTTGGTGAATCTTCTTTGAACTTGTTCCAATTGGTGGATGTCTTTAACAAAGTATGGTTGCCATATCTGGAATCCGTATTCCAAAAGCGGTCGAACGTAAGTCTTGTAAATTTTAAGCATTATAAGTGGCGACAACACGAGGAAGCTCTTTTTTATGAGATATGTCAAAGAGTTGGCTCTTTTCACTATATCTGTGATGTGGGGTTCCCATTTGAGATCGGAGGATTGTGGCATAATAACTTCCGTCTCGTGTACAGCGGGCTGGCTCGTGTCGTGCGTGACACGAACACGAAACGGGCCAGCTAGGCTGAGCCGAGTTTAACCGAGCACGCGCGGCGTCGTACACGGGGCGCGCACGCTCGCTTGATTCCTGTGCACCGGGCTGCGTTCGTGTCCAACTCGACACGATACGACAGGTCTGACCTGGGTGTCTTCAAGCGTCGTGTTAACGGGCTAGACAGCCTAGCAACAGTCCGCAAATTTGCTGGCATGGCACCTAACTGAGTGTGGTTTCGCGAGGAGAGGTGATTTTGGCTCTGTCGACTGCACCATTGGTCCCTCGGCACAGCCACCCATGCTGGTTTACATAAAAAAAAGTCTATCATTAGTTCATTACACTTCATGAAGCTTACACAATGATTTAAATAACATTAAAATTCAATATCGAAACAATTCATAAACATTTGATGTCTCCACAGAGAAGGGGTACTGCATGCGAGGTGACCTCTGCCAGTGGGACCACGGCACCGATCCCGTCGTGCTGGAGGACGCCGCCCTTAGCAGGGTGCTCACGATGGCACCTCCCGTGCCTGGTATGTATGCCCATTGTCCGAAAACATAGAAGTTCTAATTCGTAGAAGTAGAAGTTCTAAGGCTTATACATTCTAATTAAGGCATTAAAATTATATGACCTAAGTCAGGGCGTGGATGTATGAGAAGAGTGGATGACTAGGTGTGGTGGTGTGGCTTGGGAGAGGCCTGCGACCGGCAGTGGAATTTTTAATGAACGAGCAGCTGGAGATATTGAATTATTTTGTAATTTTTTGTTTTTTTTTTAGTATTAGTTTTTGGGCACTATTGCAATTTTTTGTTGATGCACTTTTTATGTATTTATCTAGTATTGATGTATTTGGGGAGTCAATCACACCTTCTGGAAGTTCTAATGCCGAGAAGTTCTATGGCAAAGAGGTTCTAAGGTATCAAAGTTCTAAGGCATAGAAGTTCTGAGGCGTAGAAGGTCTAACTATAAGGCATAGAAGATTTAAGGCATAAGGCACTGATTATAGACCAGTTCAAGCAATCTATATGTAAAGTAATATATCAGTATTTAATAAAAATCTCTTCCATAAACAATTCTCCCATCTGCACAACTCAAATTTTATGTCATGCTTCCAAGGCCTTCCACCGAGTCATGCAGTAGGTAAGTCCTCGTGCCTTACTTGCTGCTTGATAGTTATCATGTACGAATACTTTGTCAAACGCTACGGTCCGAGTTGTGCTACATAGTTCATGCAGTGCAACGCCGATTACTCTTGCTTGCCGCGATCGATGGGATCGCAGCGTTTTCCTGTGTCTGTATGCCTCCAAGGCACCGGGCCTCTCTCCAACTCGTTGTTCTAATCACAGAACAGTAAAAAAAAAACAGTAGAAGTAGCGACAATGGCGGATATCCTTTTCTGAATTCAAGTTAGTTATGCGCTAAATATTTGTGTTTGTATGCAGAGTACAACCCGCTGGCGCCGGACATCTGGAGCGGAGGCGCGGCGCCGCCGCTGCCCGGCTTCCCCGGCTACCCGCCGCCGCACCACCCGGGGCAGCCGCCCCGCGAACTCATACCCATACCCAGGTACCGATATTATAACTCATACTAATACCAAGGTACCAATATTATAACTCATACCCATACCCAGGTACCGATATTATAACTCATACCCATATCCAGGTACCGATAATGTAACTCATACTAATACCAAGGTACCAATATTATAACTCATACCCATACCCAGGTACCAATATTATAACTCTTACCCATACCCAGGTGCCGATAATATAACTCATACCCATACCCAGGTACCGATATTATAACTCATCCCCATATCCAGGTACCGATAATATAATTTATACCCATACACAGGTACCAATATTATAACTCATACCCATACTCGGGTACCGATATTATAACTCATACCCATACCCAGGTGCCGATATTATAACTCATACCCATACCCAGGTGCCGATATTATAACTCATACCCATACCCAGGTACCGATATTATAACTCATACCCATATCCAGGTCTTATATAGCTCAGGTTTTATAACTCTTTTCTTCACTAGATAGATGCAAAGCCCACTAATAGAAGATGCAACTGTTAAATTTTTTAAAGAAAGAATGCGTCATCGACCCGATGGCGGAATTGGTAACGCGCTGGCGGCTCAAGCCGGAGTTCCAGGTTCGAAACCTGGTCAGGATGTATTTTGCCCTTCATTTTCGGTTTTGCATCTATCTAGTGATGCTTAGATATGCTTAACCCTTGTAGTCCCAAGTGGAGCGCGCGCTCCAGTTTTCGTCGACGACCCATGGCTCCCAAGTGGAGCGCGCGCTCCACTTATTGCGCGCCTTTTGCGCGCCGCTAGTTTTAATTCATTATCTAATTCTACCAATTTTCTACCAAAACACTCAATACTGGTATCATTTCTTGGTTAAACTTACTAATAACTATTCTCAGACACGACTGGGCACACAATAACCTTCACACAGAAAATAAATAATGAAGTTGACAGAAAATAAAATGTCGCTTTTGGCAGCTGACATTTCCACTGACCCTGGAATAGACAAAGATTGTACCCGTAAACGTAGTTCGGTATTCGATAGTTCATTTCAATGCGCTTATTTCGGTATGCGATATGTAAGACGAAATTGTACATTATTGGTCAGAAAAATTAAAAAAAAAATGTCGAGTGTGTTTTGTTTTGCCTGGAGTTCAAAAAATCGGTCTGTGCTTCTAAATAAGTGAATGCTGAAGAGTTTGGTATCACTGAACGCGTAATTTCAGTACAAACAAGATTGAATAACGAGTATTGATGGATCGATCGATTGAGGCGGAATATTCGAATTTGTGTGGGAGCGCGCGCGCTAAAATTTTGCGTTTTTGAGCGCCGCTAAAAGGGCCTGGGAGCCAAGGGGAGTAGTACTATTTTGAGTCAAAGGGACTCAAAGGGTACTAACATATTAAAAAAATCAATATGGATAAAAATAATTTTAGTGCAGGAGCCAAACCCACCGCAAACTCATTCAAAATCAGTCTCAGCTGCGCGTTAGACACCGGGCGGCATGTGGCGCCGGAGACACCCACTCCGGCGCCACATGTCGCCCTTTCTATAAAGAAAAAAATCTGTCAAGTACGAGTTTTACTCGCGCACGGAGGTTTCCGTATCTATCCGCTATCAATAATATCCGCCTATCTTTTGTCTTTCAACAATGCAATGTATAAAAGCCTGTGGCGCCATCTATTATTCAGTAGCGTGATTTTTCGCACGTTTGTTATATGAGAGCCCCCTTAATTTTTAACATTTTCTTTTGTTTATTATTTGTTATATCCGCCATAGTAACACATATTCTGTGAAAATTTCAACGGGCTACCTATTACGGTTCAAGTGATACAGCCCTCGGACAGACAGACGGACGGACGGACGGACGGACGGATGGACGGACAGACAGACAGCGGAGGCTTAGTAATAGGCTTCCGTACGGGATACGGAAACCTAAAAAAATAAGATGGTAGCAGCAGTGTGCGTTGTTACAGCAGGGTGCGAGGGCTCGGTCCGGGCCCCGGGGCAACGCTGCCCCCGCACCCGCCCCCCATGATGATGCCGCCCCAGCACCGGCCGCACTTCCCGCACCAGCAGAAGAAGAACTTCGACTATAGCCGGCTCGGTGAGTGCGCTATTTTACAAGAGGAGAACGATTGGAAAACCAAAGAGAACAGACAAAAAATAAAAATCAATCGCCTTGCATTAGTCTCGCAAAGGCTCGAAAACGGCTGGACCGATTTGAATAATGTATTGTTTTGTATTTTTTCTGGGTTGTTTTTCAAGAAAAAACATTGGAAAACCAAAGAGAACAGGTAAAAAATAAAAATCAATCGCCTTGCATTAGTCTCGCAAAGGCTCGAAAACGGCTGGACCGATTTGAATAATGTATTGTTTTGTATTTTTTCTGGGTTGTTTTTCAAGAAAAAACATTGGAAAACCAAAGAGAACAGGTAAAAAATAAAAATCAATCGCCTTGCATTAGTCTCGCAAAGGCTCGAAAACGGCTGGACCGATTTGAATAATGTATTGTTTTGTATTTTTTCTGGGTTGTTTTTCAAGAAAAAACATTGGAAAACCAAAGAGAACAGGTAAAAAATAAAAATCAATCGCCTTGCATTAGTCTCGCAAAGGCTCGAAAACGATTGGACCGATTTGAGTAATGTTTTTTATGTATATTTCTAGGGTGGTTTACAAGAAAAAAACAAAATTGAAAAACCAAAGGGAACAGGCAAAAAATTGTAATACATAATCATACATACATACATATACATATCACACACGGTGAATCCCGACAATCGGGGTAAGCAGAGTAATCGGTGTTGTGCTGCAAGAACTCTGGTAAATTACAGCACAACACCGAACACCACGTTTCGCAAAGTATTCGAACAAGATTCAATAGATCAAGCAGCAAGTAAGGCACAAAGACCCACCTGGTGCATGACTCGGTGGAAGTACCGTGCCAAGGTGAGAGGTGGCGAGCCTGTCGCCCTTTAGCGCGGCATCTTGTCCTTATCCCTTAGTCGCCTTTTACGACATGCATGGGGAGAGATGCAGTGGGACTATTCTTTTTAAGTACCGGCTTGACACGGTACCTAATCCTAAATACCTAAATAGGTAATACATAATCATAGATACACATAATCTAGCTTTGAAATTCAGCAGGTTAAAATGACTGGTTGTTAATACAGGTGGAGCGCGCGCGGGCGGGCCCAACTGCTCGCTGGAGGTGAAGAAGGTTCCGCGCGGGATGAACGACATCACACATCTCAACAACCACTTCGGCAAGTTTGGCCGCATTGTCAACATACAGGTATGAAGCAGCTTCGTCAGTATACTTCAAACCAGCTTAAGGAATCCGTCAAAGGGTTTATGCGGCGGGGGGCCGAGTGGTTTGAGCATCGGCTTCTCATGCGGGAGGTCCGAGGTTCGAATCCGGTCGGCGTGTACCAATGAGTTTTTTCTGAGGAAAAAAAAATTTACGTGCATACCTACACCTGCTGCTTCACTGTTCGGAACCGGTGTAAAACTGTAGATCCCTTCCCTTGCCCCTCACTAGGTGGTAGGATCAAATTGTAGCCGTCTGGGTTGGTACCACCGTACTGGATTTAAGATGGCCGCATAGCAACCTCGGTTGTGTTCTCCTCTAGTCCAGTATAGCCAACAATTCAGGGAAGTCTCCGGTATGGCACCTACCTTCTCGGAGGTGATATTGGCTAGTCAGAGGGGCATAAAAAAAAACTAGTCAGCCTCGATAGCTCAGTGGTGCAGACAGTCGACTGTCGCTATTGATTGTTAAGCAACGCTGAGCGCGGTCAGTACTTGGATTGGTGACCGCTCGACCGTTGGAGGCTGACCGCGGTTCGGATTCCACGCAAAACTGTAGCTCCCTTCCCTTCTTACCTTACTAGGTGGTAGGGTTCAACCCGCCCGGGTTGCGACCACCGCACTGAATGAAACGTCGGTCGAAACGGCTATGTAATTATTTTCTTGTCTTCCGTCCAGTTCAGTATAGCCGACATGTAAATGAAGGGAAGCACTGACATGGCACCTAGTTGACCCAGTGTTATGGCACAGATTACTTAATAGTTACTTCGTAACAGATAAATCTCTCCATAGAAAAAGTTCCATACCTACGGCTTTAATAGCCTACTGTTTCACGTCGCCAATCGCTGCGTGCGAAAATGTACCTAAACGATCGAGTGTAAAGTGCATTATTGCTCGCGCCGCGCGTAGGTATACACGGTGTTGCAACCCCAACCGTAAAACCCGAAAGGGGTTGATTCTGTACTTGAAATAGAACAACTTTTGCTCTACGACTTTTTAATTTGAAGAAAAACACAATTTTTCTTCTCCACACATTTTGAGAACAATTATTTAAAATTTGTATGGAAAAAAATTTATTTTTTGTTTCAAAAAAATTTTTTTCGCCACATAAGTTGTTTAGTTTCACATATAGAATAACCCTATAATATATAGAATGAACATAAATATATTACGGGGGCAACTGAAACACCGTGTATATATACGGTCTTTCAAAATTAGTTGATAGTACGCTAATGGGGGGTTCTGTATCATATAGGGAGTAAAACCTATATAAAATTTTTTGGACCTTTGGCTTTTTTTTTATGTAAAATATTTTTTTAAGTATTTAAATAAAAAAATAGGTGGTTGATTTTTATAGCCTAATCGATAGTAACAAAAAAGTCTTCATTACCATTATGATGTAACACGTGTAAGTTGGTAAAAAAAATCTAATTCCTTCTATTCCATACTAATAAAACTAAAATTGTGGTTTTTCACAATTTCTGAAAGAAAGAGATCTATGTGTTGGAAGACTTTTTTTGTTCCTGGCTTTTGTAAAAAAAAAAGGTTTTTGTTCTTCAAAGTGATCTATTTCCGATACAGAACCCCCCCTTAGCGTACTATGAACTAATTTTGAAAGACCTTACACCGCTCGGCTGTCGGCAGCCCACTGAATTGCTCGCCGGCGGCGGCCCGCCAGGCGGTAGGTAGTTAGCGTGCGCAAGTACATAGAGTGCGTGAGGCCTGGTTATGGGCTGACATCACGGATGTTGTAGGTGACGTAGCCAACCGTGTCAGTTTACATAAAAAAATATATATACAGTAGGCGCTCGGTAATCCGGCACGCCCAGTAGTCCGGCATTTGTAGCCTCAGCTGACCCGCTCTATAATCCGGCACTACAGCCGGATTATAGAGCGGGGGATTCGGGTGAGCATAACAAAATTTGCTCTCGCGCTCCAGCAAAACTATGCATCTGTTTTTTTTTTTTTGTTGAAGTACGTAGTGTGCGCCACATGATGATGATAGTGGACTCGTTTTCCGCGCCTAAGCCCGCTTCCATGCAGGCCTTTTGCGCGTCCTACGGCCTTAATCCAACCAGCCGAGTTCTTCCAGTAGGCGGAACACTCTCCTTGGGTCTTGGCACGCCTCTTGAAGTGTAGTAGGGCCTCCCAGCTCCTTCGCCCTTATGTCTGCCAACTCCTCGCACTCCAACAGCACGTGGGCGGGTGTCACGTCCGCCTGCAGGCATGCTCTGCACAGTGGACTGTCCGTTACTCCAATTACATAAAGGTGTCTGTTAAGTGTGCAGTGACCAGTAAGCATACCTATCACTATGCGTAATTTTGATCTATGGACACGGAGCAGTGTCTTGGCGAGCTGGAGGTCCGGCTTCGCCATTGCGCCATATGTACATACATAAATGCTTTATATCCCATACAAATCCAATAAACCGGCAGTTCCAGCAATCCGGCATAGGCGAAAAAAATTGGGTGCCGGATGATCGAGCGCCTACTGTATCTCTGTTTAGCGGGTTATTCAGTCGTTGACTCTGCAGGTGTGCTTCGAGGGAGATCCCGAGGCGGCGCTGATCACGTTCTCGTCGCACACGGAGGCGAACGTAGCGTACAAGAGCACCGAGGCGGTCCTCAACAACCGCTTCATCAAGGTGTTCTGGCACAACCCGGAGGTATTATATTATAATATTATATCTTTATTTACACATATCTTAAAACTAATTTTGTACATATTTAAGCGGCGGAAGGCCGAGTGGTTTGGGCACCGGCTACTCATGCGAGAGGTCCAAGGTTCGATTCCGGTCCGCGTGTACCAATGGGTTTTTTATTTATTTATTTATTTATTTTAGACAGGCAGCCTAGGCTGATACGTCTAATTCCAGTTAAAATTTGTTGTTTTTCGTCATTATCTTAGATTTTTTTTGAAATGAAATGTTTGCTGTTAAAAATTGTTCGACTTAGTTTCCTGCTGTGGCCTCGAAGATGAACGTTTTGGTTCAATGTGAACATTTGTGAACGTCAAAAATTTAAAGCAAGAAGACATTTGTGCGGCGATTTGCCTAATTTGATGTTGTTTGTTTATCTGCAGAGCAAGCAAGAGAACGTTCCTCCGTCCGGGACGAACCCGTCGGGCAACAAGACGAGCGCGCCGGAGCGGCCCGCGCCCCATGTCAACCCGCCCTCGCACGCCGGCTCGCACAATAAGGTCGGTGGGGGTTTTTTTTAATGGAAACTGACACAAAGGAAGGTGTGGAACTAAGCTTGCGATGGCTTCACCGAACATATCCGGGCCCATCGGCAGTAGAGGAGGATGTTAATCGAGGTCGGGACTAGCGAGTGGCCACTCTAAATTTCCCGCGCATGCTTCACGTTTCGGCTCGCATCAAGCCCTCGTCAGCTAGTCTGCGTTGACTAGGACGCGGGGAACCACCAGTCCCGCTCTCGACCTCCCTCTCTCTACCTATCCATATTCTAAATCAACTACAACATCCGTGATGTCAGCCCATAACAGCCCATTCCCTTGCCCCTTACTAGGTGGTAGGCTCAAATTGTAGCCGACTGGGTTGGCACCACCGTACTGAATGTAAGATGACCGCATAGCAGCCACGGTTGTGTTCTCGTCTAGTCAGGTATAGCCAACAATCCAGGGAAGTATGGCACCTACCTTCTCGGAGGTGATATTAGCTGGTCGGAGCATGCGCTTTGGCCGCTCCGACTCAGCCACCCAAACCGGATTACATAAAAATAAAAAAAAAATAACACCGGGTGAACTAGGTGCCATATCAGGGCTTCCCTTCGATCGTGCCGGCTACACTGAACTGGACGGATAATGTGAACTATTTAATTAGCCGTTTCGACCGACGTTTCGCTCAGTGCGGTGGACCAACCCGGACAGGATAAACCCTACCACCTAGTAAGGTAAAAAGGGAAGGGACCTGCAGTTTTACGTGGAATCCGAACCGCGGTCAGCCTCCAACGCTGGAGCGGTCACCCATCCAAGTACTGACCGCGCTCAGGGTTGCTTAACAACAGTCAACCGACCGCACCAATGCACTACCGAAACTGACAAGATCGTCACCGTCGTCGCGTATCTATCCACCGCTGGGCGTAGGCCTCTCGCAAGGCACACGACCGCACAGCGGTCTTCGCACATGGGTTAAAAATGTAACCCCCAAGAATACGGTTCCTACTGTGAATGAGCACTTCACATTCACAAAGGATGCGTACGGGAGTTTCATCCTCTTTTATACAGAACCCGCACACCGGTGTGTCGCTAAGGCCCATTCGGTGTAGGTGTTTGTTTAGTCTGCAGTGTCCTGTTAAGGTCCTTATTAGGACTCTTATGTCGTTCCGGTTTAGGTTTATCATTTCAGGATACTTTGTTGTTGTTGTTGTTAGGTTTGGGGTTGGCTCTAGGCCTGCAAACTAATCCCGCTTGGTTGGGGACCTTCGTGCAAAACCCCGCAGTCTCCAGCTACCCCAGCCAGCCTATGTCTTCCATGGAAGCCACAAGTCGACCGGGGTGTCTGCAGGCCGCTTATCCCTTAGTCGCCTTTTACGACATGCACGGGGAGAGATGCAGTGGGACTATTCTTATTAAGTACCGACCCCACACAGTACTTCAGGATACTTTGTTTGTTTATTTATTTATTTAATTTTATTTGTTAGTATTATTGCAGCTAATGAAGAACCTTGTCCTCAGGTACTGATTAACAAGGACAACATGAAGGCTACCGCCGACAGCAAGGTGGCCGCTGCTAACGCCCTTGAGAAATCTGTAAGTGTATTATTCATAGTTGAGCAGTTTTTTTTAGTAGGTCTGTCAGTCAGTCAGCGTGTAAGCTTTCACTGCTGGACATATGCCTCTCCACTTTTCCTCCAGTCCTCCCGGCCTTCAGCGGTTGTTGTTGTTGTTGTTGTTTTGGTTTGGGGTTGGCTCTAGGCCTGCAAACTAATCCCGCTTGGTTGGGGACCTTCTTGCAAAACCCCACAGTCTCCAGCTACCCCAGTCAGCCTATGTCTTCCATGAAAGCCACAAGTCGACCGGGGTGTCTGCAGGCCGCTTATCCCTTAGTCGCCTTTTACGACATGCACGGGGAGAGATGCAGTGGGACTATTCTTATTAAGTACCGACCCCACACAGTACGGCCTTCAGCGGTACGGAAGCACTGCTTTCCGCCGACGTACTTGATGTCGTCGTTCCACCTGGCGGGTGGTCTTCCCACACTCCGTTTTCCTGTCTACGTGCCCGGCCCACTGCCACTTGCTATGGTAGGCCAGAGGATCGTTGCAATTGAGACTTGTTTGTCCCGGACAGAAGGAGGGCGGTGGCGCGAAGGCGGACGGTGAGGCGAAGCCGGCCGGCGGCGCGGCGTCGAGCGGCGGCGGCAGCAAGCAGAAGCAGGTGCAGGACATGCGGCGCCGTGCATACACGCTGCTGCAGACGCAGCTCCGCCAGCAGAAGCTGCTCATACAGCGTCTCGAGAGCGGTGAGTCACCACCAGACAGAGCTGTCCGCCGCTCGAAGCCGGCCGGCGGCGCGGCGTCGAGCGGCGGCGGCAGCAAGCAGAAGCAGGTGCAGGACATGCGGCGCCGCGCGTACACGCTGCTGCAGACGCAGCTCCGCCAGCAGAAGCTGCTCATACAGCGTCTCGAGAGCGGTGAGTCACCACCAGACAGAGTTGTCCGCCGCTGGAAGCCTACCAAAAATTTGCAAAAGTTGATAGAGCTGTCTTTGATTCTATACCCCAGCTGTCCGCCGGTTGGCGCATTTTTTTTATGGAAACTGACACGGTTGGCTACTTCACCTACAACATCCATGATGTCAGCCCATAACACCCGGGTGAACTTGGTGCCACGTCAGCGCTTCCCTTCGGTCGTGCCGGCTACACTGAACTGGACGGAAAACACAAACTATTTACATAGCCGTTTCGACCGACCTTTCATTCAGTGCGATGGTACCAATCCGGGCGGGTTAAACCCTACCACCTAGTAATATAAGAAGGGAGTCATATCATATCCCTTAGTCGCCTTCTACGACATGCACGGGGAGAGATGCAATGGGGCTATTCTTTTAAAGTACCGACCCCACACGGTACACAGTCGGTAATACATTACACTCTGGATAGGTGCCTGGACATACTGGAATTGACGGCAACGAAGAAGCCGATCATATTGCTAGGGATGGAGCTAAAAATTCATCCATCGACCCAGAGCTGGTACTTGAAATGCTAAAAAGCACATACCGAGAAGAAATATTCTCCTGAGCACACAACCAAAGCAAGCAGCACTGGTTCCAACTGCCCGGGCAACTCAACTGAAACTAAAACTAATGATTTCAACAGGCAACGTGACCGGAGCGCAGCGCGACGCCCTCATGGAGGCGATCAAGTCGGCTCAGGAGGGCATCGAGAAACTGCAGAAGGAGCTGCTCACCTATCCCAAGATGGTGCAACCAGCTCAGGTACGTTCCCGCTCTCTGCGCGGTCTCGTCCAGATCGAATGGCGGCGGTAGCCCGTCGAGTGGGTATTACTGCGAGCTAAATGTTTCACGGCCGTGCCGCTCTGCGCGGGCCGATCGTTCTAGCGCGGCGGGTAGCGGCGAGCGACGAAATCGAATGTATGAAAATGTTCGAGAATGATACGCACGGGCGGTGTGATGAGCGGCATCGCGCGAAGCCTAAAATTAAACTCAGACCGAGATGGGCCGCATCACAATGAATAATTTTGCTTCAGAAACGAAGAACCTTTGTTTTTCGCTCGCTCTAATGTTCGTCTATTCGTTCAACGCGTACTAAAAATACAACCAATATCAGGCGCATATTAAAAATAATGATTTTGAAAACATCTTGGACACTTTTTATAAAAAAAAATATGTTAAAAGCAATTAATAAAATAACAACAAACAAGTACTAGTCTAGTAGCTGTAGCAGATTGTATTGAAACAATTGAATTCGAGACAAATGCAATTCTAAAGGTTTTAACATCATTCACGGATGCTAATTCCATGGGAACTGATGAAATCCCAGAAATTTTCCTAAAGAAGTGCTCGCGGAAGTGTGTGAGCAGCTTGCACAAACATAATAACACTATTCTTCGAAAGCGCAATACTTCTACAGAACGTTAAAGATGCGATTGTAACACCATCCCCTTAGCCTTACCAGCATTGTTTGCAAGGCTATGGAAAATTGTAGCGAAAAAAATAAGAACTTTTCTAGCCGGTAAATTATAATAATATCTATAATCGAAGAACAACATGGTTTCGTCCTGAGACGCTCAACCGTGACTAACTGACATGTGTGGACCAATGGACCCGCGAGTGGAACGAGCGGAACTCTATTGATGTTGAACTACGAGAAAGCATTCGACCGAGTCCCAATAAAAGGGTTAATCCATAAACTGGAACATTTTGCGTTCAGAGGAAAACTACTTTGATGGCTTGCAGATTTTCTCACAAACAGGAAATTCCGGGTTTGAGTCGGCGAGGAACTGTCTGAAGCCAATGACATTCTCAGCGGCGTACGTCAAGGTTCGATGATTGGCCCCGTCACGTTTGGAATCTTTCTGACAAACCTCAAATGTGATGTGATGCTTCGTGTAAGATGTTTGGGAGCAGTGCGTGCGAATTTTTGCATTGTGATGCGTCCCATCCTAATATACCTTAAACAAACATTTGACGGTTTGATGATTTCGCACGCCCGCGATACTGAGCTGTGACGATGGCTCCGCTCGCCGCCCCGCCGTGCACTCTGGCACGGCCGTTATACTGACAGATGAGGGCTAGAAGTGTTGCCGTGATCGTACCCGTTTGCCAAGTCGTGTTTGTTGTTGTTGTTTTATTTTTTAGTTTTGATTTTAGTCTATTGGCCGTTTTCAGCACCTCCACAGTCAAGTCTCGTAAAACCGTTTTTTTTTTTCAGTTAATGTAAAGTATTTGATCATTCATTTGACAGTATTTAACCGGTAGCTCCATTTTATCCGATGGTGGTGAATTCGGCCGTACATGATGGAGCCAAAAGCAGTTGATCGTAAATGGTCGTATCACACACACACATCTTTCCGAACAGCGAAGGGTGCAACTAAATTTTCGGGATCGTTTTGAAAAATGGAACCCCTTATTAGTGAGATTATGTCGTCCGTCTGTCTGTCTGTATGTCTGTCTGTATGTCACAGCCCCTTAACTTCTAAATGGTTAGTCCTAGATCATCGTCTAATACCACCACGGGTGGGTTTACACCGACCCACTCCCCCCTTTCGCGTCCCTCTAAGCGCAACACGTATGGAGGCTTGACAGCTGTTTTGGCGCTAGCATCGCAGATATCAGAAATTAGTAATCTATGAATTTTGAAGGAGGCCATTTTGAAAAAAAAAACATGCAAGCTGCATGTAAAAAACCGCACAAATGATCGCACATATATTTTTAATCTGTGCAAAGAATGCACTTTCGAAGACCCGTCCCTATCTAACCATATGGAAGGGACAAGGTTAGGTCTCGGATAGTGCGCGCGGTCTCCTGCTAACGTGTTGAGTTGTGCCGGCAGGGCGAGGCGGCGGTGACGCGCTCTCTGAGTCGCCTGCGGTTGGGCCAGGTACGCTAGTGCCGTCCCGCTCGCGCGCGCGCAGCATGCACGCACATAGATCTCTCACTCTCTCACTCTTACACGCTCTCATTCACAACAAGCTCGCTCGCTCGCTCATGATGTGCTAATACTCGCTTCGGGTTCGGGAGTGGTCATTTCATGTCGAACTTCCGAAAAGACGGTATTTCGGTACCTTGTAAAGACCCCTTCCCTCTTTTTTAACCGACTTCAAAAAAGGAGGAGGTTCTCAATTTGGCTGTATTTTTTTTTTATGTTTGTTACCTCAGAACTTTCGACTGGTTGAAACTGATGATTCTTTTTTTATTTGAAAGCTGGTGCTTCCCGTTTGGTCCCATTTCAATTTGGTCAAGATCGGATGGGAAAGCGATGCGGAATCGCGAGGCCGAAGGCCGAGCGATTCCGCTGAGTACATTAATAGCAAAAAATTACTAAAAAAACCTGTGAAATAGAAAACTATTTCAAATATAAAAACTGCCTTCAAAAATGTATGAAATAAAAAAAACATTGAACCCTAGAATTGAAGGCGGTGCTAAAGCAAGCAAAAATGATGCATGAAAGAAAACATGAGTGGATGATATCCTTTGTGATTTGTGTAGCCTTCTTTAGCACCGCCTTCAACTCTAGGGTTCGTTTTTTTTTATTTCATACTTTTTTGAAGGCAGTTTTTATTAGTTTCCGTACCCGGTACGGAAAACTATAAAAAGCCTAGAGTAGAGAAGTTGATTCAAAGTAATATTTTAAACCTATGGAATTTTTTTTTTTATGGAAACTGACCCGATTGGCTACATCACCTACAACATCCGTGATGTCAGCCCTTAACACCGGATGAACTAGTAGCCATGTCATTGCTTCCCTTCATTTCATGTCGGCTACACTGAACTGGATGTAAAACGCGAGCTATTTACATAGCCGTTTCGACAGACGTTTCGTTCAGTGTGGTTGCACCAACCCGGCCGGGATAAACCCTACCACCTGGTAAGTAAGAAGGGGAGGGAACTACAGTTTAACGTTAAATCCGAACCGTGGTCAGCCTCCCGACAGACGTTTCGTTCAGTGTGGTTGCACCAACCCGGCCGGGATAAACCCTACCACCTGGTAAGTAAGAAGGGGAGGGAACTACAGTTTAACGTGGTATCCGAACCGTGGTCAGCCTCCCGACAGACGTTTCGTTCAGTGTGGTTGCACCAACCCGGCCGGGATAAACCCTACCACCTGGTAAGTAAGAAGGGGAGGGAACTACAGTTTAACGTGAAATCCGAACCGTGGTCAGCCTCCCGACAGACGTTTCGTTCAGTGTGGTTGCACCAACCCGGCCGGGATAAACCCTACCACCTGGTAAGTAAGAAGGGGAGGGAACTACAGTTTAACGTGAAATCCGAACCGTGGTCAGCCTCCCGACAGACGTTTCGTTCAGTGTGGTTGCACCAACCCGGCCGGGATAAACCCTACCACCTGGTAAGTAAGAAGGGGAGGGAACTACAGTTTAACGTGAAATCCGAACCGTGGTCAGCCTCCCGACAGACGTTTCGTTCAGTGTGGTTGCACCAACCCGGCCGGGATAAACCCTACCACCTGGTAAGTAAGAAGGGGAGGGAACTACAGTTTAACGTGAAATCCGAACCGTGGTCAGCCTCCAACGGTCGAGCGATCACCCATCCAAGTACTGACCGGACTAATGATTTGGAAGTGATTGTTTAATTATATGATCCTTCAAAAATAATGTAAAGGTGCACCTAGCCGGCCGACATGGTATTCGCGGCCCCCGTAAATATCCGAATACCCGTGGGTGCCGTCAGACTACACCTCTGCGTTAGTCTGGTCATATGTCCATATGACCATGTCTTGCTTCCCTTAAAAAAAAAAAATTACGGGAAGAGGCCTACACCATTCAGCACTGTTTAGGGGGTGTGTATATATGTGTGTAACTGCGAAGTGTGAACCAATATAACAAAACAATAATGTACATATAAAAAAATAACTGTTCATAACCAATCAATCACACTTCACAATATTAAATTGTCCCATTTCTGTATGAGTACTGTCGAAAATAAATAATAAAGTCATCATACAGAACATAAAAAACCGAATAGAAGTCCCTCGATGATTTGTTGTGGGTACCGCAAGTAAGCGTAGTACCGCACACTTGTTCCCTGTCCACCTCACCCGCCTGTCATAATGTCACGCAAACAATCAAGCTATAAAAATAGATATACGTAAAATAGAAGATGCAACTGTTCGAAAGGAGGATGGGCAAAAAGTTGGTCTACCCCTCCCCTAACAATGAATGATATAACAATAGAAAGGTCTTTCTAAGAAAACCATTTTGTCCATACATACCTAACATGTATTGTTAGTACTTAACGAGTTATATCACTTTGAACCTTATCATAGTAATATGTACCTCTGTACGATCGTTCTAGGAAGGGTAAGTACTTAGAGCGAAACAGTTCCAAAATGACCGAGCGGTATTGAAACCAAAAAAATTGTATTTTAATCATTACGGTTTCAATACCGCTCGATCATTTTGGTACTGTATTACTATGATAAGGTTCTATGATGATTATAGAACTTAAAAGTGATATAACTCTCCTAAAGTACTAATAATTGACGTTGGCTGGCATACTAAAAATTTTTGTATATAAATTAACCTTCCCATTGATATTACACTCACAGCTAGAGGAGTATATACGTAAAATAGAAGATGCAACTGTTCGAAAGGAGGATGGGCAAAAAGTTGGTCTACCCCTCCCCTAACAATGAATGATATAACAATAGAAAGGTCTTTCTAAGAAAACCATTTTGTCCATACATACCTAACATGTATTGTTAGTACTTAACGAGTTATATCACTTTGAACCTTATCATAGTAATATGTACCTCTGTACGATCGTTCTAGGAAGGGTAAGTACTTAGAGCGAAACAGTTCCAAAATGACCGAGCGGTATTGAAACCAAAAAAATTGTATTTTAATCATTACGGTTTCAATACCGCTCGATCATTTTGGTACTGTATTACTATGATAAGGTTCTATGATGATTATAGAACTTAAAAGTGATATAACTCCTAAAGTACTAATAATTGACGTTATCTGGCATACTAAAAATTTTTGTATATAAATTAACCTTCCCATTGATATTACACTCACAGCTAGAGGAGGGGTAGTAGTTGTTCAGTGACTTCCACTCATTCCTAAGGTATACCGAAATACTTATTCAGTTACTTCCACTCATTCCTAAGATATAACGAAATACTTATTCAGTTACTTCCACTCATTCCTAAGATATACCGAAATACTTGTTCAGTTACTTCCACTCATTCCTAAGATATAACGAAATACTTATTCAGTTACTTCCACTCATTCCTAAGATATACCGAAATACTTGTTCAGTTACTTCCACTCATTCCTAAGATATAACGAAATACTTATTCAGTTACTTCCACTCATTCCTAAGATATACCGAAATACTTGTTCAGTTACTTCCACTCATTCCTAAGATATAACGAAATACTTATTCAGTTACTTCCACTCATTCCTAAGATATACCGAAACACTTGTTCAGTTACTTCCACTCATTCCTAAGATATAACGAAATACTTATTCAGTTACTTCCACTCATTCCTAAGATATACCGAAACACTTGTTCAGTTACTTCCACTCATTCCTAAGATATAACGAAATACTTATTCAGTTACTTCCACTCATTCCTAAGATATACCGAAACACTTGTTCAGTTACTTCCACTCATTCCTAAGATATAACGAAATACTTATTCAGTTACTTCCACTCATTCCTAAGATATACCGAAACACTTGTTCAGTTACTTCCACTCATTCCTAAGATATAACGAAATACTTATTCAGTTACTTCCACTCATTCCTAAGATATACCGAAACACTTGTTCAGTTACTTCCACTCATTCCTAAGAGATAACGAAATACTTATTCAGTTACTTCCACTCATTCCTAAGATATACCGAAATACTTGTTCAGTTACTTCCACTCATTCCTAAGATATAACGAAATACTTATTCAGTTACTTCCACTCATTCCTAAGATATACCGAAATACTTGTTCAGTTACTTCCACTCATTCCTAAGATATAACGAAATACTTATTCAGTTACTTCCACTCATTCCTAAGATATACCGAAATACTTGTTCAGTTACTTCCACTCATTCCTAAGATATAACGAAATACTTATTCAGTTACTTCCACTCATTCCTAAGATATACCGAAATACTTGTTCAGTTACTTCCACTCATTCCTAAGATATAACGAAATACTTATTCAGTTACTTCCACTCATTCCTAAGATATACCGAAATACTTGTTCAGTTACTTCCACTCATTCCTAAGATATAACGAAATACTTATTCAGTTACTTCCACTCATTCCTAAGATATACCGAAATACTTGTTCAGTTACTTCCACTCATTCCTAAGATATAACGAAATACTTATTCAGTTACTTCCACTCATTCCTAAGATATACCGAAATACTTGTTCAGTTACTTCCACTCATTCCTAAGATATAACGAAATACTTATTCAGTTACTTCCACTCATTCCTAAGATATACCGAAATACTTGTTCAGTTACTTCCACTCATTCCTAAGATATAACGAAATACTTATTCAGTTACTTCCACTCATTCCTAAGATATAACTAAATACTTATTCAGTTACTTCCACTCATTCCTAAGATATACCGAAATACTTATTCAGTTACTTCCACTCATTCCTAAGATATAACGAAATACTTATTCAGTTACTTCCACTCATTCCTAAGATATAACGAAATACTTATTCAGTTACTTCCACTCATTCCTAAGATATAACGAAATACTTATTCAGTTACTTCCACTCATTCCTAAGATATAACGAAATACTTATTCAGTTACTTCCACTCATTCCTAAGATATACCGAAATACTTGTTCATTTTATGAGTTTATTGCTAATGAAATGTTGCCAAAAACATGAACAATCACAAATAAAAATAAATAACCCAACAAACAAGCAATAGCCTAAAGTGTGCGACCATACTTTGATAAGTTACTTCCACTCATTCCTAAGACATACCCAAATACTTGTTCAGTTACTTCTACTCGTGTTTTATATGTTCTGTAGTGCTGGTGGTGAAATTAAAAATGGCTTTTTAAAATCTTGGTTGAGAACTAATATTTTTTTCTTTATTTTCGATTCTGTGTCCATCCAGAAAAAAAAAAGTTAATCACATCATGTTTTAATCAAATACAAAATCGTCCATTGGGAGTGTCCATTGCAGTTGGATCAGGTTGAATGAGAATATCACGGGGTCTTGGCACATCAGGGGCGCCGGGGGGGGGGGGGGGTATTGAGTGTTGCCCGTGAATATTTAGCATGGCGTACTCATTTATACGTGTAAAAGTGTTGCGTACGTGTTTGTATGTAATAAATTAGTGTGTGTGTTAGAAAAATATAGTTTTTTTTTCAAAGATACATACATTTAGTAGTAGTTTTAGAATAATTTTTTTTTTAGAAATTTTGAATTTTTAGACGAATCATAAGTAGCATTGGTTTTGTAGATTTGTGTTGTATTTAGGTAACTTCATGTATTAGGATTTTAATCAGAAAAAAAAAACCACCTTCAGAAAAGTCCATAACAGAAATTCTAGCAATATGGTGCTTGGTTTTACCTATTGGAACTCTTAAAGTGATCAATGGGGCTCTTAAAGTTATCAATCGATGTTACATACGGTGGAACCAATGTGTGACAATTATTGAATTATTAGACAAATTATTATAATCATTGCATGGTTTTTTTGTGTTTTTGTACATATGTTGTACATAATGTTTTGAATGTTCTCATTATTAAATGTTCTTCTGTCTATAAAACATCTGTTGTACAAAATACTATTTATGTACAAATTTCTTACATTTAAATGAATGTAATGTAATGAATGACCCTTTGCAATAATTTTAAAAGTACAATTGAAATTATGTAATATTACTCTGTACTAAAAAAGTTGGTCACATTGCCTAAAATAATTTAAAAAAAGTTAAATTGTGTGTAATAGTGATTTTTTTAATCACTGAAAACTTGTGAATTAAAACAAAGTTGAACATTTCAAAAAGTTGACTTTTGAAAATGTAACAGACTAAACAAAATCATAAGACATTATATTTCAACCAACATTTGTGGTGTAGGTGTTGTGTAGGCGAACACAAGAGGCGTAGAAGTAAACCTTTATTCAAAATTAATAAAAACTAAATAACTAATACACTAAAATTAAAACTAATCTAAAATTAATATTAAGAAAACCTACAAAAAATAAAATGTTAATTGCTGGACTTCGTTTTTTTTTTCTAATAAAAAACCAAAAAAATTTGTATCAAAATAATAAAAAGAAGTGTTTATTATTCAGGCACAGATGAATAAATAATGCAGTGCTGTAGTTATTTATTTTATAATTTTTTTTTTATTCTTCAGTCATATATTTTTATGCAATAACGCATTATACGCAGGTATAATTTACTTTACGTAAAATCCTTCCACGAAAAAATCGCAAGCTCAGGTCCACACCTTCAAAAGGAAAGGGCAAACCAGTAGCGGCTTCCAGAAGGTCAACTTTTTGAAACCTGGAGCCAAAAAGCTGCCCAAAGATAGGACTAAACCTTCTTCAATTTTGGGAGCAGCAAGGATTGGGAATTGTTGATGGACACACATGAGAAGCATTACCAGATGCCTTCGGAAATCTGTACCACAGCATTAAGACCGGATATACTCATATTCTCAAAAGCGACAAAACATGTAGTACTTGTTGAACTTACGGTTTCATGGGATAGCAACATACCGCAGGACCACAACATCAAACTTAACAAGTACTGCAACTTAGTAGACCGGATTGTGAGAAACGGACAAGACAGGCTCTTCAATCTAGGGCTGCCAAAACCGACGCTAAGCTCATACATGGAGAGAGCTTCGAAAACGTCACTGGAAGCATCCTACAGAATATGGATAGGTAGAGAGAGGGAGGTCGAGAGCGGGACTGGTGTTTCCCCGCGTCCTAGTCAACGCAGACTAGCTGACGAGGGCTTGAAGCGAGCCGAAACGTGAAGCATGCGCGGGAAATTTAGAGTGGCCACTCGCTAGTCCCGGCCTCGATTAATACCCTCCTCTACTGCCGATGGGCCCGGATATGTTCGGTGAAGCCATCGTAAGCTTAGATCCACACCTTCATTTATATAATAAAATCATAATAAAGAAAAGCGAAAAACAATTGAAACCCCGAAAACGAGTCAAAACAATTTTGAAAACCATCAAAATGTGGTGGTGGACGAATAAAAACATTTTCAAATGGTTTCATACATTTTTTTTTATCGAGGCCACAGCATTAAGCGTGATGGACGACTGGAACCAACTTCCAGAGGAAGTAATAAGCGCACTTAGTACCAACCAATTCAACAATAGACTAGATAAATATCTAACAAATGAAACATAATTCTCAAAAAGAGTGCTCAAGAACGATAATTAAATAAAAAATTAAAAACAAAAATCCAAGATAATGACAAAAACAAAAAATTTTTACTGGATTTAAACGTATCAACCAAGCCTGCCAGTCTAAAATAAATAAATAAATAAATTAATTAAAAAGACTTGGAAATAAGACTCGTATGTATCTGTTGAGAGTGAAGTGTTTGTGCATCAGCATTGTGATTATGGTCTGCAGGGCGGCGCCGTTGTCAAGAAGCTGAGGAGCCGCGAGGAGGCGCAGAAGGAGATCCTGGACATGGAGCTCGATCTGTTCACCAAGCAGCAGGTATGTGCATCTCATATTTATTTCTCATATTACTACTGTGAAGTGTAAATAAAAATGAAAATTGTAATTTAATTTTTGATACGTTCGTTCGTACATTTAATTTTTAATCATTGTTAGGCTAAGACTTAAAATGGAATTTAATTTGTTTTTTTTTTAATCTATGTAAACTGTTGACAGGTTAAGACTTTGTATGTAATTGAATTTTTTGTTATTATATGTATGTATACTGTTAGTTATATCGCTGTTTAAAGAACCTGAAGGGGGAACACCGAATGGCCCTGTATCTTAGCGCATGTTTTTTTTTTTATGGAAACTGACATGGACACGGTTGGCTACATCACCTACAACATCCGTGATGTCAGCCCATAACACAGGGTGAACACGTCAGTGCTTCCCTTCGGTCGTGCCGAATGTAAAAAATGTAATACTAGTTGTTGAAAAACAAGTACTGTGTGGAGGCGGTACTTAATAAGAATAGTCCCACTGCATCTCTCCCCGTGCATGTCGTAAAAGGCGACTAAGGGATAAGCGGCCTTCAGACACCCCGGTCGACGTGTGGCTTTCATGGAAGACATAGGGTGGCTGGGGTAGCTGGAGACTGCGGGGTTTTGCACGAAGGCCCCCAACCAAGCGGGATTAGTTTAAAGGCCTAGAGCGAACCCCAAACCAAAACAACAACAACAACAACAACAACAATAACAACAACAACTAGTTGTTGAAAATGTAAAGGATAAAGTAAATAAATAAATAAATAAATAAATAATAAGAGTTAAGTTTCTACGGGCGATCGGTCGTGTAACGTACGTCAATATATAAATATGCTTATAACTCGAGAACCGCTTTATCGATGTAACGGTTTTCACTGTTACATTCTTTCACTTCTCAAGATGGCTTTAGGCTATAAATCATAACGCTACGTCATCGGCGGCCTGAGCTGTGAGCAAAAAGTCACGCGAAGCGAAGCCGCAGGCAACAGCTAGTCTCGTGGGACTCTGGGCCCTAAGGGATGGAGATGATATTAACAAATTATTGTTGAAAGGGCTAAAAATTTAATTAATAAAAAAAAAAAAATTATTCCTCTTGAAGGTTAGATCGATACGTTATCGATAACATCTGTAATGAGGACATACGACAAAGGATCAAGGTAGTCGTTGTTGCTAAGAAAATTAGCAAGCTGAAGTGGCAGTGGGCGGGGCGCAACTGTCGCAATCCCGATAACCGACGGAGTACACGGGTGCTCGAATGGATGTTACGTGCACGCAAACGTGGCGTGTGACGCTGGCTGCAGCCAGGAGTGGATGTGTGAGAAGAGAGGGAGACAGCGTGTGTTGGGTGTGCCTTGGGAGAGGTCTACGTCCAGCAGTGGACCGATGCGGGCTGACGATGAAGGTTAGATAGATAGATAGCAGTTCTGAAGAACATTTGACAAAGGTAGCATACCTCAAAGCATTAGATGCGTTGAACTGTCAAATTCAAAAGTTAACCTTCCAATTTAGTTTTGTTTGTTACGTACACTAAGGTCGATACTTAATAAGTACTGTGTGGTAAGTACAGTACTTTGTGGGGCCAGTACTTAAAAAGTACTGTGTGGTAAGTACAGTACTTTGTGGGGCCAGTACTTAAAAAGTACTGTGTGGTAAGTACAGTACTTTGTGGGGCCAGTACTTAAAAAGTACTGTGTGGTAAGTACAGTACTTTGTGGGGCCAGTACTTAAAAAGTACTGTGTGGTAAGTACAGTACTTTGTGGGGCCAGTACTTAAAAAGTACTGTGTGGTAAGTACAGTACTTTGTGGGGCCAGTACTTAAAAAGTACTGTGTGGTAAATACAGTACTTTGTGGGGCCCGTATTTAAAAAGAACTATGTGGTTAGTACGTAATTTACTGTGTGGGGCCAGTACTTAAAAAGAATAGCCCCGCTGCGCGTCTCCCCGTGCATGTCGTAAAAGGCGACTAAAGGGATAAGGACGAGATTCCGTGCTAAAGGGCGACAGTATAGCCACATCTTTTAGAATTAAACCAATGTGGTTGACTTTTATATGTATAAATTTGACTGAACGCTATGTTCTTTGTACTTTATTCTCTTTTTTTTTTAAAGATAATTTTATACTTATTATTTTAATTTTTTATTAGATGTAGTATGTTATAGTTAACATAATTAAAAATTAGCATGTAAGTTATATTTAAGCATTTTTAAAAAAAAAGCTCTGTAAGGTTTCTTGTCCGATTCTTCCTTATAGATTGCATTGCTGAACGGGATAAAACAAAAACTATGACGAACCATACTGAATACGCATATGTCTCAATGTAATATTGTTATTGTTTTGTATTCTTTATGGCGAAATAAATATCTGAATCTGAATCTCATGCGCAGGAGGGCCAGGACGTGAGTGAGCTGATCAAGAAGGTCGCGGAGCTGAGGAGGCAGCAGACCGCCCTCGCGGCGTACCCTCACCACCTCGCCCACGCCGCGCCCCGCCGCCCCCCATCCAGGTGAGAACGGACCGATTAAACGTATGAACCCGTGCTGGCTGTCGGTTGTGTTTGCACTATAAGTTCTGGTCCTTCAGGCTCGCTGCTGGATATCCCCTCTTATTCAGTTTAAAGAATATTTATTTCCCAAAAAAAGAACATTACATTCACTTTTATGAGAAAATTTTACATTTGTTTTCTTTTGTTGCGGTTACATCATTGTACAAGAATTTGAATATGGAGGTCCACCACGCAAACCATTACCGACCGAAACCCTCGACTCGATATGTCGAAACGCAACGAGGATATATTAATTTATAAGGAGTTTCAGCCGATACTAGCCTACGTAATGGACCTCCAGACAAGGTAACATTATTTTATTCGCAGCGTCTTTCCCCCGAGATCCGCTGCGTCCCTTTATCCGCTGCAGTGTTACCTTGTTTCTTGTTGCAATGGCCTCCAGCGCGAGGTGTCACTGTAGGATTAGCCCCGAGCTCATTATACTGCCGTTAAGCGCCGCTAGTACCGAGGCGCTGTCGGACAGTATCTTGATACTGTATCCCTCCATGTTCCGCTGGGCTACTATTGTTGCTGCCTCAATGTGATCACGACACATTCAGCCGGCGATGACGGTACAATTGAATATTGAGTAGCTAAGGAGCTACATGGAGTCGCTGGTTTTAAGCCACACCCTATATAATAAAAGATTATTGCTAAGAAAAGCATCTTATCCCAGCCCCTACAGTCCAAACGTGTTGCCCCAACAGCAGCAATAAATTCCTAAAATCAACACAATAAAAACCAAAAATACATAAAACCAATACCTAACACATACCTATCGCAAGTCAGACCTGTCGTATCGTGTCGAGTTGGACACGAACGCAGCCCGGTGCACAGGAATCAAGCGAGCGTGCGCGCCCCGTGTACGACGCCGCGCGTGCTCGGTTAAACTCGGCTCAGCCTAGCTGGCCCGTTTCGTGTTCGTGTCACGCACGACACGAGCCAGCCCGCTGTACACGAGACGGAAGTTATTATGCCACAAGTGGGCCTGGGCCATGATTTAGCAATGATATTGTATTACCGTGTGGGGCCGGTACTTAAAAAGAATAACCCCACTGCATCTCTACCCGTGCATGTCGTAAAAGGCGACTAAGGGATAAGGAAACAAGAAAACAAAAGAGTTTCTTTTGTTTCTTTGACATCTTATTCCTAATTATAGGAAAAATTTTGCGTTGGGCTGACATTGTATAAGTAAGAAATAAATAAAGAGATCCTAAATTCTTGTAGGTTTCTTGTAGGTTTGTAGGTTTTGTAGGTCTTGTAGGTTTCTTCTTCTAAATTCTTGTAGGCGCGCGCATAATCACATCAGCATGCCGTCAACACGGTTCGTGCTTATCGTGTCGACCGGGCGTCGGGCTGGCCTAGCTAGCACGGAAACACGATCGTGCTCGGAACATTTCGGCTTGCACGCACCGTGTTCGGGCTGTACCCGAAACTGTCGTGTGCGATTTCGTGCCGCAAACCGACACGACAGACACCTCTGTCGCAAGTTTTCCTTCAAGTTCCACAAACAAAACATAACAAAAACCAAGCACAAAACAAGGACCAACCAATCAACCCTCCACGCCAACTCAAAGTGCATAGTACAGTTCCCTCAAAACATAAATGCCGCTCGATCTACCTCAACCGATTTTAGCCGGTAACCGATACCGATAACTCGATAACCGGTCAACGAGTTTTAGGTCATCACTCGTAGATCATAGGGTAGATAATTGCTTCACTGCACACGTGCGAACCCATGACGGGAGCGACATTAAAGTCTACCCTATGTTCTATGTATTATGACCTAAAATTCGTTGACTGCTAGCTAGCTAGGTCGAGCGGCATTAAAGTTTTGAGGGAACTGTACCAGTGAAGGGAGAACAGGTGTACGTTTCCTCTTAGAAGATGTCTGCTATCAAAACTTTGTGTGACCCTAGATGTGTCTACTAACTTAGATACTTGTTTTACAAGCTTCCGCATCGTGAAAAGAAAAATGAGGTGAGTGTAAATATTAATCTGTACTCACAAAGGACCTTCAACCTCTAAAGCACAGACGTATCGTTGGGTCATTGAGCCTGTTTTGTCGGTACTACTATGGCCGCTGCTCTGACCTTCGCCAAACCCGCCATACTCTCGCGGAACACCCGTTTGTAGTCGACGGAAGAGTTCTTCGAACTGCACGATTCTCTAAATCGTTCTTGTGTCGCACTGCAAAGGTGTGGAACGGGCTGCCAGGGAATATCTTCCACCACTCCTACAATCCACGGATCTTCAAGTCGCGGGTTAATAGCCGTTCCCCAGCAACATTAGTCCACCTCCAAGCCGGACTGGCACCTCCTCGGGGGTGAAATTGGCTGCGCCTGAGGTTGCGACCTCAGACAGAGCCACCCAGTTCGGTAGCAATAAAAAAAAAAAAAAAAACATCACAGTTCCAGGTCGATGATGAACCCTCCAAACTATAGCACAGATCCCCCAATGCAAGAAATATGTTTTTTTTCAATTATTTTAGTTTTTTGTTTTTGCTATATCGTAAAAATGGTATGATACATACAAGCGTCAGATTTGGTGTGATTATAGTGCAAATGCTAAAGTAAAACAACAAATAATAAAAACCGGCCAAGTGCGAGTCAAACTCGCGCACCGAGGGTCCCGTATCGCCATGTCACGGCTAGCGCCACTCACGCCATCTAGATGGCGTGTTATGAAATGCTTCATATTAGCTAATAATGTCATGCTTCATAATCTATTCGGTAGATGGCGTGACACTTTTTGGTTTCTTCTATGGGAACCCCCGTGAATTTTAAACTTTTTCTTATTTTTATTATTCGATGTTATATCGGCCATAATAACACATTTTTTTTTAAATTTCAACGGGCTACCTACTACGGTTCAAGAGATACAGCCCTCGGGCAGACGGACGGACGGACGGACTGATGGACGGACAGACAGACAGACAGACAGACAGACGGCATAGGCTTAGTAATAGGCTTCCGTACGGGATACGGAAACCTAATAAAAACTTGCGTTGTGGTTTTTAATTACGTGGTGGTACGGAACGCTCGGTGCGCGAGTCCGACCCGCAATTGGCCCGGTTTTGATGTTCCGCGCTCCGAGTATGCCGAGAGGCACTTCTGGAGAGCTTTGTTTGTTTCCCGACAGGGGCGCTCGGTTCGGCGGCAACACACGCTACTCGCTGCGCGCTGGCGCCGCCGCCGCGCCGTCCGCGCCGCACGTCTTCAACAATCAGTCGGTGGACCACCGGCCGCGCGCGCTCCTCGTCTCCGGCTTCGAGGCCGACGAGGTGGAAGCCGTCGTGCAGCATTTTGCGGTGAGCGATGGGGAAAATTGTTATAATTTTTTATTTTTATGAAAGCCAGTATGGGCAGGCCTCACGCGCCTTGCTAACTACCTAACGCCCGGTGGACTGCCGGCGATCTAATTCAGTGGAAATTCGTCAGCCGCGCGAAGCATACCTACACGCTCGCGACGCAACTGCGCGCAGCTGCAAAGCAATAGTGCACTTTACACTCGATCGTTTAGGTACATTTTCGCGGGATTGGCGACGTAAAACAGTAGGCTATTAAAGCCGTAGGTGTGGAACTTTTTCTATGGAGTGATTTATCTGTTACGAAGTAACTATTAAGTAATCTGTGGAATGGGTCGCTGTGCTGAGGGAGCAGAGGTACACACGTAACAGCCAAATCCAGCTCACCTCGCGAAACCATCTTCAGCGAGACACCATACCGGCACATATTTGCAGAATATTGTACCGGCTAACTTGATTGATGACCAAAAGTACTGTTTTCCTATACTTCGACAATCTGTCTGAAGCTAATAAGGCTTCAGGAGAAGCCTCACCAGCCGGCACGACCGAAGGGAAGCACTGACGTGGCACCTAGTTCACCAAGGTGTTATGAGCTGACATCACGGAAGGGAAGGTGTGGAACTAAGCTTGCGATGGCTTCACCGAATATATCCGGGCCCATCGGCAGTAGAGGAGGGTGTTAATCGAGGTCGGGATTGGCAAGTGGCCACTCTAAATTTCCCTCACATGCTTCACGTTTCGGCTCGCATCAAGCCCTTGTCAGCTAGTCTGCGTTGACTAGGACGCGGGGAACCACCAGTCCCGCTCTCGACCACCCTCTCTACCTATCCATATTCTGTAGGATGCTTCCAGTGACGTTTTCGAAGGTCTCTCCATATATGAGCTTAGCATCGATCTTGATTAGCCTTAGCTTAAGCCCTAGATTCGTGAAGAGACTGTAGAGCGACTTTGCTGGTAGTCTTCTTGCTCCGACTTCCACAGCGAAGAGATCAGTCTTGAATCCGTTTCTCACAATCCGGTCTACTAAGTTGCAGTACTTGTTAAGTTTGATGTTGTGGTCCTTCGGTATGTTACTTTACCATGGAACTGTAAGTTCAACAAGTACTACATGCTTTGTCGCTTTTGAGAATATGAGTATATCCGGTCTTAATGCTGTGGTACAGATTTCCGAAGGCATTTGGTAATGCTTCTCATGTGTGTCCATCAACAATTCCCAATCCTTTGCTGCTCCCAATATTGAAGAAGGTTTAGTCCTATCTTTGGGCAGCTTTTTGGCTCCAGGTTTCACAAAATTGACCTGGAAGCCGCTACTTGAATTTTTATTTTTTTTATAGAAACTGACACGGTTGGCTACATCACCTACAACGTCCGTGATGTCAGCCCGTAACACCGGGTGAACTAGGTGCCATGTCAGTGCTTCCCCCTTTGATCGTGCCGGCTACACTGAACTGGTCGGAAAACACAAACTATTTACATAGCCGTTTCAACCGACGTTTCATTCAGTGCGGTGGTACCAACCCGGGCGGGTTAAACCCTACCACCAAGTAAGATTAGGAGGAAAGGGACCTACAGTTTTACGAGGAATCCGAACCTCGGTCAGCCTCCAACGGTCAGCGGTCACCCATCCAAGTACTGACCGCACCCAGCGTTGCTTAACATTCAATAGCGACAGTTGACTGTCTGCACCACTGAGCTATCGAGGCTGACAAAGGTCTTTGGTTCAACTGGTTTGCCATTTCCTGGTCAGTGCAATTGACAGGTTGATGCCCTGATGGTTTGGAGGACTTTATCATGACGGTAAGAATACTGGCCTCGCTCAAGTAGTATTTTGCATCCGCATAACAAATGTTTGGCCATGCCTACGGACTCCTTACATGACGGCCATAGTCTATTTGTAGATTTCCCCCATCTAACTAGGTTATTCGGGTCGGGGAAAGTAAGCTGGAATGCATTTAGGTAGAACTTAAGCAGCTCAGGGGACCAGTTGTATATTATGGATTTCCACTTCAATGCAGGAGGGATGCAGAAGTCGCCCACTGTTGGCCAATCATTCTGCATTTCTAGGTTTAAGGCGTGAAGTTTGAAGCCTTGTTCCATGTCCTCCTGAGCAAAACCTTTCAGTATTTCTTTAGCAGACTTTGCTGTTTCTATGCCGAGTCCAGATCTATTGGTGCGTGTACCAACTTGGAATGATTTGTAGAAGTCGAGTCTCGATTCCAGTTCATCTGATAGTGATGTGTTGATTAAGGCTTGAATAGCGCTATTATTGGAGTATTTGAGTATACATCGTTTGGCTATAGATCATGTAGCAAAACGTGTCAGTTTCCATAAAAAAAAATTTTATTAATAAAAAAAAATGTATCAACGGATGTGTTTGCGCAGCAATACGGTGAGATCGTGAGCAAGGACGTGAACACGTCGGTGCCGGAGCTGGTGCTGCAGTACCGCGCGCGGGCGCACGCCGAGCAGGCCTGCGCGCGCGCCAAGCACTACAACGACCGCACCCTCTCCGTGAGTATACACTTGCTGTTGTACATACATAGGAGGTGAACGCGTCGGTGCCGGAGCTGGTGCTGCAGTACCGCGCGCGGGCGCACGCCGAACAGGCCTGCGCGCGCGCCAAGCACTACAACGACGGCACCCTCTCCGTGAGTATACACTTGCTGTTGTACATACATAGGAGGTGAACACGTCGGTGCCGGAGCTGGTGCTGCAGTACCGCGCGCGGGCGCACGCCGAGCAGGCCTGCGCGCGTGCGGAGAGCGTTAGATCCATCCTCTAAATTTCCCGCGCATGCTTCACGTTTCGGCTCGCATCAAGCCCTCGTCATCTAGTTTGCGTTGACTAGGACTCGGGGAGGCACCAGTCCCGCTCTCGACCTCCCTCTCTCTACCTATCCATATTCTGTAGGATGCTTCTAGAATAGAATAGAATAGAAACTCTTTATTGCACACAAATTGAAGGAAGAACAGTACACGACAAGAAACAAGAAATACAGGAGTGCGCAAAGGCGGACTTATCACTACAAGTGATTTCTTCCAGTCAACTTTCTTTCAACGTTCTAGTGACGTTTTCGAAGCTCTCTCCATGTGCTTTTTTAATATTTCTTTCTAAAATACGTTAAAACTGCCGTCAACCGACAGATAACGTGGACGACATCGAATAAGCCCGCGTCGGCGGCTCCGTCGGGCGCGACGGTGAGCGCGGCGGCCGCGCCTGCGCCGCCGACCCCGCCGACCCCGCCGGCCCAGCTGGCGGAGATGATGCAGGACAGCGGGGAGCCCGGCCCGCCGGGCGCTTCGCCACCGCGGCGCTCGCCCGCCGACGCTAGGCAACCTGACGTGAGTGTTGACTTTTTAGGGTTCCGTATCAGGTACGGGACCCAATTACTAAGCCTACGCCGTCCGTCTGTCTGTCCGTCCGTCCGTCTGTCCGAGAGCTGTATCTCTTGAACCACAAATTTTTTTATGGAAACTGACACGGTTGGCTGTATTGTTGACAAACTATTTACATAGCCGTTTCGACCGACCATTCATTCAGTGCGGTGGTACCAACCCGGGCGGGTGAAACCCTACCACGTCGTAATATAAGAAGGGAGTCATATCCCTTAGTCGCCTTTTACGACATACACGGGGAGAGATGCAGTGGGGCTATTCTTTTAAAGTACCGCCCCCCACGATACGATATGCTCTCTCCATATATGAGCTTAGAGTCGATCTAAACCCGAATTATAAACCCAACCATCGTCGGCAGGTGGTGGTGGACATGTCGGAGGAGGCGCTCCTTCAGGACGACGAAGAGGACGACGAGGACGAGGAGAGGTCCTGGCGCCGTTGACGCACGAGGCGACCCCGCGCCCGCCTCCGCACCGCCGCCGCAACCCGTACAACACCCGATGCAGCCGCTCATCGTCCGCCGTAACGGCGACGGCGCGTTGGGAACACCAAACGGCACTATCCACAGTTCGAAAGTCGATTAATTATCACAGAGTTCTGAATGTGGCAGACATCTAACTTTAGTTGCGTCATATATGAGGTGTTTCGTTAGTCAAGTCATCAACTTCGGGAGGGTTACATACACACTCAAATAAAGACTTTACGTAACAAAAAAACATATGTTTATAGGAGCATTTTTTCTCCTAACAAAAAATTTTTATCAAATAAGTAGCTGAAAAAACCAATCATAGTGACCTTGTGACTTACAATAAACAGCTGTTCTGCGTTTGAACATAGTACGGTCATTGACCTCATGCAATGCAAGTTACCTACTGTTATACACAGGTTAATGTTTAGGTAGCAAACATGTTTTGTTAAATTTCTCGAAAAGTAATACTATAAACTTATAATTTTTTTTTTGCGTAACGTGTTTATTTGAGTGTGTATGTAACCCTCCCGAAGTTAATGACATGACTAACGAAACATCTTATATAATGCAAAAATTACGCCCCCTACAGGAACCTAACCTAACTTTTTTTTTATTTGCCTCCTATTGCCTAACTCGCACGTTCGACGAGACAACATAACATCCGTTTTCTCTTTTGCTTTAGCAGAGATTCAAATTTTAAAACCATGATAATTCTTCCCGACACTAATATGTATGTCAGACCAACGGTGTCTATGTTTAATTTGACGAAAACTTGATTCAATTCAACGCGCCGTCTATGTTGATATGTGAAAACAAGACTTAGCTCTAACATACGTCTGCACCGACACGTTTGCATGCTTGTGGTCTGTCTCGAACACGAGACACATCTACAGACTCTGCATGCGTTAGAAAGAGATAGCTCTTTAATTTCTGAATGAAAAGAGATAATGCATTAACTTACGTTTCTGTAAGGAATTGGAAGCGTCGCGGTGTTCCCAAAAGCCGTTAGTCTAATATAAACTAATATATAACTAAACTAATTTATAGTTTATGTTTTCGGTGAATGTGTGAATCAAATAATAATGCAATTACAACCAAAAAACTGCAGATGTCAGCAAAAATATATTCTTAGTGAATACCCGACATCGTGAAATTAACCCATTCAAAAAGGTGAAAAATCATGTTTTGCCTTTTCCTGCATACTTATCGTTAACACCATTCGGTATGCGCAAGGTTTTCGTGTTAAAACCAGCGTGGGTGGCTGTGCCGAGCGATCAATGGTGCGTTCGACACAGCCAAATGTGTGGTTTCGTGCGGGCAGATTGACGTATTGTGGTCATTTTGTTTCTGACTCAGATTGGTGAATTCTTTTGCACGAATCCGCAGCCCATTTATTCCTTCCTAGAAGCTATTTTGATGAATTCTAACCACCATGAGTGTATATATATGTCGTATATTAATGTATTTTTACATACTTACCGACGTGGTTGTGTGCCTTTGATTTGCATAACTGTACAAAACACCATGTAATTGAGTGCAAAAAAAAATATTGACACCTAAAAGATCGCGGGTTCGATTCCCATATGACTTTAACCGACTTCAAAATGGAGTTAGGCTATTATATAAATTTGTGTTATTTATTCAACGCAAGCTGGTCAAACCAAAATCAACTTTATCCCCAACAGTAATGAGGTTTAAAACGATTTCAGTTGAAAGTAGCTATTAACATCTTTTCGAGAATATATGTTGAATAATATTATAGGTTTATGTTTAAAGGTATCAAATGTTTTACGCCTGTAAGTGAATATTCTATATTACAAGGGCCGCCTTTTCAGTCATGTCGTTTAAAAAGTCAGTCCCGTCAGTCAGCGTGTAAGCGTCCACTGCTGGGCATCTAATTTTCCTCCAGTCCTCTCCCGGCCTTCAGCGGTACGGAACCACTGCTTTCCGCCGACGTACTTGATGTCGTCCCACCTGGCGGGTGGTCTTCCCACACTCCGTTTTCCTGTCCACGGCCGCCAGTGTAGGACATGTTTACTGTAACGATAGTCGTCTCTTCGGCTAAGGTGCCCAGCCCACTGGCGCTTGAGCTTTGCCGCCCGTTGTCCAATATCGACTACTATCAAACGTCCAAAGGTTGACTGGGAGAGTTCCCTGTAAGGGATAAGTCCGCTTTTGCCCCTCATGTAAATTACTTATCGTTTGTTACTGTAAAATGTTTTCAAGGAATGAAGTATTTTCTATTTATCTATCTACTACTATCGTTAAAATAGCCGATTTTTATGCTTCAACCGCTTCTTCTGGTGTGCGGAAACGTTGACCATGATGACTTAGCTTTTTTTTAATTTAAATCAACATGGGTGGCTGTATTGAGGGACCAAACCGCGCTCAGTGAGGCGCCATGCCAGCAGATTTGCGGACTGTTGCTAGGCTGTCTTACCCGTTGATACGACGTATGAAGAAACCCACGTTAAAGGATTCGGGAAACACACTCGCCGGGAGACAGTTCCACACCCTAGCGTTGCGACAAAGAAACGATTTTGAGAACCGATGGGTTCTCAAAAGCCCAATGTCAACAACAAAAGGGTGCTCAGTTTCTCTGCGGCTTGATTTTTGGATAGGTGAAGTAATCATTAGGGCTCAAGTCAGGGCTGTACGGCGGGTGGTCCAGAATTTCCACATTTTGCTCATTTGCAAAACCGCAATTGTTTGCAAACAACATGACTTAAAATGCTGCCTGCGTATTGACTAAATGTTTTTCGCGTTTGTGTGAGGTAGTCATTTGTGTATATTTTTGTAGGCTTAAGGTTGGGTATTGTATAGGGGTGAAAAAACATTTTTTTTTTTCAAAAATTAATTTTCTGTCGCTTTTTCGTAATGACTGCAGCAAACTTTGGATAGTGATTTAGAACTTCAATGGGAAACCTTTGGTGCAAAGTTGTTTTTTTTTTTTAATAAAAAAATATTTTTACATTTGCATCTACATGTTGTAGTAACTAAGGTATTTAGGAAAATATATGCAGTTGATGATTTTTTTTTTTACATTTTGAAAAAAAAACATTCTACGTGGAAGGTTTTTTATTTCTGATTTCCTAAATCATATTTCACAAATATTTCATTGCGTGATACGTTTTTTGCACATCAACAAATTGCAACATCACACACATATTTTTAACTATGAGGCTCTGTCCATTAATTTGAGACTTACAGGTTTGTAACAAAATTATTATATCTAGTTTGTAACTTTAGTTATATTTTTTATATACAGTTAATATATTTAGGTTAAGATCTAAGCCTTACGCGATGACCTCAAGGGCTTACGCCTGTTTATGTGGTTATTGGACTAAGTCCTTCGGGCCCTAATGTGTATGGGATGTGAACACTGGACATTTTTTTATAATAAATTCCTTTCTTTCAATGTACAGTCTGGCGGTCCTTCAAACATAATATGAAAGTGAACCTAGCCGGCCGACGTGGTATTCGCGGCCCCCGTCAGAATCCGAATGCCCGTGGGCGCCGTCGGACTACACCTCTGCGTTAGTCTGGCGCGCGCCGTCGTGCTTCCCATAAAAATATTTGAATAAAGCCTGTTGTCCCCACCACCGTTCTAAAATGTCAGCAAGATGCCCGCGCCCCCCAAGCTACCACCAATCTTGCCCAGTATTCATTTGCTGCAATGTGACTCGCGCAAAGTTCAGAGCACTTAGAACCCTGCGCGACCGTGGCGAATATATAAGGTAGGTACCTACTAGCTTTTGCCTGCGGCTTTGCTCGCACAGCCTATATCCATCCTGAAGCTCTATTCTAAATATTGGTCTAAGAATTTTTTTAAACGGATGGCATATTTCCAAATTCTAGTATGCGAGTTGCTCTGATTGGTCGTTCTCAACTTTGGCGGGAAATATGAATTTCGGAAGTATTTCCGAAAATAAAGTTTTCTTAGGTGGTTATAAAAAAATATATAACCATAACCTAATTTTAACACCCTAACATTGCTTTAAAAAAAAGTCAAACAAAACTAATTTTGGCAAAAGGGACACGAACCCATGGCTGAGATCGAAAAAATAAAAACCCTACACTCTTATACCACTGAGCCACCAAAGTACATATGCGACCAAACGAATATCGGATTCAGTAGGTTCGCTGGGGGTGCCGGAGGCGGAGCCAGACTCTTCTCTCCACCAATCAGAGCAACTCGCATACTAGACTTTGGAAATATGCAATGAGTATTTTCGGACATTACCTCCTGCATCCAAACTTACAAACATTACATCTTTATAATATCAGTGCAGATGAGTGCGAACGGTGTTTACGCACGATGGTTCTGTAGCGTCCTGCTCCTGAACGGATAGAACGTTCTTGAATGTACATAGCGAGTGTGGTCACACAATAATTCTAAACCCTTAATAAATCTGTTAAAAATATTTATTATTGTAACATAAGTTCATCAAAACTTTGTAAATACTAAAAAAGAGTATTAGCAAATGAAATCAAATCAAAAGAATTAATGTTAAAACAAATTAATAAAAAATTACATCGTTACTAGATTTTTTTTTTTTTTGACGGATTATTTTGTTACCCTGCCTCATATTTCAGGGGTTTAGTATGTATCGAAAATTAAGTAGATTTAGAAAAAGGACCAGTGGCGAAATTGGAAAAAAAATTTGAGTTCTCCCTACATTTTTGTGTTGTACGTAGAACAAAAAATTTTTTTTATCTTATTTTTTGCCACCATTTTTTTTAATCTGCTTTGTTTTTGTTCGATACGCATTAACCCCCTTAAATATGGTAACAAAATCACCCAGTGGATAATAGTCAAATGTGGGAAATCTATTTAATTTAATTTTAAATAAAATAAAAATACACTCTGTTCACTTCCCATTCTACATTATGTGATTTTTCGTGAAGCTATAAACATGTGTCATTTGTATTGTCATTGGTGGATGGTTAAGACTGCGGTACTACAGCGTGAGGCACAATTTGCAAAATTTGCCACATTTTCGTTTCGGTTTTTTGATCAACGTATTTCAAAAATATATATATTAAAAAATCCTGTCTAAAAGTTGACCATATTTAAAAGTTGGTGACAGATTTTTATTTTTATTTAAGTCAATTAATATGTGAAAAAAAATTACAAACGTTCTACTAAATGGTCCTAAATACTCCGAAATGCTCTCTTTGTTACGAAATTGCAGCTTTCTAAAACATTATTTTGAGTTTATACTAATTGCAGATGATGTAAGATAAAATTTTACTTCTTTTGACAGATTTGGATATTTGTGTAATGTAAATTGGTTCAACAAACTTTGAACAAATACTATAAAACAAGCGAACGCTTCGCTATTCAATCAGTGCCGTGCGGTGCGACATTTTGATGCTGTAGTACCGCGCTCTTAAACAAATTACATATTGTTGTATAATATAAAACTCACACAAATGCATTCTTCATGTGCATAAACCCGGCCGGAACATCCACCTTTGAAATTGCAAAAGTAAAACACCATATTAGGCTTAGTTTTTGTGTAAAATGTTTTTAGGCAGTAGCTATTAGTTTTTAGATTAGAAAAAAAAAACACTTTTTTTATTACGACTTGTCGTGAGTTCTTTTAAAATGTTCTGCACTTAATGTCGGCTTTTAGTGTATTTTTGTGTGTATGGATAGTTCTGTTTTTGTGAGAGAAAAAAAAAAGAACAGCCGTGATATAAGCAAGACAAAGGATGTAAAAAAAAAAGTTTCCTAATGCACTTTTAACATTGTTTTAGTCATGTGACTTTTATTGATTTGTCAAGATTGTGAAGTATTTTAGTTTTATCTGTAATAATATTGTTAAAGCAATAACTGGCTTTGTGATGTGCGCTGTGGAAAATATATTTGAAAAAAATAATTATCCCGATTCCGTCAGAGAAAAAAAAAGTGTCGAGACGAGACGGAGAAAAGATATTTTTGAAAAACACAAATCACTGGATTGTACGAACAGCGGTCGGCAGTCGCTTGCGAGAATAATGTTTATGTTTGTAACACAAGAAAAAAGAGACTTGTGAATTATGTTTGTAAAAACGAAAGACTGCAAAAAAATTAACAGAACCGCAAAAAAAAAAACACAAAATTGTTCAAATGTTTCCTGACGTGTTCGCGCATCAACCTTGTAGCTTCCGCTACGGTTGCAATATTTCAGGTTTTGTTTTCTGCTACATGGCCCAGCCGTAAGTATTGATTGGTAAGTGGTCTTATGGTGGTTTTTGCAACACTAACTGAGCCTGTGGTAGCCCCGATGGAGTGGTGTTCATACATACATATCACACGCGCTGAATCCCGACAATTGGGGTAAGCAGAGTAATCGGTGTTGTGCTGCAAGTACTCTAGTAAATTACAGCACAACACCGACCACCACGTTTCGCAAAGTATTCGAACAAGATTAAATCGATCAAGCAGCAAGTAAGGCACGAAGACCCACCTGCTGCATGACTCGGTGGAAGTACCGTGCCAAGGTGAGAGGTGGCGATCCCGTCGCCCTTTAGCACGATATCTTGTCCTTATCCCTTAGTCGCCTTTTACGACATGCACGGGGAGAGATGCAGTGGGGGTATTCTTTTTAAGTACCGGCACCACACGGTACGGGAGTGGTGTTCTTGCTTGGCAATGCCAATTTCGAGCTGGTAATTAATTCCCTGTTAACTAAAAAAAAATATTCTATAGTACAGTCTGGGGCCCTTCAAGAGGGGCGTGAATATGCACCTATTTTGACGGCGGGTGGCCGAGTGGTTTGGGCATCGGCTTCTCATGCGAGAGGTCCGCGGTTCGAATCCGGTCGCCGTGTACCAATGAGTTTTTTCTGACGAAAAAATTTACGTGCATACCTACACCTGCTGATTCACCGTTCGGAACCGGTGTAAAGCTGTAGGTCCCTTCCCTTGCCCCCTACTAGGTGGTAGGCTCAAATTGTAGCCGACTGGGTTGATACCACCGTACTGGATGTAAGATGGCCGCATAGCAGCCTCGGATGTGTTCTCCTCTAGTCCAGTATAGCCAGCAATCCAGGGAAGTCTCCGGTATGGCCACCTAGCTTCTCAGAGGTGATATTGACTGGTCGGAGCATGCGCTTTGGCCCCTCCGACTCAGCCACCCATAGCTGATTACATAAAAAAAAAATTTTAACTTGCCAGGCCGGCATGGCCTGACCCTTAAAAATTCAAAAATAATTTCCGTTTACTTAAAGGAGTCTGGGGACCTCTAAGTAAATAACCAGCTCTGACTTTTTATATTTCATTTACTTAGCGGTCCCCGACTCCTTTAAGTAAGTAAACAGACATTATTTTTTACATTTTAAGCGTCGGGATGTTTAAAATTTGTAATTTAAACTTTTATTTCCAAGTTTTTTTTTTTAAACCGCATGCAAATCGGTCCACTTTTTAAGATAATAATTTTTTTGATTACTCAATTACTTGATTACAAACATAGCTAACAACCATCCCGATTAAACCAGCTTTCTAATTTAAAAAAAACCGCATTCAAATCGGTCCATCTGTTTGGGAGCTACGATGCCACAGGCTCACCCATACACACATACACACACACCCTCACTCACACCGTTAAACTTATATATAACACCCCTCTTTTTTCGTCGGGGGTTAAAAACCGACTTCAACCCCTGAAGTAAAATCTGTTGGCGTGGTATTTAATTTAAGAGTAAGTAATTTTCTCATGGTGCCTATCATCAGAACTTGACCAAATTTATATGGTACCACCCCTGAGGTACCCGCTTTCTAATAAAAAGTGTTATAAATTGTCCTCGGCAGCTCAGTGATGAGATCGATCGACGGTATTGCGCGATGTTAAGCACACCGGCGCGGTCGGAACTTGGACGGGTGACCGTGGTTCGGCTTCAACGTAAAACTGTAGGCAGGCCCCTTCCTTTCTACTAGGCGGTAGTTGATACCACCGCACCGAAAATAGTCCCGTATTTTCACCGAAGCAGTGACATGGCACCTAGTTCACCAAGGTTTTATGCGCTGATATCACGGATGTTTACGCGTGCATTTACGCTCCTCTACATCTATGAATGTATTTAAGTTTAATTTAAACAAACTTCTCCTTTCTTTACCGAAGTAAATGCAATTTATAATATTAGATACATATCTTTACTCCCTCTCTTACTCTCCTGTCATTCAGTTGATTGTGTTGCACAACGGTACCACCGATTAATGTACATAATAAGTAAGTTTATTATATACGTAAGTTTATTATAAGGGATATGACTCCCTTCTTATATTACTAGGTGGTAGGGTTCAACCCGCCCGGGTTGGTACCACCGCACTGAATGAAAGGTCGGTCGAAACGGCTATGTAAATAGTTTGTGTTTTCCGACCAGTTCAGTGTAGCCGGCACGATCAAAGGGGGAAGCACTGACATGGCACCTAGTTCACCCGGTGTTATGGGCTGACATCACGGACGTTGTAGGTGATGTAGCCAACCGTGTCAGGTTCCATAAAGAAAAATAAAAAAATACATAATTTATATGCTTATTAAAGTATTTATGTAGTATTCGTGTGTAGTTTATCTATCATACATATTTCTTTACAGTCTTAACACATTGCCACAAACTATTCTTGTTCGCCTGCATGTACTTCTCCCACATCCCAAAGGTTAGTTAGATAGAATAGAATGCCTCGCGGCATTAAGCTCGCCTGTTGTACCTAATTGTTATAAATTGGTGTTCAATAAAGAATATATACATACATACATGTTGTTGATGAGGAACATACCATGTCAGTATGCATAAAACAAATTTTACTGATTTGCGATGAAGACGCGTACCGTGTGGGGCCGGTACTTAAAAAGAATAGCCCCACTGCATCTCTCCCCGTGCATGTCGTAAGAGGCGACTAAGGGATAAGGACAAGATACTGCGCTAAAGGGCGACAGGCTAGCCACTTCTCACCTTGGCGCAGTCCTTCCACCTAGTCATGCAGCAGGTGGGTTCTTCGTGTCTTACTTGCTGCTTGATAGTTGTCTTGTCCGTATACTGTGCTAAACGCGGTGGTCGGTGTTGTGCTGTAATTTACCAGAGTCCTTATAGCACAACACCGATTACTCTGCTTACCCTGATTGTCGGGATACGGCGTGTGTTATGTATGTATGTGTATGTACGCGTATTGTTCCAATAGCGAGTAAGTACCAACGAAATGAAACAAATTTGCATGACAACTGGCCCAAAATAAAAAATAACTTTATTCGTCAGATTTCTACGGGCGACGACGACGTAGAAGAAAATTCACATTTGCATAATGGTTGCTCCATCACTGCACACCTCGTGGGGCGGTAAGGCTGTCCCAAAAATATTGTCATCCGTAGGAAAATCTTAAATTAAATTTAAAAGTGAAGTAAGTAAAAAAAAATCTATCAAGTGCGAGTTTTACTCGCGCACGGAGGTTTCCGTATCTATCCGCTATCAATAATATCCGCCTATCCGATCAGGTGGCATGGTCTTCGAATTTTAATTTCGAAGATATTATGTAGGACGATCGGAGAGAAGCCTCAATGAGGTCGATGGCAATTGATATTCCGTCCAGTTCAGTGTAGCCGGCACGATCGAAGGGAAGCACTGACTTGGCAGCTAGTTCACCCGGTGTTATGGGCTGACATCACGGATATTGTAGGTAATGTAGCCCACCGTGTCAGTTTCCATTAAAAAAATGAAAACAATACATTCTTTTATATTTTTAGTTTATATGCATTATAAATATTAAAATATTTAGTTAAAATACTTATATATGTGAAAATGTATATTATGTAAAATGCACTACTATAAGTACTATACAAAAATTATGTGAACCTAGTTATGTAAAACCTAGTATATGAATAAACATTTTCAATACATTTATGTTGTAGTAGTATCAAAGGGTCCTGGCAGTACGGGCAATAAAGTTTTATGGCCTAGAGAAGCGAATCTGCGCGCGGTGCTTTGTCGATAAAAAGTCACCTTCGTCGATAGAAAGTTATTCAGGGGTTTTTTTTTTTATTTATCTGAATTAATCTTAATCTTTAAGATACAAGGTATTTATTTATAATAGGTACCTTTTTCACATACGGCCCTTCCTTGTAATATTTGTTATTCCAACCTATTTTGTAACTCATTATATTGTATGTTAAATATCTATATTTTAAGATATAATAAAAATTTTGATTTGATTTGATTTTGATTTTAAAACTCGTGCATAGTACTACAAATTAAACAACAATACATTTTATATTTTATTATTGTTTTTTTAATGGTACCCTAGGTCATAAAACTTTATTGCCCGAACTGCCAAGACCCCTTGTTACTACTATAGAAGCAACTGAACGTTTTTAAAATCGTTCTTGTTCAGCAGATATCTACGAATATGTGCGTGTTTGTAACCACATGCATTATCGTAAACAGTCATTCGCTGAAGTCATGAAAAATAACACAACTGCATATTCAGACATTTGGTGTCACGAGAATGGGCACGTTCGATCGGTGCTACTCATGCAGTTTCTCGGTTATTGTGTTGCTTGCGCGTGTTTTAAATCTTGTATAGATAGACAAGTTAGACCTATGCCGATAACTGTATGTATATGGTGTTTTTTTTGCTGTGCGAGGGACAGCAAAAAAAAAACACGCAAAAAAACTCTAAGAAAAAAACCATATGAACAAAGATTAAAAATCCTCAAACTAACAACGCTGGAACAACGAAGACATAGAGGAGATCTCATAGAGACATACAAAATACTGTAGCGGCACTATGACTGCCCAGAGCTAGAAAGCATGTTTGTGTTAAACTCAAACACACACCTAAGAGGTCACAGCTTGAAACTCAATGTAACAAACTTCTCAACCGAAGCAAAAAAACACTTCCTGACTAACAGAATCGTAAACAGCTGGAATAAACTGCCCGAGGAAGTTATTGAAGCACCCTCAATAAACACATTCAAAAATAGGCTTGACAAGTACTTAAAAATCGAAGAAATATAACAATTAGCAACACCAGTGATCATCATAGACATGAACACATCAGCATATTAAGCTGCTAGTTCATTAACAAATAATAATAATAATAATAAAATCCGTGGAGCAGTGAAGCCAAAAGATCTCTCTTCTGTGCCAAAAGCTTCTTAAAGAGGCTTCGTCCTCTGCTGGTGGCCGCTGCCAGTTGTGTCGCGAATACCTTTTGAGCACCCATCGGTTCTCTAAATCGTTTCTTTGTCGCGCCGCTAGAGTGTGGAACTGTCTTCCGGCGAGTGTATTTCCTGAATCCTTTAACCTGGGTGTCTTCAAGCGTCGTATTAACGGACTAGACAGCCTAGCAACAGTCCGCAAATCTGCTGGCACGGCACCTAACTGAGCGTGGTTTCGCGAGGAGAGGTGATTTTGGCTCTGTCGACTGCACCATTGATTGGTCTCTCGGCACAGCCACCCATGCTGGTTTACATAAAAAAAAAGCTAGACGGAATAAAATCATGAATAATAAACAAGAAAAAGTAAAAATTCACGAGAGGAAAGTAAAAAGTGTATGCGCGCCATTTACCGAAAACAGTCTGAAGCAAATTAACTAATACATAGATGGCGTGAGTGGCGCTGAACATGACAATGGCGATACGGAACCCTCGGTGCGCGAGTTCGACTCGACTTGGCCGGTTTTTAATTATGGAAAAGGACACGGTCGGGTCGGCTACATCACCGACAATTTTTTTTTTTATGGAAACTGACACGGTTGGCTACATCACCTACAACATCCGTGATGTCAGCCCATAACACCGGGTGAACTTGGTGCCACGTCAGTGCTTCCCTTCGCTCGTGCCGTGATGTGATCCGTGATGTCAGCCCATAACACTTTGTGAACTAGGTGCCATGTCATTGATTCCCTTCATTTCATGTCGGTAGTATGTACAATGTACATAGGTATATTCGGTGATCTCGTTCACATAAGTGCGAAGTAAATATTCTGTGTTATTGAAACACTTTTGATAGAAGAATATTATCAAATAAAAAAGTAGAATTACAAATTTAAAAAACCCCCGACTCTAAAAAAGTCAAAAATAATTTCCGTTTACTTAAAGGAGTCGTTGGACCGCTAAGTAAATTCCCGCGCAGCTCTGAGTTGTTATATTTTATTTACTTAGCGGTCCCCCGACTCCTTTAAGTAAGTAAACGGAAATTATTTTTGACTTTTTTAGAGTCGGGGTTTTTTTGAAATTTGTAATTTAACTTTTATTTCAAGCTTCAAAAAACCGCATGCAAATCGGTCCACTTTTTAAAATAATTAATTTTTTATTACTTAAATTACATAATTACTTGATTACAAACATAGCTAAGAACCATCCCGATTAAACAAGCTTCCTAATAAAAAAAACCCGCATCCAAATCGGTCCATCCGTTTGGGAGCTATGATGCCACAGACGGACACACCGACACACACACCCTCACACACGCCAAACTTCGTTTTTTTTTCGTTTTTTTTTTTATGGAACCTGACACGGTTGGCTACATCACCTACAACATCCGTGATGTCAGCCCATAACACAGGGTGAACTAGGTGCCATGTCAGTGCTTCCCTTCATTTCATGTCGGCTACACTAAACTGGACGGAAAATACGAACTATTTACATATCCGTTTCGACCGACGTTTCGTTCAGTGCGGTGGTACCAACCCGACCGGGATAAACCCTACCTCCTAGTAAGGTAAGAAGGGAAGGGACCTACAGTTTAACGTGGAATCCGAACCACGGTCAGCGTTCAACGGTCGAGCGGTCACCCCTATCCAATTACTGACCGCGCTCAGCGTTGCTTAATAACAGTTGACTAACCAACCGCGCCACTGAGCTACCGAGGCTGACGAATTTTCTTATCCCTTAGTCGACTTTTACGACATGCGACGGGGAGAGATGCAGTGGGGCTATTCTTTTTAAGTACCGACCCCACACGGTACAAACACGGTACAACGGTTTCGTCGGGGGTTAATAAAAAAGACAGAAGTAAAATAAAGATCAGCCCGTATATAATTTGTGTCGGCAGTCCGTCTGTTTGTTTGTTTTTATTGAGTCGAGCGAGCGTTGCATTGCAGCTCTGTCGAGTGAGCCGAGCTCCGTTTAAAAGTGAGTATATCAAATTTTAACTTAAATGAAATTAAATGTATTACATATCAAATACATTAATACAATTTTTTTATCTTTATATCTTTAATAAATTAATACATTTCATTCAGTTGATTGTGTTGCACAACGGTACCACCGATTAATGTACATAATAATGTAAGTTTATTATATACATTATATATGCTTATTAATAGTATTTATGTAGTATTCATATGTAGTTTATCATACATATTTCTTTACAGTCTAACACATTGCCACAAACTATTCTTGTTCGCCTGTGTGTACTTCTCCCACATCCCAAAGGTTAGTTAGATAGAATAGAATGCCTCGCGGTATTAAGCTCGCCTCTTGTACCTAATTTTATAAATTGGTGTTCAATAAAGAATATACATATACATACATACATACATACATACATTTCTAACTTAGTATGAAATTAAACAAAAACTAAATAAATGTAAGGTGGATGGATGAGAAGAGCGGAAGACCGCGTGTGGTGGCGTGCCTTGGGAGAGGCCTATGTCCAGCAGTGGACCGATACAGGCTGATGATGATGATGATGGAAAGAAGGAGGAAACGGGATGTATGCTAACACTGTGCCGTTGACGAATAGAGAAAGGGGGGGTTCGCTAAACTGTAGGTAAAATATTTCATCCAATTCAGCCAACTCTCCCACAGTGCATTACTCAAATTCAAATTTAAACATATTGTATAATACATAAAGTCAGTCAGTCAGCGTGTATTTTCCTCCAGTCCTTCCGGCCTTCAGCGGTACAGAACCACTGCTTTCCGCCGACGTACTTGATGTCGTCGTACCACCTGGTAGGTGGTCTTCCCATACTCCGTTTTCCTGTCCACGGCCGCCAGTGTAGGTTTTTTTATGTAATCCGGTATGGGTGTCCCAGTCGGAGGGGCCAAAGCGCATGCTCCTACCAGCCAATATCACCTCCGAGAAGGTAGGTGCCATACCGGAGAATTCCCTGGATTGCTGGCTATACGGGAATAGAGGTGAACACAACCGGGGCTGCCATGCGGCCATCTTACATCCAGAACGGTGGTACCAACCCACTCGGCTACAATTTGAACCAATAAGGGGTGAAGCAGCAGGTGTAGGTATGCACGTAATTTTTTTCGTCAGAAAAAACTCATTGGTACACGCCGACCGGATGTGAACCTCGGACCTCGGGATGAGAAGCCGATGCCCAAAGCACTTGGCCACCTACCGCTTAATATATAGAAGATATATACCTACTATATAGAAAATGAAACTGTTCGAAATGTAGAGAGTCATAGACCCGATGGCGTAATTGTAACGCGCTGGCGGCGGCGACTCAAGTTGGAGATCTAAGTTCGAATCCTGTTCGGGACGTATTTTTTATCAAATGAAAAAACTGCTGATTCTGGTGGTGATGAAGAGAAGAAGGGTACATTGTTTGTTTCTTTGTTTGCTGCCCACCTCTTGGGAAGGCGGGTGGGCCATTCTCCGCACTGAGACCTCTAGACGGTCCGTTGTACGTTGGCGCACGGGTGGTGCTACTCTAGCCACCCGAGCTCTTTCATGAAGTGGAGCGCTCTTCTCGGTCGCTTCCACACTCCATGGGCAGTTCCCACGTTCCCAAAAACTGCAGTCGTTCTTCTGCCACCACCGGGCACTCCAGGAGCACGCGGGTGGCTGTTTCGTCCTCCGCCATGCAACCCCTGCACAGGGGACTGTCGGTGACACCTATTGTAAACAAGTGTCTGTTGAGTGGGCAGTGACCCGTAAGAAGTGCCACCGCCATACGGAGTTGACCCCTGTGGAACTTTAGCAGGCGGTTCCTGAGTCGCAAGTCCAGTTTGGGAATGGCAAGAAGGGTACATATTATACTAACATAAAAAAATTAAATACTGCATTTAAACAGGTTCAGTCGTTTTGAAGTTTACCCTCTAAAGACAGACGTAATAAGTACCTAGTAAGTACTCGTAGTTACGATTGTACGTCAGTGCGTTTTCGCTGAATCGAAGACACAAGAAAGGCATTTTGTTTTGATTTCGTTCGATATCAAAGTACATTGAACTGCATTTTGCTATGTGACACCGCACCCCGCGTACATTACTGTCACAACTCCATTTTCCATTTTCTCAGCCAACGCTTATTCTTCCACTGCTGGACACACGCCTCTCAAATCCTTGTAGAGGTCTTTGCGGTATAAAAACCTACTTATGGGTCCTTATTTATTTATTAAACATGACAGCAAACATACCGTGCATCCTAGAACCTTACGGTTATTCCCGGCTGGATGGCAAGAGGCTCGATGGTATCACCCTAGTGCCATGGGCTAAGGGTAGGTATTTGATGTGGGACGCCACTTGTGTCGACACATTGGCTCCAAGTCACGTTCGGGCCTCTTCAAGAGCGGCTGGCGCGGCCGCGGCCGGAGCGGAGAGCCTCAAACGCAACAAATATTCAAATATTATTCAAGATTTTGAATTTGTTGCGTTTGCGGTTGAAACCCTCGGTCCGTGGAGCATGAAGCCAAAAGCTTCTTGAAGAGGCTTGGGCCTCTGCTGGTGGACGCAACTGGCGTCCCGCAATCAAGGGCCTACTTCATTCAAAGGGTAAGCCTTGTCATCCAGCGGGGTAATGCAGGAAGTGTTCTAGGAACATTTGAAAATGCCCCTTTTGATAGTTATTTTAATGTTTGTTAGGTAGGTTTATTTCTTTAGTTATTAGTATTACTTTTTTATATTTTTTTATTTATTTATTTATATATTACATTGTTTCTACAGAGCAAGCCCCAAAATTTAACAATGTAGAATCTATTTCAAGGTTAGCTCAACGTATATCACCGCGTACTTTTGAAAGACTTTAGTATTGCAGTTGAAGACGTCTAAATCCGGAAACATGACCAACATTCGGTTAACATATCGCTACCCATCCATATTACCAAAATCTTCAAATTTTTCATCGCGAAAGTTGGCAGTAATCAGAAATACTTCAGTTTATAGAATCTTTAATCACAACCTATTTGATTTGACCCTATTTGTATGAATACTTGCTGGCCCACTAATTAATTTACAAGTTTTTATTTAACTTCACTTGTTAGGATGGGTCAAATCTTTCAACTTAATTTTAAATCAGTTTCACTTAACTCACTGAGCTGAAATTTTGCACATCCTTTTGGTTCTGGTGACAATACAATCGAGTAAACTCAAAATTGTGAAAAAATATTGCTGCGTGTACTTATGTACGCTTGTTAGAAGTTATACTTCTTTGTCGTCGTAAAACCAACCCCTGGGCCCCTCGACACCCCGACGCCTCAACCCCTCTTCAATATAAAAAAACACTAAAAATATATATATATATTATAACTATTAATAAAATAAAATAAATATTAAAAACACGCGCCGCAATATTTAAAATGTAAATAATGTACAAAACTAATTAATAAAAAAACGCTAAAAAGCGCAAAATAAAATAACTGTTTTAAATTGTAATTGAAAAATGTAAATGGTTTAAATATAAAACTTTTTTTTTAAACCAGCTTTTATAAAATAAAATAAATAAGTTTAGGTTTTCGATTCAGAGTTTCGAAAAAACATACTTCGGCAAGTAATTTGCTTATTAAACACTGTCCAAATGAAATTAATTTCTGAACATTTCGCGACAAGCTGTTTGAAAACAAATCGAAACCAAAACTGATTTCTTTAACTTTAGTAAATTTTTTATGGGGAGAAAGTAGGAAGCCTTCCCGAAGAGTCAGAGGGCCTAGTCCGAGTTTACGTGACAGCTACGTAAACGTCAAATACCGATCGAATTAAGTTTTTATGTATGGAGCTCTCTAGTGGCGCCGCGGTGAGCGTATTGTGCTCCCATACTTATAAACTCAATTCGATCGGTATTTGACGTTTACGTAGTTGTCACGTTAACTCGGACTAGGCCCTCAGTCTCAGTACCCAGGCTCGGGCCCTCCCCGTCAGTAGCAACCACATTTTTTTTTTTTTTTCCTTCCCAATGGCAAGTGGCCTCTTGACTTTACTTATGCACGTTGACATTTTAAAATTTTGTTCGTTCTGCTAAAATGGACGCGTGTGTGTGCGTGCGTATTTCTCTTATTTCATGTTCTCTTGCGCGTCCGAACAAAACAATATTATGCCTGACATGTTGTTGTGAAACTAATTACTGCATACGACTTCAGCGTTACGTAAAACAATTTTTTACATTCGGATGGATACCAAAGAAATATCTTCATAAACTCGGTTATGAAAATTTTCTTTGGTTACAAACATATAGAATTTTTTTTCTATTCGCTAAGCAGGCACATATTCAGACACACAAACAAACTCGCGAAATGTATTTATGGAATATGTAATACAAAACATGAAGTTACTGTTAAAAATATATTGTTTGTGTTATGCCACTTTTTTAATTGACATGCCTCATTCAGATGTGTCGTCGTAATAGAGTAAATTGTTGAAATGTCTGCTCATACGTACCTACCTAATACAGTATGAAAACATTGGGAAGTTATCAAATACTTTCAAAATTTTTATATTGAAATTAGACGAAAAAGGGGTAAATTCTGACCGTTATAACTTCTAGAATTGCACATAGTTGCATACGGTTTTTATGCAATAAAACTTGGTATATGTTCTACTTCATGACCTTGTGCACGAGACGTCTAGCAGTCTTAAATGTTTTGGTAAAAAACGCCATTATGTGTTTCGCTCCATACAAACAAAACATTGCGTATTTAAAAAAAAAAAAATTACATATACCATAGGATCTTCAATCATATTTTTTTGCATTCCTTTTTGATGCCCTATAAACTGGCATCAACAGTTTTTCGATAAATTGAACTTCATGAAAAAAAAGTTGAAATACTATGAAGCCCGTTTCTCAGCCCACAGTGCGCCATCTATCTGTCTGTCTGTCTGTCCGAGGGCTGTATCTCTTGAACCGTAATAGGTAGCCCGTTGAAATTTTCACAGAATATGTGGTATCATTGCCGATATAACAACAAATAATAAAAATAATAAAAAGCAAAAAATTAACGGGGTTCCCAAGATAATAAAAAGTATATGCGCGCCATCTACCGAAAAGAGTATGAGGCATTTTAACTAATCATGAATTGTAACTATAATATGAAGCATTTCATAAACGTACCGTGTGGGGTCGGTACTTAAAAAGAATAGCCCCACTGCATCTCTCCCCGTCTCATGTCGTAAAAGTCGACTAAGGGATAAGAAAATTCGTCAGCCCCGGTAGCTCAGTGGCGCGGTTGGTTAGTCAACTGTTATTAAGCAACGCTGAGCGCGGTCAGTGATTGGATGGGTGACCGCTCGACCGTTGGAGGCTGACCGTGGTTCGGATTCCATGTTAAACTGTAGGTCCCTTCCCTTCTTACCTTACTAGGTGGTACGGTTTATCCCGGCCGGGTTGGTACCACCGCACTGAACGAAACGTCGGTCGAAACGGCTATGTAAATAGTTCGTGTTTTCCGTCCAGTTTAGTGTAGCCGACATGAAATGAAGGGAAGCACTGACATGGCACCTAGTTCACCCTGTGTTATGGGCTGACATCACGGATGTTGTAGGTGATGTAGCCAACCGTGTCAGGTTCCATAAAAAAAAAAAAAAAACGCGCCATAGATGGCGTGAGTGGAGCTGACCATGACATGGCGATACGAAACCCTCGGTGCGCGAGTTCGACTCGCACTTGGACTGTTTTTTTATTTAAAAAACGCAGCTACGTCACTACTGTAGTTGCCGTACGATTGTGCGCACACAATCGTACGGACGGCATTCAGTGGACCTGCAGTCGTTCACTTTTCACTCGCTTGCACCGAACTACATTGTCGGCCCCTTGGCGCTTCTCCGCATAACAAAAAAGGTTAGTTTTAGGTAATTTTAATTTAGGTAGTTTTAGCCTATGACAAGTGTTATTTATTTATTTGTAATATCCTATAAGTATATGATTAAATTAGTTACTAATAAATGCTGCATTGCATAAAGCTCGCCTTGTGAGTTCCGTGTCTTTCATTTTAGTAAATTTTGTTATAAAAGTTTGTTTTTAAAAATTTTGTTTACAAAAAAAAATCTATTTCGGGAATGATTTTTTAAATTTTTTTTTATGGTGATTTACTTTATCGTGTATAAATAAAGTAATTTGAAATTTTAAACTGTCAGTTGCGCGAACATGCACGAACTTTGGTAAATTATAATATGTGATAAGAATAACCGTTCATTTAGTTAGACAATACGACAATATAATGTATTGCTGTGAGCATTATTGTTCAGGAAATATGCTAAATTTGTTATATGGAACCTCCCAACTAACATTATGGTGTTAAGACAGGCGTTATAAGAGCTGTTTAATAGTCATTTTGAGAGAATGAAGTGATATATTGGTGCAATTTGGTGTTATAGCGTGCTCTAGCTGTCTTGTAAGTTGTAACTCCGAAAGAGACCCATTCTTATACAGGTTAAAGGTTCTTTAGTGACTTTACAATAGCGTTAGTAAGTGCTAGGGTGGGACAAGAGCTCTACAGTAGATTCGGTGACAGTGGTGACGCTTAAAACCTTGAGTTATATTAATCCAATATACCACTTTAAGATCTAAAACAACCTGCCGTTAGCACCAATTTTGTTTGTTGGGCTGCCAATCATGAAATACACAAAGTTTACTATCATTAGGTTTTATGTCACAAGCGGCGGGTGGCCGAGTGGTTTGAGCATCGGCTTCTCATGCGGGAGGTCCGAGGTTCGAATCCGGTCGGCGTGTACCAATGAGTTTTTTCTGACGAAAAAATTTACGTGCATACCTACACCTGCTGCTTCACCGTTCGGAACCGGTGTAAAACTGTAGGTCCCTTCCCTTGCCCCTTACTAGGTGGTAGGCTCAAATTGTAGCCGACTGGGTTGGTACCACCGTACTGGATGTAAGATGGCCGCATAGCAACCTCGGTTGTGTTCTCCTCTAGTCCAGTATAGCCAACAATCCAGGGAAGTCTCCGGTATGGCACCTACCTTCTCGGAGGTGATATTGGCTAGTCAGAGCATGTGCTTTGACCCCTCTCACTCAGCAACCCATACCGAATTACATAAAAAAAAACCTATTACAACCGTAATAGGTGATATAAAACCTATTGCTGATATACGTGTGCTGGAATAGAACGAAAAACCCCTATTTTTTTTATTTTATGAACGGTCTTTCAATCCTTGCCTTACTAATTGAACTGAAACTTCTTTCCAGAATCACAATGAATTATGGTCAAAAAATGGGGCGTCTTAAATCACAAATGTCGCAGCTAGCGCGAAATATTGGTATTACCAGAGGCGATAATTTGAACACAAATCGAATGGAGGCTAAAGAAGGCCAGATGAATCCGGCATTTTCGTTTGAAAACGTAGTCGACGAAAAAGCACATAGTAAAATCAATGCAAAGATTAATACCGATTCAAAATTTGCCACTTTGAACGAAGAGTCTGAAGTGGAATTGATGCAAAACGAAGATGGCAACAAACATAAAACAACAGATGAACATTCTACAATGGAACCAAATGTCAACAAATTAAATTTCGAACCGTTTCCAACTGACCAAACGAATTCGGACTTCAAGCATTCTAACAATGCAGAAGAAGACATCTTTGCAATAACGGAGAAAACGCATTCCAATTTCAAATCTAGAGAAGATCTATCATTTGAAAAGAAGGATTGCGACGGCGAATCTATCTTCTCATACCCTGGTAAACAGCGGAAATCTCCGTTCAACATGAGCTCTAGAAGTAACTATGAGTTGAGTACTAGATTGAGAGGCCTAGATCCAGGAAGACTGATCGAGGAGGACTTGGAGCTGATGAAGTTTGTGGAACCTAACATGTGAGTAATTAGCTATAGGTTGCATAACAGTTAGGTATACCTACTGTAGAACTTTGTCCTGCCAGCTGCTGTCAAATAAAACACAAATCAATTTATATCAAGCAGAAACAATTTATATCAAGTTTTTTTTATAGAAAGCGCGACATGTGGCACCGTTTCACTTACGAGGAGGTGACTTACGATGCCCATGGACATTCTGTGATGCACGGGGTTTGCGAATGCCATGCCAGCCTGACAGGAGCCTTTTCACGCCCCTTTTGAAAAACCCCAGGCTGTACTTGGGAGGAAATATATGAGCAGGGAGTGCGTTCCACATTTTCCCGGTTCTGTGAATGAAAGACCTACAGAACCGGTTGGTGCGCATCCTCGGTAGGTCGATTGTATAGGGGTGCATCCCCTGCCCAGTACGCGTAGTGCGGAGGTTAGAAACATTAAAACCAAACACGACCTAAAATTAAATAAAAACCGGTGAAGTTATGTGAAAGTTGGCGAGCATTCCTGTAAGTACCTTCCCCCTTGTGGTTCAACAAATTTCATATAAAATTAGCATAGGCTCGAACATACATCATAACATGCAATGGTTAAAACCACCTCTTTCGAAAATTGTGAAAAATTCCCAGGAAACCCGGGTTTGAAAAATATATCCTTGTAGTGATATAGTTAGTAACTTTTGACACTTTTAACATGTTGTAATGTATGAATATCTTAATAAAAACCCAAAAAAAAATATTGAAAAAAAATATTGGTACTTATGGAAGTGATTTTGTATATTATTGTATATCTGTACCGTGTGGGGCCGGTACTTAAAAAGTATATCCCCACTGCATCTCTCCCCATGCATGTCGTAAAAGGCGACTGAGGGATAAGCACAAGATGCCGTGCTAAAGGGTACGCCACCTCTCACCTTGGCACGGTACTTCCACCGAGTCATGCAGCAGGTGGGTCTTCGTGCCTTACTTGCTGCTTGATCGATTGAATCTTGTTCGAATACTTTGCGAAACGTGATGGTCGGTGTTGTGCTGTAATTTACCAGAGTTCTTGCAGCACAACACCGATTACTCTGCTTACCCCGATTGTCGGGATTTAGCATGTGTGATATACAGGTGACTGGTAATTCGATCTATTCCTTGAAAGGGGATATACTAGAGGTTATTTGGAACAACATTTAACCCCCATCAACTGGTTTTTTTTAATGAAAAAAATTTTTTTTTAATAAAAATTTACATAAAAATAAAAATAAAAATTCATTTAAGACCTTTTCTTCTTATATTTTGAGAATGTTGGGCCGATATTTTTTTTTAAATGATTGGTCGCTTACCAGCGCAGCTTTGTAAATAGTTTGTGTTTTCCGGCCAGTTCAGCGTAGCCGGCACGATCAAAGGGGGAAGCACTGACATGGCACCTAGTTCACCCGGTGTTATGGGGCTGACATCACGGACGTTGTAGGTGATGTAGCCAACCGAGTCAGTTTCCATAAAAAAAAAAAACACTCTATTCGGTAGATGGCGCGCGCGCATACACTTTTTGGTATCTTCTATTCCCGTGAATTTATTACTTTTTGTTATTTTTATTATTTGTTGTTATATCGTCTATAATAAATAACACATATTCTGTGAAAATTTCAACGGGCTACCTATTACGGTTCAAGAGATACAGCCCTCGGGCAGACAGAAGGACGGACGGACAGACAGACCTGTCCCCCCCCAGACCCTCCCGTACCGGATACGGAACCCTACAAATAAAAAATTCTAATGTATTCTGTCGAAATACAAATTTTTAGCTCCGGTGGTTTGGAGGTATATATCATCTAAACAAAAAACTGACATTGACGTACATAGATTGAACTGTACAAGACAAGAAAAAAAATTGTAAAAATCGGATAAGGTTTAGAGGGCTAGAAAACATAAATTCCGAAAGACGATATTGTATGGAGAAAGTTGACTTGCGTCTCGTCTTAGAAATTAAAAAAAAAGTAAATGAAAACATCAGAATGCACCTACTTTTATTTAGAATGTTATTTAAATATAGCCGGCACGACCGAAGGGAAGCACTGACGTGGCACCAAGTTCATCCGGTGTTATGGGCTGACATCACGGATGTTGTAGGTGATGTAGCCAACCGTGTCAGATTCCATAAAAAAAAAAATATTTGTATACATTTTATAGAATTCATTAAGACATTTTACGCTACGCAATTTTTCAAATATTTTTTTTTAGTTTTTGTTTACATTTTTTGCACTGTTTTTTTTCACATATATTATATTAAGACAATATTAAATTTTATCATATTTTCACAGTTAAATTTACACGTAGTTTCAAGGACTTCAATTAATTTTGCTACACAATATAAAAAAAATAAAAACATTCAGTTTGAAGATAAATTAAAAATAGTAGCAATGATTAATTTGCTACTAACTACCTGCTACACTAAAACTAAATCTAATCTAAAATTAATATTAAGAAAATATTATTAATATTAACCTAGTATTGACACATTTCTTTTTATATCATATTTTTATTTTTATAGAAATATCATCGGGTTCCCTATTTACATTCTGGAAATTTCAGCGGCAATTCTTAGTAAAATACACTAAACATGATTTAGCTCCTCTTTGACTATGTAAACGACGCGAGACGTCTGCACTTGGTCCGGTGTTATGAGATGACATCACGGATGTTGTAGGTGATGTAGCCAACCGTGTCAGTTTCCATAAAATAAAATAAAACTTTGGGTGCCCTCATCGAGCTGGGCGCCCTGGGCGATTATACGATATTTGATTGAAATTTTAATAATTTTATTTAGACAAAAACAATACATAGTAATAATTGCTTCTAAATTTAAAAAATGCTCTACTTTTTTATTTAGTTTCCTAACGCCTGACCAAACGCAGGTGGCAATATAACACCTCACCGTTTATATTGTAGGAGTAATATGTCAAAGGCAATGACCCACTATTGTGAGTTTAAATATGTTTTTGCCACATTTTTAGGGTTTCGCTTAGCCACATTTATTAATTAGTGCTTATGTTATTATTCCAAATAAATCTATAACAATAGCTGGTCAAATATCAAAGTTCCCAGCCCCATCGAAAGTGTAGGGAAACAAATAATTTTTGGACCACTATTTAAATGGGCCACCACCCGTTCTAAGCTAATAAATAAAGAAGTTTCTACGGGCGACCGTGTAACGTACGTCAATAATAATGTCCGTATAACTCGAGAAAGGCTTTATCGATTTACATACGGTTTTCACTGTTACGTTCTGTAACTTCTCAAGATGACTTCAGGCTATAAATCATAACGCTACCTCATCTGCGGCCTGAACTGTGAGCAAAATTTCACTCGAAGCGAAGCCGCGGGCAAAAGCTAATGGTTTAAATGCCACTTTCCTACAGACAGAAGTCTGACGGAATTTTACGTCAAAAAATTACGAACGGCCCTAAAATAAAGACATTATTCCAGTTACAATTTCAAGTATTTTGCGTCGTCTTTCCTCTCCGCGGCCCACAGGACGAATAAGGAAAACGGCATCTAAAAATAAATATGCAATACCTACCTTGCTCGCACGGTCACCTCTACGAGTACCAACCAGCCGACCAGCGCTATAGTCTTCGCACTCTAAATCCAACGTAAAGCGTAGGTGACAGCACAGAGCCCTGCGGAACACCAGCGTTAATTGGAAAGTCGTCCGCAATGTTGCCATTCGTACGAGGTTCCTCGTATACGAGGTACGAGGACAGGTAAGTCCTCGTACAAAAGGTACGAGATTCTGACTATCTGGTCTAATCGAGAAAAAAAGTAGGGCTTTTTGAAGCAAATTTTTTTCAATGGTTGGCAACACTGAAAACACAAACTAGACGATCGCCCGCCACCATGACTCAAACAAAAAAAACAATTCCGTTTTCCGGTCAGTCAGTTCCATCCATGTGGTGTCAGTCCGGTTCGGAGTGAGCAGTCAGTCGTAAATTTGGCTGTACGGTCAAACGACCTTTGCCTTTCCGTACGGATAAACATACATACATAGCGTCACGCCTGTTTCCCGGTGGGGTAGGCAGAGACAACGGATAAAAAAGCTCAAAAAAATCTGTCGTACATACTCTTTGGCTGTTTCTTTTACGACTTGTGTGTGTACGTGTGGTGTCGTTCGTTCATGTCATTAGCTGTTACAATAGTATGTAATAATATGTTCATATGTGTGTTATTTATTTCATTATATTCTGAGAAGTTAGCAAAAAAAAACTGTTACAAGGGAAAAAGCGTAAAATTCACTAAAAAAATTCATATTTACTTTTTTTCCACTTGTGTACCCAACGTACGAGATTTCGTACTAAAAATTGGGAAATGTACGAGATTTTAACTCTTGTCGTACGAGCATCGACGTAAAACACCTGGCAACCCTAGTCGTCCGACTTCATACCATCAACCGAGATGAAGTGGGAGCGACCCGTCAGATAGCAGGCAATCCAGGCGGAGAGCTTTGGAGGGATGCCATGAGATGAAAGCTTGCATAGAAGGGCCCGGTGTCAAATGCTGTCAAAGGCTTTGTAAATATCCAATGCGATTGCCAGCGACTCCCCGAAGTTGTCCAATATTTCGGCCCATATATATTCGTAACGTACGTTAGAAGATCCTCTATATATATTCATTTTGTACCGTGTGGGGCCGGTACTTTAAAAGAATAGCCCCACTGCATCTCTCCCCGTGTATGTCGTAAAAGGCGACTAAGGGATATGACTCCCTTCTTATATCACTAGGTGGTAGGGTTTAACCCGCCCGGGTTGGTACCACCGCACTGAATGAAAGGTCGGTCGGAACGGCTATGTAAATAGTTTGTGTTTTCCGTCCAGTTCAGTGTAGCCGGCACGACCGAAGGGAAGCACTGACGTGGCACCAAGTTCACCCGGTGTTATGGGCTGACATCACGGATGTTGTAGGTGATGTAGCCAACCGTGTCAGTTTCCATTAAAAAAAAAAAAAGACAACGCGTCTTTTATACTTTAGAGTTTGCACTAAAACCACGCCAGTTTGTTGTATGCAAGGAGAATACCCTACCCTACCGAGAATACCCTAGTAGGGTATTCTCGGTGGTTGTATGTAATTACTGTTTTAGGCTTCCGTACTTACGGAAATCTAAAAAGCGAAGAAATTGTCTTCAGTGATGATAACGGCAACATTAGCCGTCGGATATTTGTCCTTATGCCTACTCCGGCAGTAAGTTTAGCATGATTGTCGCACTACAAATCAAGAATCGCCAGAAAACAAACCAATACTCAAAATTCAGAAATGAGATTATAAAGACATTGATGAGCGAATAAGTATCACATGCATTATTTTAAATCAATCAGCTTTACTCACGGTTTCACTCCGAGCTATGTGGCTCGCCGAGATCCGGAACGCACCTGAACCCTCGTCTACGGAAACTACCCGCACTGGCCACGGCTACAATCTTCGTCAACGACGGACGAAGATGTGACAGTTCTCTGCCAACCGTCGCACAAGGCAGAGTGCTCCATGAAGATGGGCCATACGCTTGGCCCGAAACGTCGAGCCACATAGCTCGGAATGAAACCGTGAGTAAAGCTGATTGATTTAAAATAATGTCTAACAACCACGGTAATTTAAAAATCACATGCATTAATAACCAGTTTATTTTTTTTTTTCATTTTTTCTTATATCTCCATATGTCATGTTTCCTAGCTCGTAATTAATGTAATCCCTTATGGAAATCTTTAATAGGCCATCGTAAGTGTTTATTCTATGTGTATAATTTGTATAACTTGTGCTGTTGATTTCCTGAAAAATAAAGAAAAAGAAAAAGAAAAAAAATACCTACAGGTTATCTTATTTTCGCTGTGTTTGGATGGCGAAGACTTTAATAAAATATATAACATCACCTTTTGCACTTCGCTCGTTTTCCTCTATGCAAAATTCCCCGACCGAGCTTGTGCTCGTTGCCTGCTTAATTAACAGGACCGTCCCGTCTTAGCTTAGACCACGCAGCCTCGATAGCTCAGTGGTGCAGACAGTCAACTGTCGCTATTGAATGTTAAGCAACGCTGGGCGCGGTCAGTACTTGGATTGGTGACCGCTGACCGTTGGAGGCTGACCGAGGTTCGGATTCCTCGTAAAACTGTAGGTCCCTTCCCTCCTAATCTTACTTGGTGGTAGGGTTTAACCCGCCCGGGTTGGTACCACCGTACTGAATGAAACGTCGGTCTAAAGGGCTATGTAAATAGTTTGTGTTTTCCGACCAGTTCAGTGTAGCAGGCACGATCAAAGGGGGAAGCACTGACATGGCACCTAGTTCACCCGGTGTTATGGGCTGACATCACGGACGTTGTAGGTGATGTAGCCAACCGTGTCAGTTTCCATAAAAAAAAAGGGCCCTGGGG